>CM053754.1:34250848-34287747 GCA_028658305.1 Pachyuromys duprasi
TTTTTTTCCATTGAATGGTTTTGGCTTCCTTATCAAAAATCAAGTTTCCATAGTTGTGTGGGTTTATTTCTGGATCTTCTATTCTGTTCCATTGATCCACTTCTGTTTCTATGCCAGTACCATGCAGTTTTTATTACTATTTCTCTGTAGTACAGCTTGAGATCAAGGATGGAGATATCTCCAGATGATCTGTTGTACAGGATCATTTTGGAAATTCTGGGTTTTTTGTTTCTCCATATGAAGTTGAGAATTTTTCTTTCAAGGTCTGTAAAGAATTGTGTTGGTATTTTGATGGGAATTGCATTGAATCTGTAGATTGCTTTTGGCTGAATAGCCATTTTCACTATGTTAATCCTACCAGTCCATAAGCACGGACGATCTTTCCATCTTCTGATATCTTCTTCAATTTATTTCTTCAGAGATTTGAAGTTTTTCTCAAAGAGGTCTTTCACTTGCTTGAGTAGAGTCACCCCAAGGTACTTTATGTTATTAGTGGCTATTATGAAGGGAGTTGTTTCCCTAATTTCTTTCTTGTCCCTTTTGTCTTTGGTGTACATAGGGCTCCAGATTTTTTTAGGTGATTTTGTATCCAGCCACTTTGCTGAAGGTATTTATCAGTTGATGGACTTCTCTGGTTGAATTTTTGGTGTAGCTCATGTATACTATCATATCATCTGCAAATAGTGCTACTTTGACTTCTTCCTTTCCAATTTGTATCCCCTTGATCTTCTTTAGTTTTCTTATTGCTCTAGCTAGGACTTCAAGTACTATGTTGAAGAGCTATGGAGACAATGGGCAGTCTTGCCTTGTCCCTGATTTCAGTGGGATTGATTTAAGTTTCTCTCCATTGAGTTTGACATTAGCAATAGGCTTGCTGTATATTGCCTTTACTATGTTTAGGTATATGCCTTGTATCCCTGATCCCTCCAAGACTCCAAACATGAATGGATGTTGGATTTTGTCAAATGATTTATCAGAATCTAAGGAGATGATCATGTAGTTTTTCTCTCTCAGTTTGTTTATATGGTAGATTAAGTTGATGCATTTCTGAATGTTGGACCACCCTTGAATGTGTGGATGAAGCCTACTTGGTCATGGTGGATTATTTCTTTGATGTGTTCTTGAATTTGGTTTGCAAATATTTTGTGTGTGTGTGTGTGTGTGTGTGTGTGTGTGTGTTTGCATCAATGTTCATAGGAGTGATAGGTTTGAAGTTCTCTTTTTTTGTTGGGTCTTTGTGGGGTTTAGATATCAAGGTGACTGTAGCTTCATAGAATGAGTTTGGTAATTTTCCTTCTGTTTCATTTTTGTGGAACAGTTTGAAAAGAATTGGAGTTAGCTCTTCTCTGAAGGTCTGGTAAAATTCTGTGCTGAAACCATCTGGCCCTGGGATTTTTTTGGAAGGGAGACTTTTGATAACTGCTTCCATTTCCTTGAGAGATAAGGATTATTCAATCTTTCTACCTGATCTTGACTCAATTTAGGTAGATGGAAATCTATCAAGGAAATTGTCCATTTCCTTTAGATTTTCAAATTTTGTGGCATATAGACTTTTGTAGTAAGACCTAATGATTGTTTGGATTTCCTCAGTGTCTGTAGTTATGTCCCCCTTTTCATTTCTGATTTTGCTGGTTCGGATACTTTCTCTCTGCCTTTTAGTTAGTTTGTCTAAGGGCTTGTCTATCTTTTTGATTTTCTCAAAGAACCAGCTCTTGGTTTCATTGATTCTTTGAATAATTTTATTTGTTTGTAATTGATTGATTTCAGCCCTGAGTTTGATCATTTCCAGCTGTCTGCTCCTCTTGGGTGTATCTGCTTCTTTTTTTTCCTAAGGCTTTCTGTTGAGCCTTTAAGTTGCTTGTATGAGATGTTTAAAATTTATTCTTGAAGGCACTTAGTGTTATGAGCTTTCCTGCTAGCACTGCCTTCATTGTGTCCCATAAGTTTGGGTATCTTGTGCCTTCATTTTCATTGAATTCTAGGAAGTTTTTAATTTCTTTCTTTATATCTTCCCTAACCAAGCTGTCAGTGAGTAGCGAGTTGTTCAGTTTCCATGTAGTTTCAGGCTTTTTGCTGTTTCTTTTGTTGTTGAGGGTTAGCTTTAGACCATGGTGGTCAGATAGGATACAAGGATTATTTCAATCTTCTTGTATCTGCTGAGACTTGCTTTGTGACCAACTATATGGTCTATTTTAGAGAAGGTTCCATGAGGTGCTGAAAAGAAGGTATACTCTTTTGATCTAGGGTGAAAAGTTCTGTAGACATTTATTAGGTCCATTTGATTTCAGGTCTCTGTAAGTGCCCTTGTTTCTCTGTTTTGCTTCTGATCAGATGATCTATCCCTTGGTGAGAGTGGAGTGTTGAAGTCTCCCACTATTAAGGTGTTGGTATTGATGAGTGATTTCAGCTTTAATAATGTTTTATTTGCAAATGTAGGTGGTCTTGTATTGGGGCATAGATGTTCAAAATTGTGAAGTCCTCCTCTTGGACTTTTCCTTTGATGAGAAGGAAGTGCCCCTCCTTATCTTTTTTGATTAATTTTGGTTGAAAGTTTATTTTATTAGATATTAGGATCACTACCATAGCTTGTTTTCTGGGTCCATTTGCTTAAAAACATTTTTCCAGCCTTTACTCTGATGTAGTGTTTATCTTTGTTACATGGGTGTGTTTCTTGGATGCAGCAGAATATTGGATCCTGTGTCCACACCCATTCTGTTAGTCTGTGTCTTTTTATTGGAGAGTTGAGTCCATTAATGTTGATAGATAATAGTGACCAATTCCTGTTAGTTCCTTTTATTGTGTAGTTGGTGCTCTTCCTATGATTCATTGCTTATTTTCTTTTGGGAAATTATTTGTATCCCATATTTTCTTTGGTGTAGTTGTTTTCATTGGATTGGAATTTTCCTTCTAGTATCTTCTGTAGAGCTGGGTTGCTATGTAGATATTGCTTAAATTTAATTTTGTCATGGAAAATTTTTTTTCTCCATTTATATTGATTGAAAGCTTTGCTGGGTATAGTAGTCTGGGTTGGATTCTGTGTTCTCTTAAAGGCTGTGTGAGCTCTGCCCAGGCCCTTCTGGCTTTCATAAATTCTGATTAGAATTCTGGTGTGATTCTGATTGGTCTACCTTCATATGTTACTTGACCCTTTTCCCTTGCTGCCTTTCATATTTTTTCTTTGTTTTGTAGGTTTAGTGTTTTGACTATGATGTGACGGGAGGTATTTCTTTTCTGGTCTAGTCTATTTGATGTTCTGTAGGCTTCTTGTATGTTTATGGACATCTCCTTCTTTAAGTTGGGAAAATTTTCTTCTATGATTTTCCTAAAAATATTTTCCAGTCCTTGGAGCCTGGAGTCTTCTTTTTCATCTATTCCTATTATTCTCTGGTTTCCTCTTTTCATGGCATCCTTGATTTCTTGGATACTTTGTGTTTGGGACTTTTCTGATTTTATTTTTTGTTTCAGGGAGTTATCAATTTCAGCAAGTGTATCTTCAGCACCCGAGGTTCTCTCTTCCATCTCTTGTATTCTATTGGTGATGCTTACCTTTGTAATTCCGGATCTTTTCTATAAGTTCTCCAGTTCCAGGGTTTTCTCTGCTTGTGTTTTCTTTAGAGATTCTAATTCTGTTTTCATGCTTTGCACTATTTCCTTCATCTGATTGAATGTGGCTCTTAATTTTCTGTTTGTTTCCTCTCTCTATGTCTCTAATTGTTCCTCTACATGGGCAGTTATATTCTTCTGTATTTCTTTGAGAACTCTGTTCATTTCCTTTTATTTTGTTCCTCTAATAACTGCATACGCATAGGTTTAAAATCGTTTTCCTATATTTCCATTGAATTGAAATATCCATTGATTTTGGGAGTTGCTGGTGGGGCCATGGTGTCCTGTTTTTTGTTGGGTGAGTTCTTATGCCAACCTTTGGCCATTTGCTTATATGTAACCTTCACTGTTTTTTCCTTGAGTCTGAACTTCAGAATTGAACCGTCTTTCTCTGGTGTCTGGAGTATTCTTCAGGAAGATCAGGAAGGTGCAGTGGTTTGAGAGTGTGTGTTGTTGCTTCAGTTGTATCTGAGGGAGGAAAAGCCACTGGTGCAGAATCGTTGCAGGGGAGTAAGCATGTGTGTGTATGTGTCAGTGTGTCTTGAAGGGGAGTGCTAGAGACTGTAGGTGCTTGGAATATAGGAGTTGGGAGCAAGCGCAGGAGGGGATTTGGATGCTAGCATGGTTAGCAAGTGCAGATTGTGGGTGCAAAGCGCCTGCACAGGTTTCCTGAATACCCAGTGGTCTAAAGCCTGTGGCAGGCTTTGCAGGCTGGACTCCAAGGTCTGTGGCTGATGCTATTGGTGGGACACGTACTCTGTTTTGGGCTCTGTGTGCCTGGCCCTGTGCTCTGTGCTAGAAGCTGTGAGCACAGCAGTTGGGAAGCGCTATGTGCATCCTCTGCTACCTCTGCCTCAGTTAAGGCTGGAGATTGGAGGTCGTGGGGGAAATCAGAGAGTTTGAGTGTTCTCAGTCTTAAATCTGAAGAAGGAAGATCTGTGCTTGGTGCAGGCAGCACTGTGCTCCTTGCAAGTTGCTGTGTGCACTGTGGGCTGCCTCCTCTGCTTCAACTGCTGGTTGAGGTATCTCAGCTGCTGCCTCCCTGTTAGCTGAGGTACTTCTGCTGCTGCCTCCCTGCTGGCTTCAGACTCTCCACTGCTTTCTTCACCAAAAGCTTGGCTATCTCTACCTCTGTGCTGCTTCTGCCAGTTACAGAGAAGTGCCCGAAAATCAATTCCCCAGGAGAAGTCCACGGAGATGTCTGCAGTTGACCTGTGTCCTATTGGACTCAGATCAGGGTTTGTCCCCTTTCTCCCTTGACTCCTCATACCTTTGTTTTGGGTTCCACAGCCCCTCGACTCACCAGAGTTTCATCTTCTCTGAATATGGCATGTGCTGGTTGCCACATCTTGGATTCCCTCCCCCCCCATCAGATTTTTAACATAATTCTTTACAGACCTTGAAAGGACAATACTTAATTTCATATGAAGAAGAAGAAGAAAAGGAAGAAAAAAAAACAGTGTAGCTAAAACAATCCCAAACTATAAAGAACTACTGGAAATATCACCATCCCTGGTTTCAAGCTGCATTACAATGCTATAGTAATAAAAACTAAATGCACTGGCATAAAAAAAGACAGGTATGAATGGAATAAAATTGAAGACTCAGCATAGACATACACACTGATGGACACCTAATATTTGATACAGAAGCTACAAATAGACACTGAAAAAAAACCCAGCATCTTCAACAAATGCTGCTTGTCTAACTGGATGTTTGTATGTAAAAGAATTAAAATAAATCCACATTTATCATTCTTCACAAACTCAATTCCAAGTGTATAAAAAACTCAACTTTAAACCACAGACACACCAAATCTGATAGAAGATAAAGTAGGGAATAGTTTTGAATGCATTGTACCATTAGAATATTCAAAACAGATTATCTGTAGCAGAGGCTCTAAGATCAACAAATAATAAATGGGACTCCACCAATAGGACAAAACTGCTGCATGCTGGATGGGAAAGGATTCTCACCAACTATACACATTATAGAGGCTAATATCCAAAACTTGTGAAGAAATCAAGAAACCAGGCATCAACAAGCCAAATAAACCAATGAAGAAGGGGGATGTTAATAGGGAGTTTTCAATAGAAGAATCTCAAATGGCTAAGAAACACTTAATGTTCAACATCCTTAGCCACCAGGGAAATAAGAATTAAAACTACCTTGAGATTTCATTGTATACATGCCAGAATGGTTAAGATCATGATGGAGTGACAGCTCATGATGGAGAGATGATATAGAGCAAGGGGTTCAAAGACTTTTCCATTCCTAGTAGGAGTAGAAATTTGTATAGCCAGTGTGGAATTCAATATGACAGTTCCTCATAAAATTAGGAATTGATCTACCTCAAGACCCAGTTATATCACTCCTGAGCATATAATCAAAAAGTAGTCTATCATACCACAAGGACACAGTCTCAACTATGTTCATTGTAGCTTTATTCATAATAGCCAGAAAATGGAAACAACCTATATGTTCTTCAACTGAATAATGGATAAAGAAAATGTGGCACATTTGCACAATGAAATATTTCTCAGCTATTAGAAAAAAATGACGTCATAAAATTTAGAGGCAAATGAATGGAATTAGGAAAAAAAAATCCTAGATTAGGTAACCCAGAACCAGAAAGACAAAAATGATATGTACTCAAATATAAGTGAATATTAATTGTTAGGTGAATGACAACCATGCTACAACCCATAGTCTCAGAAAAACTAAATAACAAGGAGGGTCTAGGGGTGTCACATGGATCGTCCTGGGAAGGGGAAATAGAGTAGATTTTGTGGGTAGACTCAGGTTGGGTGGGGATGGAAATAGCAGGGATAAGGGGAGAGAGGGGCAGAGGGAGAGAAGACAGGATCACAGTTAGAATGGGGGGTCTATTTAAGGGGCAATGGAAACCTAGTGTGGTGGAAACTTCCTGTAACCTATGAGGATGACTCAAGTGAGGACATCTAGTAATGGAGGCTATAGAGCCTGAACCATCTTCTGTAACCAAGCAAGGCTTCCAGGGTTAGGACTGGGATACCAACCCAACCTAAACCTTTTCATTTATACCTGTTCTGCCTACAGGTGCTAAAGCAATGGTGGCTCAGAGTTTGAGAGTGACTAACCAATGATTGGTCTAACTTGCAACCCAAGTCATGAGAAAGGACCCACACTCAACACTGCCTGGATGGCTAGGAACTAGAAGCTGGATGACTCAACGACCTAGGATAGAACCAAATACAACTGGCCAATGGAAGTGGAAGGAGCCAATGAATTGATTCCTATCAATATCGTTATAGTTAGAGATTGGTGCGTAGGCGAATAGTTATAAGAGACAATTCCTTCATTGCAACACATGTCCATGCTTCTGCCCTTAAGGTACCCATGCCTGTGCCCCTACCCTTCAAGGCACCTGTGCTCAGGCCCTGCCCTCTAAAACACTCACTGCAGTATGGCTGCATCTGAAATATCAGCACCCTTTACTTTCCCCCTGAACCTCTCTCTTCATCCTGAAGACTAATCCAAACTAAGATTACAGAGATGGGCAGATCCAGTCTTCAGTGTAGGTTCCAGAAACAAACAGTCAAGGATATGGACAACCAGATGGCTAAAGGCCAGTTAAGAAGACAATGAGCAAAAACAAGGATATCATGGCTCCACCAGAAACCCCACCCCCAAAACAAAACAAAACAAAAAACAGTGGATATTCTAATGTAGCTGAAACACCTTAAATCTATGCTCATGCAGCTATAGGAGGCATATAAAAAGGAAGTGAATAAACCTCTCAAAGAAAAACAGAAAAATACAACCAAACAAATAGAGGCCCGCAAGGAAAGACAGTAAAACGCAATCAAACAGATGAAGGAAATGAATAAAATTGTTCAAGACCTTAAAATGTAATTAGAATAACACACACACACACACACGAAAACTATGGAGATAGAAAACTTAAGAAAAGATATCAGGAGAGGTAAGCATCACTAACGGAAGACACGGGAGAGAGGATAGACTTTCAGACATTGAAGATACAATTGAAGAAGTTGATATATCTCTCAAAGAAAATATTAAAATGAAAAAAAAATTCCTGACACAAAACATCCAAGAAATCAAGGACACCATGAAAAGATGAAACCTAAAATTAATAGGAACATAGAAAAAGAAGATTCCGGCTCCAAAGTCCTAAAAGTACTTTCAAGAAAATTATAGAAGAAAATTTCCCCAACCTAAAGAAAGGGGTGCCCTTAAACATACAAAAAGCTTACAGAACACCACATAGACTCAGAAAAGAATTTCCTCCCATCACATAATAATCAAAACACTAAATCTACAGATCAAAGAAAAATATTAAAAACAGCAAAGGAAAAGGGCCAAGTAACATATAAACGTAGGCCTATCAGAATCATACCTGCCCTGGCCTGGGCAGATGTCATACAGACCATGGATGCCAACCCAAACTACTATACCCAACAAATCTCTCAATCACCATAAATGGAGAAAACATAATATTCCATGAAAACAAACAAACAAACAAACAAACAAACAAACAACAAATTTAAACAATATCTGTGCATTAACCCAGCCCTACAGAAGATAGTAGAAGAAAAACTTCAAACCAATGAGGTCAACTATACCAAAAAAAAAATCACATAAGATATAGATAACTTCACAACAACAAAAGCAAAAGAAAATGAAAACAAGCACAAACATAGTATTACCACAAACTCCACAATAAAAGGTACTAACAATCATTGGTCGCTAATATCTATCAACATCAATTTACTCACTCTCTAATAAAAAGACACAGGCTAACAAAATGGGTGCAAAAACAGGATCCAACATTCTGCTGCATTCAAGAAACACACCTCAGCAACAAAGATAGACACTACCTCAGAGTTAAGGGCTGGAGAAAAGGTTTTACAAGCAATTCGACCCAAGAAGCAAGCTAGAGTAACCATCCTATTTTTTTAATAAAATAGACTTTCAACCAAAATTAATCAAAAGAGATTGAGAAAGGACACTTCATTCTCATCAAAGGAAGAATCCACCAAGAGGACATCACAATCCTCAACATCTATGCCCCAAATACAGGGTCACCTGCATTCATAAAAGAAACATTAAAGCTTAAATCCCATAGACCCAACACATTAATAGTGGGAGACTTCAGCATCCCACTCTCACCAATGGCAGATCATTGAAACATAAGCTAAACAGAGAAATAATGAAGCTAAGTGAGGTCATGAATCAAAAAGAGCTATTAGATATTTACAGAACTTTTCATTCAAATACAAAAGAATATACATTTTTCTCAGTACCACATGGAACCTTCTCCAAAAGTGACCATATAGTCAGTCACAAAGGATACCTAAACTAGTACATTAAAATTGAATTAACCCATTGTACTTTGTCAGATCACTGTGGATTAAAGCTAGACCTCAACAATAACAGAAACAACAAAAAGCCTACACACTCACCAAAATTGAATAACTCCCTGCTCAAATATCTCTTGGTGAGGGAAGAAAAAAAGAAACAAATTAGACTTCCTACAATTCAATAAAAATGAGGGTGCAACTTACCCAAACTTATGGGATACCATGACAACATTGCTAAGGGGAAAGTTCATAGCACTAAGTGCCCTCATAAAGATATTGGAGAGATTCCATATTAGCAACTTAACACATCTCCTGAAAGCTTTTGAAAGAAAGGAAGCAAACTCATTCTATGAAATCACAGTTAGCCTGATACCTAAACTACACAAAGTCTCAACAAAGAACATTTTAGTCCACTCTCCTTATGAACATTGATGCAAAAATACTCAATAAGATTGGTGTAAACTAAATTCAAGAACATATCAGACACATCATCCACAATGATCAAGTAGGCATCCCTGGGATAGTTCAACATACAAAAATCCATCAATGTAATCCACCATATCAATAAACTGACCGAAGCCCCCACATAATCCTCTCATTAGATGCAGAAAAAATCCAACACCCCTTTATAATAAAAATCTTGGAAAGATAAGGTATACAAGGCTGTACCTAAACATAATAAAAGGTATATATAGGAAGCCAATAGCCATATCAAACTAAATGGAGAGAAACTCAAAGCAATTCCACTAAAATCGGGGACAAGACATTTGCAGATGATATGATAGTATACATAAGCAACCCCAAAATTTCCACCAGTGAACGTCAGCAGCTGATAAACTCCTAATGCAAAGTGGCTGGATAAAAGAGTAACTTAAAAAAGAAACAATAGTCCTCCTGTATATAAATGACAAATGAGCTGAGAATGAGATTAGGTATACCACACCTTTCATAATAGTCACAAATAATATAGAGTATCTAGGGTTAACACTAATCAGGGAAGTCAAAGACCTGTATGACAAGAATTTCAAGTTTCTGAAGAAAGTAATTGAAGCAGTTACCAGTAGATAAAAAGATCTCCCACAATCATATATTGGTAAAAGTAACATAGTAAAAATGGTCATCTTACCAAATGCAATCTAGAGATTCACTGAAATCCCCATCAAAATACCAACACAATTTCCACAGACCTTGAAAGAACAATTCTAAACTTCACGTGGAAAAACAAAAAATCCAGAATAGCTGAAACAATCCTATTTAACAATAGAACTTCCAGAGGTTATGTCCATATCTCACCTCAAGCTATACTACAGAGCAATAGTAATAAAAACTGCACAGTACTGGCATGGTTGATCAATGGAATTGAATTGAAGACCCATAAATAAACCCACATACCTGTGTGCACCTCAGTTTTGACAAAGGAGACAAAACCATACAATGGACAAAAGACAGAATCTTCAACAAGTGGTGCTGGTCTAAGTGGATGTCTACATGAACAAAAACATAAATAGATCCATACTTATCACTCTGAGCAAAAGTAAAGTCCAAGTGGATCAAAGACACCAACATAAAACTAGGCATACTAAATCTGTTAGAATAAAAAGAGGGGAAAAGCCTTGAACTCATTGGCACAAGAGACAACTTTCTGGACAGAACACCAAGAGTTCAGGCTCTAAGACCAACAATCAATAAATGGGATCTCATGAAACTGAAATCTTTTTTTTTTTAATTTTAACATTTTTATTTTATATTAATCACAGGTTATATACCTTGAATCCCAGCCATAGCCCCCTCCCGCATTCCCTCCCTATCCTGCCCTACCCTCCCTCATCTCCTCCTTGCCCCTTTCCAAGTCCACTGATAGGGGAAGACCTCCTCCCCTTCCATCTAACTCTAGCTCATCAGGTCTCTTCAGGAATGGCTGCAATGTCCTCTTCTGTGGCCTAGCAAGGCTGCTCTTCCCTCAGGGGGTAGGGAGGTCGAAGAGCCAGCCACTGAGTTCATGTCCAATATAATTCTTGTTCCCCTTACTAGCATACCCACTTGGGTATTGAGCTACCATTTGCTACATACAAGCAGGGGTTCTAGGTTATAACCGTCAAAAGCTTCTAAAAAAGCAAAGGACACAGTCAACAGAACAGGATGACAGCCTATAGACTGGGAAAAGTTCTTCACATTTGACAAAATGTTAATATCCAGAATATATAAAGAACTTGAGAAATTAAACACTAACAAACCAAATAATACAATTTAAAAATGGAATACAGAGCTAAACAGACAATTCTCAACAGAAAAATCTCAAATGGTGGAGAAGCACTTAAAGAAATGTGACATGTTCTTGGTCATCAGGGAAATGGAAATCAAAATGACTCTGAGATTCCATCTTACACCTGTCAAAAGGGCTAAGATCAAAAACTCTAGTGACAGCACATGCTAGAGAGGATGTGAAGAAAGGGGAACACTCTTTCATTGCTGGTGGGACTGCACTCTTGTACAATCACTTTGGAAATCAATCTGGCCCTTTCTCAGAAAACTGGGAATAGCTATACCTCAAGATCCAAGTATACCATTCTTGGGCATATACCCAAAAGATGCTCAAGTATACAGGAAGGACATTTGTTCAACTATGTGCATAGCAGCTTTATTTGTAATAGCCAGAAACTGGAAACAAACTAAATGTCCTTCAACTGAAGGGTGAATACAGAAATTGTGGTACATTAACACAATGGAATACTACTCAGCCATTAAATATAAGGAGATCATGAATTTTGTAGGAAAATGGATGGAATTAGAAAAGATTATCTTGAGTGAGGTAACACAGTCCCAGACAAACACACATGTTAAGTCCTCTCGTATAAGTGGATTTTAGTCATATAGTACAGGATAGACATACTACAAAGCCCAGGCCCCCAAGAAAATAAGTCTGGTGGGCATCTTGGGCTTCATGTTGGCCCACTAGTTAGGGGAGTGGGAGATATTTCTGACATGGATGATGTTGCCTGCTTTTTGGTCACTCCCTTTCATGGGACTTCCCTACAAGGCCACGGGGTAAAAAGACAAACTCAGCCCTTATGTGAATAGAAGAGCTGGGTGTCTGGGAAGCGGGGGGATGTCCCCTATTCTGAGGATAGCAGAGGTAGGAGAGAGGGTGGGACTGGGAAAATAAGGGGGAGGGGCCTATGACCAATGACGTGTAAATTGAGTTAATTAATAATAAACGAAGAAAAATAAAAATAGGAGAGAACTAAAATCAACCAAAAAAAGAAGAAAAACAAAATTCTAGAATTTTATGAAAATGAAAGCACAACATACTCAAACGTAAAGGACAAAATGAAAGTGGTTCTAAGAAGATGTTCATATCACTAAATTATTACATTTTAAAAAGAGAAATCCTGTATTATTAACTTAACTGAAAACTTAAAGGTTCTAGAACAAAAAGAAAAAATAATGCCCAAACAGAGTAAATGGCAAGAAATAATCATGGCTGTAATTAATAAAATAAAGAAATATACAGACAAACAAACATATAAAAAGAATCAAGGAAACATAGACTTGGGTTTTTTTTTTTTTGAGAATATCAATAAGATTGACAAACCACCAGCTTAATTAACTAAAAATTAAAGGTAGACGATCTAAATTAATAAAACTAGAGGAAAAACAAAGAGGACACACACTGAGTAAATTCTAAGAATCATAAGGACCTATTGTAAAAACCTGTACTTCACCAAATTGGAAAAATCTAAAGGAAGTATATATATATATATGTGTGTGTGTGTGTGTGTGTGTGTGTATCATGTGGAAAGATTAAATCAAGATCAGAAAAATAATTTAAGCAGACCTATAACCATTCAGTGAAAATCTCCCAACAACAATAAAACCAATATAACAATAAGCATAACAAAAAAAACCCAAAAGCCTGATGGGTTCAGCACAAAATTGTACCAGACTTTCAAAGAAAGAGTTTGTGCCACTAGTCCTTAAATTATTCCACAAAAATAGGAAGAGATAGACCATTACTTAATGTTCTTACTTTATGAGGCCACAGTTGCTCTGATAACTATGCCACATAATGACCCAACAAAGAAATGTAATCCACAATATAAGCAGCCTGAAAAATAAAATTATCAGGAAAAGCCTTTGACAAACTCCAACACCCCTTCATGATAAAGTCCAGAAGAGACTAGGATCACAAGGGACATACTTCAATATAATAAATATCATTTACAGCCAGTTCGCATACAACACCAACCTAAACTAAGAAAATCTCAAAGCGTTCCACTAAAATAATGAACAAGACGTGGTTGTCCGTTCTTTCCATACCCATTTAGTAGAGTACTAGCAGTCTTAGCTAGAGCAATAACACAACTGAAAGAGATCAAGGGGTTACAAATCGGAGGAGAAGTCTTTATTTGCAGAGGCTATGATTACACACATAAGTGACAACAAAAATGACACCAGAAAAACCTTCAGACCTGAATAAACTTTCAGCAAAGTAGCAGGGTACAAAATTAATACATTAAAATCAAGCCTTCTTATATACAAATGACAAGTAGCCTGAGAAGAAAATCATGGAAACAATACTTTCATAAACAATTTCGTAATAGCCTCAAATAATATAAAGTATCCTGGAGTAACACTAATTGAGCAAGTGAAAAACTTGCACAATGAATACTTTATCTTGTTTACTGAAACTTGTATAATGAACACTTGAAGAAGAGACAGAAGGTATCAGAAAATGCAAAGCTATCCCATACTCATGGATCAGTAGTAGTAATAGAGTAAAATATAGTAAAATGGCCATTTTACCAAAAGCAATCTACAGATTCAATGCAATTCCCACCAACATTCTTACACAATTTTCACAGAACTTGAAAACACAATCTTTTGCCTTATATGGAAACACACACACACACCCAAAACCCAGGATAGCGAAAACAATCTTGGATAATAAAAGAACTGCTTAAGGCATCACCATACCTGATTTCAAGTTATACTACAAAGCCTTTTATTCGGTTCTCCATTTTTCTGTTCATTTGCTTGTTTTATCCTACTTAGGATTGTTTGTTCTTATTTTATTCTTTCTTTCTATGCCCATTTGTTTCTTATGTGAGGGATAAAGGAAGGATGTGAATTAGGGTGGGTGAGGAGGTGGAAGGAATTTAGGAGTAGTTGAGGGAGGGACAACCATAATCAGAATATATTATATGAAAAAAAATTCTATTTTCAGTAAAAAGAGAAGCATGCAGAACACCAAATAGACAGGACCAGAAAAGAAATTCCCCAGGACATATATTAATCAAAACACAAAATGTACAACACAAGAAAAGAATTTTAAATCTGCAAGGGGAAAAAAAGACCAAGTCACATACACTTGCAGGCCTACTAGAATAGCATCTAACTTCAGTGAAGTCTCTAAAAGTCAGAAGACCCTGGAAAATGTTTCACAAGGTCTGAGGGAGCAGAGACCCCATTCCAGATTACTATATCCAGCAAAACTGTTGATCAAAATCCATTAAGAAAGCAAAGCATTCCAAGTTAGACAATTTTAAGAAGCATCTATTTGCCAATCCAGCTCTAATAAAGGGACTAGAAGAAAAATGTAAGCCGAATCAGTTAACTCTACCAAAAAGGGGCAAAAAAATCTAAGAACAGTAAATCAATAAAAGGGGGGGGGGTAAGGGAGGCAGCGAAATCACTGCCAACAAACTAACAGAGTGAATAGACAGTGATCATTAATACCTCCCAATATTAATTGTCTCAATACTCCCATAAAGAACATAGAGTAATGGATTGAATTAGAAAACAGGATCCACACCCCCTCCCCGCATTCAAGAAACACTGCTTCATCACCAAACAATAACATGGTAAAAGAATCAAAAAGATGTGTAAAAGTATTCCAACTAAATGGATCCAAGAGACAATCATGTATCTATGTTAATGGGACAATAGACTTCAAACCAAAGCATTCTTGCATCAAACGCAACGGCAGCTAAGCTCATAAAAGAAATGGTAATAGAGCTAGTCACATATTGACCCTTATGATTTAATAGCAGGTGACTTTAATACCTCAATGCAATAGTCAGATTCAAAACATTCCACCACAATATAGAATATACTTTCTTCTCAGAAGCTCCTGGAGCTTTCTCCAAAATTTTCATGTGTTAAGGTAGAAAACTAGTCTCAACATATATAAAAACCTTGAAATAACATCCTAAATCCTATTGATTATCATGTTTTAAAACTGGATATTAACAACTAAAATGGCAGAAGGTATGCAAACTTACAGAAATTTAACAACTCACTACTGAATCCAAAATTTCATCACAACAAAAATCAATGAGGAAATTAAAACCTTTTTAGAACTGAATAAAAATGAAAACACAACACACTCAGTACTATGGGGCATAATGAAGGCCGCTCTAATAGGCAGATTTACAGCACTGAGTGCCTACATTAAATAAATAAATAAAGAAAGAAAGAAAGAAAGAAAGAAAGAAAGAAAGAAAGAAAGAAAGAAAGACACACAAACACACAACAACAAAAAAATCTGGAGAGATTTCGTATCAGTAATTAACAGTACACCCAAAACTGTAGGAATGTAACAGCCATCTCTAACCTGAGAGCACTGTATTTTTTGCCTGCCCCCACATGAATTACTCTATCCCAGTTATTAGAGTGCTCAGACCTGAGTAATAACTTACACAGGTCCTCTGTGATGACTAAAGAAACTTAATATGAAGCTAGGCATTCCTTAAGGGCCTTTGACCTTTTCCTCTGGAATGCCTGGGAGATCCTAGTGGCCTTCAGGTGAGATAGGAATAGGGTAATGGGCTGTGAAGTATTAACAGCTGTCTTTACCTCTGTAAAGCCTGCTGATAGCCATGGGAAAGGAATGAAATGATCTTTTTTTATTACTATATAGCAGGAAAGTAAGAAACAACAGAGGGAAGTAAAACAATTTTCTTGCCTGTCTGTGGTTTACATGGATACTTAATAGACAGTTCTCTGATGTCAGCCTTAAAACATCACTTAACCCTCTATCTACAGAGCATTCCATTTGGCTTGAAGGCTGCTGTCTTTCTGCTAGTGTTAAGAATAAACTCATTTCTTGTTTATCTTTTTTAGTTACATGTATTTTAGTATATTTACCCTATCTTATAGGACTATATAAGTGAGTGTATACCATGTGTGTCTTTCTGCTCCTCAGATACCTCACTCAGGATGATCTTTTCTAGAGGACCCAGGGTAAGATCATCAATCCTCACTTAGAAAGACAAATGGAATGGATATGGGAAGTAGGAGAAAACAAGAAACAGGACAGGAGCCTACCACAGAGGGCCTCTGAAAGACTCTACTTAGCAGCTTATCAAAGCAGATGCTGAGACTCACAGGCAAACTTTGGGCATAGTATAGGGAATCATATGAAAGAAGGGGGAGTTAATATGACCTGGAGGGGACAGGAGCTCCACAAGGACACAGGGGTCCTCTATGAGACTGTTTCTCCAACCAAGGACCATGTATGGATATAACCTAGAATCCCTTCTCAGGTATAGCCCATGGTAGCTCAGTATCCAAGAGGGTTTCCTTAGTAAGGGGAACAGGAACTATTTCTGACATGAACTCAATGACTGGCTCCTTTACCTCCCCTGCCCCTGATGGAGGAACAGCCTTGCTAGGCCACAGAGGAGGACATCGCAGCCAGCCCTGAAGAGACCTGATAAGCTAGGGTCAGATGGAGGGGAAGGAGGACCTCCTCTAGCAGTGGACTTGGAAAGGGGCAGGGAGGAGATGAGGGAGGGAGAGTGGGATTGGGAGGTAATGAGGGAGGGGGCTACGGCTGGGATACATAGTAAATAACGTGATTAATATTTAAAAAAAGAATAAATTCATTTCATCTAAATTTGAGTTGAGTGTAAGTTTTTGGTTTCTCTCAGTGCATTCAAACGCCACAACAAAAATTTTAGAAAAACAGCAAGAAATAATATCCCCAAAGAGTAGATAAAAAGAAATAATCAAGCTTTAGTTGAAATCAGTGTAATAAAAATGATACAAAGTATCAATGAAACTAAGAGTTGGTTCATTGAAAAAAAATCAAGAAGATTGACAAACCCATAGCCAAATTAACCAAATGAAAAAAAAAAGATTGAAATTAAGAAAATTAGAGGTAAAAGGGAGACATTACAATAGATACCAAGAATATTTAAAGAACCATAAGGACATACTTTAAAAATATGTATTGTATTAAATGGGAGCACCTAAAAGCAATGGAAGAATTTCTGAATATATATAACCTATAGAAGTTAAAGTAAGATGAAATAAGCAATTTTAACCTACTATAAACACTAATGAAATAAAATGGGGTAATTTTCAAAATGCCAGGGTCAAATGAATTATATTCAGAATTCTTCAAGACCTTTCATTGAAGAATTAATGCTAACACTCCTCATACTACTGTGCAAAGTGTAAACTGAAAGAACATTTCCTAATCCTTTTTATGAAACTACTATTGTGCTGCTACCAAACCACACAAACATTCAACACAAAAGACCAATATCCATTATTAACACAATTTCAGAAATTCTCAACAAAATTCTTCCTAAATTCTGAATTTAAGAACACGTAAAAAATTATATCCCCAATAACCAGGTGAACTTTATCTAAGAGATGCAGTGATCATTCACCATAAGTAAACCAATAAACACAATCTGCTAGCTACACCACCTCTTTCTAGGTTTGGTAAAGACCTGTCTTGCCGGCAAGAAACACACCTTAGCCATTTTGGTAATACCCCACATGAGCACATGTAACTTCAGTCACTTAATGTTTGACAAAGGTACCAAAAACATAGACTAGAAGGGTGGAAAAGCGTATCTTCAGCACAGGTGTTGGGAAAGCTGGATGTCCATATGCAGAAGAAAGAATTTAGACCTGTATTTATCACTTTGCACCAAAAAACAAAAACAAATAACAAACAAACAAACATACAAAAAACAAATAACCTAACTCAAAATGAACCCAAGACATAAACCTGGATCCTAAAACACTGAAACTGCTCGAAGAAAACACAAGCACTAGCCTACATGCTAGAGATGTAGGAATGGACTTCCTGACTAGGAAAGCAGTTGCATTAAGTATTAAGCCAACAACTAACAAATGGTACTTCATGAAATCTAAAAGCTCTTACTAGGCTAAAGAAAGAAGCAACTGCTTAAAGAGGAAGCCCTCAGAATAGGAAAGAATCTTTGCCAGGGGTATCTGACCAAAGTTTAATATCCAGAGTACTCAAATAACTAAAAATCAGAGTCAAAAAAAAAAAAAAAAACAAATTACCGATTGAAAACATGGGCCTGAGATCTAAATAAGAAGTTCTCAAAAGAAGTAAAAAACAATGTGGCTAAAAAAGTCTCAAAAATGTTTGTCATCCCTAGCAATTAGGGAAATGAAAGTCAAAATGTCTTTGAGATTTCATCTTACCTCAGTCAGATTGGCAAACAGCAGTGGGACAATTGACAGCAATTGCTGGAGAAGCAGGGGAAAGGAGAGCCCCATTCATCGTTGGTGAGTCTGTAAGCATGGCCCAAAGCACCATGACTGTGAGACTGTAAACCCCATGGGAGGGGCGAGGGGATTAACTCTTGTTCATGGTCACAATGTCTAATCGCATTCTAAATATTCACATTTATAATTTTCCACCACCCAGGGCTCAGGGAACCTCACCGAAGAAGTGGCTGAAACAATTTAAGATTTAATTGATGGGGGGCAGGGCTATGTAATACCGAGTTCAGGACATGATCTGGTTGTTGTACAATTAGCTCAGAACAGCTTTCATTATCTCTAAAGACTGGCATGATATCAATGTGGTCATAATTGTAACATGCATGAGGTAGAGCCTCTGAGGCCCCATCTCTACCTGAAGAGTTTTTTAGCAATGGATGGCTGCTGAAGGAAGGAGAGTCATAGCTGCTGATAGATAATATGTGATACGTGATGTATGATGATATATGATGAATGATGTGTTATGTATTTATGATGTTGAGCAAAGAAGATTAAATGTCTCTGAACTTTCATTTCTGTGTGTGGAAAAATGTAAACAGTAATAATAGATACCTTATGAGGGGCAAGTGATACACTAAAGAAGAGGACATGTGATTGTTCAGACATTCAATGAATAGGAGCACTATACATTGTCATGTGCGAGCAGATGGCCACAACCCATATGCATATGGGAATACTAAATGGACTCAGTGTTACTAATACCAAAAACAAACAAGGACATGAAGCTGAAAGAGAAATGGGGATAAGGATATACAAAGACAGAGTGAGGTAAATGGTGAATAAGTGCTGTATAATTACATAAAAATTTCAAACAAAAAAGATTAAGTTTTTGCTTCAAAATCTTAGAGAAGTAAATGAAATGTCATTTTTGTGTTGTAGTGGGACTATTTTTTTTTGGTAAGGGTCCCATATTATCTTTGTATCTGGAAATCCTTCTTCCTCCAATTTTATTGGTTTCCTCCCGTCATCTTCCTGGACACATGGCTGATGACATCATTGGAATGTGCGTTTCCTGGATAGCAAGAACATAACATTGGGACATTATCCCTGGGACATTATCTCAGCTGCCCTTACCACCCCTTTCTTCCAACAGTGCACACAGGTCGAGTATTTAGGGAGTGTTAATTAACATTTCAAATTTATTATGCAATTTTGACCCAAACGTATTCAAGAACAAGCCCTTGTAGCCTTCCTATGATGGGAAAATTATTGAAACAAAAATCTGAGGGCAACTTTTAAAACCTCAAAGAATTACTTTAAAGAATTTCCTGAAGCTTGCTTTTTGCATAAAATTAATCTATATACATTTTGACATTCACTTATGTTTAAATACGTTATAAAGATTATGCCTGGTATTTGGCAGAATAACTAAATTATAATTAAAAGGCAAGTACTAGTTATCACTCCTCAGAATTACCCAATAGATTTCAGTGTCTGCCCCTCAGTCTCATGCTTCCTGCGTGTTTGGTAACCATCTTCTCACTTCTCCAATCAGGATACTGGGTCACAGAGAAGTTATAGTAACTAATACAATATTGATAATAAGATTACTTAGGCTTTAAATTGTTCATGTTATTTTCTGTTGTTTTCCTTGTTTTCTGTGTGATTTAACAAGGTAAAAAGTAAGGAGCGGAGAAATAGATGGTTACAAGATGAACAGTCAGATAAGAATCCTTATGGTCAATTATAATCAGGCCCAGATGGCTAGTGCTCTGAGCTACTGGAGACCCCATTTAATGCCCTAGTTACTTACTGTCATACAATTAGGATAGCCATCCACCAGCACTTAATAAAGGAGAAGGCATAATTTGGTGGAAAGAACATGGGCTTTGAAATCTGTCCTGGAATAATTTTTCAGCTTTGCCACTTGCTGGTCATAAGACGCTGAACAGGAAGATTTAACATATCTGCATTTCCATGTCCATGTGTGCAAAATATGAGCAATATTAGCTACCTTATGAGTGGCAGGTGATATCCTGAGCAAGAGGGCCTGTGATTCTTAAGTCAGTACCTAGCAGACAGTCAACAAATACTAGCTGAATTTGCACTTTACTTTGTCATGGCTTGGCTCTGGAACACCCCTACACCCGCCATGGACTCGTGTCTTGGGTACTTGTTCATCAGCTGGCAGCACTGTTTGGAGACCTTTAGGACATGAGAACTAGCTAGTACAAATAAGTCACCAGCTGTGAACCTTTGAAAGATATGTTACTCCTGTTTTTCCTAGCTCCGTGCCTTCAGGTCTCTACCATGTACACAAGCTACCTCTGAGAACCTCTGCCTCTGTGGAAGGAACCACTCTGTCTTGCTAAGACTGGCTGAAATGTCTAATCAGGAAAACCAATTTATTCTATCTTAAGTTGTTGGATATTTGGTATTACTGAAAAAAAAAAAAGAAGAAGCTAGCAAAAGCATACACACTGGGATAAAATTCAACCTTCCCTTCCCAGGGTCTGAGTGTGTTGGAAACTACATTCTCAGTAAAGAAGGTATTGAAGGCCAGCCTTTGGGAGAGGCAGACTCCACTGTGTCAATTTTGCCACAAAAGGGTTTCATTGGACTGTCCTTTTCCATCCTTCCTCTTTTGGTTCTGTTTGTTGAGGATGCAGTACCATGCCCCTCATCAGGTACTGGCACCTTGATGTTGGACTTCTCAGGCTCTAAAATTGGGAGAAAGTTTTCAGTTTACCCAATTGTAGAAGTTTGATATAACAGGCCACAATGGACTAATACTTTCTCTTAAGGGTCACTAGCCAGTTAGTTGCTAAGTTACTGACAAAAGACAGCAAGGCTGCCAAGGCCAATGCTAAGGCAAATAAAGGCAGAAAAGACTCTAGAGGGCTAGAAGAGTGAGAGACTCATTGTTAGGAGGTCATGCTAAGCTCACCTTAAGAATAACAAGATCCTACATATACCAACTGGGAAGAACCATGACAGAGAGGAGAAATAATCCCATGGAGAAGTATGTGTGTTCATGAATGAGACCACTAGACTGTTATGGTTAGGTAGAAATAACCATAGTTGGCTTAAGTCCTTTGCTTTGGCATTCACAGTATCTTTTCTCTATTTGAACCGCTCCTGATCTATGAGGAGAGGACAAATTTTATCATTCCTTTTAAGACTAAACAAAAATGAGAAAGAAAATGAGAGATGAAATGATAAGACTGAAGATATCAGAAAACAATTTGTAGCTTTTAATGGCAAGGAAGCTTGAGATTATTATTCTATGAACAGAGAAAACCTCAAAGTCTAATGAATAAAGCATGGGGACCAAATAATAATTTTGAAAGATAGTCTGGCTGTAGGTAGATGTCCATTTGTCAGATACGGTGGTGTTTTCGTCTCTACTGCTTCTGAACCCATTGTCAAAATAAGTTTTGGAATGAACAGAGTTTTGTCCTTTATCCATTTTGGAGAAAGCCTTCCTAATCAGGGAAATGGAGTTATTAGCACACTGGCAGCCTTTCATAGTGTGTATTTTAAATTGCTAATTCAATTTATTTCTGGATAAAATATCAGTATAAATCAAACCTGTTCACAAAACTGACAGCTCCATGGAAGAGAAGTTGGGGGGAAATGATCATATGCATGACTAAGCTTTATTTTAATTTAAGGAAGTGTTCTGATTAAATCACAAAGGCAATGATGGCATCATGGGGACACTATAACTCACTGAGTTGGGGTCAGATTTATCTCTACAGATAGTATATATCCACAGTGACGTATTGGGTTTTGTGGAAACATTGACCTTCTAGAGTAGATCAGATCAGCATTTAAACTATGAATGTAAAGTTCATCTGGGCAAAGGCCTCTTGGCCACCATTTTAAACTCCAGCTAGGGAATGATCTGAGTCAGGGTTAGTACTATCCACCCTGTCATCATTACTATGTTCAATGAGAACTCAAACTATCACATGTAACAACTAGAAAATATTGGGACAGTGAGTTCAGCAGTAGAGACAGTAATAGTTAAAATGAACACAAGTGCTAGCAACATGGTATGGCTTCTAGAATGGGATAGCTTATATACTTACTCTATGAATGGAGATCATAAGCTAGCCTTCACTTCTGAAGTATTAGCCAGCATACCTTGCTAAGCTGGACCAATGTCTGGAACCCTAACAGAGATATCTACTTTTTAGATTTGTATCATTTGCAGAGATTGGTAAGGACATTTTGTGTATAGATTCCCAATTGTAGAGGTGGGAGCATATTCCTCATTTTTAATATTTATTTATTTTTTACAATTTATTCATTTTAAATCTTGATTGTAGCCACCTCCCTCAACTCCTCCCAATCCCACACACCTTCTCCCTCTTTCCCTATCCCATTCCCCTAGCCCACTGAAAATGGGAGTTCTTATGGAAGAAGGGGGGAACTAGAAAAACATGGAGGGGACAGGAGCCCCACAAAGAGACCAAAAAAGCAAAAAAATCTGAGCCCAAAGGGTGCTGCACATATTGATGCATTAACCAAAGACTATTGTATGGAGAGGACCTAATTCCCTCTGCTCAGATGTAGCCCATAGGCATTTCAGTCTTCATATGGGTTCCTGAGTAAGGGGAGCAGGAACTTTCTCTGTTATGAACTTGGTTGACTGTTCTTTGAACACTTGCCCCTCATGATGTGGCCTTGCCAGGTCACAGAGGAAGAGGATCCAGGCAGTCCTGATGAGGCATATTATTCTTATTTAGTAATAAGCTTTTTGAAGATAGTAGATGCCTACGTGATGAACATATTATAAAATTATAATTTTACTATTTCTCCAGACACTGTATTAAAAACAACCTATGATATATTTTGTATAAATCCTGTATATGTATGTATGTGTCTCTGTAAGTGTGAGCATGAGAGTACAGAATCCCATTCAGGCAGGAGGCATCACATACCCTGGAACTGGAGTTATAGTCAGTTGTGAGCCACCCAACATGTGTACAAGGAATCAAACTCAAGTCCTCTGGAAGAGAAGAAGGCGCTATTAAAAATGAGCCATCTCTCCAGTCTGCCATTGTATTGTATCATTTTATTTCTATTACAAACTCTACTTCTTGTTTTTAAGACAAGTTATTCCCACTTGAAGATGAGAAAACAGACATAGAGATATTGAGTGCAAGTTCACAGTCATGCATTAACTAAAGAGTAGAATTGATATCCACAGAGAAATTTGGAGTTCAAAGCCACTGTATTTTGTAGGTGAATTCCATATGATTTGTTTGAGTAAATTAATGGGCAAAGGCAGTCATACTTGGTTTTAACTTTCCTTCAGTCTCAAGATGCTCTTTTAGCTCCCGGCACGAAGATATTAAAAACAAGAAATCTGGCTTTGGTTCAGTGGCTAAAAGCATGCAGTCTGGAATGGGTAGACTCTTGTTCCACTCTTCAGAAGTGCACATCAGTCTTTCAAGAGCAAGGACATCCTTTTGATTGATTATGTACTCTCCTATCCTCAGAAAGAAAAAGAAAGGAAGTAAAATATAACGAAAAGGCCAAGGTAAAGAGCCTATGGATTTAATGCTTATAATAGCAGCAACTAGCATTTGTTCTGTGCCAGCTTCATAACAGGGCTTACGATGTGTGCCTTACATACATTATTTTGCAATGGCTCTCTAAGGGCTTACTGTTGTCTATAAGTTATTAAAAAGAAAAAAAAGACTGCTTAAAATTCTCCATTGCCTTCCTGACCCACTTAGAAAGTACCACGTTTCTTGCCATGGCTAACAGGGTCTTCAACGACCAATTCAACAGCCATAAATTGCATGCAGGAAGCACAGTGTTGCAAAGGAGATTCTGACATGTTGCCTCTGGGCTACTGCAGATTTGAAGATACCCAAAGGAATTGTACTAGAATCTCACACCATCCCTTCTTCAGCTTTTGTTAAAAACCTACCTTGGTTCAGGCTCTAAAAGTCTAGAAAAAAAATAGAGCATTTACAGGCATTTCCTTTTATCTAAGAGGTGAGAAGGATGCAACACTGCCTTGAAATGCAAAAAATATAGAAAAAATGCTATTTTCTTCCTCAAGAGGGTCTTGTTTTGTTTTGTTTTGTTTTTTGGTTAGAGGAGGCAATTTGCTAACTGGCATTATGCACAAAGCTAGTTTGGAACCTAATTCAACTTTACTTTCATTGAGGATTGAGGAGATGAGAACATGCAAATTAAAACAAGAGGGTCTGCAAAGATGACTTAGAAATTGAGAGCACTGGTTACTCCTCCAAAGAAATGGGGTTTGAGTCCTAGGACTGACATGGTGGCTAACAACCCTATATAACTTCAATTTCAGAGAATTTGATGCCCTCTTCTGGCCTCAGTAGGTACCAGGCACATATGTGGTACACAGACATATCTGCAGTGAGAATATCTACACAATAAAACAAAATCAATTAAAAAAAGATAGAAAGAGGAGGTTGAACCCCTTCTGAAAGTATGATTAACTAGGCTACAAGGGATGAAGAGAGAAGAATCTGTGCAGGCTGCCAGGCACAAGATGTGAGCAGGGCATGTGCCTGGCAGCCACCAGTCCTGGGTATGGCCTTCCGCCAGATCTCTAGCTCTTTTCCATGCCCACTCCTGACAGGTAGGAAACAAATTTGCTTTAACAATCTCCTTAAATATTCAGTTTTTATCCAGCTTCAAGGCACTTTTGGACCTGTAAGTTCTAGTGGTCAGTGACCCTTTCAAATCAGCATCATTTGTCATATCAAATTAGCCTTGTTATCAACTGCAAGTCAGTGACATTCATCTTTCTGGTGCTTTAAACAAGTCAGAAGTAAAGTTATCCTATGGCATGAGGTTTCGTGTGGTGCATGAGTCACTTCCTCAGTGAGGCAGTTGTCAGAGAAACGGGAGACTTGCTCTAAGGTAAATATTGTTGGGTCACTTGAAATGTATGCAGATTTGACATTTCCCTTCTCATTAGCATGCCTACACATTATAGCTTTTGTGTGTCACATTTAGTAGTTCAGATGCCAGGCTAATGTCAGTGGGCATGAGAGAAAAACTTTATCTTGCTAGTGATGAGGAAAGTGGGAGAACCAAGATGGAAGAGCCTTATTTGCAGGGCTTCAAGGCCTCTATAGAGGTGCTTTCAGAATATAAAGAGGATGCTTGAAAGAAAGTAATATCGACTTTGATGCTTTAAATATGTGTCCCCCAATGGAATCTCCTTAGATATTATGATCGTCTATGAATTAATGGGGCAAGCAAGGAAGCACGAGTAAAGCCACAGCGAAGTGGTTGAGTCGGAAGACGTGTCTGTAACTCACAGTCCACTGGAGCCCATTGCCTCCAGGAGACAAAATGTTCAACCAAACCCTCACCGTACCCTGACTCTGTCATTGACTTGAAATTAGAGAGTCAGCAATCCAGAGTATTTTCTTATCCAACTTGTTTCTTTAGTGAACACCACTGTTCAGTCTCCTCTCAAGCACTCCAGGGATCAAGCACTCAACAATGATCCATCTATATTTAGTCCTATGCCAAAAGTCCTTGCAGAATTAAAACATGTGGTAGTGGGCTGAAGATGTGGTTCTTTATCCCACACCAGATCAAGACACTATCATTTCTCTATGGGCCTATTATAAGGAATCTAGATCTTGTTCTGGTTGGATATTTTTAAGCTTCTGCAACCTATAATCTATTCTGTGCAAGAGAGTCCTCTACCTTATCCTGAAATTATGTCCAGCTACTCACTTCTCTGCTTAAAGCCTAGACAATGTCCCACTGTACCAGAAAACCCAGCAGACTTCTTATTGTGCCCTATAAATTGACATTTCAATTTGTTGTCTCTGAATCCCCGAACATCACTCCTCCACTTATACTTTTTTTTTTCAATATTATATGACTTTCTTCATTCCTTAAAACTAAGGTTGTCTGTTTCCCACAGACTTGGCACTTCCTGTTACTGAAACAGAAACCAGGTACTTGTTCTTGAAATACCTTTAGAGCTAGTTACTCCCTATCATTTAAGACTCAGCTCAAAAAATCCATCCTGATTACCTCATTGGCACTAGTTTGAAGCCATAAATTGCTTTCGTTGTACTGGCTTGTTCCATTTGCAGGGTAGCTCTTACCACTACTTGAAACATGTTTATTTGTGGGAATTCGTATCTGTTTTTCTGTAGTAGGATGAAGGAAGACAGGAAGACCTCACAGAGCTAGAATGCTATGCGGTGCGGATTGGTTGAATGACTTGTATTGGTGGAAGAATAGCCACTGCTTTTCTCTTTAATCTTTTCTTTTTCAGGCTGTCTGATTCTGCTCTTTCAAACACTTAGCACAGAGCACTGCATGAGCAAAGTGTGAGTTGGTTAACTCTTCTGTGTTCCCTGGAAACACACAATCCATTTTAGCTAACTTCCCATAATTTCCAATAACAAGAGCTGGTCTTCACCTCCCTTGGAAAGCACTCTATGCATTTAGTGCAATATTGTGTACATAGAGAGTATTGAATGGATGTTGATGAATGGACTATATAATGGGCTTTGGGCTCCATAGATCAAGATTTTCTTGAAGGGCAGATAATTACTTCTACTTCATATCTGACATTTTAATATAACTGGTTGTGGTCATTATCCTTTAGAATTGCATCCTAGTCAATTCTTTCAAAAAAGAGAAGAAAATAAGGCAAAATTACTCTGTGATCCATCCACAATTGGATTTGCATTTAAAAACTGCTGAGTGAGCACTTCTGCCTGATGACCAAATGGAATTAATCTCTCAAGGTCTCATCTATCCAGAGAATGAGTAGATCTGGGTGCAAGGCACGCTGCTGGTTTCTAAATGGTGGAGGCCATCACTCTCATTTACATTCTAGGGCACCTAGAGTGTTCTCTCTCACTGGGATTACAGAAATAGCTAAAGTAGCATCCATTTTTCTGGAGCTCTGTTTTTAATTTATATGGTAAAGATGCCTGACCACGCTCTACACTGCTTCTTGAATGTTCCTCTCAGTCTTTATGAAGAGCAAAGTCAGACATCTATGACATTTGTTTACTCCCTCAACTACACATAGTTGTTGGCCTACTGTTAGTCAGCTGAACATCTGACCTAGAACAGTCAGTTTCTGGTTTTCCAAATACTAGACCAAAAATTAGAGAAACAGCATTGGACATGGTGTTGTGTAGCTGGTGTGATGCAGATGTCCATGAGTTTCCCATACTCTGGTCTTTGAGAAGACCTCAATCCTGATGTTCTTAATGTCCATTGCTCATTTTCAGCTTTCTATTGAAATGAGACCTTAAGAGAAGTACAGTAGGATTTTGATCTGGTAAAGATTTGGGCAGGTAGCTCTATAAAGAGATTCTTTAATTTGTCCCCCCAACCCCCGCCAAAGATCAAAGAAAACCGGAAGAAATTTGTAGGCATACATTTTTTTTAGCTATTTTATTTGGGTTCTTATGTCTGCCAGCCTTTTCCACCCTAATCCCTTCCAACTCCCCACCACAAGGCAGGCAAGAAAGAACATTAGAGGAGAAAGGTGACATAGACCCCTTTAAGATGTTTCCTGCTGAACAAGTTTCTAGGGGAAGGTTGAATCCTCTTCATCAGAATATCCTGCAATCCAGAAAACCAGTAATCCAGCAATCCAGAAAACCAGTAATCCAGCAATCCAGCATTAGCAAATGCAGCAGCAGGAACCAACAACAGCAGGGAACAGCAGCTGCCTCTTCAGAGCCTCAGCCCTCTCTAGGGGCTCTGGCATTTACATGAATTCCCAGAACTCCAAATGTAAACTATCCTTAGCTAGCAAAATTATGCCCCTGCCAGAACATGAGATACATTACAGTCAGCTGCTGTGGACAATCTGAAGCAGCCCCATATTCCACACCTGAGATTTACAAAAAAAAATCATATTCACATAGTATTACTAGGTTTTTAAAGTCCTCATTGAAGAAATTAGCTAAACTAAGTCATAAATAATAATAAACAATAAACAAAGAAATGTAGAATATCAAGGCAAGCAGAAGATAGGAAGTATAGTATCATAGAAACCAGGGAAATATATAAAAGAATATATGTTCTGGGAAATGCAAAGATTATTGTGATTGGAACTCAAAGTAAAATGTGGCAAAGTAACATTTTTGGCCTTTACATGAGGGAAATGCCAGAAAGTGCTGTGTTTCATAAGATGTTGTAGAGTTTGAAATTTGCCTTGTATGTTTTTCATCTTCTCAGTGATTAGGCTTTTATCCTTTCTCTGTTGCAGTCCAGGCCATAACTTCAGACAGTGTCAAGTTACGTCAGTTTTTCTTTTTCTCTCTCTCTCTTTCTTTTTTTTTTGGACTGACACAATGCAAACATGTGAGAAGAAATACATAGAATGTGTGTGTGTGTGTGAGAGGGTGGATACAAAGTCCCAAGCCAGTAACCCTGGAATCCAGCCTTTACTCTTCATGTTCTCATTGGTAGCTGTAAATAAGGAATCCAACTTCTCTGCTTTTCTGTAATAAACTATTAGTCACCCTGACTTGTAGTTCAGATCTAGCACACATATTTATGCATGCTTGTGTGCGAGTACATATGTCCCTGTGCCTAGAGGCACATTTGCGGAGGCCAGAAGACAATGTCAGGTATTATTCCTTAGGAAATGTCTACCTCCTATTTATTCTTTCAGGCAGGGTCTCTCAGCAGCCTGGAGTTTGCTAAGTATTCTAGTGAGCCCTGATATTCAGTAGTGATATTGCTAGCACATGCCACCATGACAGGCTTCTTACAGGAATTCTAGCAAACATTACTGATTGAACCATTTCCAAACTCCCAATAAATATATATTTCAATGTCCTGCCAAATATCAGCTTCTAAGCCTCTTATCTATACAGCAGGTCGCTGAGATCCAGTCAACTCTTGACTAGATAATGCCTCCTCATTTAAAATAGGGAAACTGAGGCTCATAAAAGTGAAATGCCGTGTTCAGTTTCAAAAATCCAAAAGTAGAAGAGTTGGGATTTAAAACCATATCTTTAGGAAATAAAGATACAGTGGTTTTAAGAAGAAGCAAAAAGAATATTTTTGCAAAAACAGTATTCTAGCTAAAAATGTTACAATCATTCTAGTGTGTCTATGCTTGTCTGTGAAACCAGTATCTACAAGACTCTCCTTTTTAGTTTCAGAAGAATCTCATCCCAAGTGTTCTGGGGGAATTTTGAGCTCTTTTTTCCTGTTATAGGCAAAAATACTTTCACATACTCAAGGGAATCCACCTGCATTGCCCTTCACATCAGCCCCTCCAAGCACCTCACTAACTGCTTAACCAAACGTATCCTTTCCTGTTCTTCTTTTTCTGTGAGGTCTTTCTAAAAGTTTCAAAACAGATAAATAATGCAGTTAAATTGTTTTTTTTTTTTTTTGCCTGACAGTGTGTATTTTATTTTAATCATAGACTCCTTGAGGCCTCATCTAGACCTTCTCAAAGATATCTTTCTGTATTAGTATAAAGTGATGTTCTGTCCAGAAGGAATTATTAAAAGCCTTTACATGAGCTAGCATGAACAGGACTACAAATTAAAAAAAAACAAAAAAACAACTCAAAACAAAAATCGTTTCCTTAAAAAATTTGACTGTTTGACTACCTTTTTTTTTTCTGAGTCACTTGTTAAAATATAATAAAATTACCACTCTACAAAACTACGCTTTGGCAAGCAATGACTAGTGAAATCTGGGTTTTGTGGAAGGTTGGTATTATACCACCTGAGGAGTGATTTCTGTGAGAATAGCCCTGCGGGTACACTGTTCAAACAACTCATTGGCAACATTCTCTGGGGTAGATCCAAGCTTGGTTGGACTTGAAGATTATACAGTTGGTAGGGAGTCTAAGGAAAATAAAATAAAACCTTGAATTAAAAATGTGGTGTTAAAAGGAGTCTGTGTGACTGAAGAGCCCTCTAGCTTCAAACGTATTTCCATTATTTCCATCCCACAGAAGACAGACTTCTAGAAACCTGTGTAATCAGCCTTGGGTAGGAATGGCTGGGGGACCAGGAAACAGGCCACCGTCTTATCTGTAGCTGCCACCCCAACCACACACACCCAGGTGTTAGGCTCCATGACTCTGAGTCAGCCACTTTGTTTTCCCTTGTCTATGGCTTTTATTTTTTTAAGTGAAATAATCACTGATGTAAGGATGGTGAATTATCATTCTGAAAAGAAAATTAATAAGAAAAATTAAAATATGTTCATTTAGCATCATGCAAATAGAGGTTATGATTCTTGTGAAATGCTTATTAATTCTAAGACCAAGACATATGCTACCAATCATTTATATTATTGCCGTTCAAATAAAAAATGCACTTAAAGAAGAAAGATTTTTTATTTTAAAGAAGTCATAATAAGGAAAGGAAGACTATTTCAGTAATCAAATATTTTGGTTTTAAGATCTGCAAGCTTCTCATATATACAGGAAAGGGTTTTTTTTTTTTCTTCAAAAGATAAAGAATGCTCAAAAGAAGCACTGTGGGCCATATAGTGCAGCCTTGTCTCTTTTCTTCTCATTCTTATGGTTGGCCGCTTCTCAAGAAGGACCATTGGTTTTTTGGAAGCACTAAGAAGGTGATGGTGCTCCCAAATTCAGGGTGTGTATGGAGCAGGGATAAAATTCCAGACCTGAGGGAGAGAGAAATTGTAAACTTATAAAACTTCAACTGGGTTGTTAAGATTGAATCAGAAGAAACACTTCAACTAAACATTCCTGAGACAAAAGTGTCTGTGTCGACCCCTGTCCTAGAGAAACAAGAATTTCATCTACTGGTCCCATGTCAGTCATATGGAGAAAGGTGGTATTTTGTAGCAGGCTGCTTTGGGGACATATCTACCTGGGGAGGATTCTTAACTTTGCTGTTTTCTTGGATCACGTGTTTCAACATTGTCCAATATTTTCATTGTGCTTGAATTTCTTAGGTCTGGTTAGTTACTAAAAATTCTGTATGAACAGTGTGTGTGTGTGTGTGTGTGTGTGTGTATGTGTGCATGAAGCGAAAGATCAAAGTCAAGATCCAGTGTGCTCCTTTACCACTTTCTGTCTTATTGGGACGACAGTATCTCTCACCAACTTGGAGCTCACTATTATCACTGGCCTGCCTGGGAGCCAGTACGATCAACCTATCTCCATGTACCTAGCGATGATTACACTGTGCCTGGCTTTTACGTGGTTCCTCATGATCAGAACTCAAGTCCTATCCTTGTACAGCAAGAAATTGGCAGGGACAAGCATCCAGATGTAAACAGGTCATACCCACTAAATTCTCAAGATGTGGGTTTAATGTTTCTCCACAGCAAGATTCTTGACAGAGTCACGCATGCATGACAATAGTGGCTGATACACATCAAGTGATGGCTGACTCCACCCTGCCTCTCACCATGTGAATAAAACATGGGATTATTGAGACCCCAATAGAGCCTTCCTTCATCCCAAGAATATGAAAGAAAAGTGGATAAACTGGCCTCTATATGAAATATGAATGTTAATCATTGATTTTATTTTATAATGGAAACAATGAGCTCGTGTTTTTGTAGTTTGCTTTGAAGAGGTCCAAAAACAAAAACAAAAACAAAATCAAAGCATAAAGAGAGAAAAAAATGTTCATTAAGCCCAGATTGCACATTGGCTGTCAGCAGTGTTTCCTTTAGGAAAAAAAAAAAAAAGTTCTGTTGTAGATTTGTCCCTTTTGGAGAGATACAGGAATTGCAAAGAGAGTGCCAGACAGTACTAGCATATGCTTGTTTTTCTAACTCAGTGTGGGCAGCCTTTCTTAAACATTGTGTATAAATATATTTATTCTCCCACTGAGACCTTGCCTGCCAGGTTCAGGAACAACTGAGTAGCAGATGAATTGCAGACCCAGGAAGGAAGAGGAAGGACCGCTGTGGAAATGCTGATGGCTCCTTTATTCCAGTTGAGTACATTGCGCCAGTATAATAAATTAGTTTTGATGAATTAGTGATAAATCTATATCGGTTTTTATATCCCAAGTAAATGATATCCTTGCTGTTGATATATTCGTAAAGCAAGGAAATGTTGACATCCGGTGGGCAAGATTAACACACACACACACATCCCTGGGCACGCACACACTCGCGCGCACGCACACACACACACACATGCAAACACCCTTTGGTGCTCAATCCACATTTGCAAGCTGTCTGCATTTCTTGTATTGGCCTCAGCTTTGACAAATGCAAAAAAGTCACTAATATTTTGACACTCTCCCTGCCCAACTCTGATACCAGCTGGCTACGAAGCCACATATTCATTGTTCTGCTGGTTTTAAAGACTGGGTTCCAGCCAAAGGACTGGACCGGATCCATTCATTCATTTTCAAGATTGAAGCTGCAGCTTAACTGTAATGACCATTTCTCAACTCCGTCTGGAAACCTCTTCCAAATTCAACAGATGCCTGAGAGGGAAATGTGCATTTGGATGGGAAACCGCTCTGCCTGAGAAAGGAACAAAAGGTGATTTTTGAAGCTGAAAACAATTAATATTATGTACACTGATTGTGCCTTTCCAGAAATCAAAATTCTTACAGTGTTTAGAACAGTTGACACACGCTTGTTTTCAGCACTTTAAGTGAAAAAGAAAGTTTAAGTTGCAGATGTATCTATTACAGAAAACACACCCTCTTTCACATTTGCTTTTGAAGAAGAAAACAGAAAATGTCAAAAGGAAAAGCCTTTAAGAACATGGTGAGCCTTTCTGTTCTATCTTTGCATACTTTTTTTCCTTATTAAATTTTGTATTAATGATTGAAGAAAGGAAGAAAGAAAGAAAGAAAGAAAGAAAGAAAGAGAAAGGAAAGGAAAGGAAAGGAAAGGAAAGGAAAGGAAAGGAAAGGAAAGGAAAGGAAAGGAAAGGAAAGGAAATAAATCACTGTGCTTTCAGCTCTGGTAACCATATTGTTCTGGTAATTGTAATCAGCAACTACTCAAGTACACCGCGGACCTGAAAACCAAAACCAGGCAATAATCTACAGAAATATCTTCGCTTTCTACATCTAAAAAATGCTCCCCTGCTGTGTTTCTGCTGTCCCGGTTACTTAATAATTGGAGACACTATCCCTGATCATTTACAAATTTCCCATTTCAACCAACTCTCAGGTACATATGCTCAGTAATACCGCCCACAGGGCTGGAACAGAATGGGGCTTACAGCTTGATCCTGCAATCACGTGTAGGGATTTTCCAAGGCATGAGGGCATGCATATGTTTTAAAGTACCAAAGTGTCAGAGCTCCAATGAAGAATTATGATTACTATTTTGATATGAGCATGATTTAGTGTTCTTACTAAAGTATGCAAACAATATGGGAACAATTCATTTATACTGTATTGTGGAATGTTCAGACAACTTTTAAAAACATATAAATACAATTCCACATATCCACTGTTTATTTGGGGGAACTGATCCAGGGATTAAAATTGAAAGTTAAATTGACTGGATTCCATGTATGCTGGGTTTTTTACCTACAAGTTATGGGCATTATCCTGCTTAGACCTGCCTTCTGATTTCAGTGTCCATCTACGTACTAGGGATTCTAGCTAATGGCTGTGTTTTTATGCCCCAGTTTCCTTACCAGTAACACAGGAACGATAGAATCAAAGACCAAGAGCATGGATTAAAATAGCCAATGTCTCTCCAATCCCAGGACCTCTCTTCGAAATGAAAACCACAATGAATGCACAATGAGGTGTCTCTGCAACCCTGTCCTTGTTCTTCCTATAAGAAGTTGACTGTCCTCCACAGCATGCAGTCACATTGATCGCCCAGGCTTGCACAGCACTGATTGCAAAATGGATTGCAGCAGTCATCTGTGATTGCCTGCCTTGGAAGTGTGATTCTCCTCATCCTCTACCAAACGGCCCCATGCACTATTCATGAGTAGTACAATATTCCAAACTTAATTTCCACTGATTAATTCTCACTAATTATTCACAATGCAAACCTTCACAGGAGAATTCCACTGAATGCTCTTCCGTCCTGAGGCAGGGAACACAATGTCGAATCGTTTTCTGATTTCAAGTGGAAAACAAACTAATTATGTGGAAATATGATAATAGATTGTGCTGTAGGGACTAGTCCTCCACAGGCTTCAAAATGTTTGCTTGTGATGGGCCCTTGATGTTATTTCTTCCAGGAGGAACTGCCCTTTCATAATGCATCAACATTATTGACTGGACTGTGATTCCTTACTCGGAGTTAAGGTGATTTGCATAATTGTATATTACTTCCGTCTGGTGGAAACAAACAACATGTTAGGGTGCTAATGATCAAGCAGGCAGCAGTGACTGCTGGGAAAAATTGCCTTAGCAAAATCCCCAAACAATGAAGAACAGCTTCTCTTGTTGGCATCTTTCACCAGCTTCCTTTAACCTCGCTTTACTCTGTTTGGTCGCAGTCTGTTTTTGAATCTGTCTGTCTGTCTGTCTCAGCATGGGAGGTGACAAATCAGCACAGAACGAAAGCGATGGTGAGCCCTGAACTTTCATCCTTCTGTGTTTTGTCTCAGAGCACTTTTTTCCTCTTCTTGAATCTTGGCTCTCTGACTGCATGTGTTAAGCCCTTTATGGCCCAGTACAAATGTCCCTCTCCATTTTGTGTTTCCCAATGTTTCAAGTTATCATTCAACATCCTCAAATGAAAAATCAAAGAATATCAAATCATCGAAGTCAGAGCTCACAGAAAATCCACGCGTGCCCATTTTGATCTTTGCATTTTCCAGCCCTATCCTAGACACACTGAGGAGAGAAAAGTGGACACAAAGGACAAAAATAAGCCCTCCTTTCTCCTTTCCTGTCTGTTCTACTTCACACCTGCTTAGCAGTCGATCATTCTGTGTTACAGGTAGAAGCGGTGCTACAGGCAGACAAGGCTGCACTGCCTTCTCTGGTGCTCAGCCCCACTAACCAGTGGCCAGGAAGACAGAGGAACGGCTGTAAATGCCTGCTTAGGAGACATGGAATTTCGGGAAGACTCTTCGTGCAGAATAATGCCACACGTGGGGGATGCGGATTGAGGTCCTGCCAAGTCTTAAGGATTTGCACTGGCTTCATGAAAGGCTGTGAAAAGGATTTGGAGACTATGTCTACTTAGTGGAAAAGTTATCTGTGATTGGTTAGTCATGACTGAAATGAGCATTATTAAAGGCAAATAGCAAATCAAATATTTCATATTTATATTCTTGTTATGGAAACTTAACCTCTGGCAGTTTTAAGACATTCAGTGGCTACTCACATGTGTTTATTGGAAAGAGCTGATAAGTGTACTGGCTTTCCTCCAACTGAATAAAGCCCTGAATTCATATGGTCTACTCAGAGGACTATAATACTGTGTTTGTAAGTGTTGGATGTGAAATATTTTAATTTATTCTTTATGGAAATTATCTGACCTGCCATTCTTGGTATTATACGATTTAATTTGTTAAAGCAACTTCGTGTGTTCAATATATTTAATCCAGTTTTATAGGTGTATAAAATGAACCCACAAATTTGACAAGAATTAAAAGGCTGTGAATGGTAAATCCTAAATTCAAGTAGAATTGTTCCTAACTCCAAAATGTATGCTTTTTCACTATTATACGAAGTTGTATACGATTTGAATGTAGCACATATAGATTTGGACTTCAAAGAAAATGTACTTCAGTCTAACAAAGCCACAGATGAATGAGAGGTATTCTAAGTATGTGGGATTTGTAGGAGTTAGAGGGCCAGGAGCCTGTGTACAGGCAGATTCTAGAAGAAAGAGGATTCCATGGAAAAGGGTTGAAAATTAAAGGAACTTCTTTTGCCAAATTGGCTTTTTATTTTTTATTAATTACAGTTTATTCACTTTGTATCCCTCTTGGACCTCCCTCCCTCGTCCCCTCCCAATCCTATCCTCCCTCCTCTTTCTCCACCCATGCCCCTCCCCAAGTCTACTGATAGGGGAGGTCTTCCTCTCCTTCCTTCTGATCCTAGTCTATCAGGTCTCATCAGAAGTGGCTGCACTGTCTTCCTCTGTGGCCTGGTAAGGCTGCTCCCTCCTCAGGGGTTGGTGATCAAAGAGTAGGCCAATCAGTTCATATCAGAGACAGTCCCTGTTCCCATTACTATATAACCAAATTGTACACTGAACTGCCATGTGCTACATCTGTGCAGGGGTTCTAGGTTATCTCCATGAATGGTCCTTGGAGTATGAGTCTCAGGAAAGACATCTGTGCCCAGATTTTTGGTTGTGTTTCTCTCCTTGTGGAGCTCCTGTCCTCTCCAGGTCTTACTATCTCTCCTTTCTTTCATAAGATTCCCTGCACTCTGCCCAAAGTTTGGCTATAAGTCTCAGCATCTACTTTGATACCCTGCAGGCACATATCTAAAAGGTGTTCAAGTATACAACAAGGACATTTGATCAGCCATGTTT
>CM053754.1:34287847-34306271 GCA_028658305.1 Pachyuromys duprasi
ATATATTCACTCATAAGTAGATATTAGACATATAATATAGGATAAACATACTAAAATCTGTACACCTAAAGAAGCTAATTAAGAAGGAGGACCCTGAGTAAGATGCTCAATTCCCATTCAGAAAGGCAAAGAGGATAGACATCAGAAGAAGGAGAAAACAGGGAACAGGACAGGAACCTACCACAGAGAGCCTCTGAAAGGCCAAATTTGTTTTTTTATGCCAGATATTTTGACTAATGAGAACCTTTATGTTAGTTTCATTGACCTTATTAGCTCAATTTCTCATAAGAAGAAAATGTGGTTCCCAAGTAAAATTAATAACTGTATCAATAAAAAGAAAGAGATGATCCATTCTACTTTATCATAATTGCCTTTCTAATGTTATTTTTGTTCAAATGGGTGAATATATTGAAATATATTTTTATGAATGTAACTGCAAGATAAACCAGATTTAAAATTTGAATCTGTCTAATTCTAGAGTCTATGCTATTGCTCTCAAGCTAAGCTGTTCTGGGGGAGTTCAAACTGAACGTGAGACTTTGAAGAAGTTCTGTTTTACAAAGATAACTTCTTACACATCTGCCTCAGTGCAGCTGGTCCTTTAGGAAAATGTGTTTACAAGAAAGCTTGGCAAGTTCCTTAAACATTAAGTATCTCTTACAAAATAATATTTTGATGGGTTACATGTAAATGAATCAGAAACAGGTGGTTTCCATTTCCTTTAGAATGCACACAGAGAACATTTTCTGTTTGGCAAAATGAATTTTTCCTGAATGCCACCTCCATACATCCCTCGCCATCGATCTCCTACTTTGGTCTTAAGAAAAATGGATGATCTGAAAATCCTACCAAGACTTGGTTACTTCTATCTCTGCTTCTAACCTGATAATCATATACAGGTCACTTTCTCTTTATTTATAACTGCAAAAGCAGCTGCTTTGGAGCAAGGCATGCAGGGAACCCGCTCAGGACTGTTCTAGAACAGGAAATTCTCATCATAACTGATACTCTCATTTTGCCTTGAGTTTTCTGAATGGTAAGTCATTGTCAAGGAAGAGATTTCCTCCTGTTGTAACCAAAGTTAAGTGATGTAAACTATGTCAGGAACATATTTGTATTTTGAACTTTTTAAAGAAAATGATTTTTCACTGGCATTTCTTCAAAATAGATAAAAGCTATGAGGTAGTCAACTTGCGGAATGCACTGTATGCTTACTGTGAATTTAGCAACAGCAGTAAGTACGCAGTTCATTATTACCCCAGCAGAGCTGCAGAACGGAACGATCCACAACAGAACATGACAAATCTGGGAGTACCCAGTAGAATGGGTGTCCTTGATAATGTTCATAAGAGATCAGCTCAAAATTCGAGATACCTCTGGTCAGAAATTTATAGCAAAAGGACATTTTACTATTCAGGGGTCTATAAGTCAAACAAAAATTCGTCTAAGACAGAAGGGATGATTCCATTTAGATTACAAAATATATGCATTTGATGTAGAACGTATAGGTATCATCTAAGCTCACAAACACCAGGAGATTGCATGTGTCAGGATCAAAGAGATGGTGAAGGGTATTCTGATTAAAGTCTGATTAAAGCTTTGAAAGCTGCGTGATGGACTTAAGAATTATCCCAGTCCACTTGTATCACAGACAAAGCCATTCGTTTTAAATCTCTGGATAAAGATACACATTACCATCTTAGGAACAGATACACCCTTGGGTGTTGTGTTTAATCTTTCTGAGCAGTCACATCTGACCACATTTCTTTTGCTTATACTTGGCAAGCATTTCCTCTGCTTTCTATCCTGGTCTTCTTTCTCCCTTCTCTTGGCCACCAATAGCTGTAGTGACTGTGCTGAGGCAGAAAGGCAGCCCACCTGTCCTCTGTGGCAAATTTGAGAGTCCACCATTTTAATTATTAATTATTTTTTATATTTAAGATTGTAATATAATTATATCATTTCCCTCCTCTTTTTATTTCCTCCAAACGCTGCCATATTCCCCTTTCTACCTTTCAAATTCATGGCTTCTTTTTTCATTAATTGTTGCTATATTCATGTATATTTATAAACACACACATAAACACATAAATATAACCAACTCAGTCTGTATATTGTTATTTAGCTGATCATTTGGTGCTGGTTAAAATTGATGTGATCTTCTCTGGGAAAGAAATTTCTTTAGCTCTTAGCATTCCTTAGTTGCCTATAGTTCTTTTTGTAGGGTGGAGGTCTCTTAGATTTTAACCACCCACTTTAGCATGTCTATTGGTGTTGTCCTTGCTCAGGTAATGTTTAGGTAGTTATGTTGGTGAGACTTTGTGGAGGTAGCCTCTGACATTCCTACGAGGTAAAAAAATCTCACAGCAAATTTCCCCATCCTTCTGCTTATACAATCCTTCAGCCTTTTCCACAACGATCCCTGCAACTTTCACTCTCCTCTTTCCCATTCACCTATTCCAATCCCTCTTTCTAACCAGAGGGTGTCTGATTTTAAAAAGAAACCATATATTGTTCAATGGGGTTTTTTGTTTGTTTGTTTGTTTGTTATTTATGCCCAGGAAAGTAGAGTTTATGTTGAGACCAGAGCAAGTACCAGAGTCACATTCAGATCTGGTGAGCAGGGCTACAACATAAAACAGAAAAGCGTTGGGCATTAAAGAAATAAGCTGAGAAAAATATCAAGAAACTATCAAATGCATCAAATGAAGTAATTAATATAAAGAAAATAGTCTTTATTAGATATTTTAATTAGTCTTAGGTCTTACCAAGTTAGTTGTCTGTATCTTCTGTAGAATTCGTTTGGGAAAGTGCTGCTAACCTGCTGCAAGATGTGCTAGTATGATGCAATGACTGAGCTCTTAGGTTTGAGATTGCACTTAAGTCTGGGACCCCTACATTTCCCCAGTATTTTATGGCAAGTTAGATCAAAAATTATTGTTGGGTTGGGGAGTGAAAGCCAAGAAAACTCTCTTCAAATACCGAAGCTTGAAATGAAAGCTTTATTTTCTGAGCTCAGGGAGTCAGTCAGTTTGGAGAAGCTATATTGCATATTAAAAGGATGAAAACTGCCAATTAGCCCACATGGGGGTGAGGGGATGGGGGTCACAGTGGAACAGGGTAATTATCTCTGATTCATCTTCTTTCTTTCCTTTTTCTTTATCTAGACAAGCAATTTTAGCTGACCTTTAATTTGTTTGGTCCAAGTAATGTTTATGGTTAGGGCCAGCTGCACTTAAGGTTGGAGAATTTCTAGTATTAGCAAGGCCACAGAGTATGCCGAACATAGTAGTTTTTGGTCAACCTGACCTTGTACAGAGAGTCTAGGTTTGTTTGTTTTTTTTTTCTATATCATCAACAGGCTTTTTGAGGTCTGAAACAGAAATGGCTATAGTTATGGTACCCAAAAGTCTAGGCTCATCATTCCTCCCTAGCTTTCTGGACCTGAACCAAATCTTTGATGTTGTTGTCGTTTTTTTGTTTGTTTGTTCTTGTTTTTGTTTTCTTTTTTGGTCAGTTACATAAGGGATTATGTTCTGTAACCAGGAGGAACAGGGCTAAGGGCCCATTTTTAGTGTATCAATTGGCATTATAGGAACCCATTTGTCCCGTATGCCAGGCATCCCCTTTTGACATAGCATTTCAGCCTGCTAGTTGGGATAATGCTGACATTAGGGTGTTGTTATCAGAAGCCTAGGAAGGCTGAGACTCTAGTCACAGGGTAAGCAAATGGGGCATTTATCAGAAGCATCTGATTAGTGGATCCAGTGAAAGACAGGGAGCAATCACATTGGCTGAACTGGTTTATATCATCTTTCAGGAAGTCTAGAGCTCAGCAGCTTACTGTCCACAGGTGATCCCTGGATGGAGTCTGTCAGCCAAGTGAAAATCTACTGAGACAAATATAGACTAGGGACAGAATTAACATTTCCTAGTAATTGGGGGAGGGAAGAATTCCAAGCCCATGGGAAAATTTCCATTTTTAGGAACACGTAGGTGTACTTACCCGGAGTCCCTTTGATTTGTGGCAGGTGGATTCAAGGCATTTTCTTAAACTTACAAAAATCTTTTTAAGTTTACAAAAAGAGGCAAATTGGCTTGGGAAAAAATTTGAATATCTGATTTAAAGTTTTGAACAGTCTTAATACAACAGTACCTTAAATCATTTTTTAAAGCTCTCTAATTTGTATTTACTAATCTTAAAATATCTTTCAGACATTTTAACGTTTATAACTTGCATTTACCAACATCAAAAAAATCTCAGCCTGTTGCTGATACAGAAAAATGTATGACCCGTCAAGTCCAAGCTAGGCCAAATCCCAATATGGAGAGAGGAGGTGCATCTATTGTTGTATATCTATTGCTCCTTGATAACTGCCAGGTAAGAAAGGGTAAGTTTAGTCTAAGTGCATAGCCCTCATGAGTGGACCAGGCTCCCATGGATGGCCATATATCCAAAATGTTTGTGCAGCACAAATTGTCCTCAATCAGGAAAAGAAAAGGACATAAAATGTGTAGGAAGGATAGATCTAAGAAGAACTGGAAAATGGAGGGGGAGAATAATCAAAATTCATTGAATGAAATTTTCAAAATGAACAAATGAAACGGATTATAAAAAACAGATTTATTATACATTAGTTTGTGTACTCTGTATTTTTATGTGTCTGGGACAAGAAACAGTCCTTCATTTTATCTGGCTTCTTTCACTCAATGGATTCAATTTTAGATCCAGTCATATCACAGAATTTCATCAGCAGTGAACTTTCTTTTCAGGGAATTGAACTGAAGAGGAATATTTAATTTCCTTTTATTGTGCAACAATGTTTTTTTTTCTCATCGTAATGTTGTGGTTTGTTTATACATGTGCTTGGGGATTTTTCAATTTTTACTTATTACAAATACGGTTGTTATAATGATTTTATGTGGTTATATACTTAGATTATCATGAATACATATACCTACCAGAATAATAGAAGCATAGATTGTTAGGTGCACATGTGTACATGCTTGCATGCATGCCTGTGTGTGTACATATGTGTGAGAGTATGGGCACATGTGTATTTAAAGAGGTTTTCAATCTATTTTGTAAAGTGGTTGTACCATTTTGTATTCTCATTAACAGTGACATGGTTGCATGCATTATTTGTTCTCAACAGTTGATCTGGGTTAATTGTTACATTCTGCTTCCTTAATGAGCTAACAGTCTCTTCTACCGTGGTTTTCATTTTAATTTCTTGTATGCCCAATGGTGTTGAATATATTTTAAAATTTATATTGATACATTTTAGTAATAAATTTTCTAGTAATATCTATGCCTCCTCTTATAGGTTGTTTGTCTTATTATTATTAGTTTGTAAATATTTGTTGTATTGATAAAAGCTATTTGATTATGGATCACAGATGTTTTTTCATCATCTATAATTGTCTTTGGTTTTCTTAAGGCGATAGTTAGAAGAACCAAGTCATTCAAATTGTGGTGAGATCTGAATTGCCTTTTGATGGTTTGTTTGTTTGTGGTTTTGCTTGTCTGTTTGTTTTTGTGTTTGTTTGTTTGGTTGGTTGGTTGGTTGGTTGGTTGGTTGGGTGGGTGGTTGGATTTTGTTTTGTGTCTCATATGGTTTGGCCTCTATAGGAAAAAATAGAAAAAAAAAAACCTAAAACAAAACAAAAATACTACTGATCTCTGAGAGTGAAAGGAGTTCTTTGGCTGTATTTTGAAAATGTTTATCCTACACTTAGCTATATACACTGTTTGGAGTGCAATTGTGTTTGGAGCAGGTTAGAGTTGATGATTACTTCTTTGTTGGTACTCAGTTAATCCAACACTATTTGCTGAAATGACTTTCCACTCCTTTACATCTTTCTCAGAAATGTCTGTGTCGCTATTTTCTTATGGATAGAAATATTCTCACTGAAGGAGGAAGAAAGAAGCTCATAAGACTCAAAGAAGCTCAGGGTACTTATAAAGCTCAGAAAATGCAGGGTTTCTCTTCAAGAATATCAAAGCAGCAAACAGGTGCTAGGAATAGACTCAAGCAAAGATGCCTGGAAGTTGTGTAGGGAACTCAGAAACACAGCTTTCCTGAGTCTTCACCGGGGTTAGTTTGTCAGTGGCCCAAGCTGACTATGAGTTACCCATGGTCCAGTCAATAGCCCAATAAACTCACTGATTCACCAAGCTTGAGTGAACTTGGTGCTCTGATCTGCCATCTGTGCCCTATCTAGGGTGAATCTGCATTTGTTTATGCCTGCCTGTAAAAGTCAGGCAACAGGATAATTAGCTTCTGTTTGTGTTCTCGATTTTTTACTTGATCTATATGACAATCTCTCAGCTAATTCCAAATAATTTACAATAGCGACACTTTGAAATACATCTTGCGAGCTGGTCGTTTAAGTCTCCCAACTTTGTGGTTTGTTACAAAGATGCCCTGTCTATTTCACAATCATTTCAGAATCGTCTGGCTAATTTCTATGATAGAATAATTCTGGAACTGCAATTTACAATTCCATTAGGTATGTTGATTAATTTTTGGAGAATTAAGTGATACAATCTAGAAGACAATGTAGTAAAATAACTTATAATGCTAAGGGAGGAATACTTGCTAATGTAGAGTAAAATATCCATTTAAAGTATAGATGAAAAAATATTTTATATAAAGATATTGGAATTATTTATTGCCAGTAGATCTACCAAAAGCATATATTAAGCTGAATAATACAGATAAAAAGAAAATGATCCTAGAGAGACAGAGACATATAGCGATTCACACACAATAGAATAAAAATAATGGAAAAAAAACCAAATGTATTTGATAGATTTTTAGAATATTTAAAGCATTAATACTTATTTACTTAACATATGTGTGGCATGGAAGTCTATAACACTTCAAATATAAGACAAGAATGAATTGAGTGTCCAAAGTCTTTGAATTGTCCATTATATAGCAAAAATCCTAATTAAAGGATTCTGGTAAGAATATGTGTTGTGATCTGTGGTAACAACAGAAAAAAATAAACAAATGTGTATTCATCGCAAAAACTAAGAAGCTGATATAATAAATTATTATACCATAAACCAAAACAGATATTGAAAGAGAATAAGATATATGAAATTAATAGAATAGAAAAATTCAAACCGAAAATGCCAGCAAACTCAACATCTAAATAAAATCAAATAAATGTTTGTATAAAAAGTTCTTACTTATAAAAACAAGCATTTGTTAATGTCAGTTTTAGAAGATATATCTTAAATATGGAGACAGAATGTTTGGGGTTAAAGGTCTGATAGATGGACTCTGCCAGAGCTTATCACAAATATGCCAGGACAGTTCTCATAACATCAGACAAAGTAAATTGCAGGGCAGGATAGAAACATCGTGGATAAATCCACAAGCTGGATGTTTCATTTCAAAATGTATACACAGCCAACAACACAACTACAAAAACATATGGACTATAAACTAACGCAAATAGATCCACAATTACAATAGAACTTCTTAGTGAATTCTCAATAAAAAACATAAGATGTATACAAAACACAAGGGGTATACAAAGTCAATAAAGAACACACATGGTCTTAAATGACTTCTACAACTATACAATACATGTGATTTTTCAAACGCATAAGAAATTTTACCAAAATAAATCCATATGTTATACTGGAAAATAATTCTCAACACAGTCCAAATGCTTGGAATCATGTCAAGTCCACTCTTGATGATGGTGAGGTTGCATTAGAAACTAATAGTAAAAAAAAAATACAGCCTAATAAGTCCGCTAAATGCTTAGATAATGTGCCAGTTATTGTTGGAAAATGGGTAAGTCAAAGGAGTCACAATCAAAACTGGCCATTTTTAAGTGATGATATTCTAGGCTGTTGTTGGGTAGGCCAGGTTCCACCATAGCAAGAATAGTCCATTGGGTCATATTTGTATCTATATTTATGTGTGTCTGTTCTTTCTTTATTCCTTTGTCACCCAAGTCAAGTTTATAGGACCAGACTGTCCTGGACACAGCTGACTGATTCTATATCATACATCACACACAAAGGCAGTTTGCTTATATGAAACTAAACAGTGCATGTCTCCCTCTGGAGAAAAATGGAGGTCAACAGGTGGAAGGGAAGATGTAAGTAGCTCATTGTGGTTACAAACGTTTCCTGGGTAGAGAAGGAAGACAGCAAAGAGGCCACCTTAGTAACACAATGAGGTGATGGTTTACCAGATTATGAAATAAATTCCAAGGCTTGCAAATGTCCTGCACATATAGCCCTGTTGTTCCATGTTCCTAATTTATACACTTTAACAATATGCCCCAACTACATCATCTTCCCAATGTCCCCAGCCAAGAAGTCTTTATGACAGCCAATTAACGAATGTTCTCAGGTAAAATTTATCTAACTGTTCCATGTTTCTCTTGAGTGACTGGTTGTACTACTGTGCTGTGTTCCACAATGAACCAAGAGTCCCTGAAGATGGTTTGGGAGTTTAGGGATGAAAATAAGTAATCTCTGTGAAATCACAGAGTAGTTAATTATGCTTATCAAAAAACATCATGTTTCAGATAGAACAGACTTTTTAAGTGAACATGCAGAGAGCATGGGCTTTGCAGCAGAGCATGCTTGTATTAACATTCAAGATACTCAGTTTAACTATACTACCAAGCTACCTGATCTACTTTCTCAAGACTTGATTTCTTCACTATGAAATATCAGTCACAATTGGAGTGAAGCTTATCTATGGAATGACAGGATGATCATAACAAGTTAAGAAATGTGCCCTAGGAATGCCAGACTAGACAGTTAACAGGATAGTGTAAGTATGATGTCTCTGCTGATCTCAGTGACCAATATTTTTCAAGCATATAACTGTCAGCATTGGTCAGTTCATTGCAGATGCAGCTAAAGTAGCTATCCAAAATTCCCAGAACATAATAAAAGTGAAGAGAAAAATATATATAACCTAGTAACTGCATCTCTCATTAAAGAGGAATTCTCTGGAGGTCAGTTGATAACAAAAATAAGATGAGATCTGGTTGTTACTCCTGGTCTATCTGACAACCAATGTTCATCAACAGCCAGCTGTTTCTTGTACCTCAGTGCCTTTGCATACACCATCTATAATGATGGCTTCTCCATGTATATTTGGTAAACTCTACTTGTTACATAACTGGACTTGAAGGTGGTACTCTGCAAAGTGTTGGCGTTCATACACAAGGGATGAGAAATGACCTAAAAAAAGGATAAAGGCTGAGGATGTGAGTGCTTGCCTAGTGTGCACAGAGCCCTGGGTTGATACCCAGCACCATATATACTGCTGTCATGGTGTATTCTTGTAATCTTAGCACTCAGGAGCTGGAGGCCAGAAGATCAGAAATGCAAGGTTATCTTGGGCTGTTGTAGCAAGTTCAAGGGCAGGTGTTCCAGGTATCTTTTTATTTAAAGACACCCTCTCTTAATAAAAGAATCATTCAAAATTTGCCACCCTTCTTCCTTTTTATATAATTTTTATTTTTATATTAATTACAGGTTATTTACTTTGTATCCCATCTGTAGCCTCCTTCCTCATTCCCTCCCAATCCCACTCTCCCTCATCTCCTTCCTGCCCCTCTCTAAGTCCACTGATAGGGAAGGTCCTTCTCCCCTTCCATCTGACCCTACTTTATCAGGGCTCATCAGGACTGGCTGCAATGTCCTCCTCTGTGGCCTAGCAAGGCTGCTCCTTCCTTGGTGGGGCAGGGGATGTCAAAGAGCCAGCCACTGAGTTCATACCAGATACAGTCCCTGTCCCCTTACTAGGGAACCCACTTGGATGCTGAGCTGCCATGGGCTACATCTGAGCAGGAGTTCTTTCTATATTATATCTATGCATGGTCCTTGATTGGAGAGCCACCTTTCTTTCTTAATCCCAAGCCAAACCTTGTTAGGGAAATTACATACTGAGTCAAATATAACTGGCATACACTTTGGACTAATAACCTATGAACAAATATTGCTCATGCTTTAGTCACAAGAAGTGGGTGTTTATGTGATGAGATTAAATAGGAACAGAAAGACAAGGTTCTAGAAAAGAAGGATCTAGCAGAGAATGTTGCTATTGTTGCTGGGTCCTAACTTCTGTTGATGCTTTCATGAGCTGAACTCTGCCCCATCAAAAGATGTCCACATCCTTCCAGCAGAATTTATGATTACTTTACTGACAATAAAAATGCCCGAGTAGATGTGATTACATCAAGGCTCTTGAGAACATCCCTGCCTACTCAGGTTGGTCTTAATTCGAATGGTAATAACTTTAATTAAAGTCAAATAAGAAAGAGGGAAAAAAGGAAAGAAAAAAGACCAGTAGACAGGAGTGGGCCCTAAACTCGAGTGTTGCAGAACTAAGTCAGAGATTGCTTGAGGCTATTAAACTAACAAGGTAAAGTGTGGCTCCTTCCTTGGTTCTCCAGGAAGGAACTGTGTCAACACAACCACTTGGTCTTGGAATTCTGATTTCTCAATCTGTGAGAAAACCTGTATATAGTTTTAAGCCATCGCATTTGGAGAAACTCATGGCAGCCCTAGGAATCTAATCCATGTGCCACAGAAAAAACATGGAGCTTCCATAGGTGACCTCTGTGCAGGGGTTTCAGGTTATCTTCATGAATGGCCCTTGGTTGGAGTATCATTATCAGAAACGACTGCTAGGGCCAGATTTTTTGGTTCTGTTGTTCTTGGGCTCCCTAAGAAGGGGAGCAGAGGCTGTCTCTGACGTGAACTCAGAGGCTGGCTCTTTGATCACCTCTCCCTGAGTGGGTAACCGCCTGACCAGGTCACAGACAATGAAAGACAGTCCTGATAAGACCTGATAGGCTAGCGTCAGATAGAAGGGGAGGAGGTCCTCCACTATCAGTGGACTGGGGAAGGGGCATGCGAGGAGATGAGGGAGCGAGGGAGGGCAGGATTGGAAGGGGACCAGGGTGGGGCTACAGCTGGGAAACATAGTGAATAAATTGTAACAAATAAAAAATTATATTAAAAAAAGAAACATGGAGCAAGCCACAGTTTAATGAGCCATCAGAAAAGGACATGTGGCCAATGTCATGGTTAAAAGCTTGGGGTGTGAACCAGGTTACTAGGCTTTGGATTTTGGTTCTGACAATAGTTCATGGATCTCATCTCAGTTAGTCATTTGACCTTGCTGAACTTCAGTTTCCACATTACTGAATGTGAGAATGATGGTAGCAGACTTATGAAGAATTTAGAACAAATGCCTAAATGTGTGATGTACGCACACTGACCCATGAATGCTCAACCTGATGCTTAGAATAATATAAGAGTTATCCTGGTGTGGTTGGGATCATTTACTGAAAGAGTAAATGTGAATTCCGTTCAAGTCAAATGTCCCACTGTGTACCAAAAATGTCAATAGGAAATGTAGCTAAATAAGGGAGATAAAGTTTTTACCTTAAGGAACTTTTAGTTCATATTGAAATTTTACCTCTCCCTAGTAGGAGAGAAACGCAGAGAGTGATATCAAAATGAGTCTAACAAAGAAACCAGATTCCAGAGAAAAATCTCCAATGTGACAGGGAGGTCAGGGCTTTCAAAGGAGTAGCTGGGATTAAGTGAGGTCATATAGTTGGCCCCTCACCTGATAGACCTGGTGCCCTCTGCAAAAAGAAGGAATACCAAGAGAGTGCTCTCCATGTGTTCAAAAAGGAAAGGGCATGTTGGCTAAGCACAGAGTTGACTATCTGCAAAGCAGGAGAGGCCTCAACAGACACCAGCCCTACTGACCCCGCCATCCTGCACTTAATAGTAACAGGAACTGAGATGTTTCTGCTGCTGAAGCTCTTCAGTGTCACTGTGCTAAGGCAGACAGATAATGAAACATGGAAAAGTAGAAACCAATACGATAGAGTTACTTTTTTACCATTATAAACAGTAACAGCAAATTTTGGCTGTAGAGGGTACTTCTGTGGTATATATTTTCTGCTTTATGCTCCAACTCTAAGAAGTTTGTATAAACACACAGTGGAATTCAGGAAATTCAACAGCTTTAAATGAACTGTTCTCTAGAGGGTGACAAGCAGGAAAGAGTATAGGGTTAAAAAAATAAAATAATCTGTCTATTCATGAAGACATTTTGCTTTTTTGAAAATGTGTTTAATTCAGTGACTGCTCCTTTACATTTAACCATCATTTTGAAAGCCTATTCTTTAAAAGAAATATTTTTCTCCCCTATGGATGGAATTGAGCCTGAGGTAAAATGCTGTTCTTTCACTGCTAGAAGAAATGAGGTAACAGACTTTCTTTACAGATCTGCCGGTCAGATTCCCACTCATTTGAGGGCACATTTACACTCTGTGTTCACTGTAGAGCTGCTCCTCCCTTCAATGTGGAATGCACGAAATCTCCCTATCCTGAGTCTGTCCAGTACTCCTCACAGTCTGCGGTAGGCACAGATCATGTTAGGTTCTGAGCACTCCCAAATCAAGGACATTTTCTAAAGTCCTGTACACATATTATTACTATTTTTTTATTCCTCCCACAACCACAGGGGTCTATACTTAGAAGAATGGCAAGAAATGAATTGGAATGAAATCTCATTAAGTGGTGTGTGTGTGTGTGTGTGTGTCTGTGTGTGTATATGTGTCATAATATTATAACTAGCATGGTACATCTTCACCACCTCTCCAGACTTGCAGCAGTGACATCAACTTGAAATACTGTAAAACGCATGTTGCACAGCCTACTCTAACCTACAGAAACTACCTTTGTGTTCAGGCAGAGTAGGGATGCTACCAGGTGTGATGCCCAAATGAGTCTTCCTGTACTAAAGTCTAGGAAGTTCACCTGGTCTCTCCAGGCCCTCATCTTTTGGCTAGGGGCATATGGTTCCCATTCTGCAAGGTGATTTGGAAGTTTACTAAGCACTGAAGTCCTTCTTGTTCCCACGTAGGTAAGGTGCTAAATAAACAAAGTCAGACTGAGCTTGGGTCCTGCATTAGAGCTTCCCATCTAAGTACCTGCATTTTCACAGGGCTTTTTGCTCCCATGGGCTCCCTGCACCTGTTTCCTCCTGATTTGTAACAAGCTCGCCCTCACCTGGCACATACACCACATGGAGTTTCATCACACCTTGGTGAAGGAACACATGGACCCATATGTCAGCCAACATGTTTATGTCTCTTTCTACGGAAAGGGAAATATGTTTCATAATAAATGTTTGCATACTTTGGAGCAGATTTATTAATTTTTTAAGAGAAAAGAATGGAAGCATAAAAGAGATAAAAAATTTCACTAGAGCAGTTGAAGCTTTATTACTTTGAAAAAAAAATTTTTTTTACTTCCTATTCTTTGAAAATGGCTTGGGTATCAGCTGGGAAGGATTTATGCTGAGGTTTTGGCCCCTGGGGGTATAACAAGAGTGTAGTGTGTTAGTTAAAATCATCAGAAGGGGAAAGAGCTAATGGTCAGAGGTAAATACTCTTGGGACATAGGCAGACAAACCCAAATTAAAAGCCACCAAAGCCCACAGGCTAAACAGTAGGGGAAGCTTGAAGGATCCAGGAAATATGCATAAATGATTTAGGAGACTTCTAGGGGATTACCAAAGCATCCACAGAAAACTTAAGTGGCCTTTATGTATACAGTACAGAAGGTAGCTTTGGGCAACAGCTAAAAACCTATTTATTAAATTAATCATAATTGGATAATATCAATAATGGGGCATCCTGAGGGTTTGGTCTCCAGTTTGGCATTGTTGGGAAGTGGTAGAGCTTCTAGAAAGTGGGTACCAATGGGATGTCCTTGGGGTTTGCCTTCAGAGGGGATTATGGACACAAAGCTCTCTCTGGTTTCCTGCTTGGCAATGCAAGTTTTTCATACTTAGTCCTCCGTTAGGAAGTTAAGGGCTGAGAGAGACCCAACATCCTTCCTTACAGGTCATAGTGGGTGTGTCTGTTGCTGTTCAGAATTGTTATCGGAAGTAGAGTCTCTGCCTTGACCTTTGCTCTGTGATGAATGCTGTTAGACTTGGTCTGCAAGGAGAACTGCTTCACTTCTTAATGGTGCAGTTGTCCTGTACAGACCCTATGGTAGCATGTCCCCCATGGGCAAGATGGAGGGGGGAGACCTCATGCTGAGCCCTGTGTGGAGTCACAACATAGGTTTCTGGAAAGAAAGCTTGTCATATGCAAAGAATTACAGACCCTTTGAGAAAAGGTTTCTTGCATGTTATAGAGGCCTGCTGTAAACAGAAGGCATGACTAAGAAATACCCATACAACCTGCATCCTGAACTGTCCTTTGGATTACATCAAAGCCACCCATTAAAGTCAGCTTCGGTCAGAGGTTACCATGTAGTAAAATGACAATCATATATTTAAGACTGTATAAAAGAGTATGTACAGCAAAGGGAAGGGGACTGTAGCAGAACGGGAAGGAAGAAATCAAATCAGAAGAACATTGCAATGCAGTGTGCCTGCAAGGAAGCACCTGTTGGAAAAGTCAGTTCCAAGGCCTGGCTCTAGTATGCAGCCATATTCTTTGTGACAGTGGCTGCTGCATGGCAAACTTGGTCTCGTGTGATTGCTTCACTGAATTCAAAGCATGTTGGTTTGATTCAAAGTGTGTCAGTCAAAAAAAAAACTTTGGCATGAAAATCTGAGTGGCAGATTTCCTATTTTTTTGTCTTTCCTAAGATATCAGACACTGTCCCTCTGCAGTGACTTGACATAATCTGTTTCCCTGCCTGGAAAACTCTCCTCTTTCTCTCCACCCATGGCAGCACAGGGAAGTTGTTGTGTTAATTTTTTTTTTTAAGTGCAGAAGATTCCAGGGTTCCTTGTTGCAGGTTTCAAACTCTTCATATTTTTTACTCAGGAGGGAACTTTTCCAAGTTTGTCATTACACATCACTAGAGTGGTTTTCTTTATATCTTCATGAAACTGTAAGCTCTTTGTGAATAGAATCTGCTCTGTATGGAATCCCCATTAACTATCATTGTCCTAGCCTTTAGAACAGATTCATTGTGTGCTTTTAAATGAATACAGGAATGACTAACTTGTCTTTATTAGTTTTAGCCTTTTTTAATAAGTATCCAAGAAACTCTTACGGCATTGTACTCATAACTCAGATATGAATTACCATAATCCCATGGTTAGATGAAAGTGTGGAACATTCCAGGGATTGATGCCAGGAAATTATAGCTTATGAAGTATAAATTTTCTTGGACTCTTTTCTTTAATATAAAGTTTAACAATAAGAAAATATTGATCTTTAGAACATTTTGCATATTTGGCATTGCTATCTTTAAATTTATAAATAGATACTAATAAATATAATCCTCCAATAGTAAATTTATTAGTGATATGCGTATTCTCCTGTGTGGCATTGAGCCTGTGCATCATTTAGCTGCCTGGTCTCTACATGATATGCTGGATACGGATGTTCTTACATAGTACATGAGGATTTTCAGCATTTTATGACATTACATATTTGCCTGAGGTCTCAGATATATCATGTGATAGATAAAAGTTTAGACTTACCAAGTCTGTCTGGCTCCAATGGCAATGAACCTTATAAAACTCTGTAATATTTTTCAACTTTATCCTAAAATTTAATTTTTTATTTTTTTCTGAAAAGATACCTGAAACATGGGGATCTTTGTATCTAAACTAAACCTTGATTCAGATCTCCCTGAGCAATACAAAATCTTCGTCATTAAAACTAGACAAGTCTCACCCTTTGTTTCTAAACATGGACTCTTCCATCTGGACATCTTATATACTTCAGAATCACAGTATGCGCAAGGGCAGAACATATTCTCATTCCATTCCCTTTCCTTGGATCCTCTTAACAATGAATGGCATCAATGCCTTTAGGGGCAACCAGACTAGAAATCTCAAAGCTACTTAGTCCTTCAAATGATACTGACTCTGCATTTCTGGACTCCGTGTATATTGATATAATTCTTCTGTGCTTTAGTATCTTGCCCCAAATCTACAGATACATGGAAATTTGCTTGAGAAGTAATTTAGTAGGGACTATTTGTTTAGTACTATACTTTGAAATGGGTGTACATCTCTGTACCCTTTGAAGACTGTGACATATTTTTATTATTGATTTATTATTTATTACAATTTATTCACTTTGTATCCCAGCTGTAGGCTCCTTCCTCATCCCCTCCCAGTCCTGCTATCTCTCCCTCTTCTCCCCCGATGCCCCTTTCCTAGTCCACAGATAGGGGTGGTCCACCTCCCCTACTATCTAAAACTAGTCTAACAGGTCTTATCAGGACTGGCTGTATCCTCTTCCTCTGTGGCCTGGCAAGGCTGCCCCCGACAAGAAGGAGGTGATCAAAGAGCTAGCCACTGAGTCCATGTGAGAGACAGCCCCTACTCCCCTTACTAGGGAACCCACGTGGAGACTGAGCTGCTGATAGTCTACATCTGGTCCTTTCCATGCATGGTCCTTGGTTGGCTGGCACATCAGTCTTTGCAGGCCCACCTGGACCCAGAATTTTTTGGCTATGTTGGTCTCCTTGTGGAGCTCCTATCCCCTCCAGGTCTTTCTATCTCCCTTTTCTTCCATAAGATTCCCTGCACCCTGCCCAAAGTTTGATTATAAGCAACTCTCAGCCTCTGCTTTGATATCTTGCTGGGTAGACTTTTTTCAGAGTCCCTCTGTGGTAGGCTCCTGTCCTGTTCCCTGTCTTGTTTCCCTTCCAACGCTCTACATTTCAACAAGGGCATTTGCTCAGCTATGTTCATAGCAGCTTTATTAGTAAGAGCCAGAATCTACAAACCTAGCTGTCCCTCAACCAAGGAATGAATAAAGAAATTGTGGTACATTTACACAATGGAATACTACTCAGCAAATAAAAACAAGAAAATCACAAAATTTGCAGGCAAGTGGATTCTACTAGAAAAGATCATCCTGAGTGAAGCAACCCAGAAGCGGAAAGACACACATGGTATATACATACTTATAAGTGGATATTGCTATATAATATAAGCTAAACATACTAAAATCTATAGTCCTAAAGAAGCTAAACAACAAGGAGGATCCTAGAGAAGATGAGTAATTATCATTCAGAAGGGAAAAAAGGATAGACATCAGAAGTATTTTTTTAAATCTTCTTTCTTTTAAAAATTATATCTTTTACTTTTTGAGATTATACTATGATTATGTAATTTTCCTCCCTCCAAATCCTCCCGTGAATCTCTCTTTGCTCTTTCAGATGCATGGCCCATTTTCCATTAATTTTTACATACATTATGTATATACATGTATTCCTAAACACACAGCTGGCTATAGAGAGTGTTTATGTTAAAAGGGGGCATTCTTCAGATTTTAAGAATAGAAGTTAAACAGCAACAAATCAAGTAATCTAATTTAAAAGTGGGGTATAGAGATAAACAGAGAATTCTCAATAGAGGAACGTTGAATGACAGAGAAACACTTAATGAAATGCTCAACATCCTTAGCTATCTGGGAAATACAAATCAAAACGAATCTGATATTTTGCCTATACCCATCAGAATGGCTAAGATCAATAACTCAAGTTGACAACACATGCTGGAGAGGATGTGGAGAAAGGGTAACCTTCCTCCATTGCTGTTGGGAATGTAAACTTGCACAACCACTTTGGAAATCAATCTGGCACTTTTTCAGACAATTAGGAATAGTGCTACCTCAAGATCCAGCTATAAGACTCCTAGGCATATATATAAACTATGCTCAACTATACAATGACATTTGCTCAGCCATGTTGGTAGCAGCTTTATTTGTAATAGCGAGAAGCTGGAAACAGCCCAGATGTTCCTCATTTAAGGAACGGATACAGAAATTGTGGTACATTTACACAGTGGAATACTACTCAGCAATTAAAAACAAGGAAATCATGAAATTTGCATGCAAACAATAGAAACTAGAAAAGATCATCCTGAGGGATCACAGAAGCAGAAAGAAACACAGTGTATATACTCACTTATAAGTGGATATTAGACATATAATACAGGATAATCATACTAAAATCTGTACATCTAAAGAAGCTAATCAAGGAGTACCCAGGGTAAGATGATCAATCTTCATTCAGAAAGGCAAATGGGATGGACATAAGAAGAGGGAGAAAACAGGGAACAGGACAGGAGCCTACCACAAAGAGACTCTGAAAGACTCTACCCAACAGAGTATCCAAGTAGAGGCTGAGACTCATTGCCAAACTTTATGCAGAGTGCAGTGAATCTTTTTTTTTAATTTATTTATTTTTATCTCAATCACAGGTTAGGTACTTTGAATCCCAGGTGTAGCCCCCTCCCTCATTCCCTCCTACCCTCCCACTCCCTCATCTCCTCCTCCCCGCCCCCTCCAAGTCCACCTTGAATGAACAAATGCGATGGACATTGAGTGGAGGAGAAAACAAGCAACAGAACAGAAG
>CM053754.1:34312446-34354745 GCA_028658305.1 Pachyuromys duprasi
TAGGGTGAGTCTTAGTGTTGGGCCTGTCATTGGTGGTACATTCCCTCAATCTCTGATCTATCTGCTCTATCTTTGTCTCTGAAGGTCTTGTAGGTAAAGTATGTTTTGGATTGAGGTTTCAGTAGTCTACAGATTGGGAAAAACATCCTACCAAGGGCTAATATCCAGAATATATAAAGAACTCAAGAAATTAACACTAACAAACCAGGTAATCCAATTAAAAATGGGATACAGAGCTAAACAGAGTATTCTCAACAGGGGAATCTCAAATGGTAGAGAAGCTCTTAAGCAAATGCTCAACATCTTTAGTCATCAGGGAACTGTGAATCAAAATGACTCTGTGATTCCATCTCAAAACTCAGGTGACAAACACTTGCTGGAGAGGTTGTGGAGAAAGGGGAACACTCCTCCATTGGTGATGGGAGTGCAAACTTGTACAGCCACTTTGGAAATCAATCTGGCCCTTTCTCGGAAAACTGGGAATAGCCATGCCTCAAGACAAAGCTATGCCACTCTTTGGCATACATCTACAAGATGCACCACCATACAACAAGGACATTTACTCAACCATGTTCATAGCAGCTTAATTTGTAATAGCTAGAAACTGGAAACAAACTAGATGTCCCTCAAGAAAAAATAATGGATAAAGAAACTCTGGTACATGTACACATTAGAATGCTAGTCATCCGTCAAAAACAAGAAAATCATAAAATTTGAGGGCAAATGTATGGAACTAGATAAGATCATCATGAGTGAGTTAACACAGATCCAGAACGACACACATGATGTGTACTTTATAAGTGGATTTTAGTCATATAACCCAGAATAGACATACTACAATGCACAGACCCCAAGAAGATAAATAGGAGGACCCAAGGGAGGAGGCATAAATCTCATTCCGAAGGGGAAATAGAATAGATGAAGGTAATGGTTGAAGAGTGGGAACAAGGTAGAAGAGGGAGCAAAGAGAGAAATAAGAGTGGAGATCAGACCTAGGGAACATAGGGAAGAGAGGGCAGAAGGACCTGCAGAGAAGAGAGAAATGGTGGCTGGGGGCATCTCTGCAACAAGCTGCAGATCTAAATCAGAATAGGCTTCAGGGAGATATGAGGGCAATTCTAGCTAAGATTCCTAGTCCCAGGGCCCATGGAGAGAAGAGGACACCCTTTAGACAAGACTCCTAGTGGACGGAGGAGATCACAAACCCACCCACAAAAACCTGTATCTTTTAAATATGCTAGTCAAAATCTCAAATGAATGGTGATGTAACATAATAAATGAGAAATTTCTGACCAGTCCTCCACTCTGTAGAATGCATTTACAGTATTAGCTTCAAGAAAGAAAACTATTCTATACTCCACCTCGCTCCAAGAAGCATAGATGGACTTAGCTAAATCTGCATTTAGAATATGTTGAAGCTAGAGAAAGAGAGGAAAAACTTCATCCAACGTGTATCACCTAACACAGTTAAAGCATAGAAAACAGCATGTCCATTGAATGGCAATGGAACTTAAAGGCCGTCTTCACTTGTGAGGAGATCCTGGGACTTGAAATCATCTGTAACAATAGACAGGTAATCATCTGTTGAAAGACAGCAAATACTATAATTTTTAACGTTCTCTTGTTGAAAGAGTCTCAAAAATGAATATAGCCTCTGTTCCAGTAATTCTACTTGGAATTTATCCAACCCTGAAATCTGAGACACAGAGAGAGACCTTCATATAGCAGCATTCTTCAACATTAAGAAAATTAGAAATAACAAAGCCCTTCTCAAACTAGACTAATGCCTAAGAATCATGAAAAGTGACAACCAAATATTCACAATACTTTACATATGTAAATAAGCACAGATTAACATTTACTTGAAAAAAAAATAGAACGATTTTGCTCATGGTCCATAAACCAAAATGTCTTCAACTTTTGATCCTAAAGAATAAAGAAACCACTTTTAATTATATTTTCCTTTAGTTGTTAAAACTATAAATGATTTAAATTTTAATTCTTTTCACTTTTGAATGACCTTTAATAATAACTTACAGCAATGAAAGATACACACTTACAGGAAAGTATTTTCCCTTTTTTGTTTGTTTTATTCTTTTCCTTGTTAAGAACACGTTTATGTGTCAACAACATTTCTTTGAACATCCTGGAGTGTTATTGAACTATTCACACCAATAGAAGAATGTCAACTTGATGGTATAAAATGGAAGTACTACAAAACCACATAGATATGTATCATGCCCTGTCAAATCTCTTTGCCATTTATTATTATTATTGTTATTATTATTATTGCCATTTCTTACACTTTATTTTCTCCACACTTTGTCATTTTCCTTCATCCCAAGGCTGTAGGAAGCTTACAACTGTAGCCAGGACCCTGGCTTAGAAGAGCAACTTTAATCACTCTTTGCTGTCACCAAGGTTAAAATTAATACTTCCTTTAGGTATTTCTCTATTGGTTGAAATGTTAGGTTTAATGAATGCATAGTTAATTTAAATGGGAATAACTGATCACTTAGCCTTGGTAGTTCATAAAATTGAAAACAGCTCTTTTGTGGATATATAGGTGCTCATGTCATGGCTGGAACTTTAGAACATGCTCACCCCTGATTGGTGTCTGTGTTCCCAGTCTAGGATAGTGTGGCCAAGTCTGGGTCACATCATTCTTCACACCAGGTCGTAATAGTACAAACAACCTGTTAAGAAAATGGGGGATGTGCTGAGATATATGATGGGCAGTGAAAGATCTTGAGAATTCTTAGTTCAATTCTGATACCACAACTCTTGTGCCATGTAGAAGTAAGGACATTCTAAGAAGTTACCTGTGCCTTCACCAAAGGTGTTTCATCAATTTGGAAACACCAAGAAGTATCTACCCTCTTACAACAGAAAGTGGTTATTTAAATTGCTCTGTCAAGGCTTTCCTGACTTACTCTGGGAGACATCTACTTTGTAGAGACTTCTCTTAAAGACCCGTTTGGTTTTTCCACTAGTGCTGAAAGCCTCTGACATTCGGGATATATTTCACATTTACACTTATGCTGGATTTCTCTCTTCAATCTCATACCCTTAATATATAATATACTATGTTATGATATGATATATTATATTACATTACATATTGTGCACATATTCTATAATAAATACATATATAACTAATATATGTATACATTTTAAAAATCTTGATTAGACCACTATCTTTGTGAAAAGATACACACTGAGGGAAAGGGCAACTTTTCTAGAAATCAATTGGAACAGAGGGAGAGGAAATAAAGACATTGATTCTCTATCTCGTACTGTATAAAACAAAGCAAAAGGGCAAAACTGCCAAAGCACAAGTTAGAAAAATTGACAAAAAAATTGAGCTAAGGAGAGGCCTGATTGGTCAATGCACTTCCCAGCAAGCCTGATAACCTCAGTCTGGTCACCAGGTACCATACAGTAGGAGAGACATGACCCCTGGGAGTCTTTATATGACTTTCACATGTGTGTCTTGGCACATGTTCCTTCTTGAAAATAAAATAAATATAATAGACTTAAAAGAGAAAAAGGAAAGAAAGAAGGAAGGCTTTTTTAATAAAGACTTTTTCAAAACAAAATTCATACATTAAAAAAATGATAAATCTCATATTAAAACTGTTCATTGAAAGATGTCAACAGAGCCATAATACCTGAAACAAGGAAAGTGGGTGAGGAAGCAGAGGGAGGTGAGCAGCATGGCCCAGTTCCATGGAGAGCTTTGGATAGCACCTATCACATAGAGAAGTCTTGGTTAGGTTAGCTAGCAGCCTCTCCTCCCGAGCCTAGGGAGTTATCGGATAACTTGAGTCTACACACAAAAGGCAGACTTTTGGTTAAAGCAGGCACAGAAGACTGGCAAAGAATTTGCAAACAATATGGAAGTAGGACAAATAAATAAAAACGACATTAAAAATGTCAATGTGGGGAGATATTCTCAATCTAATTAGTAACTGAAGGGGATGCAAACTAAAAGCAAATGGGCGATTTGTTTGTGTTCACACGATTGACAAAATACTAAAAACTCACAAAGTTAATGTAGAAGTTGTGGATTTCCAGGATCTCTTGTACCTTAGTAATGTGTATAAAGATTGTTATAACCACTTTGTAAAAGAAATTTGGCATTTTCTTATAAAGATAAACATTTCTATAATTTCCAATCCAGTAATGCTACACCTAGGCATACCCCAAGATAATTCCACTGTCAAAACTGTGTAAACTATGTATGGAAACATTAGTCATTATCAAAACAAAGAACTGACAATGAATCAGATTCCTATTAATAGACTAAGGATTGAATAAGTTATGGCACATTTATACAAAAATAGAATGTAGCAATGAAAATTAATAAGAGACAGTCATACAAATTAGTTTGGGTAAACATTTGTAATATAATGTTGAAATAAGTGTTCCTAATTTTTGAAAACTGCATGCAATTTGATAATATTAATATGCTATTTGAAAACAAGCTAGAGCAATTGAAGCTAAACTAAATATAAAATAAGGGCATGATAAGTATCCAATTCAAAGTAAAATACTTCAGAGTTAGGCAGCAAATCAGGGGTTGGGAAAGAGAAATGTATAAATATAGATGGTAATTAAAATGTTTTATTTGTATGTCTGAATGGTAGATCCATGACATGAAACATTTATTTATAACTAAAATACATTCATACACACAGTGTTAGGGATGGGAGTGAGCTATTGATAATATACTAGGGATAGGAGTTATGCAATTTTAAATACCTCGTGTCTAGTCAAATAAAATAATATTTTGAAGGTATAAATTTGTGAACTCATGGCCATAATTATTATTTTTTACTTAATTAAGTGATGCAATTATAGCTTTCCTATTTGAAATGGGGATTAAAAATAGCTGTTCCTAAAGCCCTGTGAGGTATTAACGAGATTTATAAGGAGACCATAAAACTGAGTCACAATGGAAATTATCAGTGGGTAGACTGGGCTGGGTAGATGCTTATCAGTTAAGAGCAATTGCTGCTCTTGCAGAGGGCCCAAGTTAAGTTCCCAGAATACAGATGTTGGCTTACAACTATCCATAATTCGAGTTCCAGGGCATTTCATACCTTCTTTTGACTTCTGCAGGAACCAGGCACACATGTGATGTACATACATATCTTCAGATAATAAACCAATATACAAAAAACAATTAATTAATTAATTAATTAACAAGAAAATGAATTTATAATAGATGTGGCCATATGACCTATGCGTTGGTTAGGCATAGAGCAAGGAACAACAACAGGATACCCTGGAGAAGGCATCACACAAAATGCAACTGCACAGTCCTGAATCCTGTGCAGTCTGTAGAGATGAGGAGAGAGATACCAGGAGCTCCAAGAACGTGTGTGTGTGTGTGTGTGTGTGTGTGTGTGTGTGTGTGTGTGTGTGTGTGTGTGTGTTTTGGAAATGATAGTTTGTTTGTAAGGGATCAGAGTGATGCTTCCAATGTGGAATTTACATTGCAGAAGAATAGAGTCCAGACCTCAAATCCCTGTAAAATATTTATTATGTTTATTATGGCTTCTTAAAAAAGATAACCAACCACATTTAATTTACTCCTAGCCAAATTTTTCACTAGTCATAAATTTCCTTAGAAGAAAATGCATAAATTACTGAAATGTGTTAAACTTTTTTAATCTAAGGAGCTAAAGATTCTATTTATAATTTACTTTTAGAGGAAGGAAAACATTTTATAAAAACTATATTATCACTCTGAGGTCATTTCCTTAGTATAAAGAATAAACCTTAGGGCTCTATCTGCCCCACTGAACTTACCTTTGATCTATAAGAAACATCTAAAGGTTTTTTCTTCTCTTTAAATTTTCTACCAAAAAAATACCAATGTGTTCTTTAGTTAGACATTGGTCTTACCTTTTAATTTTAAGGTTGTCTGAGAAAAAAGAAAAAGAAAAGAGAAAAAAAACCAATACCCACATCATTGGATGAACTTCCATTCGTGAATTTACAAAAAAATCTTTCAACCAACTAGCAATCAGTACATACTGCCACAGTCTGGATAGCATTCTTCAGCTTGCACTTGGGGTCCATTTGTTTATAACAGAGTAGAGTGCTTTGCATGCTTACCAAGAGAAGAAGTTCCAAAGAGAAGATGAAGTGTCTTCTTGTTCCTTATTAATAGACTAGAGAAAATTTAAGGGTGTCATTCAAAATAGTGGTCACCAAATTTTTAATTATTTTATTTAAATTAAGAATCTTTTTTTTCCCGTTCATTCTCAATTTGGAGAGGCTCCATATGGCAAAGAAATCAGACAGCTTTGGGAGGATACTGTACATTAGGAGACTACTCAGTTCTTCCAGCAATTCCAGGGCTTCATTTTCCTTGAAAAATCAGTGGCCCTCAAATCACAGAGGAAAGATGCTGATATGGTGCTCACAAGTGCTGCCATTACCCTGATTCCCCCCTACTTCATACATTCTCGTCCATTTTTAAAGACTCTGGGCATGATACCTCATGTATTTACATAATTAAACTTAGGATACCTCCTTCTGGCCCCAACCTCTGCTCTTAGCTCAAAACTTATGTATCTAAATTTGTATTTTGGTTGGAATGTCTCCAAAGTATCTCTTACTCTTTTCAAAACTAAACCCATCTTTCCTAAATTTCTTATAACTTGCTGTTGAAATCCCAGTAGTTACATAAAAGGATTTCAGTCAGAAGCCTGGGCCTATCTTTGACCTCCTTCTTCCATGAACCAATTTGCAAGTTATGTAGAAGGTACATCTCAACTATTTAAAACCTATACCATGCCTCAGCTACTAAAATGCACTTGTAAATATTTCCCTGCCTCAGTTCCACACTTCACCTTTACATTTAGCTGAAAATGTAAACACGATTTTCATCTGCTTAAAATAGTTCCACAGTTTCACTTTTCCTGTAGGAAAAAAAATTGTAGTGTTTAGTCTGATTGCACAGACTGACATGACATGCCAGTTATTACTCAGGCTTCATTCTTGTTGCTTCCTGTCTTTTCATCCAGGCACACATCTCTTGGTGATTTTCTTAAGTTCCTACATTCTTTCCTCAGGATGACTAGGCAGGTTCCTTTTCTGTGGAACATCCTCTTCCATCTTTTTCGTCATCAAATTCTCCCTTTGATAGGCAGTTAGAGCTCATCTTATTTAGATCTTCTCCTGCATCTGAAAAGGCTGTCTTTCCCCTCTTTCACAGGCTGCTTATTGCCCTCTGCTGTAGTCTCTATCATAGTGATCTTGTTCATGCGTTTACATATTTATGTCCCCTATTTATCATAAGCATTTAAAAAACAGAGGTCATACATCCTATTTCTGGAAACTTAAACAGCCTGACCTAGAAGAGTATCGTAAATAACTGCCTGACACAACCATATTTCTTAAAAACGTGAAATGAAAGCATAGACCTTGTAACTCTGGATTAAAAGCTTCCCAGAATTATTGTGGAAAGGGCCACATTTTTTATGTAGAAACACCTCTCTCCAGAAGTACTTTCTGGCCCTGGGGCCACAGTCAGACTATGTCGGGCAACAGCCCAACATCAACACTGCTAAAAGGCTCACTTATTTACCTTCAATTTCACTGCTTGCTTGAGGTCACATTGCTAGGAAGGGAAGGAGTGGAGACTCCAATTCTGTCCAGTCTGGATTGCCAAGCATATGCAGTTGGTCAAAACAAGCAATGATTTGCAGCCTAAGTTACTTAATAAAGAAATCTTCCTCTCAAAGAAGCAGCCAAATATGCAAAGGAGGAGCTTTGATAAAGCAAACATTCAGCCTGCATTGCCAAGTAGCACATGGCTCTATGCATTCTGAAATATATGCATTCAGGTTATTTGCTGTTTCCTCTAATGAGGAGGAAAGCAATGAAGTGGGCTGGACAGACAGTATATACATTTGTATGGCTAAGTGTATATATACAGATGAGTCTTCAAAAGTCAGGAAGGATATGCTTTCAAAATGTAGTTAAAAATGCTTACTATCTGCAGAATAGAAATGCTAACAGCTCTGCTCTGATACTTTAAGAAAAATGTCTACTCACTGAACTTACAAGTGAAGAAAAAAATTGGAAAAACTGAGGTAATCCAAAACAAATACATAAATTAGAAATAACACTATCATCATAAAACAGCCATACAACAAAAATGCTACAATAAAAATAGCAATAGTAACATAAAGTACAAGCATATTTGTCAGGCTTAGTTTTAAGTGTGTTCATGTTTGTGAATATGTTTAATTTTCATAACAATCTCTGGTGATAGGAATAATTACTCCACTATAGAGATGATCAATGAGGTTAAATAACTGTTCTAGAATTGCACAGTAATCAGTTATAACCTGGATTGCAAAGTCAGAAAATTTGCCTGAACAATCGATCCTCTTAGCCACTACACTGTATGTTCAAAAAAGTGGCAACTTCTGGTGCCATATAAACACATACATGCCTGAACTCAAATCATAATAAGCATGTTTTGTAGATGCATAGATGGCATTTAACTTCATATACTGTATAGATGCATACACTCATGTGTTTTATACCTAGGTAGAGAAAATGGAGACATGCCTATTTATATGCATAAATATGAAAACATAAAATATGCAGTAAAATAAAATATAATTGCACCCATGGTATTAATAATTCTTTCTACAAAGGTACAGTTGGGCCCGAAATTCAACAACATGAAAATGAGGAACGAATTCTTTTTACGATTATATTTAGAAAATGTTTTCCAAGAAATATTGTTTAATCACTTCAGGGAAGCAGACTTTCTAAACTCTGCGGCCAAGTAAAACTTTTGAAAATTGCTTTTGTAATGTTTACTCAGTGAGATCATATTTTCATTGCCCTGATGAAATACAGGTGCAAAATCTAAATCCATCAGTCCCACAGTGCCGTTTCCTGCCGACTTTCTTTCTCGTGTGGCAGAAAGCCTTCCACCTTTCTGCTCTTCCTCTGCCCTCCACACTCATGACTCCAACATGTTTTCCTAAAGACAAAGCAGAAAGAAATTACTGTCCACGGAATGAAATTGACTGGGTGCCAGTAACTTATCGAGCAATATTCCAGTTAACTCACTCCACAATATGACCTGGGCTGTGTTATTGCCGTTCGAGTGCACTTACTTATCCTGTTGTAATTGCCTGTTTACGCTATGGTGATGAAGAACAAGAAGTAAGTTTTTGTTCAAATTTGAACATCTGGACATATACAAGCTGTTGTTATTGGACAACTCTCTCTCTCTCTCTCTATATATATATATATATATTTTTTTTTAACAATATATTACAATATTTAGAAGCTCACGTGTGTCAAACAATTTATCATTCTTATTGTGTACTGTGTATCTTGTAATAACCTCCTATCCTTGTCATTGGAGAAACAGAGCCCCAGGGAGTTAATGTACTTTATCCAAGGCTACCCAGGGAGATTGGAAGTAGCCATTTGGAATTAGTTCTCTTGGATCAAGACAGGAAAGTAATATTTTATTATCAGTACATTTTTGGTTTAGAAACAGTTGCAACTAAATGGATTTGAACCAAAGAAAAAGCTAAAGGTTGTTTGCCCATCTACACTGTCAGTGACAGTTCACAGACCAGATGGAAGGAATGTTTCCTTTTAATGGTGCTAGGAGGTGAAGGTTTTGTTTTCACAAGAAACACAGCATCACCCTTGCCTGGAGCCCCTGCTCTCTCACTGAGGGCCAGAGCTGCCAACTGTTCATCAGAAAGGTAAGGGGCTCTTCTGGGAATTCAAATCTATGTATCCTTGCATGGAAGCTAAAATCTTTTTTGCTTCTTAATTCAATCACATACCCAACTGGCAATCTTGCATATCAAAATGGGAATCCTGGGAGGCTGTTGGAATATGCAGATCAACAGAAGCTAATTAGCATTAACTTGCAGCCATCCTGAACTGATTGGCAGCACAGCTGTGGGGACCCAACAAAACATGCTGAGTCGCATGTTTGTCAGGCCACCTGCCACTTGGCAGAATCCAAAATAGTGCAAGCACTATGCCATAATAACTAGGTGACCCTAGTTTGGGAGGAATAGAGAGCAGACACATTTGGATTGCATGGTAATTAGTACTGCCTTCACCTGACATGCATTCAACAAAAGACTCCATAGCATACCTTCCTCAACTGACGTGTTGATGTCTTAATTCGGATTGACTGCTTCTTCCTAAGGCTATTGGTTTCCCACGAAGCTTGTAATCTTAACTCTTGGTGCCTGCAGCCTGCCAGAGCTCCAGGCATGGAGACTCTCAGTATAGCTGAGGTGCCAGATTCTGTCTCCTAGAGCTTGCTTGGCTGACACTTTTTTAAATGTATGAATAAATACAGAAGAGATTTGGGCAAGTACAAAGGGATGGGTGTCCAAGATGTTCTGAGATATCTTGGGCATTTTGTTGACTTCTTAAGTGTTATTGAAAATACGAAATTGCTCTAATAGCTAATGGTGGGCAGAAATCATATTACATTTAGCCTACTTACAGCCACTACTGGTGATCTCCTTCTCTCTTTATGCATGGCTTAGAGAAAAATCTAAAATCATATTTTATTCAGAATGGTTGAAAATAAACTGCATGATTAGCAAGTAGGCTTCAGTTTGTGTATGTGCTCTGGCCAGTTTTTAAGTGGAAGCTGGAGTCATGGATAGAGATGGCTTTTGAAACCACATTCTGGCTTATGAGAAGGGGATTGGAGGGTGGGATCAATGTTCTATTAACCAAATGTATGTCTACTGTAACTTAAATTGCTCTTAACTTTGGACTATTTTCTTGCAGTAAGTTTGCATGGAGAGTAGTGTAGATAAAGAATATCATGACACCATCTGCTGGGAAGGGAAAGATAGAGTTACACTGATAAATGGGATGGTTTGAACTGAGAGTGCTTTTAATGGCACTAAAAAGAAGGAATCAAAAATTAAGAAATTATTAAGCGGTGTTTTTTTTTTAAACATCCAAAGTATTTAGCACCATTCTAGCACATTTCAAGAGTCAGTCATTTGACAGATGACAAAAAAACTGAGAACTCAGTCTTGTGCAGTGATGAAGTCAGTGGTCCAAGGTTAGAGGAATCATCACTTCTTTTTCTGCTTTTGCCTTCTTTGCTGAATTAGCTGGCCTCACCTGATACTGCAAGACATCACTCAGTTGAAGAAAGGGGGGAGGGGGGCAGCACAGAGCCTGGCAGGAACACATGGGCCGTTCTAATCTCTCTTTGCTTCCAATGTTCTTAGATTTCTCAAGAAAGCTCAAACTTCATTTTCATTGGGTCAGGCCATGCCCCCAAACAAAAGCAGAATAAAACAAAACAATACTCAACAAAACTGTTTATTCCATTCTTATTATCTCTTTGAATCAGATATCATTACTTAATTTTATAGACTAATTTATGAGAGGTTAACTAAACATTCAAAGAAACATCTAATGAGTTTCTGAGATACAAGTTCAAGTGTGTGACACTCCAAAACCTCCAGAATATCACAGAAACAGTGGGAAAATGATAGCCTTAAAAACAAATAAATGCTGATGTGAAAATGTGAGTAGTAAAGTAAAATAAGGAGAAGTTGATATTTGTGGACTAAAAAAACTTTTTTTTTGTTCACACAAGACTGTATGGCAGCAGGATAGAAAGTAAATTCTCCAGTGAAGTCAAAGTGTGTATACACTCTCTAATGAATGGGTAACAACTCTGGGTTCCTCCTTCTTCAGGAATTCTGTGTTGCATTCTCATTCCAATCCTCATACTCAGGATATGAGTATCAAAACCAGCCCACAAATGTAATCTTACTTTTTTGATGGTGGTTCTCAGGAGAATTGTCTTTTTAAACCAAACTCTGCCACCTAAGACTATTCACCAGGAGTAACAGAAGGAAGAATGACAGGTTTGAGTATCAAGAATCTTTTCCTTATCACATACCCACCACCACATTCACAAAATGGCGACTGATAAGGGAGAGAATAGAAGGTGATCTGTGATTGATGGGGCATTGCGTACCTTGTAGAGTACATAAATCTGAATGAATTCTCAAACATCTCAAATTTCACTGCTATCAATTTTTCTGAGCCATATTCTGTGTTTTTAAAGCTCTTTTCTGGAGGAGGAGGGAGAAAAGGAACAGCAAATGAATAAAAAGGACTTAACCAAAGAAAAGAAATGTTGACAGTTAAAATATAAAAAATATACCCAAGCTAGTTCAAGAGAGATGCACATGGGCTTTCCCAAAGCCATGGAGAGAGGTGATTATCACTCTCAACAAAGATTAACTTCCTTTTATGTTTATATCCTATAAATACATTGATCTAATAGGTGATAATATTTCTTGATATACTTTAGCAGCATGGTGTCTTCTGAAGTTCATTTATGTTGAAGTATTATGTTTCTTTCCATTACCAACTGTTTTTTCCCTGTATGGATGTACCACATGTTTTTCTATTCTTCACTTGATGAGCATTTGGCTTGTTACCACACTCAGTTAGGAATAATGCTGTTTTGAATGCTTACATTCAAGTTTTGGTAGCTATTTTAATTTCTCTTGCACAAATATCAGCAAGTAACTTTGTTTTTGTCATATAGAAATAAATGATGCTTAAAAGAAAATACCAGGGAATTTTGCAATGTGACTGCATTAATTTGCACTCAGATTTCCGCTTTTTACCAGTTCATCTACAAAGTCCGTTGTTTACCTTTTTGTCTGTGACTACAGCCTTTTTAGTGATTATGCTTTTAATGTGTGTATTTCTTTAATTCCTATGGATATTAAACTTGTGGTTTTAGAATTATTGGTCATTTAAATACCCCCTTTAATGAAACTTTATCTATTCATTTTTTTTTCACATTTTCAGCAATGGTGGTGATCAGGTATGTAAAAGTCCTGTGGGTTATCACTGTGTATGAAATAGGAACAGTACCTACTTTTACATGTGCACTTGTTTGGTGTATCTGAAAATGTCTCAACTGTCACCAAATATATGCTTAATGCCTTTCTATTAATCAGTTGAAACAATGGCTAATGGTTTTTAATTATGAGGTTTCCCCCCTCCCATTATCACATACTTACCACCAGATTCACAAAGAGAAGGCTGATCCTGGAGAGAAGAGGGGATATCTGTATTCATGCAACCTTAATGACAGGAAATGTTTTGGGAAATATGTTTTTATGTGCTTTGACATTGTTTGAACCGGTGGACAATCACAGGAACTATGGTAGCTAGAACATGGTCTCTTATGAGACCATGTGTATATTCAATCACTGATCAAACATTATTCTGTGGCTTGTGCTGGGATTTAAATCTCATTTAAATTAAATAAAAATTTAGATCTCATTAAAAGACAGACAAATTGGAGTATTTGGACTACTTTGAAATCTCTTCTCATAGGCTGATGACAGTTTTCAAATAAGTTCTAATGTGTAATGTTTCAAAATGCATATGAATAATATTATCATCTGCAAATAGTGATACTTTGACTCCTTCCTTTCCAAAGTGAATCCCCTTGATCTCCTTTATTTGTCTTACTGCCCTAGCAAGGACTTCAAGAACTATGTTGAAAAGATTTGGGGAGAGTGGGCTGCCTTGCCTTGTCCCTGATTTCAGTCAGATTAATTTAAGTTTCTCTCCATTTAGTTTGATGTTGGCTATAGGCTTGTTGTATATTGCCTTTACCATGTTTTGGTGTGTGCCTTTTATCCCTGATCTCTCCAAGACTTTAAACATAAATAAATGTTGGATTTTATCAAATGCTTTTTCAACATCTAAGGAGATTATCATGTGTTTTTTTTCTTTTAGTTTGTTTATATAATGGATTACTTTAATAGATTTCTGTATATTAAACCACCCTGCATACTTGGGATGAAGCCTACTTGGCCATAGTGGATAATATCTTTGATGTGTTCTTGAATTCGGTTTGTGTGTATTTTATTGGGTATTTTTGCATCAATGTTCATAAGAGAGATTGGCCTGAAATTATCTTTCTTTTTTGGGTCTTTGTGAGGTTTAGGAATCAAGGTGACTGTGGTTTCATAGCATGAGTTTGGTAATTTTCCTTCTGTTTCTATTTTGTGGAATAGTTTGAAGAGTATTGGTGTTAGCTCTTCTTTGAAGGTCTGGTAAAATTCTGCTCTGAAACCATCTGTCCCTGGGCTTTTTATAGATGGGGCACTTTTGATGACAGCTTTTATTTCTTTAGGGATTATAGGACTCTTTAATTTATTTACATCTCTTGATTCAGCTTTGGTAAATTGAATTGATCAAGAAAATTATCCGTTTCATTTAGATTTTCAAATTTTGTGGCCTATAGGCTTTTGAAGTAATATCTAATAATTGTTTGGATTTCTTCAGTATCTGTTTTTATGTCCCCATTTTCATTTCTGATTTTGTTGATTTGGATAGTGTTAGTATAGCTTTATTCATAATAGCCAGAATCTGGAAACAACCCAGATGTCCCTCAACTGAAGAGTGGATATAGATACTGTGGTACTTTTACACAATGGAATACTACTCTGCAACTAAAAACAAGGAAATCATGAAATTAGCATACAAATGGTGGGAACTAGAAAAGATCATCCTGAGTGAGGTATCCCAGATGCAGAAAGACACCCATGATGTATTCTCACTTATAAGTGGATATTTGACATATAAGATAGGACAATCATACTAAAATCTGTAAACAAGGTAAGCAAGAAGGAGGACCCTGGGTAAGATGCTCAATATGCATTCAGAAAGGCAAATGGAACAGACATCAGAAGGTGAAAACAAGGAACAAGGCAGGTGCCTATCATAGAGGGCCTTTGAAAAACTCTACCCAGCAGGGTATTAAAGCAATATGCTCAGACTCATAGCCAAACTTTGGGCGGAGTGTAGAGAATTTTATGAAAGAAGGGAGAGACAGAAAGACCTGGAAAGGTCTGGAGCTCCATAAGGAGACAAGCAGAACCAAAATATATGGACCCAGAGCTCTTTTCTGAGACTGATACTCCAACCAAGGACCATTCTTGGAAATAACCTAGAACCCCTGCACAGTTGTAGCCCATGGCAGCTCAGTTTCTAAGTATGTTCCCTAATAATTGGAACAGGAGCCATCTCTCACATGAACTCAGTGGCTGGCTGGCTCTTTGATCACCTCCCCCTGAGGGAGGGGCAGCCTTACCAAGCCACAGAGGAACACTATGAAAGGCAGTCCTGATGAGACCTGATAGGCTAGGGCCAGAGGTAAGGGGAGGAGGTCCTCCCCTATCAGTGGACTGGGGAAGGAGCATGGGAGGAGATGAGAGAGGTGGGGGGGGGGATTGGGAGGGGATGAGGGAGGGGGATACTGCTGGGATACAAAGGGAATAAATTGTAATAAAAATATATTTAAAAATTAGATATGAATATGACAATCCTATTGGATGATATCGATGTCCTCCTTATTGTCATATTTTTAAAAGCATCCTTTTAGAGTATTTAGAACATCCTCACCCATGAATGGTCTCACCACAGTCCTGGGAATGACCACGCTTACATCATTATAGGTTCATGATAACATTCTTTTACTCATCACTATCTACTTGGTACACAGATACAACTTTACTTGAATCTTATCTTTAAAACTTATATGAAACTTGTTCAGCTGGTTCTCTGGTCTCTTGTTCAGTGTTTTCTGCTAGGGTTGCAGGGCGGGTCAGTTTAATTTTGATGCTGCCTAGTTCCTATTTTTACTCTGAAGAACAGCAGTTTGTGAGTGAAGCCATGGCTAGTGTGTTATTTATGCTCTGGTGACTTGTGTGCTATGTTAGGCACATCAACATTGCATTTTATAGGATTTTAAAGCTAAATGAATATGAAAATTGAGCACCAAATTGTTGTACTCTCCATGATTTTGGTTGTCTGCTCTGAGAACATTGGGAAATTACAATAGGAGGCATTTTGGAATTGTACACACTCTAAAGCATGTGTGAGGCAGGCCACGGAGCCCATCATACTTCTTGAGGCTTTAACGCCGAACCTGGTATATGTTTGTACTTACATAGAATGCAATTTTTTCCACTTCTGTCATTTCTATTTTGTTTGTTGTCTTCATAGTTTTATTGTGTGAGCTCATATCTGTGAGCTTATTAAGTGTCACATGAAAAACAGCTGCCAGGAAAGCTAATGAAAGTCACGAAAGTGCCTTATTGCATGGGTACTGCCTCTGACCAGACACACAGGGAAGGTTTCAGGTCCCTTTCTGCAACCAGTGTTGCCAACAGTTCTCAGAAAGTGAACTTCTCAGGAAGATTTCACCTCGGTTCTTGTTCAGGACAGGCCTTTAACGTTGGCCTCCAGTCTGTCATGTGCACAGAACCTTGGAAACACTTTCAAATCTAGGTATCAAATGATGCTCTCATGTTTACTGAAGCTCTCAAGAAATAACATGTGGGGAAAGCGCATGTTCCAGTGCTTGCATAAGGACCTGGGGCTGAGAGGAAAAGACACAATCTCTGTCCTCTGAGAAGGTCGGAGTACGGTAGGGAAGCAGGACACTCAATTCCACGAGCAGCCTCCCAGAGTGCTTGATGAAAGGAATGAATAATGTGCTCTGAGAGTCAGGAGAAAAGAGGAGTGGTGTTGCCTGGGGCTGGGGAAGTGTGTTTATTTTGCTGGTGAGATCCTCTTTCTTTGCTGGCAGCCCTGAGGACAATTTTTACACATACTCATTTGGCATAATAATATTTGTAAAATATTTTACTGTCCTCAGATCATAAGGGAAGGGATTCATATGGCATAGCAGGACATGCAGCACCAGCCTGACACCAGATTCATCCTTGCAAAGACTTTGCAGGCATGGCTGTGAAAAGATCCAGAATGATTCTAATTGCTTGTGACAGTGGATGCAAATCGAAACTTGCTGGACAAACAAGTCTAAGGGTATCTTCCCCGCTTCCAGTATTAGGAAAATCATTTTTCTTTCTTCTCCTTTGCCTTCTCCCTCTCTGTCCTATCTTCAAGCATTTTTATGCATTTTTCCATGTGTTAGACCTTGTTTAAAACAGTCTAGCTGGGGGACAGAAATAAACAAACCCTCTAATCACTAAACACAGGCCTGAGCAAAACTGCAATACGCGAGTGGTGCTTCAAGCAAACCTTGAATCCCTCCTTCATTGGAGGGCAACGAGGCTTCTGAGAGGAGGAAATAGTTGACAGGCTCTGAAAGAATGCACTGTGTATCACCTGTTTCGTGCATCAGATCTGACTGGTCACTGACAGCAGGATTCCTTATCTACTGTCTTGCCTCGTACAGCTTCAGTTACTCTTGTTCTGGAAGAGTAGGTACAGTACAATAAACTATTTTAGGAGAGATTATGTTTATGTTGTTGGGATTTTGTGGGGGGGGGCTGTTGTTTTTTGACTTTATGTAGCCTTGGCTGTCTTAGACTCACTTTGTAGACCAGGCTGACCTTGAAGCCACAGAGAGCTGCCTGTCTTTGCCTCCCAGAGTGCTGGGATTATAGGCATGTGTCACTGCACATAGTTCTGTTCACATATTTTTTAATTAAATATATTTTTAAAATTAAAATATAGTTAGATGATTCCTGCCTTCCCTTTCCTATTAGTAACCTTCTCATATCCTCCTTCTCCACCCCTCTATGCCTTCCTGCTCCATTTCCCTCTCAAGTCGATGGTTTCTTTTTCTTTTATTGTAATTCGCACGCAAACACACACACACACCCCTACCTGCTGAGCCTATTTTGTTATTTGTGTATATATGATTTCAGGGCTGACCACTTTGTATTGGATAACTAATTAGGGGCTCAACAGAGGAAAGGCTCAGTCTGGCATTTTCAGAAGCCATTAGTTGTATGTAGTTCTTTGTCTAGGGATGGGGCTCCATGGGGTTTTTCTCCCTTGTGCATTAGCATGTCTGTTGATTAGTGTTGTCATTGTTCCGTTCTTGTTTAGGCAGCCATTTCTAAGAAGTACAGTCTCAGACATTTCCTAGTCTTCTGGCCCTTGTAGTTGTTCTGTTCCCTCTTCCACAATATTCCCTGAGCCTTAAATTATATGTAATACATATTAAGAATATGTGTATGAGAAAGCCTCAAGGAAGCATTTCATTTTATATTTACCTAAAATTATACACACTATACATATGTATGCAGACACATATATTATTGGAAGCTATGCTACTCGGAATGATACTGAAGAAGCTGTGTTATACGTGTATTTGTTAGGTCTGGACTCTCCATCATCTGTTTATCTTTATTGTGTCTTAGTTGTGGTTTTCTATAATGGTCTCCATTTGCTGTAAGAAAGAAGCATCTTTGATAAAGGGTGATAGCTACGCTTACCTGTGGATATGAGGATAATTTCTATAATGTAGTTAGCAATTATGCTGGTCTAGTGGAGTGGCAAAGGTATATATATATACTCTTTTCTAAGATCCATGACCTCACTTGCCTTAGGAAGCTGATCAAGTTTTCATTACAGACATGATTCTCCTCCTGTTGAGTGAGCATTAAGTACAATTAGACAGTTGTCACCAAGATATGAGTGCCACTCTTACACCTTTTGGGATATCTTGCACGCTGGTCAGTGTTGTAGTTCGTAGGCAGCTGATTTGGATAGGGCTATTGATTACTTCCCTTCTTGGCAATTTGCATGATGCTTTCTGGCACTCTGGAAGCTTGAGCCCAGGAAAGCGACTTTCAGGTTAGCGCTAGCTGGGACCGTATGAGTCCTGTGTCCTACAGAGCAGTATCTTCAGCAATAGTGGCTTAGGTCCAACCTCTGAGAGACAACCGAGGGCAACACTTACATATGTGAGTGTGTCTACTACATGTAATTTAGGTAAATGTAAAATAATATGATTCCTTGAGGCTTTATCAAAAAATTGGTAATAATTGTCCCTCACCTTTCTTCTGTTTTGACCTCAAACCCCTCCCAGCTAGAGCTTTCTTCCCGTTTTTCTCAGCTACCGCTCTGTGTCACTGCTGTCTCGCTGCCGCCACCACTATATTGTTTAGTTTTAGAGTTTGTTTGTTTGTTTTCTGCAAACTTGATCCAAACTAGAATCATCTGGGAAGATGCACTTTCTTGAGAAAATACCTACACTGGATTTGCCGATTTGGATAGGACCATTGATTACTTCTCTTCTTGGCATGTTGGTGGCTAGACCCCAGGAAGGAGACAAGAGGAAAGCCTGTTGGGTATTTTCTTGATCAATGATTGATATAGGAAGACCAATCCACTTAGTGTAGGGCTATTTCCTGGACAGATGATTCCAGGTTCTATTAAAAAGGCAAAGCTGGCAAACTGTAGTGGGGGAAGCTAGTAGAAAACATTCCTCTGTTCCCCCATGACCTCTGGCTCAGTTCCTGCCTCCATGTTTTTGCCTTGAGTTCCTGCCCTGACTTCCCTTCATGATGGAAGATGAAATAAACCCTTTCCTCACAAGTTGCTTTTGGCTTATGTCTTTTGCAATGATAGAAACCTACCTAAGACAATATATTGTTGTAATTGTCCTGTCAAAACTTTAGCTACTATTGATAATTTATTGTACCTAATTTATAAATTAAGCTTTATTATATATTACATATACATATAAATGGTCTATTTATGAAAATTAGACTTTATCATATGTAATTATGCTGAGGATTCAGTATATTCTGTGGTTTCAGCATATGCTGAGGGCCTTGGAATATGTGCCCTATGGATGGAGGGGACCACTGCAACTAATTTCTGGACAATTGTAGGAACATAAGCAATTCTATGCTGACTGCATAGAAATGATGTTATACATTACAATTCTATTTCTGAAGTACTGTACCAAAAATATGGACTTGGTAACAAAATAAGTGAAAAAGTTATTAACATTATGTTTTAAAATCACACCTTTAATAGGAAAAGCACATCTTGTATGCACATCCTGAAATACTGTTTTTAAATGAAAACTGAATGGCTGATACTTCTTGAAAGCAATCATGATGAAATTTGGATTGATCTTCCAGTACTTGATTTCCTTTAATAGACAAGGGAAACTAAAAGTTTGGAATACAAGACTGAGAGATGGCTCTGTAGTTAAGCCATTTTCAAGTCTCCTAGAAGATTGAAACTTTTAATAATACAGTATTAGCAGAGGGCCCGTAGAGATTGCTCAGTAGTCAAGAATGATTGCTGCTCTTGCCTAGGATACAAGTTATATTCCTCATGTGGAGTTCACTTTGTTTGTGAGGCAAGATTTTGCAACACAACCAGGAGCCTACTGACTAAACTAGGGTCGGTGTCCACTGAGCAACAGGTATTCACCTGTCTCTGCCTCTCAAATCTGGGAGATTTGCATGGATGGTGGAAATTTAACTCTGTTCCTCATGCTTACAAAAGTACTTTACTGAGGTATCATTGAAGCCTCCAGTTAAAATTTTTTTAACTTTTTCTGATAGCACATCAAATATTATGTTCCATTGTTCCATGGTGTTTATTACTTCAGATATAGAGTTAATATTGATTATTGCTCTAGTTAGTCATGTGTATTTTTTCCTAAATTCATTTTAATATTTTATCATCATTGGTATTGAGAAATTTAAGTTTTAGGTGCCTTGTGGGGTTTTTATACTTTTCTTTGAGTTTGCTGAATTTTTGAACTTGTGAGTTTCTTATGGAAGCTCATAAATATTTTGTCGATTATCTATTTAAATATTTTTCTGCCTTTCCTATTTTATACCCCATTTTTATGTACATTAAATAGTTTGACATTTTCTCAAAAGTTGTAGCACTTTTGACTGTTTCATTTTGTTTTAGATACTATCAATTAACCTCAGCCTTTTCTCTTTGTCTGCCCATCCCCATAAGATCTTTATGTATATCTTAGAACCAACGTTACCTATATATCTCCTCCAACTTCATATCCTTTACAAAACTGAAAGAAAACAAACAGACAAACAAACAAAAACAAACAAACAAAAAAGTCCAATGTGTGCTGCCCATATAATGGTGCAGGGCCATTCCACACTGAGATCTTGTTTGTCTTCATTCTGCAGAGGGTCATATGCTTTCACAACAAATGTGAGTTCATATGTATGATTTCCCTTCAGTGTTCAGAAAACACTATTTTGAGGCAGTAGTCTGCTGTGTCTGGCTCTTCAGGATTTCTGCCCCCTCTTCCGGGATGATCCCTAAGCCTAGAGAGAAGAGGATATGCTGCACGGGTCCTGGTTCCTTTATGCTTGACCTTACTTTCTCCCCAATATGTTTATCTACTAATGTTATCTTTCTTTATTCACTTTGTCTTTTTATTTACTATTTCCCTGAACCATAGGTTTTATTTCTCTGCTTTTTGGCATATCTAGTACTTTTTGTTTTTATCATTTTAAAATGATTTATTTATTTTACTTTATGTGTATGCATTTAGCCATTGAACCATCTCTCTGCTCTTCTTCCAACCCCAGGACCTAGCAACTTTTGGTTGGATACTAGATTTATTGGATATTGTTTGTTGAAGAAGATAAGAAATTTGCTTTCAGATTATACCTCATTATGGTTTAAAAATCCGGTTTGTTTTGCTTTAAAAATTATTCATCTACTGTGAGTGTATACTCTAGTGTGGAGTCAGACCATGTCTCATGGGAGTCTCCTACTATGTGGTCCTGGGATCAGTCTCAGATCATCAGGATGGGCAGCAGCTGCCTCTACCTCCTAAACCATCCTGTTGGTCGTTTAGAGTGAAATTTACAGACATAAATGTTCCAAACATCCAAAACTTCTTCTCTTACGTATTTATAAGAATGAGAGCCCCCATGGAACCTGGCAAGCAACAGTAGTTAGTGACCTCATAGCTTTTGGCTAACTGTTCTCTTTCATGACAGCTGGCTTTCCTCTGCCTTATGCGACTCCATGTATTCATGCAAAGCCTAGAAATGAGTCAAGAACTCCAAGAATTTCTAGGTAATTTTATTTGAACAAATTTCCTCACTTATTCACTGTTTAACAACTCTACCTATACTTGCATCCTGACTCTAGTCTTGTCTTCAGCCTGGTGACCAACACATTCTACTTGGGTCCCTTTTCTCTAAAGCAGGGTCTGAAGTGAGTCTCAACGTACAGATATGGGCTAAACTTAGCTCATATAATCTTGGGAAACAAAACGTTTGCTACCAGTTTCCAACATGTGAAAACATTTGCTTTATACTATTTTTCTGGTTGTTTATTTGACAGCAGGACTTTCCCAGTGTCAATGACCAGAAATAGATGATGTACTCACTACTTCACATAACTCTTCATGTATCAAGTCTCTCCTGGTTAATGTTTTCTTCCACTATATATCATATTTGTGAAGTTTCTTTTGATAATGATGGTTCGTCACAGCAATAGAAACTCTAACTAAGACTCTGGACCATAGATGCATTGAAATTGCATGAACTTGAGGCACATAGGTAGAGCATCCCATGTCACTCTTCAATGAACAAACTGTTAAACTTACTTTCATTTAACTATGGCTAGGATCTGTTAAACATACAGAGGACATGAAGTTTGTCCAAATAAGATTCTTACGTGTTTCCTATTTTAGCATCTTCTTGTACGCATCCTTTTAAATGTGTTTTAAAATAGATTTATGCTCACAAATGGCTTTGTAGTATGAAAAACAAGAGAGAAGAGATAAGAGAAAGAGAAAAGGAGAAATAAAATGTGATTATATATCTTTTGCCTTTGTTTGACTAGGCTTTTATAAATGAAGATTGTACACAAAACCAGAAACTAGGAACCTGATGTTAGTGCAGTCCACAGATCAAGTCTGATTTTTTTAATGACTTCTCAGTACTCTGAAAGTTATGAACTGCCAGAGAGAGGCAGTCCTGTTTTCAGTAGACTAAAGTATAATTAAATGAAAAGGACCAACAGAGCACTATGATTCCAGGAGAACCAACTTCTCAGATCAAAGAAAATGGATGGACAGAAGATTAATATGAATTAAAGGCAGAACTTCCAGCATAGTCCAGCATCACATGGGTCTAGTGCATCTGGTAGTCCCATTCCAGTGAAGGCAATGAGGTAAACTGTGAATCTGTAAGAATGTATTAAGACATATTCACAATGTATGTGTGAGAAGATATCAGACTCTGGGAGAAATGCTTAGCCAATAGCTGAGAAAATTTATGACTGGTTGCTTTTGGAAAGCTTTCCACTCATCCCATGGTGCAAACAGTTGTTCTACAGCATTCTATCTCTAAAAACCTTGTCACGGAATTTACTAAAAAGAAGAGAGTCATTGCTCAGAAATGAGTGTGAAAGTACTTAGTCCAGAAAGGAAGACAGACCAGCATTTGCTCTTTTGGAGCCATAAAGCAATCTCCCCTCAAGTATTCCAATAGCCACAGCTGCATGAGAATGAGAAGGGTGATGTTCAAGTACATAAATCTTGGCTTTTCTAAGGTGGAAGATGGAGACTAGGTCTGCATTTCTTTCAGTTGTAAAAACCAAATTCCTCCCTTTACTGAGTCCAGAGCCCATGTGGCAACTCCTAATCCTTGTTTGTTTATCATATTTAAAAACAACCTTTCCTTCAAAGCACCATCTTTGTCAGACTGGGCTGCTGGTGCAACAGTCTATCCCAGACATGTTGTGGTGCCTGCCAGGTGAGCAGATGGCAGCTGTGGCCATTTCTTCATTGTAGAAATGGATACGGCTTCCCAGGATCTTTAGTGCCCAGTTGTTAATGCTCCCCCATTCCAGTACAGATACCATAGAGCATTGCTACACCCTCAAGAGAAGTAAAGCTCTTTAAGACATTTAACATATTTACATTCCTAACTCAGGATGGATTTACACTAAGTCATCACAAATGGAAGCAAATTGAATAAGAGAAGCTTTTTATAAATTTAAACAATATAGGAGAAAGAAACAGAAAGGATGTGTGTTTTTGAAGTTGAGTTTGGCAGATGAGTCAGGTATTGTGACTTGTAGAGTTTCCCTTTCACAACTGCTTTCCTAGAACAGTCAACAACAATAAATCTAAAAAACAAGCAAACAAAAACAACCAACCAATTATCCAAACAAACAAGTTTCAAACTTTGAACATCCACTTAAGACTTGAGATTTGTTGTATCTGAGACTCAGGCTCTGTGATGCACAGATGCTTGGGTGGTGCTAGTGTAGAGAGTCAGGCATTTCCGTAGTCCCAAGAACCCTTTACCACATCTCATGGAAGAAGAACACAGAAGTGTTCTAAATCATTGTTCTGGTGGGGCAGAGGGACAAGTGAAAGAACAGAAGTCAGGAAACTGAAACTCCAGTTTAAGTTGTTCGTGACTTGCTGTCTGACTTTAGGCAATCCATTCATATCTCTGGTTGGCAGTGACTTTTCTGTAAATTAAAGCCAAAATAACTAGATATGTTTCTTGTCATGGGGAACTCAAGTGATATGTTTGAGAGCCATGGATAGAAGAATGAGGGAATGAATCCTGTTGATCAAATGTCCATATTTCACTAGGAAGCAAAGTGAATTTGATCAACATTAAAATATAATTTTTGTATGTTATATATGTGATTTATATATATATAAAGTCCATATATATACTTTATATCTACTATATGCCCTGTACTATGCTATCATTTAAGCATACCCAAACATAATAATAAAAATGAAGCACTCAGTTCCCTGAGTAATAAGAGTTTATAGTCTAAGAAAATCAATAGAAGTTGAGGTAAAAAGCATCTAATTGCTTAATATATTACAATTGTTATAAACATTTTAAGAGAAAAGTACATCATATTTTGAGAGCATATAGTAAAATTTGGCTACTGGGGCCAAGTCCATGCATTGTTGAATTTTGTTGTAAGTTCTCTCATTCCCTGGAAGCCCATTTTTCCCATGCACAGTTGTTTTAGGAAAGTCTGAGTGCTCACCAGCTCTTCTTTGGAAGGTGTCCCTGCATAGCTCAGGTTCTAAAACATTGTCCTTCATACTAAGGACATCTGAGATCAGGCTGGCTTCTTTATCCCCAGAAACAGAATTATCATTTGAGTGCTGAGATAATTTTATTGTTCTTTGTTCTTGATTGTTTTTTTTTTTCAAAGATATTTCTCTTAAAAAATCGTAGAAACCGAGGTACTGTTGTCCTCCATAACAAAAGGTGAGCTTGCTTATGACCTTAAAAGATACAATAGCTTCCATGTGGCAGGCATATGTAGTCTCTCAAATAATAAAACAACAGCCACCTGCTACTTACCGGAAAAAGAAGATTTGTTTAATACTGAAAGACCTAGCTTCTCTAGCCCAGTGCCTCCCTTGTAACACAATTCACTACACATGCAGGTGACAGTTGGCCCTCTTCTTGTCAGACAGTGGCATTATTGTCAATGGCCTGGCAGAGTTTAAGGGAGCAGAAAATGCTGAATTAGAAGATTAAAAAGTGTGAGTTGCTCACCTTCCCTGGGAAGCCTGCCTTGAGTTCTTCATGCTGGGCTCCTTGCCCCAAGTGCATATGGTACTACATCCTGAAATGTCCCTCTGCCAGAGTGCTCAGGCTCTGGGCCAAGGGTCTCCACGAGCATCATCTCCACAGCACTTGTTAAACGCAGGCCACTTCCCCAGTGTGTGATTCAGCAAAGCTGCTGTACGTTTTGCAAGTCTGCACTCTGCCTTGTTCCCAAGAATGTTCATCTGTGATTAGCATTCTTAGAGGCTGTACATTTAAAAAATTAAATATATTGTTATTATTTTCATTTTTTTTTCTGTTAAAATGGCAAAATTCACATATTTCAGGTATGTGAAATAATGTTTTGCTACAAGTTTACAATGTGAAACAGTCACCATGATTAATCCAAGTGAGCATGTATTCCTCACAATGGAACTTTTTGTTATAAGAACACTCAGACTTGGTAATTTTCAAGCATAGAATTCAATAGCTTTTAAAAATTTTTTCATGTTGGCCTTTGTAGGCTTGGCTCAGAGGAACAGAGAATGTACTACCCTTCTAGAATTCATTTCCAACCACCTACAGAGGGTGGCTCACAACTACCTCTAATTCCAACTCCAGATAATTCCTCTTGTGGTGTCTGTGGGCAAACACACACAGACACAAAATAATTAAATTTCAGAAGAATTACTTTCAAATTAGCGGAAAGGTATAAGGTTTCAATACAATGCTCTTAACTGTACTCACTGTGCGGTGTGTTTGCCATAACTTCACACCAGAAAGATTATCCTTCCCAACAACATCTTTCCATTTCCCCCAACCCACTGGCTCCAGGTAACCATCCTCCTACCCATCTGTGTATGGGGACAGAAAATACATGTCTTTATGTATCTGATTTCATTAGTATCGTGCTTTCCCAGCTCATTTGTATTCCCACAGATGTGAGGGTTTTCTTCTTTTTTGAAGCTGAATACTATTCCACAAAAGCCAAGTGTATCCCAATTACTTTTTACATCCCTCTCCTGACAGGCATCGGTCCTTGGGTTGCTTCAGCATCTTGGCTGTGGTGATTACTAGTGCAGATGAACAGGCTTTGATGAACAGGCTTCATACCTTTTCTTTTTTTTATCATTTAGCTGGTGCAGGTGAGATACTTGAAGGAGACTCTACTGCAGGGTTTCTAAAATTAAATTTCCCACGTCCACACCTCTACTCCACTCCACATTAGAGCATGTCTTGGTTGAAGTTTTATTTTCAGCCGGTTTGTTTTACTTCTGCTCTAGTGTGTGCTTTGTGAAGCGCAGCTGTGGCAAATCTTCTGGGCACCATTTAAACTGTCCCTCAGACGGTCCTTGTGGCTGAGGGAGTGAGAGATGCAGGAGAAAGCAAGCAGGTAGGACAGGCACATGCTAAACACCCTTTTTGGCTCCCTTTCTCACTCTCATGAGAAAGCACAGCCAGTTACACGAGCAAGCAAGGGCAAAAGCAAACTGAAGAGTGCCTTTCTTCATTTGGAGAAATAGCCAGGATTGATTTAGTTAGTTTGTTAGTGAATGTGAAGGGCCGGTTTTGTCATTGTCCCTGCTCTGCCATGTAAGGACTTGGCTGTGATGTCTTCATGGCTGTCTATGTCCCGCTTACATTTTCTCGTACTGCCAAACAATACACAACGGTTCTAAATACTCAATAATTATTTTTGTAATTGTTGAATCAGTTTATAGAACTCAATTAGCCATGAAATTCTTGAAACATATGACAAACAAAGACTTCAATATCAGATTAGAAGGAAATGTGCAGTTTTTCCTGTAAGTTGAGCCAATAATAATAAAAAAAGACATTATTGATGCAATACGACATCCTTAAATGAAAAATGTGTCCATTGGGAGTACTTTCTGTTCTTTGAGACAATGATTCGATAAATTCTATTTTCTTCTTTTTTGGCAATAGTTCCCTTACTGCTTTGAAGTGCAAGGGCTTTACAGAAATTACGAAGGAGAGTTGAGAAGAAAAGTCAAGACTAGGTTGTTGGCATTACCCGTATCCTGAAGCTGTAGTGACTTAGGTCTTTCTGCTGGGAAGCTTTGGCTCACAGTTGGAGATTTGTAAGGGTTGCCAGTGATTGCAGTTCAGTTCAGAAAAGCTTAAAAAAAATACCTATCTGTGAAAGTGTGCATGACAGGATTACTGTCCCTCTACCTGTCATGAATTGGGAACTTCTGTCACATATCATTTATGAAGAACTGATTACATGGTTTAGAATCCTTTTAACAAGCTTCACAAAGTTGTCTTGTATCTCATAATTGGAAAGGAGTTAAAAGATGTCATAGATAAAAGCACACTAAACGTATAACTCTCCAGCACTCATGACCTCAGGGCCAGGTCTCCCCACTACCTTAGGTGTTAAAGGGGGAAGCAGGGGAGGGCTTTACCTCCACCTCATAGCAGACAAGTGACAGGGCAAGTTCTTGTGTGCCCATGCATTCAGGGCCACCAGTACCTAGCTCACCAGGACCACCTCCACCAAAATCAACTCAGTTGTGCTGCTCTGGCAAGGTGAGGGTCCCAGTCTCCTGAGTGCTGCAGCTGGTGGGTGTAGTCCACCTTCTCATGATCCTTGGGCCAGCTCTCCTGACTCCTTTTTTAATGAATACATTGCAGGGTGGGCACCAAATCTATGATATTGGAAACAGTGCTTTATGCTGTGTATAAGGAGAGAGGATATTAAGGTGGAGAAATGTGTCAGCTTAGGGTATGAAACTGGACACAGAAGTAGGGTTAGAGTACTCAGAGAAGACAACGGAAAAAAAAATGATGGAGATGACAGGAGGGACTGAATTTGAAATTACTTGAAAAGACAAATGACAAGACCTGGGAGCTAATTATAGGCTTTAAAATAAAAATGGAGATTAAACAATACCTGGTTCACATTCAGGTTTTTGCTTTGGCTCTTACTTCTCATGGCCTGGCAGCAATGGCAGTCAGTGAACTTGCTGAACTGTTCAGTAACAAACTTCACACTGAGCCCACTAATCAAATGCTCATTCACTTGCTTTCCCAGCTGGGCTCCTTAAGAAGGATCAACTGTGCAGTTTCCTATGGCAGCTTGGAAGATACAGGTGTTCCTTAAGAGAAAGACTGCTCAGAGTAAGTGAAGACACGAGTGAGGATAAACCCAGTATATGACCCCAGTATGTTAATGACTTTGACAGGCATGTGTAAGATTCAGTTGAAAAGTCTGTCATCTCTATAGTTCTGGAACTTAGGGTAGACCCCAGTCAGCAACCGCTAGAACGGATAAAGTTGCGGCAATGCAGGATGGGAGGCTGCCCAAGAACAGAAGCACTCTAGAAGCTAATCTTTTAATAGTGTTAGATTTCTAGCCATTAAAATATAAACAGATTTCAAGTCAGTTTTCCTCAATTTGGATCATTTAAGACCATCTCTAAAGTAAGTATAACCTCATACAAAGTCATTCCCCCTCTTACACCTCCATGTTACTCTTCTTCTCAGTGTGAATGTGTCTACTTGCTGGGGCTGTTCTTGAGAGAGACTTTACCAAACAGAAGGCACTGGAACAGCAACCAAGTGCTTTTAAGCCCAGGTTTCCTGAGATCCAGCACCTCCACCTGCCTTCTGGAACTCCAAGCAACACCGGGAGGTCAGACCCAAGAGATGAGGCACTTCTACCAACATTCCAGCTGTGCTCTGCACTGTCAGCTGGCCTAAGTGCCAGTCATGGAAGTGACTCATTTTGTAAATTGCTCATACTCAAGGCTCACACGACCACAGCTTAAGACAACACCAACAAACCAGAGCTGCACATCTGCAGTGAGTTGAGTCAGGCCTTGAGATTTGATAAAGCAGTTGTGCAATTTTACACAAGTAAGCATTGGAACAGGGTTGTTACACAGCAATAATTAACACCCTTCTAGGATGCTTTTTATTTTGGCCAGTTGAATAGATGCAAAGCATGTTTTCCAGAAAATAAAATGCTTACATACATGCCATTAAATAATATATGAAGAGCAAAAACAATTTGACTGAATTAGCAGTATTCGTTACTTATAATATCAGGCAGAAATATGTGGGAATCATTTTGGATTATGCCATTTAAACCCAATAGTTTTCCTCCTGTCTCCACTCGTCATTGCTTTAGCTTAGTGTTATCATCTGTTATTTAGAGAACTGTCAAAGGTTTCTGGGTTAGCCAGCTTGTCAATGCCACCAGAGTGATCTTCCTGAAAAATTACTTGGACAAACATTTTGATACGGTATCATAAAAATACTTATAGACTAAATTAATTGAACCATTTGGTTATGCTTTTCATCAAAGCAAGCTGGTGGTTTATGACTTAAGTTTATCCTAACTGTTCTGTTACACTTGCCTCTAAGGACTCTGTTGCCCTCACTGAGTTTCTGTCTCTGCTGTGTTGGTTGATCTTTTCAGAATCCAGTCCTCTCATCTGCATTTTCCTGGACTGTATTACTCTCCTCCTTTCATACTCCATTCTTCTGTGGTAACTGCATTCACTATTCAAGATTCATGACAAATACTGTCTACTGGGTCATGCTTTTTCACTACCTCCAACTAGAGTAAGGTGCTTTCCAATCTCTTGTCCATGTTAGCCATGAAAACCAATTGGAAAGATTGGAATATGCTATGTGGAAAAATGCATAAATGGTGTGTTTCTTATCCACAAAACAACTGCAAGCAAAATACAAACCCTTGAAGCATGGTTAGTGTTCTATTCCATGCCTAAGAAAACTGAGATCCAGAGTGCTTATAACATGCCAAGAGGTGTGCAGTTAATTTGCAAAGCGATAATTTTAGGCCAAATTCATCTAACTCAAACTGCTAAAATCCTAAGTACCCAATGGTGTTGTTTCTAGAAAATATACTTTTGTATTATTTGTGCCATTGCAGTCATGAAAGAATTGTCTCCCCATACAATCCTTGAGAGATGGAGTGCTTATTGTCCTGGCACTTAACAGGGTGTCAACTGCTTCCTTGCTAAGTGATTTGCTGATCAAGTACAATATAGTCTAATTCAAGATAGTGAGGCATCTCATTTTAAAGCACTTCATATATGCCTGGTATCATTTGAGATGCCAAAGGGGGACAGGATAAATTTATGTTGCAATGTTCTCTGCCTTAATGCTTATAATAAATCTGGAAAGGGAATATACATGTTACTCCTGTGCCACCAGCATGAACAGAGTTAAATCATTATGTTGCAGCAAAGCTCTTCTTCTAGTCTCTGTATAAGCATTTCTCTCATACAGTTTCAATTCTTTCCATGTTCATGGGGACCAATGTTCCCAACATTGACTTACATTGTGACATCCGATGTTGTTCAAGGAAGAAGGGGACAGAACTACTTACTGTTCAGGGTGGAGTCTAGTAATAGATGGTTTATTCATCTGCTACTCATGGCGTTAGCATTCTGGATACGTTCGCTGCTTTTGCAAGCAGCACATCATTCCTAGGGAAGAAAAAAAAAACAATCTCTATTTCACACTTCTCTCTGCCTTCACTCTATCCTTCCATACTCTCTTTTTCCACCCCAGTGCACATATGAGCAGTGGAAATTTAGCCAGTGCAGGGATTACGTTGTAAAATTTTCATTGTAAAAAGGAAAAGGTACATTTGAAATGGAAAATAGAAACATTGAAAGCAGTGATATCTCAAGGCTCCCTATTCCTTTTTCCCCACTCCATAGATTCTATTCACCATAATAAAAACATGATGGAAGATGCAGATCTTCTTTTAAAGGATAATACCAAGCAGGAGGGTTTCAGCATGGTGTGGAATCTACAGAGGATCCATATTCACAGCTCCAGCTTAAAGAGCTAGCATTATTTTTGGTCATAGCAAAAGAAGCCATTTCTCTTCACCCAGGCCCTAACCATTTATCGTGATTCCTCTCTGGCCATGTCTCATTTCTCACTGAGGTTTGAGTAAGGTTTAACATTTCAATAATTTGTAGCACCTTGTAGCCATTTTTGCCTCAATCCTTAATATTTATATGCAAAGTGTACTCACACTAATGTTTAAGATCAGGCTCAGGAGCCTGGAGGTTAAGAGCATGGTTGTTCTTTCAGAAGTCCTTAATTCAATTCTCAGCAACCACATGGTAGCTCACAACCATCTACAATAAGATTTCATGCCCTCTTCTGACCTGCAGGCGGAACACTGTATACATAATAAATAAATAAAATCTAAAAAAATATTAAATAAAAATATCAGGCTCAAGGATGGCTATAGGTTGGGTGTTGTTTGAGTGTTCACCAGGGATCCTTGATCACTGAAATAAGGGTTTGTAGGGTGATGGGACTGGAAAGTGGTGGAACATTTGGGATATGGGCAAGGCAGGAGATCATTAATTCACTCAAAGCATTATCCTACAAAGGTGTTTTCAGGAAACACAGCTTGTCCTGTATCCTTCTTGGAGATGTGATTGTTGGTTTTTGAACATGTTGCAACTTTGTCATCTTTTTCACTACATTAGCAATACCAGAAATGGCCTGTTATATACACCATGTACTCAAATCTTCAGAACTGTAAGATAAAGAAATGTTTTTTATTTATAAGAGTTAGCTGCCCCAGGTATTTTGTTACAGTGCTGAAAAGTTGACTGACGATACTGTAACTTCTTGTAATCCCTTTTGACATTCCATGATAATCTAGGCTTTTTTCACTGTCTCTTCAATTAAATCTTTCAGAAATAACCATCAGTTTACAGTATAATTATTAATAATCTATGCCTCCATTTAAAAGTAACTCTTTAGATTATGAACCAATTTATTTTGTGTCACTGTGACCCATATGTAAACCATTTCATCGAGATTTTTGTTCAACCAAGGGAAAAAAATACAGTTGTCTAATTCACTAGTTGTATGCTGAATCTGATCTCAGATCCTTTGGGTTGTAACCTAAACTCAAAAGCTTAATGGTGTGTATAATATTGGAAAAGTCACATATTCACATAGCTTCCATAACCAGGTCTATCTTTGCATCTCTTACTGAAGGCACAAAACCCTGGTATAGAATCCAGACTGGCTAAACTTAGTCACCATGTGCTTTCTAGGAGATTTTGTTCAGGAGTTTAGGGTTTGTCACAGGAAGCACTCAGTTATCCAAGAATCACACAGCTTGGGAGAAAAGACCCTATAGATATTGACATAAGGATTGCACAAGAATCTGCACATGGAGAGAAGGAAAAGATTTGTTTACTGGACACACAGTTACACTTTTACAAAATAAGTAGGACTGTAGAGAGTTAAGGTGTTTATGGTTATTCACTAATGTGGATAAGATACATGTCACTACACTATATACTTAGAATGGTTAAATTTATCCACTTTTTGTTATATGCATGTCAAAACTTCAAAACAAGTGTAAGGATAGTAAAATGATGAAAGTGATACAAATAGAAAGAAGATAACAATGCCCAGAATTTTGTTAACTCCTTTGAGCAGAGTACAAAAGACACCACCTGCATCATTGTGAATTTCCTTGGCCATCTGGGTCCAGACCCTTTGTTCCTCAGAGGCTGTAACATCAGATTGCTACATGTCATCTTTGCCTTATTTCTCCTCCCAGACTTTTTGTCTTTTTGTAGCACTTCTAATCTTATTTTACACTCTTAGCACCTTTTCTAATAAACTCCTTTTCTGCTTAAAATACCAAGAGTGTCCTTTCACATGTGACCCAGAATCTTGAGGTACTGAGATGTTATTTACCGCAGTCTCCAGGAAAACAGCATAGCAGAATTCTTAGAGGGGAGGAAATAATCAAAATAACTCTGGGAACCCATATCAGCTGAATCATCCCTTGTAGAATTCTCCAACACATCTACCTTTAGTTGTTCCTTAGAAGATCTACAGCTTTGTTGAAATTAATTGTACAAATTATCCTTCAAAAATTTTTTTTAATCTTTCAAATATTTTCATTTTCTCAGACCGTTCCTAACATCCTGTTCCCAGACAATTCTTCTCTGATATTTCCACCAGCTTAATTATACAAATGCACTAAAGTAACAGTATTGTCTGCAGTACTTGGCTTATCCATCTGTCTCTGAGTCAGCTATCATATCCATTGGAGAAAAACAAACATACTAAACATCTGTATGTTTGTAGAACTTAAGTTTCTGGAATGAATAGGTCAGTAATAGGAAGCTTAATGAATGAATGGATCAATTGTCGAGTGTAGTCAATTTGGAATGGAGAGCTTACTTGATTCTCTTCACTCCTAACTGATTTCCGTTCCCCCTCAAGCTTTATGGGATACAGACATTCTTTTTGAAGTTTCATTTCCACAGTCAGCATTTGCACCATGGATAATAAATTAGCATCACTTTGAAAACAAAAATGATTCCATTTTGCACTTGGAATGTGGTCTAAGAATTAGAAAGGGCAGTAGTGCTACCCTCCCTGAGGCCTGGAAAATCTGTTGGTGTTTTATTAGGTAACAATTTCTGTTTTTCCTGGATTTACAAGTTCCTACTTTGTCCCTGGGAGCCTGATCAAATGCCAAGAGTGAAAAGGAAAACAGAATGTGTCTTGCTACCTGGACACCCAAGCCAAGAGGCATCAACTACTGAAATTAGAGGCACCTGTTACTGTGATTCTGAGCATGGATTTCTCAAAGAGAAAATGTGAGTTCAAGGTCAGTGTGCATTGAGTGGCTACAAGCAGTCTTACCTGAATTCTTTTCTATTAGCTTTCCTGATTGTGTCAAAGTTTTAAATAAGAGAAATGGAAAAATGCTTCTCATGATAATGGTGCTCTTAGAAATACTCATTTTATAAAGGGGTTCCAAAACATGGGCTGCCATTTTGATAACAGTGTTAGATTCAGGGGTTCTGCAATCACTTTCAGGAACATTTAAGGGGCATTTGAGCTGTGGCCATTAGCTTATTATCTCTGAAAGTGTCCTCTGTGAAGTCTTAGTATTATGCTTCTGGGTGGATAGAAAAGCCTTACATCTTGGGATAGGATACAAAAGCTACAGAATTAACCCAGGAGCTGGGAGAACCAGGTGGCATACTTCTCTGTACCCATTATCTACAGAAAACCCCTGTGAAAGCCTCTCAGCCTCTGGCCTGCTTGTCAAGGATGAGAATGGGAGGTTTAGCCGGCTGCCCATTGTCTATAATTTTCAGTATCACAGAGGAGACAAATCTGCTGAGGTATTTACTTAGCATAAGGTCAAAGTCAAGTGGAGAAGATTACAAGAATATAATGGTGTCTTCCTTAGGGTTTCAATTGCTGTGATGAAACACCATAACCAAAGAGCAAGTTGGTGAGAAAAGGGTTTATTGGGCTTATACATCCGTATTATAGACTATCATTGAAGGTAGTCAAGACAGGAACTCAAACAGGGCAGGAGCCCAGAAGCAGGAGCTGATACACAGATAACAGAGGAGTTCCACTTATTGGCTTGCTTTTCATGGCTTGCTCATCCTGATTTCATAGAGAACCCAGGACCATGAGCCCAGGGATGGACCCACCTATAACAGGCGGGGCCCTCCCCCATCAATAACTAACTGAGAAAATCCTCTCCTCTCAGACAGCTCTAGCTTGTGTCAAGTTAAGACAAAACTAACAGCACAAATGGGGAACAGGATGACCTATTGTCTCCTTCCTCATCTGACTGACTTCCTAGCAAACTCTAAGAATCCACCAAAGCATTCTTGTGAGGCCTTGGAAGCTGAGGAACTAGTGAACAAGCCCAAGCTCTGGTCACTGGCAGACCTTGACTCTAATCTTTCCTGTTGCTGTCTTTTGTGACCCTTCATACTTCTGTTCTTAACATGGAGATGGAACACTACTTCATGGGGCTTTGGCTGAGGGTGAAGGGTTAGCTAAAACAATGAAGTGGAACTGACTAAATATTGAGAACCTTGGAGAAGTTCTTTCTCCTTTTCCATCCCTACTTCAGTGGGACAGTGGGATAGGAAAGTTGAGTAAATGCCTGTGTTCTCTGTTTTCTAGACATCAGGTCAGTTTAACTATAACTAGTGATTGCAAAACAAAGAAACATCTTGAAGAAGCAAAAGTTATGACAACAGCTTATTCTCTTTCTATGTTTTTGCTATAACAGGAAAACAGGAGATCAATAGTGAGCTAGAGCTCAAGTGTACAGACTCATCCGAATGAGCTACACTTACCCTCCTTCAGGTACTCATCTAATCCTGGTTAAACATATTCAGAGGCGGGAGGGTGGCCCCACATCAAGAGAGATTGCTTCAAAACAACAATATAGACAACAAGAAGAGGGTTTTTGTTTTTCATTAGTTTAAAAAATTTATAATTTATTCACTTTATATCCCTATTGTAGCCCTGTCCTTCATCTTGTCCCAGTCCCACTGTTCCTCCCTCTTCCCCTATGCCTTCCCATAGACCATAGAAAGGGGGAGGCCTCCTTCCCTACCATCTGACCCTAGCCTATCAAGTCTCATCAAAACTGCCTGGACCCTATTCCTCTGTGGCCTGACAAGGCTACTTTGACAGGGGAGAGTGATCAAAGAGCATGTTACAGAGTACATGTCAGAGATAACCCCGCCTTGCCTTCCTAGGAGACCCTCATGAAGACTGAGTTGCCCATTGGCCACATCTGAGCAAGGGGTCCAGGTCCCATCCATGCTTGGTGCCTGGTTGGTGTGTCCATGCTCTTTGATCACTCTCCCCTGTCAAAGTAGCCTTGCCAGGCCCCAGAGGAATAGGGTCCAGGCAGTTTTGATGAGACTTGATAGGCTAGGGTCAGATGGTAGGGAAGGAGGCCTTCAGCTTTGAAGGCCTTTTTAGAGTGTTTAACTGAAGAAAGAAACTTCACTCTAATTGTGGATTGTACCATCCTATGGCCCAGGTTCATAGACTGAATCAAAGGTGGGAAAGGAGGAAGTCAGATGACCATCAAAATTAACATGTCTCTGCTTCTGGACTCTGGCTAAACTGTGTCTAGTGATATGCTTCTGCCATCACAGCTAGAGTTTCAACTGCTACTATACCTTTTCCACCATGATGTTCTCCAGCTTTAAACCAGAATAAACCTTCTCTCACCATCAGTTGATTCTTGTAGGATATTTTGTCTTGTCAATAAGAAAAACAGCCAATAGAGTCTTCTTATGAAAAAGTCTTGGCAAGAAGATTCCAAGTGTGATAGACCACTTTCTTGCAAGGGGAGTCCAGACCTGAGTTGTGCTATGTTGCTCCCATGGCCTGCAGTTCAACGTAGTGACTGAGAATACTGCTGTTCTTCCAGAAAGAATGGTATTTTAACCTAGGTCCTAGTATTTCTTATTAGGCAACATTTGCCATAGTCACTATACTAGGTATTTTTTGGTGCAATAAAAAAGCATAATGACCAAAGGCAACTTAAGGAAGAGAGATTTTATTTTACCTTATGGTTCCAGAGGGCAAGTCCAAAATTGTGAGACAAGGATTATAACAGGCAATTAGAGCAGAAGGTTGAAACACCTCTACTGCACATATGAAATGAGTAAGGTGAAAACAGGGCGGGGCCATGCACACTCAAAGCTTGACTCCTCTAATGTCCTTCCTCTTTCATGACTGTAACCCCTAAAGGTTCCAGAGCCTCCCCAACAGCAGCACCAGCTGGTCACCAAGTATTCAAATACAGGAATCCATGAGGCACATTTCTCTTTTAAACCACCACACCTACACTGTTTAGCTTGTTAGATTTAAACCTCTTTTGGTTTAATGTACAAAATGGTGTTATATTATACGCACCTGAAACAGCTCTTGGGAAGATGTCAGAATGTGTTTAAATTTCTTACTATGATGCGTGTCTCAAAGAAAATATTCAGAAATATTTGTATAGTTATTGTCATTTATTTTCTGGGATCAGTTTCCCTATTTTGAGAAAATCTCTTGGCTTCTTCAGGTTCCGCTGTCTGTAGAGAGGAAGGGTAATGGTTGTTATTCATTTGTTAGCCTCTCACTCTACATTTTTAAATTGCCACTCCTTTTGAAATGTTATTTTTCATTGGCCTGAATAATTTCAATCCACCTGTGAGGTAATATCTAATGCCACATGTTAGATTTCTGAGTTTATCTGGGCCAGGATCTTAATATACTCAATATAATATACTCAACATAGTATGGGAAGCACCTTTGGTCAAATATTCTGGAAGACAGTTGTCTGGCAGGGCATGTCTACAGACACCATCAACAGATACTTTATATGACACAGGGTCATCCTGATCCTACCTAGGAGGCTCAAGAACTTCATTAGGAGAGACTACAACAAAATCTCCCTCTCTGTCTCTCCCTCCCTCCCTCGCTTGTTCCCTCTCTCTCTCCAACTCTCCTTCCCTCCCCATCTCTCTCCCCCTGCACCCCCTCCCCGTGGCACATACATATCCATTCTCCTGAGATGTGCATATATGCATATGCTCATTAATGTAGGGACAAGAGGTTGATGTTTTCCTCAATTGTCTGACACTATTTTTTTGGAACAGAGTTTCTCATTAGAACTCCAGTCTATGGCTAGATCCCAGGGGAGGACATTGCAGCCAGCCCTGAGGAGACAGGATAAGCTGGGGTGGGATGGAAGGGAAGGAGGTCCTCCCCTGATGGTGGACTTGGAGGGGACGGGGAAGAGGGAGATGAGGGAGGGAGTGGGAGGGTAGGAGGGAATGGGGGAGGGGGCTACGCCTGGGATTCAAAGTACCTAACCTGTGATTGAGATAAAAATAAATAAATTTATTAAAAAAAAGAAATACAAAAATATCATCAATAAAGCTCACAATCATAAAAAAAAAGAACTCCAGTCTACCCATTGGCTAGCCTGGCTGGCCAGCACACCCTCTCCCAGGCTGGGATTAGAGGTACTCAGTGCTGTGCTTGGCTTTTTCTGTGGTTCCTGGGGATCAAATTCAGGTCTTCTTGCTTGCATGCCAAGTACTTTACTGACTGGGCCATCTCCCCAACTATGCAACCTTAGTTTCTGGACCTATCCCCCTTCAGAATTTCTGATTCTATAGCTGTTGGGTGGAGGCCAATTATTTATTGTTTCTTTTCAATAGATTCTCAAAAGATATTAATACTGCTATTGTCTGGGACTTTTTTTAGAATCACCGCTTTGAACTGGGTCTGGATATTCATAGTCAAGGACAGCTTTTAAAATGTGAAGTCATCTATGGTGTGTCTGGGATGCTGTGGTACCATGCTGGGTTTTGGATATACAAGAATAAGCAATTACTAAAAGACTGATAAATAAAGCCAGGTGTCAACACTGCCAAATATTAAATTGGCAAGACAATTAAGCTGTTCTATTTGGCTGGTGTTTCCTCTCAAGGAGAATCTATATATGAATTCAATCACTCTGAGTAGCTTCTTGGGAAATTACGATGTTGAGCACTGGGGTGTTGGGTAACAGTAACGAGTAGAGCTGTGGTAGAAGAGGATGCTAATGTCTCTATCTATTTTTCTGACCTTCTATAATGATTGTTCCTCACAGATGAGTGTTCTGATTTATTAGCCAAGTTGGGTTCCTTTTATAGATAGTGTTTGATAAAAGGTTTCCAGTGTGTGGCTTTGCTGCATGGCGCTTTGTTTTCCTTCCAGACATTGAAATGGAGATAAGATTGGCTTCCTTGGGACACTTCTTTTCTATTTTAATTTTTATTTATTCTCACAATTTATTCATTATATATCCCAACTGAAGCCCCCTCCCTTAACTCCTTGCAGTTCCACCTTCCTCTCTTCCCTCCTATCCCCTTCCCCTGGTCTACTGAAAGTGGGAATTCTCCTCCTTTGCCATCTGCCCATACCTTATCAAGTCTCACTCTTTTATGTTGGCTTTTAACAATGAGAAGAGGAAGGTCTTCATTGCCTTTAAAGCTGTAGTGAGTGTTTTAAACATGGAGCATCAGATATTTATATTGGATCTCATTACAAACTAGCTTAGTACATTGTAACATTGTATCTTGCTTTATAGGATTTGCAAATTTATTGATTTGTTTGTTTACTCTGTGTGTTTACTGTGTACAGGTGATGGTGTGCACGCAGAAGTTAGAGGACACCTTTGTGGCATTCTTTCCTTTCACCTTAATATGGATTCTGGGAACTAAACTCAGGTGACCAGGATTGTATTCCAGGTACTTTTACCCTGGGACCATCTTGCTGGTCTCATTTTTTAATTGTTATAAGTACTTGGGGTTAAACTCAGGGCTTCTTGCTGTACAAGTCTTGTACCCAAAGCTACAACCCCAGCTAAGGCACAGTTTTAGAAGAGTGGTTCTAAGGCAGTAGTTCTTAAACTCCCTAATGCTGTGACCCTTTAATGCACTCCTCATGTCATTGTGACGCCCTCAACCATAAATTTATACTCACTGCTACTTCATAACTTCAATTTTGCTACTGTTATAAATCATAAAATACATACCCATGTTTTCCAATGGTCTTAGGTGATCCTTGTGAAAGGGATATTTGACCTCCCACCCACCAAAACGATCACAACCCACAGATTGAGAACCACTGTTTTAAGGGCTGGAGAAATGACTTAGTGGTTAAGAGTGCTTGCTTATTTCCCAGAGGACTAGAGTTGGGTTACTAGCACCACATTGGGCAGCTCACAATTGCCTGTAACTTCAGCTTTGGGGAATACAACACATCCTTCTGGCTTCCATGGATACCATCACACATATGACATACATAAACACAGTAACACATAAATAAAAAGTAAAAGAAATATTTTTAAGAATTTGAAAGTAGAATTTTAAAAATGAAGAATAGTTTTGTTTGTGGCACAAATGAGCTGAGCAGAATTTAAATCGTGCACCAGAGTACATAAATATTCAGTGGTATTATTTATCATAATTGATAAATATTAACTCATCATTTATACCTAAGAGCCATGGTTTATGTTAGTGTTATATATCCTGTGGATTTTGATGGATATACACTTTCATGTAGCTACTATTATTCTATAATATAGAATAATTTCTTTGCCCTAAAACGTCTATGGTCTCTGACCATTCAGACACTTCTAATGCTCACTTCTGGACACCAAGATCCTACTTTCACTGTAGTTTTCTTCTCCATTCCATAATGTGATGGAATAAGAATCATCACTATTAATTCTTACATATTACATAATCTTAAAATGCTGTAGTTTGTTGTAAGTTAGCATCTCAAACCTATTTTTATAATTTTAAGCAAATAACACCTCCAAAAAAAGTGGATCCATAAAGAGGAAAGGTAGTTAATGTCTAGGTCACATTGTGAAGCAAATTTAAGTGGTGTCAACATTTTGTGCTCTGTTGAAAACCTCTATAGATGCTGCAGAACAGGAGCTTTGCTTTAGCCCTTATGTCATGTGATCAGACAATCATAGAGATAGTGGATGCTTCAGTAATGGGTTAAGGTCTTTACAGAGTCCATCTGTGTTCCCTTACTGCTTGGAGCCTACAGCAAAAGCGATGCTGTTTGTATTAGATTGACATTTGAGGAAAGGAATGAAATGTGAAAGTGGTTATCATTATTTTCTTCATACAGTTGAGAAACACATGACTGAAGCAGCTTAAGGGAAGAAGGTTCATTCTGGGTCGAGGTGAGGTAGCTGGAAGGTGATGTAGCTAGGTACATTGACTCTTCAGTCATAAATCAGGGAGCATGAAATGCTGATGGCCACCTGCGTACTTCAGTTTTTCTTTCTTTGGTCTGGAAACCCATTTCATGGGATGGTGTTTACCACATCTGGGATGGGTCTTCTTTCCTCAGTTAAATGTGTATAGAAATAACTTCACAGACACACCTCTGTGATTTCAAACCAGTTGACAATAAATATTAACTATCATAGTCTTGTCAACCCAGTAGGTAAATGCGTTGCTTTTGTTGACAGCAATTCATCACTGGTCCTCCTTGTGTCAGGGACACCTAATAAGGACAAATACATTCATTCCACCTTCAGAAATTTTCATAGTCTTGGGAACAAAACATTCTCAAAAGGAGCTGTGTCTGCAGAGGCTGATTGGCTGGCTGATTAGAACTGCTGTCCTATGGGAATATAAGAATGTTGCAGATCCAGGGACTAATGACCTTATCATGGGCTAGTTCTACCCAACAAGAACAGCCATTCTTTGTCCATGTCTGTGTTTAACACCATCCTGTGACTAACAGAAATATTTTAGAGTCTATTAACTTAGGAGACCACCAATTTCCACCAACTCAAAATCTAAGAATATCATCAGATAGCATCTTACATCTGTAGAAAAGCTTCCCCCATCTTGCTGTATCATTAGGATGTACTCACCAATGTATTTTAACTTGCCTTGATTGTTAACTTTCTTTCTTCAGTAAAACAATAAAGACTTCATGAAATTCGTCCCATGTTGAAACATGGAATCTGGAGTAATCTAAATCTGTGTTCAGGCCATTGGAATAATATATAGTATATAATATAATATAAATATAAATTTAGTCTATTAGATAAGCAAATAACAGATAATATTATAAAACACTTATCTCTGATAACTATAATTCAAAATTAGAGTCTTCGTCAAATGATAAATAAATGATTTCATCAACCCTGAAAAAAAATCACATGAAAAACTATTATGATTTAAAGACCACAGTTGGGAGATCCAGGATGGCTGCCACGAGAGAACACTGTGTCTGAGGAGTAGGAGAGCAGAAACAACGCAGCTACCAGGAGACAGAACTCTGGGACCTAAAACGCCAGCATTGTGAGTGCCAGGTGAGCGGAACTCCTACGGTGAGAAAATCAAGTGGGAAAACCCTAGGGACACCCAGTTATTACCTGGAGAAATTTCCCGGTGACCAGTGGTGCACAGCTCTGATCTGGATTAGCAGCCGTGCTGGGCGCCCGCACCCGCCATTGTAGACTGGATCACACAGTCTCCC
>CM053754.1:34355245-34371716 GCA_028658305.1 Pachyuromys duprasi
CATTATTGGAGTCCTTCCCCAGCCCACTTGGTGTTTTTTTCAGACTAACTCATTCTGGCATCCTCCTCCTTCAGTCTGTTCCTCCATGATTCCTCCTGGGCTTCTCTAAAGCCCAAGAAACTTAGCTGTGCTCCTCAGTTGTTTTCACTGTGAGGTTTGGAAAAGGGTGTCCTGGGGTTCTGGGTGAAATAGGTTTTTGCTATTATTTTAGAGCAAGGATATCCATATTCAAGTAAAGAAATAAAAGATTAGAGGACAGAATTGAAATAGAGTAAGAATGCATATATATTTATATATTCTTTGTTGAAGTGGAAAATTCTGGACTCAGTTTTGTCATGTGATGTTCTGCTGCAAACTGGGCACGAGATGTTTTGCTGTAGGTTGGCTTATGAGAAACTTAGCCATGCCTAACCCATTCTGTCCTGCTCAGGTATAGGCTGTTTAACTAGCCAATCAGGTATAATGACTTAGGCAGATTTACCCAGAGGGCCAGTATTTAGCATTAGACCAACCTCCAACAAAGGCAGTAAATTGGGTTTGGTGGTGCAGGCTTTTAGTCCAAACATTCAGGAGGCAAAATCTCTAATAGATGGTGTTTTACCATGACTTACATCCATTCAATCTTTTCCACTCACAGAGACAGTTTTTGGCTTGGCTGTTTGTAAAATGCTTTCTTCACGTGGAACTTTATTAGGCCATTAACTTTTACCATCATACTGCTCTAATGGAAGCTTTAGTGGTATCATTGTACCTTTTAGCAATGCATTATTTGCATGTTTTAACATGATATTTTGTGATTGTATTGTTTATCTAAATATTTGATAGTTTTCTGTAGGATTTATTCAGGATTTCATCTTTGACTCAAAAAAAATAAGGAGAATGTTTAATTTAAAAACATTTCAGGAATTTATAAACCGACCATAAATTAAGGAAGCCTGAATGTGGGGCTAGAACTAAACAGAAACTTTAAATCTATTGGCTTTATCAAGAAGTGTATTCAGAAATTTCCAGCTCTAAATGTGAGTTATATTTGGCCTTTCATACCTACTTTCTGTTTGAAGAAATTTGAGTTTGATCTTCATTTTTAAAGAACATGAAGTGTATCCCAATTCTGAGATCCTAAGGCTTGTTTCTTGGTGCTTTTTCATTGTCCAGCTCTTTTAAGGATCCTCCTCAGCCCAGCAGAGCCATGCTATGCCCATTCCTTCTTCAATGACAGCCTCATTTGCCTCTATTAAAATTGCTATTTGATTTGTCTTTTAGCATCACTAAATATCTTGTCTAGTTCAAGTCATTATTCTATATGGATTCGGATTCTCACCACTGAAAACTTTCTGAGTTCTAAGTATGAAAGGGCCACTGACAAAATTGCCTAATGCACTATATTGAAAAAGAAAAGATATATATATATATATATATATATATATATATATATATATATATATATATATATATACCATGTGATGGTCACAGATCTGTCAGTAGTTAACTTTGGGTTAATTGCTGCATATATTTAAGCTTTCTTCATTATTATATGTTTTCCCATACCTGAAATGGAGATAGTATATATTTTTTAGAATTGTTGTGGAAATAACTGATGGCATAGAAAAGTGCTGAAACTACTGCTTGAACTTAATCAATCATGCACAATCAAAATCAATGTGAGAATACCAGAAGCGTTTGCTGCACAGCAGGTGTCAAAGTGAATTTTAACATTGACTAATAACTCCTGGTAATGTGAAACTGGCTTAGGGAAAGTAAAAAATGATTTGAAAATATTAATGTTATGTAAGATGCTAGTAGGGAAGAGATGTAAATGATAATGCTGGGAACTTTTATATAACATTTCATCCAACTCAATTTAATTACTTTCAATTTCAACTGAGTTCATTTTAAGTACTTAATGTTATTGATTCATAAATAAAAATGTAAAAGTTCTTCCATGAAAAACCTCAGAGCTTAAATAAGAAACAAAGTAAATGATATTTAGCAAGGTAGCATGGCATTTATGTAGGTGTGCTGAATCTGGTTTGAACTACCTGACTTGGAATCTTTATTCCAGCACTTAGTGTTTATTAAACTCCTGACAACTCAGTCATTTCACCCAGAGCTTATTGTAGAGATGCTGTTAGATTGTGTTTAAGACAAAATATCCGTGGTTTGACTATGAAAAAGTTTATTTTTTGTTTATCTATAGTCCAAATGATGCTATCCATGGGATGCTGTGTGTACACTGCACCACAAAGTCACTCAGGGACCAGAGCAAACAATGAGTACATAGGAAGTTGGCATCCAGCAAACAGAGAGGGGAGAGGCAGGTAAGGCAAGGGTCCACATCACTGCTCTGCATGGACAGACTTGAGAGTAAAGTCTGTATTCATGTTCTATGTCCCAAGTCACAGAGGGCAGTAAGTTCAGCAAAGTACACACCCCCTCTGCTGTGCTGTTTCCTCCTGTGTGAAATCCAGATAATAATAGCATGTGTCTCTAAGAGTTACTGTAGGCATTCAATAAAATAATGCCCCGCTGTGCTTAGCTCAGAGCCTGACTCATGGTCTACACTTGTTAACTTTGCTGTTTCTATTGTAAGTGCTATGATAAAGATGCAGTGTTAATTCTTCCAGTGAGGAAGGAAACTGTAATCAGGTGAACCCAGGGAGTCAGGTAAGATTAAACAGGGCTCGATGGCTTGGTGGTGCTGTGACTATTTGTTGGGCTGATCTCCTCAGTTACCAGGAAAGATATATAAAACCTTGCTGTACAATTTTGTATTTTTAGGGTTAACCACATCCAATCAGCCAGCCTCTCCTCCAGAATCTTGTCACTATTTTTACTTCAGTATAAAGGATAATAGATTTTCCGGAGTAGGTGGAACTTTGCTACAAACTAACTACTTGTAAAATGTTGAGTTTATTTTTGCTGAGATCCAGTCAATAATATTTTGTAAGATATTATAAATAAGTATATCTTTGAGTTACTGTCTTGTCCATCTAAAGCTTATAATGTTCTTGGTTTTTTAAGTATTTTTCCCAGCATTTATTTTTTTAATTTATTACAATTTATTCACTTTCTATCCCAGCTGTAGACCCCTCCTCTTAATCCTGCCCTCCCTCCCTCTTCTCCTTCCTCCACCCCTTCCCCATCCCACTGATTTTTTTAATAGTTCAAATTAATCATTATTTTAAAGATTCATCCTGTGTTCTGGCAGAAAATACAACCTTAGTTTATATGCTGGTTAGTTTTAATTATTAACTTGACACAAACTAAAATTATCTGGAAAGGGGAATCTCAATTAGGGATTATTTAGATCCTGCCTAATTAGGGATTATTTAGATCCTGCCTAATAAACTGAATAGGAAGCATGTACTCATTCATTTATCTCTGCTCTTGACTGTCAGTATACTGTAACTAGCTACGTCAAGTCCCTGCTGCCTCGACTTCCCAAATGTGATGGGCAATAACCTGGGTTTGTCAAAGCACCTTTATCCTCTATGTAGATTTCTTCAGAATATTTTACCACAAAATTATTATTAGGAATTGAAATTGAAATTGGGGCAATCTATTTTATGTAATGTCAGCAATTGAAATTTCAAACATCTATGCAAGATTTTGTTTTCTCCCCTGTTCTCTAGAGTTGTATCTAAAATTTGATGGTCAGAAGTGGAATAACATTCATTAGAAGAGACATATCTCTCATTATGACTACCATGTAGCCACCAAAGGATCCCAGCTGGCCCCCTATCATTTTGTGTGTGTGTGTATATATATAATTTTACAGGATCAGGAAGCTATAAAATTTCCCCAGATGAGTCCAGTGGCATCTATTATTTTTTAATCCTGTTAAAATTGCCTCAATTTCTTAAGTTCTTTATATATTCTGGATATTAGCCCTTCGTCAGATTCAGGGTTGGTAGAGACTATTTTGATGACAGTCTCCTTTGCTTTACAATAACTTTTCAGATTCATGAGATCCCATTTATCGATTGTTGATCTTAGAGCCTGTGCTGTTGGTGTTCTGTTTAGGAAGTAATCTCCTGTGCCAATATGTTCTAGGGTCTTCCCCATTTTTTTTTCTAACAGGTTTAGTGTGTCTGTTTTCATGTTGAGGTCTTTGATCAACTTGGACTTTAGTTTTGTGGAGGGTGACAAATACAGATCTTTTTGCATTTTTCTACATTTAGACATCCAGTTAGACCAGCACCATTTGTTGAACACAAACAAACCAAGTAATCCAGAGCTAAACAGAATTCTCTGTAGAGGAATATCAAAAGGGAGAGAAACACTTAAAGATATGCTCAATCTCCTTAGTCATCAGGGAAACGCAAATCAAAACAACCTTGAGATTTCACCTTATACCCATCAGAATGGCTAAGATCAAAAACTCAAGTGACAACACATGCTGGTGGTGGGGGAGGGGGGACCACTCCTTCATTGCTGGTGGGAATGTAAACTTGTACAACCTCTCTGAAAATTAATCTGGTGTTTTCTCAATTAGGAATAGTGCTTCCTCAAGATCCAGCTATACCACTCCTAGGCATACATCCAAAAGATGTTCAAGTACACAACAAGGACATTTGCTCAACCATGTTTGTAGGAGCTTTATTTGTAATAGACAGAACCTGGAAACAACCCATATGTCCCTCAATGGAGGAATGCATACAGAAACTGTGATACATTTGCACAATGTAATACTACTCAGCTATTTAAAACAAGGAAATCATGAAATTTGCAGGCAAATTGTGGGACCTAGAAAAGATCATCCTGAGTGAGGTATCCCAGAAGTAGAAAGACACACATGGCATATACTCACTTTTAAGTGGATATTAGACATATAATATGGGATAAACATTCTAAAATCTGTACACCTAAAGAAGCTAAACAAGAAAGAGGACCCTGGGTAAGACAGTCAATCCTCATTCAGAAAGGCAAATAGGATGGACATTGGAAGAAGGAGAAAACAGGAAACAGGGCAGGAGCCTATCAAAGAGGGCCTCTGAAAGTCTCTGTCCAGCAGTGTATCAAAGCAGATGCTGAGGATCATAACTAAACTTTGGGTAGAGTGCAGGAAATCTTATGAAACAAGGGGGAGATAGAAAGACCTCGAAGGGACAGGAGCTCCACAAGGAGAGCAATAGAAACAAAAAATCTGAACACAGGGGTTTTTTCTCAGACTGATACCCCAACTAAGGAACATTCATGAAGATAACCTGCTCAGGTGTAGCCCATGGCAGCTCAGTATCCAAGTGGGTGCCCTAGTAAAGAGAACAGGGGCTATCTCTGAAATGAACTCAGTGGCTGACTCCATGATCACCTTCCCCTGACGGGCCACAGGGGAAGACATGCAACTAGTCCTGATGAGACTTGATAGGCTAGGGTCAGATGGAAGGGGAGTAGACCTCCCCTATCAGTGGACTTGGAGAGGGGCAGGGAGGAGATGAGGGAGGGAGGGTGGGATGGGAGGGAATGAGTTAAGGGGCTACAGCTGGGATATAAAGTGATTAAACAGTAATTAATATAAAAAATTAAAATTAAAAATGAGTAAGGAGCTAAACAGAGGCTTCTCAATGAGGAATATCTAATGGCAGAGAAACACTTAATGAAATGCTCAATGCCCTTAGTCATCAGGGAGATGCAACTCAAAACAACCCTGAGATTTCACCTTACACCCATCAGAATGGCTAAGATCAAAAACTCAAGTGACAATATATGCTGGAGAGGATGTGGAGAATGGGGACCACTCCTTCATTGCTGGTGGCAATGTAAACTTGTACAACCACTTTGGAAATCAACCTGGCACTTTTTCAGACAATTAGGAAGAGTGCTACCTCAAGATCCAGCTATACCACTCCTAGGCATATATATGAAATATGCCCAACTATACAACAAGGACATTTGCTCAGCCATGTTCGTAGCAGATCTATTCGTAATAGTCAGAAGCTGGAAATAACCCAGATGCCCCTCAGTAGAGGAATAGATACAGAAATTATAGTACTTTTACACAATGTAATACTATTCAGCTATTAAAAACAAGGAGATCATGAAATTTGCAGGCAAATTGTGTGAACTAGAAAAGATGATCTTGAGTGAAGTAACCCAGAAATAGAAAGACACACATGGTACATACTCACTCATAAGTGTTTTTTAGACAAACAATATAGAATAAACATACTAAAATATATACTCCTAAAGAAGCTAAACAACTAGGAGGACCCTAGGGAAGATACTCAATCCTCATTTAGTGGGGCAAAAATGATAGACATCAGAAGTAGGAGACCACAGGGAAGAGGACAGGAACCTACCAAGGACGGCCTCTGAAAGACTCCACTGATTGAGGTATGGAAGCAGAGGCTGAGACTCAGCCAAACTTTAGGCAGAATGCAAGGAATCTTTTGAAAGAGGGGGAGTTAGAAAGATCTGGAGGGGACAGGGGCTCCAAAAGGAGACCAACAGGCCAAAAAAAAAAAAACTGGGCCCTGTTGGCCCTGCAGAGAATGATACCCCAACCAAGGACTATGCATGGAGAGGACCTAAAATCCCTGCTCAGATGTAGCCCATATGCTCAGGTTTCCTTAGTGGTTTCCTTAGTAAGGTGAGCAAGGACTCTTTCTGGCATGAATTCAGTGGCAGGCTCTTTGATCACAGCCTTATAAGGCCACAGAGGAAGACAATGCAGCCAGTCCTGATGAGACCTAATAGGCTAGGGTCGATAGTCAGATAGTAGGGGAGGAGGTCCTCTCCTATTAGTGTACTCAAGGAGCAGCATAGGGTGAGAAGAAGGAGGGAGGGTGGGGTTGGGAGGAGAAGAGGGAGGGGGCCACAGCTGGGATACAAAATGAATAAACTATAATAAATTATAATAATTAGTAAAACAGAGAAAAATTACCTCAATTTAGAGAATAGCATGTACTCACCCTCGCTGAATGCCTGAATTGTCACCCAACCTCTATTCATTGGTTCTGATCTTGCTTTCACTAACCCAACTTCTGTCACAGAGGCTTTTGGCTTTTCTGTGCCATTCGCAGCTGCAGTATTGGAGACACTAGCCTCAGCAACAGCGTCGCTGAATTTTAAAAATCTTATACAGTCCTCTCTACTTTACCAAGCCATTTTATTACTGTCAAGCTTTTACTTCCCAGTCGTCCCATTCAAGTAACTCATGAAGCCATACTTTGTAGAATTCCCAGCCCTTTAGAGTACATAGGGGCATGACAAAATGAAATAACTCCATTTAGTAATGTCATTATATATTTACTCTTCCATCTGAACCTCTTCTGACCTCTTGTAGCCCAAGGAATGGGCTGAAGCTGCTTTCAGAGATTATACTTTTTCTTATGCATCATTACTCAAACAGAGTTCTTTCAGCTGTGGTTGCAGTAGTTATGAGAGCCCAAGAACAACAAAGCACATACAATTTGAACTTAGCAGTAGAGGTTTCCATATTTGATTTATAGTAAGAAAAGAAGTCTTAATAGTGTTGAAATTGTTTGGATTCTAATGGTTGGAAATCCAGGAATTCTTGGCATTTATTTATAGATGGAAGACAGTGGGAAAACCATGAGGTATGTTGAGATTCTAAGACAAAGAGAGTGGAACTGAGTGGTTGGGGACATAGTCTTCAGAACAAGAAACTTCTAAATTTGTGTTATTTTTCTACTTCTTAACAATTGTGAGACTAAGATAATTTATCTCACTTCTATCAATCCCAGTTTCTTTGATTTTAATGATGTGTCTTCATACTCCGAGTAGAGGATAAAATTAAAATGAAAACAAATGTAAAGTACATAGGACACACCAGGTAGACTGTGTTCTTTATTACTGATGGTGTTAAACAATTGTGCAAGGACAGCTATTCATGAATAGAGAAATTTATTTGATTGTGTTTCATTTAGTCCATCACTCTCCATGTTCTCTTCCCCATGTCTCCCGCTCCTCCCAGAGCCTTGTGTTTATGTGCTCTATTGGGACTGCTTTCCTGTACCTGAAGCCTATGGCCATTTTGGACCCTCATCATAATTTTAATTGTCTTTTCCCAAAGAGAAATGAGAAGCATGTAGGTGATTCCCCAAAAGCTTCCCAGATGAACTGCAAGTGGTATTTATTCCCTCAACTGTGTGGGTTAATTAGTCAACCAATGTCTGCACATGATCCAAGTGGGTTTGTGGGACAAATCAAAAAGGTGTGTACCCTGACTGTGATTCTGGATATGCTTTACGGTGCTGGAGACCTTTGCTTTCATGGCAAATGCAGTCTTGGCACTTCAGAACTTCTTTCATTCTGTAGTACTTTGAAACTCTGGCACTTGGAAAGCCTTATAACCAAATGTCTTTCTCATAGGTTTTCTGAGAGAATGTCATTATACATGTAAATTTTCCTTTTCACTCACGTCTTAGATGACAACTGGTCATCCTTATATTCTTACAATAAAATTGATTTAAGAAGCAGTAGGATCCACATAACTTACAAAGTTCGCTGAGAGTAACCCCTTTAATTTAACTTATGTCTATTTTATCCGCGAGATCAAGATAAAACACTGGCTCATAAGATGTTGAGTATATAATGCAAATAGTGGAATTTTGGGCCCCTCCTTGAGTTTGTATCTCATCATGTTCTATCTTAAAAATAATTCTAAAAAGTACCACCAATGTCAGCCATTAGAGTAAAATCAAGATTTTAATAGACAAGATAAAGATAACAGTGAGGACAGATAAGCAATGTAAATTGTCCTCCACATGCCTGGTTTGTACGAGCACTACACTTCCTTTGATTACAGGAAAGAGAACAGGGAAGAAAGGGTGCAAGCTTAGTCCTTCTCTGCTGCACTTTCTTAGCACCAGAGAGTATGCTGACCACACTTGAGACTTAGGCTCCAGGTGTGACTTCCTGGAGGGAGCATAGTCCAGGGTTTCTGACAAACCTTGTTTTTCCAACTCAGTTGTCTTGTGATCTGGAGATATTTATTTGACTCCTTTGGTACTCTTGTCAGAGTTCTTATTATTACACCCAAACTAATCACTTCCCTAAGGAGAACAATGGTCCGTAGTCTATCTGCTAGCTCTGGTCAGACACTAGTCCCTCGGCTGCCTCCATGTCTTCATGCTTGCTTTACACCTAGGCTCCTGGGCTGTACACACTTGTTAATTGTATATAATGCCCAGCCTCATTACTATCCTGTGTCTCTCTATCATTTAACTTCATTAAACTTTAAAGTACCATACTGTAGCTGCACTCATTTCCTATCTCAACAAAGATCTGGGTCCTGCATTTTCTATGGTTCTGTCCTGGTTAGCCCACTTTGTTTCTAAACACAGCACAACTTACAGATGTTAAAGGCCTTGTATGCCTGTAGCACTGTCCAATGTTCTACCATTGCCTCCACCTGTATCCTATGGGTGATCTGTAAACTGCTGGACTTCCCAGCTGTCAGCATCACATGTCTCCATAAGGGCAACTGAAGTTCCATATTGTACTGACCCTGCTAGGGTTGCATGCAATTCAATGCAATTCAATGTTGCATGCAATTCAATGTTGCAGTGACATCTTCAGTGCTGCAGCTTACCTGGGCCTCATTTTTCTCAGTAATAGAAAGATCTAGAGGTTAACTTTCAAAAGCAAAGGAAACTTTCGGCAGAGTCATCAGGGACATTAGCTCTTTCCAGCTTTCTGTTTTGTACACTAAGAAGAAAACTAAAACAGTCACAGAATGTGAAGAAACAAGGAGAGACATTGAAGTGATGAATTAGCTGAGCCTATTCCCATTTACAAACCTTCACTTCTTTATGCCCTCTCTGCCACAGAGGAGCAGTGACTTCTACGTTTATCTCACTGGCCAGAAACATGACAGTTTCTACCTGCAAAAAAGATGGAAATTGACTACTCCGAGTCTGTCTCCTCTGTTCTCTTTACTGATTCCTATGGTTCCTGGATTCTCAATGTTTCACCTTTATCCTTTCAAAGTTCATTTTCTTTCCTGAGTGATGTTTTCGATGGAGATGTAATTCATAACTTCCTGAAAAATATCTCCAGGACTTTTTTTTTTCACTTTCAAGAAAAAATTCTGTACATCTGATGATGGCATCCAAAGGCTTTCTTCTGCCTTTTTCCTTCTCATTGGCATATACATGTTTTCTTTTTCTTCAACCTGTGCTCTACACTCATTTAACCCGAAACTTGTCCTGCCCTCTCACCCCTTGGGACAGAAGTAAAAGTCTTGCCTGTTCTTGCTTTGTTGCTTTTGTAGCCTTCAGGGTACATCACCCCAACCTGAGCTGATTCTGCTACCAACAGCTTGAGCCAGGACTTATCTCATGAACAGGATTTGCTACAAATAGGCTCAGTGTAAAACCAGAGAGTAGAGGCCCTTGTTTACATATGAAGGACTGCATTAGGAGAATTTACAGCCATGCGAGGGCACGAAGTGAGAGGGCGCTGTACCTAAGTGAGAGTTCGTCCACTCTGTGCAACAGCGGCTCTGAGTTTCCTGCACTGTACTTGCCGCTTGGCTGATCTGCCTCAAAGGTCAGAAAGTGGGTCCCTGTCATTCCTTTACCATAGATAATCAATATTACTTATAGAAATATAGACTGGGTTTATTTGACTTCCTTTATGTGAAATAATTAACAAAACATTTTTTGGAGTTCTGCACAATATCTTGTCTTCACTAGTTACACTGAAGTTTGAGTGAATTCCAGGAATGGAGTTATCTCTTGCATGGGGCTTTCTACCTGAGGGTGTGGCTCCAATATTTTGCTGCAGGTTGGTCCGTAGAACTCAGGTTCAGCAGCTTGGGAGGGAGTGTCTGCACCTCCCTTAGGTCTGGTTCCATGCCAAATAGTGAAGTTATTGAGCAAGCACTTCTAGAAAATGAAAGCAGATTGCAAAAAATAAACAGTACAAATGGAAAGAACTCACTAAGCTGAAGTGACAGGACTAGAATGGAAGAGGAAGAAGGGAAAGTGTAGCAATGTAAACCCTACAGAGGTGTACACGGAGCCTCCATGCCACTGTGGACTTGGTGTCTGTGTGCCTGTGTGTGCCTCTCTCTCTCTCTCTCTCTCTCTCTCTCTCTCATGTGTGTGTGTGTGTGTGTGTGTGTGCGCGCACGACTTTTAGGACAGAGCACTGATATAACACTTATAATTCTAAGCTTTTGTCTTGTTTCTTTGCTCAGCATTAAGCTGAGCCTGGGAAAATGGCTTCTCAGTTCCTGAGAGTCCTCATGTACAAAATCAAGACAATAAGACAGCAAGAAAAATAGCATATTTAATGTAGTAAGCCAAGCTTCGTAGCACTGGAAGTTTCTTAAATGTATATTCTGGTTGCACATGTAAATGGCATGCATACAACATTACTTAAGCATATACAACCATTTCCTATTTCTTTTTCCAGCTTCCATCCCCCAAAAGTTCTCATTCAGCACAGCTCATGGCTGTCTGTCCACCTCTGTCCTAATTTGCATCTTCCATCATCACATGAGTACATAGGGTCAGCATACTACACAGATGATTAAAGAAGACAGACTTGATTTTTTTTTATTTGACTGTCCCTTAATGTCATTAAGCTTTGCTTTTCACATAGGTCTTTCCTAAATTTTTCTACATTTGTTATGTTTTGTCTTTATGCACCTGTGTGAGGGTGTGCAGTGATCATAGCACACATATGGAGATCATTGGACGTGACAGACTTTCTTGAGTTGGTTCTCTTCTTCCAGCATTCAGGCTCTGTGGATTAAGCCATTAGGGTTGAGGATAAGTGCTTTTCCCCACTGAACCATCACCTCGCCCCTCATTACAGGTGTTAATGTTGACCATTGGTTGGATTTTGTATGCTTATGAAGTTGTGGCATAAGTTGTGGCAATTAGTTTATTGTCACTGTGACAGAGGACTTGAGCAAAGGTACTTAAGGGAGGAAGAATTAATTCTGACTCATGTTGCAGGGTGATTGTGGCCCTTATGGGGTGAGGCATATTAGGGTGGCTTAGAAGAGCGGGAGGGCACAGCAGAATTCTCAATACAGTGACTTCAAAACTCTACCCTTAGTGACCTCTAGGCTTGTCTTTTAAACCAACGATTCTACAACCTCCCTACATGACACCAGCGGCTGCAGACCAAATGTGCAAATAAGTGAGCCAGAGGGAGACATTTTGCATTTAATCCACAGAAACAACCCGGCTGTATCACCGCTGTAAGTGGTGATAATATTGCTCAAGTCACCCCTGTATCCATTACCCCTGCTTTAACAGCAGCTGGCAAGCGGAGAACAATCTAGACCCTACTCACTCCTTTACCCACCTGTGACGCCCGGGAAGCTACTCTACCTCTTTAGGCTTGTGTGATGAAACACATCAGTTCTACCGGAACATGTGCCCAGGACTGGGGATGGCCATAGTGCCTGTCCGTAGGCCCCAAAATGAGGAGCTCTCAGAAGGTGGAATCAAAGAATGCTAATGGGGTTAAAGTCCAGGTGATTTTTAAGTATACAAACACAATTGTCTATTAGCCAACTCTAGTTTTAAAAGTAAGCCATTTTGTATTGGGGTTTCATAATTTCTAACCAGAAGTTACCTAGCTAATATATCAGCAAAGAGATGGAAAGAAAGCCTGAACTAAAAAGAAATATGATAACATTTTTCATTGACCTAAAAGTGTACTTTGGTTTTCCAGAACTTTCAAGCATTAATCAGTAATTTTGTAAAACATTGACATTGAAGTAACACCACTTAAGGAATTTGGCAATGTAACAACAGAGCTGTTTTGATTTTCACTCATATCTATTACATTCAGAGGAAAAATACACATAGCTGTTATATATGACTGTTACCTTAAAGGACATTCAGGCCTAAGAAACAATTGTACATTAAACAAATAGTATTTTATCACTAATCATTTCATTCATTCTTTATGTCTTGGTTTGGCATTGATCCTTTTAAGGGAAGACTATTGTAATAGAATTTTGGTTTCTTTAAAAATTCAGTTATGAAATGGGATGGACATTGAGTGGAGGAGAAAACAAGCAACAGGACAGGAGCATGCCAAAGAGGTCCTCTGGGGAGGTCAATGTAGCGATGTATCAGAGCAGATATTAAGACTCCCGATCAAGCCTCTGACAGAGGGCGAGAAGTAATGATAGATTTGGGAGAGGTTGATGAGACTTGGAGAGAACAAGAGCTCCACAAATACCAAACTGAGCAGGGCACAGGGGTCTTGTATGAGACGGTTTCTACAATCAAGGACCATGTGTGGATGTGGCCTGGAACCCCCACTCAGATGGGGCCCATGATAGCTCGGTGTAGGACAGAAGACCCTAGTGAGGGGAACAGGGACTGTTTCAGTCAAAATCTTGATGGCTGACTCTTTGACCCTCCCCCATACAAGCTTGGGAGTGACAGACTGGCTAGATCCCAGGGGAGGACATTGCAGCCAACCCTGAGGAGACAGGATAAGCTGTGGTTGGATGGAAGGGGAGGAGGTCCTCCTCTGTTGGTGGACTTGGAGGGGGCTGAGAGGAGGGAGATGAGGGAGGGAGTGGGAAGGTAGGAGGAAATGAGGGAGGGGCTACGCCTGGGATGCACCGTACCTGTGATTGATATAAAAATAAATAAATTTAAAAAAAGTTTAAAAAAAACTCAGTTATGTTATGTAAATACATTTTTTGTTGTTGTTTTAATTCCAAGTGTGGGCATTTTGAGGGTTAGTTTGTCCACAACCTGATAATTTTGCCTCCTGCAGGGCATGGTCTTTGTCAACTGGTAACCACCTTATGCAGCACAGAAAGGGGAGGTCAGGACTCTGACGGATATAAATAGGAGAGCCCAGAAAGAGAAGGTGTGGCAGTTTGGAGAAACCAGAGATGGGAAGAGTGGTGGTTTGAAGAGACCAGAGACAGATGGGGTGGCAGTTGGGGAGACCAGAGACCAGAGGTGGCAGCTTGGAAGAAACAAATGATGAGAAAGGTTTCACTGCAGCGATTTGGAGGAGACTGGTTGCTGCATTTGCTCTTGACAGAGATTGGTATAGCGCCAACGGAACCCATTGTCCTTAACCATCTGGGAGAAGAAAAGGAATCTGCATCCCTTCACCCCACTAACTCTCTCTCTCTCTCTCTCTCTCTCTCTCTCTCTCTCTCTCTCTCTCTGTCTCTCTCTCTGTCTCTCTCTCTCTCTGTCTCTCTCTCTGTCTCTCTCTCTCTCTGTCTCTCTGTCTCTCTCTCTCTGTCTCTGTCTCTGTCTCTCTCTGTCTCTCTGTCTCTCTCTCTCTCTCTCTCTCTCTCTCTCTCTCCCCTAGGGATAAAGGTTTGTTTTAAGAGAGATAAAGCTTAAATACTCCAAATAAAATAGAGTTTAAAAATGAGCTCAACATACTATAGTATCTGTGCTTAAAAATTCATGATAATAGACAAAATATTGAAAAGATGAAGCAGCATCGATGGGAATAGAAATGCTGTCACAATTCTTCAGTTTATTGCTTCAAGGACACCTTGTTTTTCAGCTCTGTGGCTATTATAGCTTACTCTCTGTCAAACGTGCCTCCTCCCTTTGTCTACCAGAGAAAGCTCATTTGCCCAGAACTCCTGGATTCTGTCTGGATTGTGCTCTGTTTTCACAAAGCTTTGTGGCCACTTGTATCGTAGTACGGGCAGCATAGCCTACAATACATGTGAAAACCAGCTTTCTTATGGGTGCTCTCAAAAACTGGCAAAATGCAATGGCTTAGAATTACATAGAGTTATTATCTCAGAATTCTATAGGGTATGGATGTGAAACAGGCCTCCAAGGGCACACTCCATTCTACAGGCTATAGCATCAGTTCATGTTATTCCTTTTCTAACACCTGAAGGTTTCCTCATTCTTCTACTGAAGGCTGCATCTTATCGTTTCTGAAGCCCACTAGGCTGTGGCTCTGCTTTCCTGTGTTTTCCTCTCTGCCCCAACTCTGTTTCTTTCTTACATTTTTTCTTGTTTTTTAATTGAATTTTTATTTTTTTAATATTAATTGCAGCATATTCACTTCCTTCTTCCATTTGTCAGTACCACTTGCAACTTTCATTCTCTTCTCCCATGTGATCTCATGTATTCTATGGTTGTATGGTTGAGTTGTGGTCATTATTCTTCCTTCCGAAGTTTTCTCTGCTTCATTGGGAACTCCTTCATAGAAGAGATTGTTCTAACTCATCTCTGTGTCTTCCACACAAATCAGTTCCTCACATGGTAGATGATGCTCAGGAAGATACATGCGCAGATGACTGGCTCTGAGAGCACAAAGATTAAAATACATGCTTGGAATGAAAGCAGTGATTTCAAAAGTTAACCAGGATTAAAACAGGTTCTGAAAGATGGATGATATAAGATACAGTCAGTAGAGCAAAGTGTTAATTATGTAACTTAAATGATAGAAATTTAGGTCTCCAAATTAAAACATTTTCAGGTTTCCTACAACTTTGAAACTTTGAATAGTAAACTGTTGGCAGGAGTGCTGGAGAAATGGCTCAGTGAGATGCTGGAGAGATGGCCAGGAACAGAGGACCTGAGTTCCATTTGTGATGTTGGAGCCAATGTTAATCCAGGCCACAGCACACCGTAAAAGATGCTGGGAGGAGGATAGCTGTACAGGCAGTCTGCTTGCCAGTTAGCTGTGAGGCTAAATAAAGATCAGGATGCTCTCTGCTGTCTCTGCTGTCCATCCTCCTCTGGAAAGCATTGTGTTACATGACTGCTGCTCTTTGATGGTACTCAGCTGTGGAAGGAGCAGTGGCTGCAAGAAGCAAGTAGATGAGCAGCCTGCAAACATCCCATTACGGCAGTCTTTGCTATTGTAGAACATGGTCTGTAAAGCAGCAGATGCCTTGTTGTCTAGAGTCTCGAGGGAGCCCTAAGTTTACTGTGCATTACAGAAAATGGGCTTTATCCGGCTATGTGTATGACGATCAGATGGAAAGAGAATGAGTGGTGTGTTAGTTCAGTGGCAGTCAAGTCCAATTATGAACATTAAACTATATGGTTTGTTAATGGCATGTCTATGAAAAGTAAATAAACTTCTTGGCAGGGAGGAAGCCAGTAATTACTTTAGCTACTTGCTTAACAAGCATTTTCTGGTCACCTACTAGGGACTCATCGCTGGGCTAGAAATCATGATATATGTGGATATAAGGTAGAAGACTACTAGGTTTTTTTGTTTTGTTTTGTTATTAACAGATTATATTATTTTCTAGAAAAATAGTAATATTTTTGTCAGAAGCCAGCATTCGCCATTATAAGATGGCGCTGGTTTCCATGTGTTCTTCGTGGACACGGCAGTGGCAAACAACTCGTGTGAGCATGTGCATAGCCCGCCAGGGGCTATGCTAATGAGGATTTGAGATACGGACCAATCATGGAAGTACATGCCGTCTTAAGTCCTATTGAAGCAGCGTCAGTCCATAGCTCAGGGTCTTCCACCTTTTACTGCTAGCTAAGCAGCTGAATAGCATGAAGTATTC
>CM053754.1:34372216-34398164 GCA_028658305.1 Pachyuromys duprasi
GAAAATGAAAGCACAACATACCCAAACTTATGGGACACAATGAAGGCAGTGCTTAGAGGAATGTTCATAGCACTAAGTGCCTTCAAGAAGAAATTTGAAACATCCAATACAAGCAACTTAATGGCCCAACTGAAAGCTCTGGAAAGAAAAAGAAGCAGATACACCCAAGAGGAGCAGACGGTTGGAAACAATCAAACTCAGGGCTGAAACCAATCAATTAGAAATGAATAAAACTATTCAAAGAATCAATGAAACCAAGAGCTGGTTCTTTGAGAAAATCAACAAGATAGACAAGCCCCTAGCCAAACTAACAAAAAGGCAGAGAGGAACTGTCCAAATCGGCAAAATCAGAAACGAAAAGGGGGACATAACTACAGACACTGAGGAAATCCAAACAATCATTAGGTCTTACTACCAAAGCCTATATGCCACAACATTTGAAACTCTAAATGAAATGGACAATTTTCTACCTAAATTAAATCAAGATCAGGTAGAAAGTTTGAATAGACCTATATCCCCCAAAGAAATAAAAGCAGTCATCAATAGCCTCCCTACCAAAAAAAGCCCTGGACCAGATGGTTTTAGTGCAGAATTCTACCAGACCTTCAAAGAAGTCCTAATACCAATTCTCTCTAAACTATTCCACAAAATAGAAATAGAAGGAAAATTACCAAACTCTTTCTATGAAGCCACAGTCACCTTGATACCTAAACCACACAAAGATCCAACAAAAAAGAGAAATTCATACCTATGTCTCTTATGAACATTGATGCAAAAATACTCAATAAAATACTCGCAACCGGAATCCAAGAACACATAAAAGATATCATCCACCATGACCAAGTAGGCTTCATCCCAGACATGCAAAGGTGGTTCAATATATGCAAATCCATCAATGTGATCCACCATATAAACAAACTGAAAGAGAAAAACCACATGCTCATCTCCCTAGATGCCGAAATATCATTTGACAAAATCCAACATCCATTCATATTTAAAGTCTTGGAGAGATTAGGGATACAAGGCACATACCTAAATATAATAAAGACAATATACAGCACAGCAGTTTAAATAGGAGCAGAGAGAACTCTTTGGGGAAGAGTCAGTTGTCCTCAAGGATATGCCCCTGGTGGGTTGCAGGGGCTCCAGCAGAAGGCTCTGCACTCACTGATGTATTCAGTTGTCAAGTTTTCTACTTAAGCCCCACCATTTCCTAAGGACACTGAGTACTTGGGGTATCCCTGGATCTCCTTGTTCCTCTTCACAATGGAGTGAATAAACCATTGTTTTCTCCTTATCACCCTGAAAACCAATATGACAACAATCTGGGGACACAACAAAAGGGATTCTAGAAGGAGTGGGGGAGGTACATTGCATGCATTTTTAAAATTCCGAAATAACCAATAAAATATATATTTAAAAATACTTGAATTGCTAGCTTCTGCTACGATGGAGGTCACACATTAAGACCACGCTTTGGTAATATACACGCAATGAATGGCCATTATCTTTTGTACAAATTCTAACAGTAATGAGTCTTCCTTCTAAAAGTGAGTCAAACCTCAGATGTAAGGTCTGCGAGAACTAGTACAAGTGACGTTTTTGGGGCTGCCTTGCCCTGAGTTGTGACCCTGCAGAATCTGTGACCAAAACCACAGTTTGATGACACAGGAAACAATGCAGTGGTTTTGCAAGCACACGCACCTAGCAACTTGACTTGCCTCCTGCTACGTACTTTTTTTTTTTCATACTATGCTCTTGATTTTTTTGAAAAAAAAAAAAGAAAATTTTTGAAATGAAAAATTAATTATATCATTTCCCCATTCCCAATTTTACCTCCAAACCCTCCCATACACCTTTACCTCTACTCTTTCTCAAATTCATGGCTTCTTCTTCTTTTTTTAATTGTTGTTTCCACCTCCAGTTGTGCCCAGCCCAGTCCTTTCCTTTACATTTTATACTCAGTGCCTGCCTCTGCATTACTCCTGGGAATTTCAACCTTAGAAGAAAGCTAAAATGTTTCCTATGTCACTTGCTCCAGCTGCTTCCCCATGCAACCTCTGGGCCATTCTCTGCTTTCGAGATCCCCAGCATGACTTCATTCACACCTTTTCAATCCAGGACTTTGTCACTCCTAGTTCAGAAACCCTTCTGTTATTGACATCAGCTTGTTTGGAACTGTATTGACTTATGTGAAATTCATTAAGCACAAACCCAGCAGCTTTCAAAAGGAAATTTACAAATAAATAAGAAGTACAGAATTTTACCGCACAGAATTATGCTAATACACAATAACCCAGTGTACACTTAACAGTAGATAACACTGAATTACTAACTAGAAGATACAAGGAACAATTTTGAAATTTCAGTAGCTTAGTCCAATTGACTAACCTAATTTACCAGTTTAGTGTGGAATTTCTTTGAGTAGTTTTTCTGTGTAGTCATGCAGAGACAAAGGAGTCAGTTTCATTGTTCTGTTAACTCGGCTAGTCTTCTGCAGAATTGCAGCCTCTTTGTTTGAATGGCATACTTAGAATTATATGCAGTAAACCTTCATTCCCAAGCTGTGCTGATGTACTCCAGCTCCTTTAACTAATACATTTTAACTTTTTATTTTTCAGAAAAATTCAGTGGTACTCCATGTTTTAGAAGCCATGTGAACTATCTGTGCAAGACGGTTCAGAATTTCAACACTGGTTAGGGCTGCGTTTCTCTGGACACTACAGCATCTTTACGTAACTAGGAGAGTTACTGAAATACCAAGCACAGGGTACTGGGGAGTTGACACACGAGGCAGCTCCCACCCTATTAAAACTCCAGATCTAGAGACTTACAGCTGAAAAAGCTTACCCTTTCTTGTTCTTTCTGAGCTCTGGCTGGCTAGTTCAAGTCATCTGTTCTAGCTCAAACTCCTTTCCAATCTGACTGTTTCAAACTGGCTTCTCCCAGCTTCTGACTGAAATTTTCTGTTTGGCCTCATACTAACTTTGGCAAAATGTTCTAATCTGGCTCCTTCTTATTTTCTGGCTCCTTCTGTGTTTACTTGTTTAGTTTAGTTTAGCTTGTTTTCTCTGCAATTTGTACAGAAATGCTCTCTCCCAGAAATGCTCTCTTATGTTGCCTTTTTTTGTTCTTCTCCTAAGAGTTAGTCATATTCTATTCTGTCAAATATTTCTCTCATTTATCACTGTTTGCCCCTTCATTAGATGTTCTTTTCAAACATGGTTGCTCCCTTCTACAAATTAACTTTACCTTCACTGTTTCAGATTAAAGGTGTGTACTAAGGGTATGTCTGCATTGCAGTGGGATCACACAAACCTAGAAGGTCTTTGGATGTTTTCAGGGCAGCCATGTTGCCGGATTAAAATTCCTCTACAAAACATCATATGAAAATCCATATGAAGCAGAAAGCAAAGTTGTGCTCATATAAAAATAAAGTGAATGTTATCTACACATGTACTATAATTTTTCAAAAAAATCATTTTATCTAGGATAGTATTAATTGTTAAAGCTATTTATAACCCAACACGATAAATATAATTGCTAGTTATTTCTTTGGGCTTAGAAATAAGACAATAACACTAAAAGTGGTATAAGCCAAAAGCACTTGAAAGACAACTAAGCATTATTAATCCCTTCAACATTAAAAGTCAGCATGGAATGGTCTTCTTAATTGTTCTAGCTTTTGAAGTTTGTACTTTAAGTATTTATGAGTGCTATTTCCAATACCCACTAGTATTATTATCTGTGGGAAGAGTATGGTATACCCTGCATGGTCTGTACAAGACAGGATTTAATTTTATAATTTCACAATAGTTTTTGTATTTTCTTTTCCTTTTTCTTTAAGACAAGGTTTCTTTGTGAACTCCTTGTTTTCCTAGAACTTGCATTTAGACCAGGTGGCCTCAAACTCAAGAGATGCACTTACCTCTGCCTCCCTCAAATGGTATCAAGTCCCAGGCTCACTCTCTTTCTTTGTTTCTTTGTATCTTTCTTGTTTCTTTGTTTGTTTGTTTGCTTATTTCTTTTCTATTTTTATGTTTTCTATCTCTGTCCATACTCTGTAATCTCAGCACTCATAGAGATAATATGGTCTTGTATATGTACATTCAGTTTGCTTTAAAGGTAGGAAAACTAGATGAATGTATAATGAGTAGTGCTAGATGAGTTATTCAAGGAAATCTTAAGTGTCTAGATCATGAATAGGTTCTAAGTTTCTTAGTTTTCACATGTTTTTAATAATGTTTCACATTATTCATATACGACATTCTCCCTCTTCAATAGTTTCTACTCCAAGGTTCTGCCTAAAACTTTAAACAGGACCAAATCTTTCAACATATGGAATTCCTTATACATACAAACTCTTATAAATCAGGTACAGTAAGAGAGAAATAACATTAACAATAGACTATGATAACCGTATTCCATGAGGAACTGTGTACATGTGTTCATATACTCTCAGAATCTGTCGCAGCCTACTCATTCTCTGCCACTGAGATGAAGATGGCCCAACATCTGTGTGATGAGTTCAAATGATATGAATGATGTGGGTTTGTACTTACACCCCAGAGCTACTATGCAAGTACAATGAACCTGTCACAATTCAACTCATAACTGAGGACTACTGAGTAAGCAACAGGAGAGTAAGCAAATGCAGTAATATAGTGTGAGTGCATGAAAGAGGAGAATATGCTCTGCCACAGTTTCCTTAGTATTAAAACATTCAGTCTGGAAAAAGGAAGAAGGCTCAGAAGGCTAGAGACTCAATGTCAGAAACAGTAAAAAATTCAGAAGATGTCTCCCTAAGATTATTAAAATATTAAACCATTTCTGGGAGGGAATGGTTTTTCTTCAGTGTCTCTACCCACAAGTTGGGCAGAGAGTCGCCCTGAAGCAGCATTTGTGAGTTATCAGCCAGAAGAGGCAGAGTTTTTAGGTAAATCAGCTGCCTTTGATCATGTTCTTGCATGGGACCCCTTTACCCATGTTTCAGTAAGTGATCCTAATAAACTACATTTATGTGTTTTTTTTCTTTTGATTATCTTTTATTTACCTACCTGTCTATGGTCAATTGAGGTTTCTTCATGTCTCCTCAGGACAAATCATACAACACCTATCATGGGTAGGACTTCATGGGGTTCCACCACTTTTCTCAAAAGAGCACACAGTTAAAAACATGTACGTTGTTTCATTCTTGAAATTTCTGTTTTTTAAATATGATTTTGGACCTCAGTTGAGCATGAGTATCTGAAACTTTGGAAAATGAAAGTACAACCCAGGAGGAAATACTTTTTTTATTAATTAATTTATTTTTATATCAATCACAGGTTAGGTACTTTGAATTCCAGGCGTAGCCTCCTCCCTCATTCCCTCCCACCCTTCCACTCCCTCCCTCATCTCCCTCCTCCCCGCTCCCTCCAAGTCCACCAACAGGGGAGGACCTCCCAGGAGGAAATACTTTAGACAGTTTTTAGAGAGATGTTTTGATTGACAACCATAGCCTGTACACAGCAGTACATTCGCCTTTGTGCACAAAGGTATAGGATCATGTCTTCAGCATGAAGATTTGGGAGACCCTACTCACAATTTTTCTCAAAATGAAGCCAATTTGATATGGCACTGTGCTATCTGCCTTAACATATTATTGTGTTTGTGTACACATTATAACTGTGTCCAGAAATATTGTTTTCTATATTTCACAAATAAGGAAATACAAGTTTAGTTTTTGAATTTCCTGGTGACAGGAAACTTTTTAAAATTTAAACTCAGGCTAGAATACCTCTTTATTATATTCATCTGCATAAAATATCCAGAAGAGAGTGAAGAACTAAGATGAGTCCGAACAGAGCTAACAATATGGGGCTGGGAGTGATTGTCTGATGGCAATGTGAATGAATAGTGCTAGCTGATAGATGTGAATTTCTGTTGAGGATCCACCTACGAATATACAAAAATTTGACCAAATTGTATATTATAAAAATTTTAATTTTGTGGTTTGTAGCCTCTATTTTAATAAAGTTATTTTTTAGAGCCCCAGATTTGTAGCCTAAAGGACACATTAGTAATGAACATCTATGCTGGAAATTTATTTCAGAGGATTGGGGCATGTACGTATGCTACATGGCAAAATGTATTTCCTGTGGAATTGCTTCTCTTGGAAAAATATGAACTACAACTGAGATCCCTGTGTAAGCTTGCCAAAGGCCAGGTAAGGGTGTCATTCATGTCCTGTCAACCCAGATCTAGTGTGAGGCTAACACATGGTCTCCTTCCACAGAACTGTGTGAGGTAGAAAGCGTTCTGTGGTAGCATTCACTAATGAGGGTAAATTCCAGGAAAGGATGAAGGTCTGTCCTGAAGAGAACCCTTTTGAGGATGAGATGGTTTTCCCTGGAGAGGTCTGAAAGAGAAACACTTGTGTTTTGAACCTACTTTCTGGGTTTCAAGTTGCTGGGAATCCTCTTTCTCATAATTGTTTGATTACCATGGAACCTCTAATCCAGGCCAGAAATTCCTCACTGCCCACATTTCTTTCTACTTCAGAATGCGTAGCTAATAGTACCCAATTACTTTTCCTATTTTCTCACTTGGAATCTGTTTTGGGAGCAGGGAATTGCTATCTTACAAAATCAAGAACATCTGTGACAAGGGGCAGAATGGGGTGGGTAGCTGGCTGGAGAGTTTTCCTGTACACTGAGGCACTCCCTCAGACAGCATATCTTTTGGGGTATTTGAGAATAATGCTTCCTCTGACTTTTCAAATGTCTTTCCAACACCTCCCCCCTTTTGCTAAGAGAGCAGAAAAAATTTTGTGTTTAAGAGGTCAGGTTACCTAGAGGAACCTGAATAGCCTTCTGAGGACTTTACGTTTCAAGAACATGACCATAGCTCTAAAGGTATACCAATTCTGCATCTTGACCAATTTCACGTTGCCCACATTTGCTTCTCACTGAACTAGTCTTTCAAGTAGTGAGGGTCAGCACCAGAATGCTACAGCTTTTCCATTTGGCCATACAGACCTAATGGTGTCAGAAATACAGTATTAGAAAGCAGTCGTTCATGTGGTCTTGAGTCCTGTCAAAGAATTTTCTGCCTGGGGAACATGTGAAGAGTACAATGAGGTTGAATAATTTTAAGGAAGCCAAGAGGAGGAAGTGAGCCTTTACATGTTGCTGCATGATTTGCTCTGGATTATTTTCCTCTTGTTTGTTTAATCAGAAACCTCTTCTGTATTCTTGGTTAGACTGGCACTCTAATATACCTGCCATTTTCAGACCAGGGAAGTTCAAGGGTGAAAAAGACAGTTCTGTTTCTGGGGAACTAATTTTGTTGTTGCTGAACAGCCCTTCTGCCCTTTGAGTAGATAACAAAAGTGTCATTATCTGGCTTTGGGAACTGCTGATGAATTATTCATGCCATCAGCTATGACTCTGAGTCTCCACGCAGGAGGCAGTGACTTGTTTTTCTTTCTCATAAAGGTGGGAAGTGCTTTTGTAGACATTTCTGGTACACCTGCATGCTTGAGGCAATCAGGTGTGATGTATTCTTGACACACATCCCTTTCCATCTATTCTCCAGGCTGAGATTCTAAGATAGAATCCTCTGGATATTTTACCTTCTTTTGTATGATAGGCACAATTTTAAATGACTTCACTATGTTAATGGGGGGAAGTTACTCATAAGCCACGCATATGATTAAAGATCTGACACTGAAGATCACATTAATATCTAAGTCGTTGGTTGCAGGTGCACAGGCTGTTGAAAACGAGCAACTGTTAAGAGTTGAGACAGTATTCATGAGGATCCTGAGCTATCAAGATGAAACTCAATAAAGAGTCTTTACTGAGTGTTTGCTCTGTGTTGAGCTCTTGATGCGTGTCCTCTGCCTTAACAACAAGATTGTGCTAACCAGGAGACTGAGTCTTCAATAGGTGAAGTACAGTTCAGTAAGTATTTGAATACCAAAAAGCGTGTAACTTGACTCCAAAGCCCATGTTGGTTATGATTCAACTGTCTCTTAAATTCCTATGCTATGGCAATTAGGAGGCTCAGTGTTGGGAGCATAAGGACAGTCTTATCATTGGTCTTGCCCTGTGAGAATGGGCACATGGAACATATAGACATTGATTATATTACACATTCATTTACTAGAAGAGTCAGTGAACCACCAGGCTGTATACTTCATGGTCTGATGGCAGTAACTTCAGAGACAAAGTTGAAGACATGGACATGCCATCCAGCATGGAATCTGGGTAATAAGATAGGATAGAAAGGGTGAGAAAATTAAATTGGGATGTTTTGACACTGCATGTAGAGTGTAAAGGCAGGAAGGAAACAAATTATCAAGAAAAAGCAAGATCTATGAATTCTAAAGGAATTAACAAATATGACTTAAGCATTTTCATTATTATAAAAACGCTCATTGTCAAGGCAGTCATAGAATCGGTCGTTTGCTCAAGCTTCCTGTAAACACTTTGTTTTAGCTCAGTATTCTCAGTACAGAAGTGGAGAGCAGCAGAGGGTGAGGCCCTGTTAATTGCTTTTTCTTGCTGAAAAACTTACACTTCGTAAGTAAAGAATCAAAAAGGGAGGGAGGAATAGGCTTTCTCTTCTTCCTTGGGATATCTGTAAATTTAATCCAGGAGTGAAATACAAGGACAGAGAGAGAGAGAAAAAGAGAGAGAGAGAGAGAGCTCATTAGTTCTCAATTCATTTCTTTCCCTTAAGGAATGATATCTCTACCTTTTGAACACTATAAATGATGTCTGACTGGAACACATTTTGAAAGAAAACTGTTTGGTAATGAGTTTTGCGAGTATATGAGGTCTTATTATTATTATTTTACTGCTACTACTATTATTATTACCTAAGCAATACCTCCTTTTCTCATTCCTCCCTCTTTCTTGTCATGCTAGGGATAGAACTCCTGGGCCATTAGCGTTGGCAGGTAAGTGTTCTACCATGGAGCTATGTTCAGTCTGTCTTTGTTCTTAAGAACCAGCTGTTGATTCCGGTTTTCAAATCTGACTCCTCTGTGTCTTCTTGTGGAAGAGGAGGCTACAGCAATTACTCACTGAGATTTTCTTGGTCGTCTCTACTTTACAGATTTGTCATTCGTGAAAACAGCTTTAATGGGAAATAGAACATTAGGAGGACAGTAATTCCTTTTCTGCATAAAAATAGTGAAAATGGAATGAAAGAATTAGAAGTTTTCATTTAATGAGAAGGAAGGCAACTTTAACTCCAAAATATTCCCATTCAACCTCAGATTTTCCTTATTTGGGTAGCCTTCTGGAAGAATATTAGTAGAATTCAATTTATTAAGAAAAGGATTTATTTTTAGTTCCATTTGTTTCTCTCTCTCTCGCCCCTCTCTCTTTCTCTCTGTCTTTCTTGTGTGCATAAGTGTGTGTGTGTGTGCATAAGTGTGTGTGCGTGTGCATGCTTGTGTCCCTGCATGTGCCCATGGATGCCAAAAAGAGTTTCTCATTCCCTTGTACTGGAGTCACAGGCCATCATGAGTCTGCAGTGTGAGAACTTGGAATAGAGCTCCAGTTGTTTGCAAAAGCAGCATTGCTCTTCATCACTGTGCCATCTCTCCAGCCCCTTATTAAACTTCTCCGTTGGCTTATTTCACGTTGTGTATTGCAAAGTACAAAGAATCTTCAAATCTCAGTGAACTACCATTCTCATGCTTAGAGTACCTGTTTTAGTACAGGTTAACAGTATACATTTATTCCCCTCAGACCCCCACACCCTCATCCCCATCTCTCAGTGATACACACCTACTAAAGTTACAGCTGGACACATGCACCTACCATGACTTCAGCACTTGTTCTGGAAACTCTTGTTCACAGGTAATTCATTAATTCTTCTTTTGAGGCTCCTTGGAGAACTGCACACTAACTTCAAGGGACTAAGGATTGAAAATCATCCAGGGTGCTTGGCAGGAAAATGGGAACTAGCTGGTAACATTACAAGCCACAATCATAAGCAAAACTGAGGAAGCACCCAGTCTCATTCTCATGTAAACTCACATCAGTGCTAAGGTGACTGACAGAAGCGGCTGGTCAGGAGGAATGTGCCCTTTCAGCTCACCTAGAGCAGAATGAAGTGAATCTGTTTGCAACAGTTTCCGGAAGCACAAATGAGGGCTTCAACTGATTTATTCATTCCTTGAGTGGCTAACATGCTACATAGTTGCAACACTGCTAAAGGATTTACATACCTTGTTTCACCTCGTCCCTTCAAAGTTGTTATTCACTTTAGACATTATTTATTTATTCTCTCATTTATTACTTATTTCATATCGGTAAGGACTCACACATTCCCTCTTCTTAAGTTTTATTGTTTCCTTTGTTCTGTTTTGTGATATATGATTCTCCCAGCTTCACCTCAAGGGAGTCAGTCAGGGTGAAGCTAATGAATTTTTGTTTTTAGTTAACTTTGCATGCAATAAAATGTCTCCATTTCAACTGTACACTTCAGGACAGGGTTTTGTTTTCTTTCTCTTTCTTTCTTTCTTTCTTTCTTTCTTTCTTTCTTTCTTTCTTTCTTTCTTTCTTTCTTTCTTTCTTTCTTTCTTTCTTTCTTTCTCCAAACTAAAGATCAGTAAGTTTTTTTTTAAATGTCCTGACAAGACAATATAAGAGAGAAAAAAAAAAGTACAGAACCACCATTGACTTTGTTGTGTTGGCCATCCACATTTGGGAATGGGACCTACCCTTAAGTCTAGGCTCAAGGAGAATAGTCTATACCTCAGTGAGATTCCATTGGAGGAAACTAAATTTTCCTTTAAAAGTAACTATCAATTGAAGGTATTTTCTGGGTTAGGGATGGGAACCCATCCACTGCCACCTCCCAGTTATAGGACCCTATCTGGCTTGAATGTATACAGGCCCTGTGCACTCTGCTACATTCTCTCTGAGTTCATATGTACATCAGTCCTGTTGTATCTGAAAGATACTGTTTCTTGGTGTCATCCATCACCTTTGGTTCTCACAATCTTTCCACCTCCTCTTCTACATAGATCCTTGATGAGAAGGGTTTGATGAGGATATCCTATTTAGTTTTGAGTGTCTCACTTTCTGCACAATAGCCAAAAACATTTTATTGGAAAACAACATAGCTATGTACAAAGATAAAATTACAGTTATTTTTAGTTAAAATGTTTTATCTTATTTTTTATCATTTATTAGTTTTTTTGTAATTTTGTATCATGTATTTTGATCATTTACTGTGATAAACGCCATGGCCTAAAGCAACTTAAAAGGGGAGGGGGAGATTATTTCAGCTTTTATCTTAAAGTCCATCATAAAGAAAAGCCAAGGCAGGAACTCAGGCAGAAACTTGGAAGCAGGAACTGAAGCAGAGACCATGGAGGAATACTGCTTACTGGCTTGCTCAGGTTGATTCTTTATACTGTGCCTTACCCGCTACCAAGAGCTGGAACTGTTATCAATGGGCTGTGCTACCCATATCTATCATTAATCAGGAAAAGGTTCAGACGTACCTAAAGTCAAATCTGATGAAAGTGTTTTTAACTGACTTTTCCTTTTCCAAGTTGGCTCTACTGTGGAGAGCTGCGCGTACCGCACCTTAAAGATGGCACCAGTTTCCGCCTTCTGCCACCCTGACGGTGAGTGCTCTTGTGATAAACAACTCCTTATTTGGCTGTGCTGTGTCTGATGATCTGCCTTCTCTGCATGTACCTATCCGCACTTCCCACATGGCTACCCGGGGTTGGCTGGCTCAGGGGTACTTATTCCTGGGACAGGCTCTCCTAGGGGCAGAAGATTGTTCAAGGCTGCTGAATAAACTGCTTGAAGAAGAGCTTGTGTGTCCTGTCTTTCCTTGCTGGTTGAGGCGGATGCAACACTTTACTTTGGGTCAATTTGAGAAAAACTAACCAACATAACACCTAGGATTGTTTCCTCCTTATTTTTTAATCCCATCAAGTACAGCTGGTATGTATATTCTTTTAGATGTTTAGTCTTCCAATGGGGTGTGGCCGACCTAATAGAGGTCACAGCCTTAAAGAAAAATGACTTTCCTCTGGTATCTTTCGAGTGCCCATAGCTCCTCATCTAGGATTGGGATTCTGAGCCTACCATTCCATGCTGGGATTTCATCTGGTTTGAGCTCATATAGTTGTTGTATATGCTGTCCCAAGTTCTGTGAGTTCAAATATGCAACTATCTGTTTTGTATGTAAAACACTGTTTCCTTGTAGTTATCTACCAATTATGGCTCTTAAAATATGTCTGTACCATCATCTACCATGATCCTTGGAGGGAGGGAGTGTGATGTAGATGTCCTAGTTAAAACCTAGAAATCTGCAGTCTCTATTCTGTTCACCTTGACCAGTTGTGCATTTCTACGTTAATCACTATCTACTATAAAAAGATTCTCTAGTGAAGGTTGAGAGATATGCCAGTCTATGTTATAATGATAAACCATCAGGATTCAGTTTAATACTGTGTCCATTTTGTACGGTAATAGTATGTCACCCCCCTACCCTGTCTAGCCACAGGGTTTCTGATCCAATAAATATGCAAGGTGTATTTCAGGAGGATGCTGTTACTTGAAATGTGTAATATTGAATGATGTAAAATGCATCTTATTATAAATGCTAGAGATTGTGGAAAGAATCATGTAAAAAAATCAAATAATTTGACAAGACAAGTGGATTTTTGTCTTGCTTTGATGTTTTTTGTTTGTTTTTGTGTGTTTATGATGGGGTGCTCATAGAATGTTAAACAAATGACATTAAATGCTCAAGATACTATGGTTTCAAAGAACTGGAAATATGACCTTCATTACTCGGTACACACAAAGCATATGCACAAGAAAAAAAAAAGAGCACCTATTGTTCTCTCAGCCTTACAGAATGGAACGAGAGTTCAACAGTTCTTCATTTCTTCCAGCCAAGCCTGCCATTGCATGTGCCTGCCTTCTTTGCTTTCAGAAATAATTAAGTGTTGAAAGCTCTGACTAGAAGGATTAGAGATATGAATAACAACTTGACAGATCAAATCAAATACATTCTGATTTGATTACATTACTAAGTCAATTATTATTTCTTGTCACATTAATTATGGCAAGAGTTATAAAAAGTGTCTTCCAATAATTTCCTAACTAAATCATGATGTCCATATCTTCTTTGTGAATCTGTGAGAGATCAAGGATGCATCTCCGTGTTGACAGTAAAGAAGGAACCAAAAAGGGAAATAATTTTTACATTTATCCATCCATTTGTATATTGTTTCATAAGCACTCTGGAAGGCACTAGACTTAGGTATAGATGCTGAGAAATCAAAAATAGAAAGATTTATCCTTTGTTCATTTTAAGAGCTCAATGATCAGAGGGTAAAACATATCAGGTACACAAGTCTACAAAGACACAAAGAAGCATGGAGGTACAAGAGAGATGGTCATTCAGTTATAGGAATCCTCAGAGAGGGTTTGCATATTGGCTCACAAGTTATTTTGTATCAATTTTACATTGAAACTAGGAAGAACTTAAAATTATTGAAAATAATGTTTGAAAACAATCTTTGTCTGGTGGATACCCAGTAGAAGATATTTTGCTGAGTTGGAGATAGCATTGCTACTAGAATAAATGTTCCAGGAACATATTGAAAGGATCAACTAAAGCCAAGTGAATAATCCATCATCATTCTGCCCACACCAATTCATATTCTTGAAGGTTTTTTTCTTCCTTTCTATTTATATGGTCTTATACAATACATCCCAACCACAACTTCTCTCCACTCCTCTCAGTGCCCCTCCCTCCCCTTTCCCCCAGATCCACTGTCCCTCTATTTCCATCTGGAAAGGAGAAGGCTTCCCAAGGATATTACCCAATCATGGCATAACAGTATTCAATAAGAATAGGCACAAACCTTCATATCCAGGTTTACAAAGACAACCGATTAAGAGGAAAAGGGTCCCAAAAGCAGGCAAAAGAGTCAGAGACATCCTCTACATCCACTTTTAGGAGTCCCACAAAAAGATCTAAGAAAAACAACCACAACCTATATTCAAAGAACATAGCACAGACCCATGCAGGCACCTTGATTGCAGCTTCAGTCTCCATGAGACTGTGTGAGCCCTGCTTAGTTGATTCTGTGGCCATATTTTTGTGGTGTCCTTAACTCATTTGTCTCCTATCATTGCCCACTTGCTCTTCTGAGTGATTCCCTGAGCTCCACCTAATGCTAACTGTGGGTCTTTGCATCTGCTCATCAGCTGCCAGAGGAAACAACTCTGATAATAATTGGGCTATGCACAGATCCATGCAAGGGTGAAACAGAATATCAACTAGAAACATTTATTTGACTATTATAATTGCTGTCAGCCATTTTTGGCTCTCTGGGCCATCCATTTAGCTTCAGGGTCCTGGCTATCCAGGTATCCTTAGGCATGAGGATCTTTTCATGACTTGGGATTCAGGTTAGACCAATCATGTTGGCCACTTCCACAAACTCTGACCCACCATTTCCCCAACACATCATGCAAAGCAGGACAGGTTGTGGGTAGAAGCTTTTCTGGCTGGGTTGTTGACCTAGTCCAACCACTGGAAGCTTTGGCTGGTTACAGGAATGCCCAGTTCAGGCTTTGTAACATACATTCTTGCTAGGTTCACCCGAGGTTCCAGGAATTTCCACTTCACTAGGTTCCCACATCATCTTCTCAATGTTTCCTTATTCCAGTTGTATCTCCCCATACACCATCCTTCCATAAATGAGGCAAAGACACATTTACTGCTTAGTTGTTGTGTAAGCATTTACTGTGGCAGAATTAATGTAGTTTATGTGTACACTTGACGTTGGGAGTGTAATCAGGAAAAGTTGAAACAAAAGTAGGAGAAAAAAGCATGGGGAATCATACCATGAACTTTGTGTCCAGGTGAGCTTACTTACAGCTCACATATTTTGGCAGAAGCAGGTAAATTCGCAGTGATTTACTCAGAAGGAAATTGAGAATTAGAAAGAATTAGAATTTTTACCAAGATTGCAGTTAATATATGCCAATACTAGGATTCAGACTTGGTCCTCAGTGACTGAAAATATTATGTTCTGACTAGGGAGTGATATAAAAGATGATCCCCATTTTCCCCAAGGTGGGTCAGAACAAGCTTGGGATGTGCTCATGACAAAGGAACTTCTTGACGCTCCAGCCATACAAGCTTTCTCCATGTAAAACTTTTGATTCAACTTATATTATGTCTCACATATGTAATTAATTACAATTGTAAATTTCATAGATGTAGCATAAAATGAATAATTGAGAGCAAACTCAAAAGCCTGCTTTCTTATGTTACCCAGTGCCGCCTATGCTGAAGGGGTGCAACCCCCAATGAGATGAGCACTCTCAAATCAAGTAAAAACCAAGAAACTGCTGGTATACCTAGAACTTTTGCAAGAATCCAATATTATCCAATTTAGTGTTAAATTGTGTACACTAAAATCTGATTTAAATATTTTGTATCTTTGATTTATGTACATGTGTGTTTTTTTCATATGTGTGTGTAGACACAGCTTGTGTGCCTGGTGCCCACAAAAGCTAGAAGAATGTGTCAGATCTCCTGTAATCGGAGGCACAGATGATTGTGAGCTACTGTGTGTGTTAGGAATTAAACCTGGGTCTTCTGGAAGAGCAGGTAATTCTCTAACAATCATATATATATATATATATGGGGCTGTGGCCCTTCTCCATAGGTGGTACTGTAGGGTAGCATAAAAAAGCAAGCTGGAAAGACAGGAGGAGCAAGCCAGAAGGCAGTACTCTCTCATGGTGTCACCTTTGGCTCCTGCTTTTCAGTTCTTGCCTTAAATTCTTGTCCTGTCTTTCCCTCAATGATGGACTACAACTGTTATCCTAATAAGCACTTTCCTCCCCAAGTTGACTTGGGTCTTGGTGTTTAATCACAGAAATAGAAACCAAAGTTACTATCTGTGCAAACACTGTTCCTATAAACATGAATTGAAGGGGAAGAAAATAGGGTCCTCTCTCTATGGCTGTCTTCAAGAAAAATGACAAATGTGTTAAACCATTGGAGGTGTCTGCAGTCTGGTACTAAGTTATTGCTCCATACTTCAGCTTTGGGAGACAGGAATGTGCCTCTCTTTGGTGTTTATCAATGTGAAGGGTGAGCTACTACTTTTAGTCACACTCTCAAACCCTGGATTAACCCCAAAACTTCATGTAGAATTACTAGTAACCTTTTTACCTTTTCTGGCTTTGCCTTCTCTGTGTCTGGGTCATGACCTAGGACTATGCTGTACTGAATTTCTCTTCTGAAACCATAATAGCACACCATGGTGACTTCAAGATTCACAAAGATTATCCATCTTCATGAGTACCTAAATAAGAAAAGACAAGTAGTGGTCATATATTACTGAGCAACACCAGCTATCCCTATAACATGCTCTGAGAGGAACCTTTCCCAGGGCATGTTGTGGTCTTAGTTAACTTGCTTTCCTTATCTCTTTCACCATCTGTTGCAAGGTGCAAATGTGATTCATATATACTTATGGTATGTAACGTGTTGTTTTAAAATATATCTGTAGTGGAATGGCTAAATCTATTTTATGGGTTTTAATATCTGCTTATTGACCTAGCCTATTTCAGAATCTCAGATCATAGAGTGAATTTCACTCACTCTTTAGCATTTATATAATAAGTGCCTAACAGAGTTCATTTTGGCTCTAATTTTCCAGGTTTCATATAGTAATTCTGTAATTTATCAGAAGTTGAAATTCTAATATTCTACACTGGTCAGGGTAACAGAGCCTCCTCTGTAGAGTGCCTGAAACAATTCAGTCCAAATGGTTGCTGCCACAAGCAAAATATCCAAAGATTGCTCATTTGAAAATTATGACCCCCTTTCATGATTTTACATTACATTATTTGTTTTATGGTCTATTCAGTATGCATTGCACCAACACTAATTACTACACTAATAAGTCAGCGTGTTACCAAGATGGTTTGCCATTATAATTACAGCCACATGTTGTTGTCCTGACTCAAATACTCCACACTTAATTGCACCATTTTTTCAAGAGGATTTATGTTGTTCAGCTTATTTCAAAATCAGTACATGAACAGATGGAGTGAAAACCATTTTGTACACTCCTTACATATAGAAGTGTTCTAAAAAGAAGGGTGGCCAAAATTTCATGCTCCCTTGTGTCTAGTAAATTCTATGGCTTCTTGACTACAGGGATCCCAACACTAATTGATACATCTACCATGAGATACACCTAAAGACCAGGAGGATAGATGAAAGAGGAGGTTGAAAAACTGTAAGAGTCATGACCAGAAAGACTACTAAAGATTGTGTCTCCTAGAGAGTACAGGGACACTAAGCCCATGAAATCTCCACAGTGTGTTTACCTCAGCAGTACCTGAACAATTACACCTCAAGTTGCCATGTCAATGTGGATGGTGAAAATTTTACAAGGCTCCACACTTAGAGTAGGAACTATAGGCAGTCAATGGCTTTTGAAAGAATAGCCAATTTTCTCCAGAGAGTTCTCTGATACTTATTCATTATCAAAGGGTCAGGCCTAAACATATGCGTGTTCCAGCTCTGTATGAATTCTGGTGTGTGTTTGTGTGTGTTAATAATTAAATAAAAATAAGTCGTGAATTAGAGATAGGAAGCATGACTAGATTTGGAAGTGGGAAATACAAGGTTCGAAAAGATGTCTATGCAGTATTTATCTATAACAGGGAACAGGACAGGAGCCTATCACAGAGGGCCTCTGAAAGACTACCCAGCAGGGTATCAAAACATATGCTGAGATTGATAGCCAAACTTTGGGCAGAATGCAGGGAATCTTATGAAAGAAGGGGGAGATAGAAAGACCTGGAGGGAACAGGAGTTCCTTAAGGAGAGCAATAGAACCAAAAAATCTGGGCACAGGGGTCTTTTCTGAGACTGATTCTACAAACAAGGACCATACATGGAGATAACTTAGAACCCCTGCACAGAAGTGGCTTATGGCAGTTCGGTGTCCAAGAGGGTTCCCCAATAATAGGAACAGGAACTGTCTCTGGCATGAACTCATGGGCTGGCTCTTTGATCACCTCCACCTGCAGGGGGAGCAGCCTTACCAGTCCCCAGGGAAGACAAAGAAGCCAGTGCTGATGAGAACCTGATAGACTAGGGTCAGATGGAAGTGGAGGAGGACCTCTCCTATCTTTGTAATGGAGGAGGGGCTAAGGAGAAGAAGAGGGAGGGAGGATGGCGGAGGGGCTACAACTGGGATGCAAAGAAAATAAACTGTAATTAATAAAAATTAAAAAACTTATCAAAAATTAAAAAATTTAAGTTTAAAGAATTATGCCTTCCAATGATAATTTATGTAATGGAGCTCATGGAATGGCAGAAGAAACTGGGTGGACAGGTAGGAAGAATATAATAGTCACTCAGAACAAGTCTACCATTCATTCTCACATTCCCTTGAGGGTTGTTTTCCTTCTCTAAGCCTCAAATTCCTCAAGTAATAATCAAACAGTGAGTCAAGATCTCCAAATCTCTCTTCCTCTTTTATTTCCTATCATTTGGCTTCTACCAGTATCATTCTATGAATTTTTTATTAACAGTCTGCCAGCACTGGAAGGATTCTATTCTTTTTTGTATTAACTAGCTCCAAGTCACCACAACAAATACGCAAAACGATCAGCTCAAAATTAATTTGAGAGGGAGTCAAGGAGCCTCAGGAGAGAAAGGATGGGGAAAATGTTATAATTGTATTTTAAATTTTAAAATAGAAAAAGTATTTATTTCAGACCAAACTTTTGCAAGTTTTATTTAATCCATAAATGGCATCTTTGCTTTTTGGGTTTGTGACAAGACTGAAAATCAGAGGGGAAGTATATGCCAGAACAATACTCTTCATTTGTGGTTAAGTGCCAAGAGATATTAGAAGCAGGTCAGCTGATTCACACTCTCCCCTTGAAGACTATACCCTCTAAAATCTCCACATATCCTAGGAGGCCACCAGTTATCAATAGCATCAAGCTAGGACCAATAATTTAGCATAGAGAGGTTATTTCAGATCCGAATCATACGAGGCCCAAATGCTTATCTAACATGTGCGTCCAATAACTGACCCTTTCCCAACATTCACTTGTACAACTTCTTCCTTACACGTTCATTGCTTATATTCCTTTATGTTCTCTCCCTTTCTCTCTCTCTTTGCTCCCTTTTCTTCCTGCCAATAAAATAAACCTATGTTTAAGTTACTGCCTTGGTCTTTAGAAGTTGAGGTATCAGTGCTGACCTTTAAGATTGTTCTTTATTCTGTGAGTTTAAGATCTAAGGGTACTATTTTGAGATTATCCAGAATGCATTTTCTTCTTTACACTAGGCTGTGGGAGGATAGGTCACAGCAAATCAGCCATGTCCAGAGCTTCTGTTAACCAGGCACTTTTCATTCATTCAAAGAACTTGGGTTTAAGGAAGGCCTCTTCCTCCACCAAGACCATGTAAGAAAAAGAAGCACACACACACACACACACACACACACACACACACACACACACAAAGGCTGGAGTAAGAAAAGCAATGTGGAAAGGCATGTGCTGCTTAAAGGCATGCATTTGATTCTACCCCATTTGGGCAAGTCTCTGAAATTTGTTTCCTTGACTGTCAATTAGAGATAATCCTTTTATTATAAAATGAAGTATGTATAAAGCATGTGTTCAAGTCCCCTAAAACCTGCTGGTTTCTGTGTCCTTTATGGCATCATGATCTTTACCAGGTACCTGTCAAGATAATTTTTACACATGAGAAATATTCTCAGAATATATTTTGCATCAATCAAAAGTTTGTTTTTGTGAAAAACCACACAACTCATTGGTGCCCACGGGTGTGCTGTGCTGAGATAAGACATCCTCACCTAGTGCTTCCACATAATGACAGCACACAGACAACCCTGGTCTGTGAGATGCTGTGGATTGTGAAACAGCCTGAGAACTGACAGATGTACCTGCATTCCATTTAAAACATATTTAGTACCATGCAGAGTGTTAAACAAGAATCAAGAGTGTTCTGAAAAACCACAATTAGCTGCTGGCAGGGACATGTTGAGAGATACCCTGAACCTGCAACTCATCTCTACAGAACAAGATGCCTTCATGGGCCTCAACTTTATTTGTATTATCTTAGGTGATGATCTGATATATTTGGGTCAAAGCAATGATTCTTAAGAAAATGTTTTTGCATGTATCTAGTGCAAATTTGAGTACATATTTGCATATGTGTGCATGTGGGTGATCATGCATGTGGCAATCAGAGGTCAACATTGGTGTCTACTTTTATTTTGTCTCCCCTTAACTCTTACAACAAAGTCTATCACTGGCTACCAACATCACCACATCAGGTAGACTAACTGACCAGTATGATCCGGAGACCTCCTGTTTCTGACTGCTAGTGCTATGATTACAAATATCACCTGACCATACGGATTACTTTATGTGGGTGCTGGGGATTCAAACTCACAGCCTCCTGCTTGAATGGCAGGGACTGAACCTATTCAAACATCTACCCAGCTTCTGATTAGAGTTTTGCTACATATGTTGAGCTGATGTTAGAAAAATCTTGGAAATGCATCTAGGAAAGGATTTATGTAGAACTTGCTGTGGATGGGGGCATTGGCAATATACTTTATTTTTAATTTAGATTTTATTTTTTAATATTAGTTACAGTTAATTAACTTTGTATCCCTGCTGTATCCCACTCCCTCATTCCTTCCCAATCCCACCTTCCCTCCCTCATTTCCTCCCTGCCCCTTTCCAAGTCCAATGATAGGGGAGAACCTCCTCCCCTTTCATCTGACCCTGGTTTATCAGGTGTCTTCAGGACTGGCTGCAAAGTCCTCCTCAGTGGCCTGGCAGGGCTGCTCCTCTCTCGGGGATGGAGGGAGGTCAAAGAGCCTGCCATTTGGTTCAGAAATAGTCCCAGTGAACTGCATCTTCTGATAGCCATTCTGTTCAGGGAATACTCAAGGGGGAAAAAAGGTGCCTTAAGACATTGGATTTCAACTCCACAGTAATGTTCCTCCATCTTTGGCCTCAGAAAAGCACAACATATTCCTTTCTGTACCTATGTTTACTTCTTTACAAGCTAAATTCATCTGATGTCAATATGTATGATGGACATGAAGAAGGAGTGGAATTTAAACCACACTTACTTAGTTTTCATTAAATTTCAAGGTCTTGAAAAGGGAAAGGTCTAGAGTAAAAATACATTTTCTAATTCCCTAAGCCATGTTTTGAATTTCTTAAAACAGGGTTTGCATATTCTGTTCATTCAAAATTGGGGGGCAGGAGACTTGAACCAGCTTTGTGGAATCAATGCCCCTCAAGATCATGTATCTTCATCAAAAGGCTGGAGGGCTTACTTTATAGATTTTTTTTAAAGAAAATCAGAACCTTATGGTGATGAGAAAGGTTCAGAAGAAAGCCCTTCTTTCTGTTCTTCCCCATTTTCTGGTCTCTCCCTTCTAACATATATTTATTCTATCATGATTATAGACAACTTTCCTGGCCACAAAAATAGAAACACGGTGTGATACAGAAATCAAATAAATTCTTCCAATTTCCTCCTCTCTTCCTCACAACCTTTCTCCACAAGAGAAGTCAACCACTCCCATCATTTTCAAATCATTCCTTGCTTGCTTAAAGTTGGGCAGTTTCTGTTCTGCTAAAACAGAGTGTCAGACAAAACAAGTGACTGCTCATTATGGCAAGAACATGGAGTAAATGGAATAATCATCCGTTATGGGTGAGAATTCAAATGTATACAACCACTATGAAAATCAGTGTGATTGTTTCTTAGGAAGTTGGAAATAGATCTACTTTAGGATCCAGCTAAATGATTCTTGTGCATATACCCAGAGGATGCTTCTGTTTACCACAGAAACATTTGTTCAGTCATGTTCATTGCTGCTCTGTTTATAGTAGTTATAAACTGGAAACACCTAGATGTCCATCAACAGATGAATGGGTGAAGAAAATGTGGTATATTTACATAATAAAATATTACTCAGCTTTTAAAAAATGAAATTACAAAATTTGTAGGTAAAGGGATGAAAGTAGAAAAAGTCATTGAGAATGAGGTACTCAGACCCAGAAAAATATGGCATGTTTTCATTTATTTGTGAATATTAGCTGTTAACCCAACGATAACCAAGCTACAACCCATTGAACCTCAGAGGTTAGTTACAGAGTATGTGACTGGTGTTGGAACACAGATAACTCTCCCTAGGAATGAGAAATAGAGTAGATAGTTATGAATGGATGGGGAGGCAAAGAATGTAAGGATCAAGTGGGGAGGAGAGGACATAGGGAAGGAATATAAGAAGAGACAGCAAGAATTAAGGGCTATTTGATGGGTAATGTGAAACACTAATACAGTGAGATCATATAAAGGTATATGAAGGGAATCATCTAAATAATATTGCCAAATAATGGGGTAGATGGAGCCCCTACTGAAAATCTCTTGTTGCCAAATGAAGCTATTGGGATTGATTATATCGACTGAGTTGTTGGCCAAAGGGGTTCCGTGAGAACTCCCAAACAAGTCAGGCTGTTGTGGAGAATATAGGTTGCTCTCCACAAACTGGCAGCAAGGCCTTCTCACCAAAGCCTATACTTACCCAACTCATTAAATGTGGAGTAGAGCCTTCATTTCTATGCTGTAGCATCTTTGGTGCAGGAACGTACTCTGTATGCCACCAAAAGAGAATTATAAATATCAACACAGTCCCTTTGATCTGCAATGGTGCCTTGCCTAGAAGATACGCTGGTACAATGGTGGCACAAAAATTGTGGAAGTAACCAGCCAATATCTGATTTGACATAAGGCCCACTCCATTAGATGCAACTCATACCCATCACTGATTGGGTAACTAAGAACCTGAGACTAGGTAGACCAGATACTACCCTTCTAGAAACAAACAACAAATGCTTAGCAATCAAATTATTTCTAATGACATTCTGCTATACTCATGGATCAATGAATTGCTCAGTCATCATCAAAGAAGTTTCATATTTCAGTAGTTGTGAACAAATACAGAGAGCCAAGGTAAGACATAATGCAGGGAATGAGAGAACTTGGAGGCACTCAGCCCTAACAGGATGTCTTCATCCAAGACCTCCCCTCAGGATTCAGATAACCTTGCAGAAGAGAAGACAGAAAGTGTGGAGCTAGAGAAGATGAAGACACCAAGAATGTAAAACCCTCTAAGTCAGCAGGATCAATGTACATATGAACCCACAGTGAGGTATATATGGGATGGTTTGGAGGGAGGAAAGGGAAGGAAAAATAATTTCTATTATAAAATTAAAAGATAGATAAATTTCAGCCCATTATTGGCATAAAAGCAACGACTCCTTTTCTCTTTCTTTTAGTTTACCTATATTCCAAAGTTCTCTCTCTCTCTTTGTTTATCTCTGGCAATCCTTATTTTATTACATGTTTTATGGAAATATTCATAAGGGCTAGATACCTGGCATGGGTATTAATTCAATAAATATTAAAGATTTATGTGGTATATAAGTTCAATTCAATTTTAGAGTTGTTAAAATTCTATGTTACCAATGAACTGAAGGTGTGTTTGACAATGAAATACTTAAACGAGTGAGCTATGCAGATGGTTAAAATTGCTTATTGAGTTAACCAATGGTCACTGATACCACATATGCTAAAATGGCCATTCCCTATCCAAGAACAACAGTTTCTCAGAGCAGATTGCTCAGGGGATCTCTAAGGTTGTGAATATGGAACCCCTTTGAACACCTCACATACAGGTGCCCACTACATAAATCTGACAGCGTGAGCTCAGAGCAAACTAATTTTTATTTTTCCTGGTTGGGGACAGTTCTAATGTCTTGGCCTATCTTCTGGGTCAACAAAAGGAGACTTTTGTGGCTTTTGTTTGTTTTGTTTGTTGAAAACCGAGGCAGGTTTTCAACTAGGCTGGCCTTGAACTAACTTTTTATTCTCTTGCCACAGCCATACATCCTTCCAGGCTCCTGCAAGTGCTGGGATGGTAGGCTTTTTCTCACCATGCTTGGCCACAACTAATATTTTTAGAAAGACTCAAGGCCAAAGCTTTTTATGAAACAACCAGTTTAGATTGAAGCTGGATGCTGTGCTGACCCAAAAGAAATATAGCCAATGCCTACTTGGCAACTGTAGCACACAGTCAGCCACATCAAAAGGCTCTAGAAGCCAGAGGTTGGATAGTCCAGACACCCTCAATAGAACCAAAAACAAATGGCAAAACAGTCAATGAAATAATTCTTAATGATATTCTGCTGTACTCATAGATTGGCATCTAGCCCAATTGTCATTAGAGAGGCTTTATACAGCAACGGACAGAAACAGATGCAGAAATGCACAGACATACATTGGGTAGAGCTTGGGGAATCCTTCAGAAGAAGAGAAAGAAGAATTATAGGAGCAAGAAGGGTCAAGGAGACCTATGGAATCAACCAACCTGAGCCCAAAGAGGCTCACAAAGACTGAGCTGCCAACCAGGAAGCCTGCATGGGACTGACCTAGGCCCTCTGTCCATATGTTACAGTTGTGTAGCTTGATCTTCTTGTGGGAATCCTAACAGTGGTAGCAAGAGTTGTTGTCTCACTTTGAGACCCTTTCCCCCTAATAGGTTGTCTTGTCTAGCCTTCTTAATAGAAGAGGAGGTGCCTAGTCTTACTGCAACATGATATGCCATGGATGCTTCAGCTTCTTTTCTGAAGAGAAACAGAGGAGGAGCAGATATGTTTTTTTGGAGAGAGGAAAGATGGGGCGCAGTGGCTGGGAGGAAAGGAGTAAGGGGAAATTGCAGTCAAGATGTAAAATAAATAATTTTGTTTGAAGCAGTTATTACTTTACTCACAAAAGGGTGTTAGAGATAAGCCTAGGTTTTCCTGGCAGGGTGTGCTTGGTGCCATATCTGCTTCATTTCACGTCAACAAAACCATCAGCAGATACTGGATAGTATTTGCTGACTTTCATGGCCATCCCATCCTCTACATAAAATGCCTTGGTAGCCACAGATTTTAGTTTCTCTTTTCCTTGAGGAAGACTACAGAAGATAAACTAGTGATGCAGTCAGTGTATTCTTAAAGATGAACCTCCTCTTTGGTATTGTCAATGAAAGTTAGTGGTCATTAGAAAATGAATGGCTCCAATTGAGCCATTCTCCTTGGCTTTGCACCTCCCTCACACCATATCCTGGTTCTCTGTCTCCTTTTCTCCTGAGACTAAAACCGTCAATAAATAATTTGCATAATAATCTCTCACCTGTGTTCTGACATCACTAATGCCACATCTATGTTTGGAAAAATTAACTAATTCTTAAAGTTGTGTTCAAGGTCAAATATTATATAAAATAATATATTGCTCCCTAATGTGAAGTGAAATAAAGAAACCTTGACTCTTGGTGAGGCATTTTAAAGTAGCAGGGTCCTACCTGAGTACATACAATGAGGGAGCAGGTTGGTCCACACTTCCAGTGTAGGGGGAAACTACACAAAGAGAGTTCAGGAGGAAACTTAGAGGACAAAATATGTGAGTACAGGAGAATAACTACTGATACCCAGTGTCATTTTCATTCATCCTCACCCTATTGTAACAGTTGAGGGCCAGTGGCTCTTGGTGGGTTTCTGCAGTTAAAAAGGTTTGTGACATTTAATAACACATTTCAAAATATTCCTTAAGTTGACTTTAATTAAAAATTAACATAATGACACAAGAAGGCAGCTTTACAATAAATAATATTGTGATGTCCTGCTCACCTATTTTTCTTGTGATGAATGAAAACTTAAAAGAGATATGTGATAGTATTGAACTCATGCACTAAATAATAATAATTAAAAAAAACATCAAATTTCATATCCTCCACTTGAGTCCTTCCCACAACATC
>CM053754.1:34398664-34443398 GCA_028658305.1 Pachyuromys duprasi
ATATGTATATTAATATATTTTGTGGAACTTTTACTATAGTAGGTTTCCATATGACCTTTGAAAAGTCTTTAGTGGTAGTTATCTCTTCTGGTAAGCCCTCCACACTGCACAAACTCAACTCATAGTGGGTGAAGGACATTAATATAGGTAAGACCTAGAACCCTAAAATAAGACAAAGGAGAAAGCAACAATTATGTTTGAGTTTCCTGATAAAAGGAGAGGACTTTCTGAACAGGACCCAGTATCACAGGCATTAAGGCCAACAATTTACAAGTAAGACCTCATAAAACCAAACCAAACAAATAAAATGCTTCTATACCACAAAGAGCACAATCATTCAAATGAAGAGGCAGCTTACAGAATGAGGAAAAATCTTTACCAGCTATACAGCTGATATAGTGTTAAGATCTAAAATATAAAGAAAACTGAGAATATTTAGCACCAAGCAAAATAAATAAAGCAATGTAAGAAACGTAGACATAAGCAGAGCTCTCAAAAGATGAAATACATATCCTTGCAAATTGTTTTAATATATTCAAAATCATTAGTATAAGGAAAATGAAAACTAAAATTACGTTGAGATGCTATCTTATCACTGTCAGAATTGCTAAGATAAAAAATTTATCAACCATCCAACTAACCAACCAACCAAACAAACAAATAAATAAATGGTAAACAATAAATGATGACATGGGGGTGGGGAAAGGGAAGCGCTTCTTTCAGTCTGGGTGGGTGTACTCACTGGTGTAGCTACTATGGATATCAGTATGGAGTTTCCTTCAAAGGCTAGAAATATAGTTACCACCTGATACAACTATACCATTCTTTCATTTCTTCCACAAAGGACTCTATGTCCTAATTTGGAGATTCCTGCTCATCTTTGTTTATGGTTGCTTTATTCATAATTATTAGAAAATAGAGAAAGCCTAGATGTCAGCTAAAGAATAGATGGTGAAAATGGTCAAATTTTAAAATATTTTTCTATTCCTTTTTCCTCAATGTTTTCTGAGACGTATGTGTAAAAATTGTGTTGTAAGTTTATTAATTAGGAATGGGCATTCCATGATCAGTTGCCATCTGTATTTTGAGCAGCCATGATTTTCTGCAATGCTCTCTGCCTGCTATCAAAAGAGGTATCTTTGATGAGGGGGACCACTACATTTATCTATAGGTATAAAGATACATATTTAAGGAAGCTTAATTTATTTAGTTAGGAATTACATCAATTTAGGAAACTGACAATATTAGATATCCTAATGGCTTCAATCATAGGTGGGTTTTGTTGTTGTTGTTTGGTTTTTCTTGGTCTCCTGATATTTACTTCAATGTCAAGTCTTCTTGTCTTTTATATGACTTGTTATGTTTATGCCATTTAGCAATGTGAACAGTTGAGCACTGAGCAGTTTTTCAATCCATGTATTTTCTCATATACGAAAGGTTGTGATGCTTTACTGTGCTACTGTCAAGAGTGTATGAAACAGTGAAGTTCCAAGTGCAGTGACTACCACATAGAAAGCTCAGAACAAGCATTTATCACCATTATCACTGATGTCATCTTACCGGTCATTTTCTTCCTACTCATCATCATCACCATCATCATCATTTCATTATCTAAAAATTATCACCACATTCTTCAGCTCTAGCCTTGTTCAGTGACCTTCCAGAGTTCTTTCTGTCAACTGGAGTTGATGAGCATTTCCATTCATGTATTAATTCACATACCTGATTCCCAGCTCACTTTTTTCTTTAGAAATTCTAATGGGAATTAAAGTTAAAGATACTTATAATAATAGTCACAAAGATTTCATGATAACTAGTTGAGAACTTGGAAAAGAGTGTCTGTAAGGATGCCCACAGGAAGTGAGGGAACATAGACATGCTGAAGTAGGAAGGATGTATCACTAGGGATCTAGATTGTAGATATAGTGGTTAATGTACTAGACGGTAATCACCAGAAGGTTCTTCTGTAAGTCATTTGAGTGACTACGGTATATGAACATCTCTGCACATGTCTGAGTTCTGAAAACAGGCCAAGATAGTGCATAGTCTCTCAAGCAGAGCGGGGCTAGAGCCTGACAACACCAGCTTTTTCTCAGGTCTCAGAAGCAGCATTGGGCAGAAAGTCAGAATATCACTGAGATCCATTATATTTAGATGAAATTTCACCACAGAAATATCAGGTAAAAAATGAACCAGTGAGGTCAGTGACCCTTCTTTGTCAACTGAGGAGACTCCCATCCTTGACAATAAATATGTGATCTTTCAAAGCAACCTGGGCTTCATAAGATTTTTGAGATGACATTTGTATTGTGTTCTTTGAATTATTCTTTTCCTGCAAATTTGAATTTTAAGTCATTGCTTCTGCCTTTACATAGAGTCCATAGAATCTTTTATTTTTTCAACCAGAAAAGCTGAAAACAGTACACATAAGGAATGAGTGTATGGACTATCATCTGAAAATGAATTTAATTAGTGAGCTTTTAAAAATACTCAGTGAGGTTTAAAGTGCTTGGAGGCTGTGCCATGGAGCATGAATACAATTAATTACTGAAGTATTTTTTAAAGAGATGAAAGTGAGGAATGAAATAATGACCAAATGTATAACACCTCAGCTTTGTCCATATGTCCATGTCTTGCGGTCTTCAGTAGAATACTTAGCCAAAGGTTTCAAAGTGACAAGGGAACTCTGACATGCTTGATAAGAACTTGAATAATCAAAGACAATTGACTGAATGTTCTTCATCGCACAAATGAGGGACATGCTAGGGAAACAACAGAGACTATGAAACAAAGAGGATTTTATTTTTTAAATACCCAGTTTATTAGCTGATAAGCTTCCTATAGCAAGCCAGGGTCAGAAGGGAGGGAGGGAGGAAGACAGAGATAGAGATAGATAGATAGATAGATAGATAGATAGATAGATAGATAGATAGATAGATAGACTTTGTATGTACTGGAAGTTTATTCTTATTTCTAATTCCTTACCAATAATTCCTTACAGTGAGCACCCAAGAATGTTAACTCTAGTTGCCTTTGTTAGACACAATTGAAAAACCCATGTCTTTCTATTTTCGTTATAAAATGATTCTTGAAGATGTGTCAGGAATGCATAAACTTTTGCTTGGCTAATTCTGTAAAATGAGATAAAATCATCTGGCAGCCAGAGGCCTTCCAGTTCCAGGAGACATTTTGCTCAAATGTGTGTAAGAGAAATGAGTATGTGAAAGTTGGGCTTTTAAAAAAATGGACCAATAGCACTGTGTCTGATCAGCAGGGCAGCAGTGACTGCATAGTGACCAACAGATTGAACTGTGGGCTCCCAAACACCAGCAATTGTGTTCACCATGTGAGAGGAAATCCCATGTTCTGGGAAGCAATCAGATTTGATCTGAGGCCACCCAGCTAACCTTCAGAAGAGTTCCTGAGTTCCTGAAGGCACTCAGTTGCCAGCACAGAGCCATAAGCCTGTGTGCTCTACTCAGAGTCCCAGACTGAACTGTGGGCCCCCAAACACCACAGACTGGGTCGTTCAGTCATGAGGAAACCCCAAGGTGAAGGAAACGAAAGGTCTGACTTCAGGGCACCCAGCAAATCCCTGGAAAAGTTCCTGGGTTCCTGTAGACGCAAGGGCTTTTGCCACCAGCCACAGGTCTGTGTGCTGTGCTCACAGCCTACCACTGATTACCTTTTGGGTCCTGGGGCACAGAGCTCCAACCTCAGACCTATGGCTACCTGAGAGCTATGGGATCAGCCCCAGAAGCTGCTCCAAAGCTCAACCTGTCTCCCAGTGAGACCGACCAAACCTCTGGGCTCCCTGGTTCTTCAAGAGGACTGCATGCAGCAAACACAGTGTATGAACAGCAGCAGGCCATTAAATTCAGAGCAAAAAGCCAGTGGCAGGGCACTCATCTCAGAGATTTTCCCTGGTGAAATGAGAGTACCTGTGCTCCCAAGGAGGTCAGTTAGCCCACAGGATCATATACCTGAGGAGAGCTGCCAAAACTTTCTGAGAACCACTGGCCATTTGGAGATCATATCCAACAAGCTGAAGAGAGCTCCTTTGGGAACAATCATCTTCCTGTCAAGGGGAATTCCCTCAACACTCATTTCCCCCAGTAATCCAGCAGGCACCAGAAACTGACAGGCAACACCTGAGGCAACAAGACAGGGTAAGACCAGCATTAAAACACAATCAACAAAAGACAAAGCAATATGGCATCTCCAGAGCCTAGTTTATCCAAGGGAAAGCAACTCTGGATATCCTAAAACAAGTGAAATGCAAGAAAAATGACCTTAAACCTATACTTATGAAGATAATAATAGAGGAAAGGAACAAAATCCATAAAGAAATACAGGAAGACACAGTCAAACAGTTTGTGGCCTTTAGAGAGGAAATAATTAAATCACTGAAAGGAATTGAGGAAAATACAAACAAACAGGTAAAGAAAGTCAACAAAATGGTTCAAGATCTAAAAACATTTAAGAAAACATAAACTATCAAAATCCTGGAGAAGAACTTAGGGAAGAGTACAGTAACTACAGAGATAAGTATCTCCAATAGATTACAAGAGATAAAAGAAAGAATCTCAGGTGTTGAAGGTACAATGGAAAAAATCAACGTATCAGTCAAAGAAAATTATAAATATAAAAAATACTTGGCACAAACTATCCAAGAAATCAAAGACAACATGAAAAGATGAAACCTAAGAAAAATAGGAATAGAGGAAAAAGAAGATTACCATCTCCAAGGCCCGGAAAATATTTTCAACAAAATCAGAAGAAAATTTCCCCAATTTAAAGGAGAGGCCTATAAACATACAAGAGGCCTACAGAATACGTAATAGATTAGATCAGAAAAGATAATCATAATAAACAAAACACTAAATATACAGAACAAAGTAAAAATACTAAAAGTTGCAAGGGAAAAGGCCAAGTAACATGTAATGGCAAACCCATCAGAATCACATCTGACCCCTCAACAGAGACCATAGAATCCAGAAGGGCATGGACAGATATCATGCAGACCCTAAGAGATCACAGATGTCAGCCCAGGCTACTATACCCAGCAAAAATTCTCAGTCACCACAGATGGAGAAAACAAGATATTCAAAACAAAAACAAATGTAAACAGTAGCTACCCACAAATCCAGCTACAGGAGATACTAGAAGGGAAAACACAACTCAAGAAGGCTAAATACAGCCAAGAAAACACAGGAAACAAATAACATCACTACAGCAAAACTAAAAGTACCCAAGCACACAAACAGATGACTACAACAAACATCAAAATAAAAGGCTCTAACAGTCACTGGTCAATAATCTGTCTCAACATCAGTGGACTCAACTCTCCAGTAAAAAGACACAGACTAACAGAATAGATGTGTAAACAGGATCCAGCATATAAGAAACACACCTCAGTCACAAAGATAGACATTACCTGAGAGTAAAAGGCTGGAAGATGGCTTCCCAGGCAAATGGACCCAAGATGGAAGCTGGAGTAGCCATTTCAATGTACACTAAAATAGACTTTCAATAAAAATTAATCAAAAGAGATGGTGAAGGTTACTTCAGACTCATCAAAGGAAAATTCCACTAAGAAGACATCTCAATTCTGAACAACTGTGCCCTGAACAAATTCAAAGCCATTTAAAAAAGAAATATTAATAAAAGTTAAACCACATATAGCTCCTCACACATTAATAGTAGGACTTCAACACCCGATTTCCATCAAAGGACAGGTTAATGAAACAGAAACTAAATCAAAAATCATAGACACTAACGTCCTCAATAGAAGGACCTAATAGACATCTATAGAACTTTTCACCCAAACACAAAAGAATTTACCTTATACTCCAAAATAGACCATATAGTTGGTCACAAATCAAGCCTCAACAGATGTAAGAAGATTGAAATAATCCATTGTATCCTATCAGACAACCACGAATAAAAGTTGCACCTCAACAACAGAAATAGCAAAAGGTCTACACATGAATGGGAATTGTACAACTCTCTACTCCATTTCAGCTGGATCAGGGAAGAAATAAATGCTTTCTAGAATTCAATGAAAATGAAGGCACCACATACCCAAACTTATGGGACACAATGAAAGGAGTGGTAAGAGGAAAGTTCATAGCACTACGTGCTTTCATAAAGAAAATCGAAACTTACAAGGAGCCTAAGAGCTCACCTGAAAGCCATAGGAAAAAAAATTAGAAACACAAAGTTGAATTGACAGCTGGAAATAATCAAACTCAGTACTGAAATCAATAAACTAGAAACAAAGAGAATAATTCAAAGAATCAACGAAACCAAGATCTGGTTCTTTAAGAAAAATTAACAAGATAGACAAGCCCTTAGCCAAACTAACTAAAAAGCAGAGTGACACTATCTAACTCAACAAAATCAGATGAAAAGGAGGACATAAAGACAGACACTGAGGAAATCCAAGTAATCATTAGGTTTTATTTCAAAAGCCTATACACCTCAAAATTTGAAAATCTGACTGAAATGAACAATTTTCTGATAGATTCCTCTTGCCAAAGCTGAACCAAGATCAGGTAAATAAATTAAATATTCCTATATCCTCTATTGGATTAGAAGCAGTCATCAAAATTCTCCTATCCAAAAAAAGCCAGGGCCAGATGGTTTCAGTCCTGTATTCTACCAGACTTTCAAGGAAGAGCTAACATCAATGCTCTTCAAACCAGTCCACAAAATAGAAACAGAAGAAACATTATTCTATGAAGCCATAGTCAACTTGAAAACTAAACTTCAGAAAGACCCAACAAAGAAAGGAATTTCAGGCCAATTTGCCTTGTGCATATTGATGTAAAAATACTCAAATGGAATACAAGAACATATCAAAGTTATCATCCACTATGACCACATAAGCTTCATCTTAGGCATGCAGGGGTGGTTCAATATACAGAACTCTATTAATGTAATCCACCATATAAACAAACTGAAGGAAAAAAAAAACCACATGATCATCCCCTTAGATGACGAAAAGGAATTTGATAAAATCCAACACCCATTTATTTTAAGGACTTAGAGAGATCAGGGATAAAAGGCATATACCTAAACATAGTAAAGACAATATACAGCAAGCCTATTGCCAACATCAAACTAAATGGAGAGAAACTTAAATTAATCCCATTGAAATCAGGGACAAGGCAAGGCTGCCCACTCTCTTCATATCTCTTCAACATAGTTCTTGAAGTCCCTCCTAGAGCAATAAGACAGATAAAGGAGATCAAGGGGATACAAATTAGAAAGGAAGAAGTCAAAACAGCACTATTTTCAGATGATTTGATTGTATACCTGAGTGACCCCAAAAATTCTATCAGAGAACTCCTTCAGCTGATAAATACCTTCACTAAAGTGGCTGGATACAAACTTAACTCAAAAAAAAAATTGAAACCAACCTGTATACAAAAGACAGATGGGCTGAGAAAGAAATTAGGGAAACAACACCCTTCACAATAGCCACAAAAACATAAAGTATCTCGGTGTAACTCTAACCAAGCAAGTGAAAGACTTGTATAAAACAAACCTCAATCTCTAAAGAATGAAATTGAAGAAGATATCAGAAAAAGGAAAGATCCCCAAGCTCATGCTCAGTAGGATTAACATAGTAAAAATGGCCATTTTACCAAAAGCAATCTACAAATTCAGTGTAATTCCCATCAAAATACCAACATAATTCTTTACAGACATTGAAAGGAAAATCCTCAAATTCATATACAAAAATATAAACACAACAAAAAATAAACCAGAATAGCTAAAACAATCCTGTACAATGAAAGATCTTTTGGGGGTATCTCCATCCCTGATCTCAAACTGTACTATAGAGCAACATTAACAAAAACTGTATGGTACTGACATAGAAACAGACTGGTGAATCAATGGAATCAAATCAAAGACCTAGAAATAAACTCACACACCTATGCATAACTGATTTTTGACAAACAGGTAAAAAAGACACAATGGAAAAAAGGCAGGATCTTCCACAAATGGTTCAGTTCTAATAGGATGTCTACATGTAGAAAATTCAAATAGACCTATATCTATCACCCTACACAAACTTTAAGTCCAAGTGGATCAAAGACCTGAACATAAACCCAGTCACACTAAATCTGTTAGAAGAAAAAGTGGGAAAGACACTTGAACTCATTATCATAGGAGACAACTTCCTGAACAGAACACCAACAACACAGGCTCTAAAATTAACAATTAATAAATGGGACCTCATGAAACTGAAAATCTTCTGTTAGCAAAGGACACTGTCAACAGAAGAAAACGACAGCCTATAGACTGGAAAATATCTTCTTCAACCCTACATTAGACCTACAGAGGGCTAATATACAAAATATATACAGAACTCAAGAAATAACACACCAACAAACCAAATAATCCAATTAAGAATGGGGTACAGAGCTAAACAGAGAATTCTCAACAGAAGAATATCAAATGGCTGAGAAACACTTAAAGAAACGCTCAACATCCTTAGTCATCAAGGAAATGCAAATCAAAATGACTCTGAGATTCCATTTCACACCCATCAGTATGGCTAAGGTCAAAAAGTCAAGTGTCAACGCATGCTAGAGAGGATGTGGAGAAAAGGGAACATTCCTCCTCTGCTGGTAGGAGTGTAAACTTGTACAACCACTTTGGAAATCAATCTGGGATTAGTGCTTCCTCAGCTCCAAATATACCATTTCTGGGCATATACCCAAACAATGCTCCACCATTCAACAAAGACATTTGTTCATCTATGTTCATAGTAGCTTTATTTGTAACATCCAGAATCTGGAAACAACCTAGATGTCCCTCAACGAAGGAATGGATACAGAATTTGTGGCACATTTACACCATGGACTACTACTCAGCTATTAAAAACAAGGAAATCATGCAATTTAAAGGTCAATGGTGGGAACTAGAAAAGATCATCCTGAGTGAGGTAATCCAGAAGCAATAAGGCATACATGGTATACACTCACTTATAAGCAGATATTACTGTATAATAAAGGATAGCCATACTAAAAGCTACAGACCTAAAGAAGCTAAACAAGGATGATCCTAGGGAGCATGCCTAGATCTTTAGAATGGCAAACAGGATAGACACCAGAAGCGGTGGAAAGGAGGGAACAGGATGGGAGCCTAATGTAGAGGTTCCTCTGAAAGGCACCACCTAGCAGAGGATTGGAGTAGATGCTGAAACTCACAGCCAAATTTTGGGCAGAGCACAGGGAGTCTCATAGAATAATTGGGGTATAGAAGGACAAGGAGGGCTCAGGATCCCTACAAGGAGACCAATAAAGCTAAGACTTCTGACCCCAGGGGATCCAGCAGAGTGATGCACTAACCAAGGACCATGTGTGGAGAGATATATACCATGGCTCAGATATAGCCCATAGGCAGCTCAGTCTCCGTGTGGGTCTTCTAGCAAGGGGAGCAGGGTCTGCCTCTGTTATGAACGGCTCTTTGATTATTTGCCCCTGGCAGTGCAGCCTTGCCAGGCCACAGAGGAAGATGATCCAGTCAGTCCTGATGAGATTTGGTAAGCTAGGTGCAGATCCCATGGGAGGAAAACTCCTTTCAGTGGACTAGGAGGAGATAGGGGACAAAGAGGGAGGGAGGATGGGATTCGGAGGAGTTGAGCGAGGGGGCTACAATTGGCATGTACACTGAATAAACTGTAAAACAAAATTTAAAAAACGCACTAGAATTTAGACATGGGTGGTCACTAAACACACTTATCACATAGACACATTTAAGAAAAAGTGGTTTAAAAATTGTTCTGGAGAATGTTGTAGCCTGACAACTTCATTTTTTCTTTTCTTCTGATTAAAACTATAAGAAACTGTGCCCACTAAGAGTGCATTGAACTACTGAATGTACACTTGTATAAACTATTTTCCTCCCCAATGTCACCCTGAGGCCAGGAAGCTAAGGCAGTCAGGAAATTGGAAAGTGATAGTTGTCTCTCCCTTGTCAGTGCAAAGTAATACAACAGAACTTAGTGGGATCTTTTCTTCCTGTGTTTGCAGATTTCTCCTCAAGTGACATTCAAAAATTTGTTATTGGTTTTTTGTTTGCTTTGTTTTGTTTTTAGCTTTGTCTATGACTAGAAAGAATGTGACGCATTTGTTCATATCATTTAAAATGTTGTTTTTTTTTCACATGTGGGGCTGAGGGAATGCTTTAGTGGGCAGTACATTCACTGTGCCATTTTAAGAGCCTGTATCTCAGGTCTGCCTGTAGCCTCAGTGCTTTGGAGATGGAGATATGAGGGTCACTGGCTCTTGCTGTCCACAGATGGATCCTGGGTTTAATGCAAGGCCCTGTATCAAGGGAATACCGTGGAAGTAGATAAAATAGGTCTCTGGGCCATCCTCTGCCCTTTATGTTTACGTGTGCTTGAGCATACCCAGGCACACACACACACACACACACACACACACTCCACTAATACTGGAGAATTTAAGGAACATACAATAAATGATGAAAGCTGTAGAAAGAAAATATATGGCAATATGGCATACTTTACAAAGCATAAAATATAAGATGGGACATGATAGGCTTTCTAGGTGTCTTTGAATGTCATCTGAAGAGAAGAATGAGGCATCTGATAAAGTCAAAGAAAATCTTTCCTTATAGTGGCCATGTTTTTAAAAGACCAAACATTTTCATAATGGCCTTTGCCAGCCTAGCAGAAGCTTTTAGTAAGCATCATCTATTGGGAGTTCTGTTAGGTGGTCTTGTATGTCTACACTGCTCTGACCTATATTCTCCTGGTGTGGTCAGTCAGTAATTGTTGAATGCACTAAGAAGAATGTCACCTTGGACAAGGGGACTTCAGAGTGATGAAAAACCCAAGAGAGGGTGATAGCTGGATGCTGTATATTTCACGTTTAAAAATATTAGACGACTCACATTAGGTACGACATAAGAAAGCTTGTACTGCTTAAACTTCAAACGAATTTTAGCTTAGTGAAAACAATAGTGACGCGAATATCATACTCAGCTTTAGACTAAATTTCATATAACAAGGCATGTGCCAGTTAGCCTTATGTGCAACACTCAATAATGATTGAAAGCAACAGTCATCTGATTGCACAGTCCATAGCTCAGCTGTGTCACTCTGATCCAGGACAGGTGTGACTGCTTTCTCTTGGACTTGCTTGCATGTCTACATATCTATAATTGAGGAGATAATTGTGGGATATCTGAGCTATGTATCCTTTGTTACCAAGTACATATGAGATGGTCACATGGTAGGGTCACAGAGATCCCAGCAGCAATACTGGGTAAGCCTTGGAATATAGGCCCTTTGCATGCTTCTGTGTGTGTCAGATACCAGCTCACCTCCCTTGGGCCAGGGCAAGTCACAAGGCCATATGGGATTCAAGAGTGGATGAACACATTTACCTCATAACTAAAGGAGAACAATAATGACCGTTTCTTGCAATATATCAGAAGGATTTCATGAAGTACGTATACACACACAGGCCAGCTGTAACAGTCAGAATCCCAGCTGGAAGTCAATTTACCACAGATGGTTCCAATGAAGAGAGTCTAATGAAAAGGCTGTTTGCCGAAATGTGTGCAGGGTTACAGAAACAAACAAGGAGTGACGAGGGGCCCAGAGAATAGCAACAGCTAGAAGCCATTATCACCTCTAGGGCTTTCATGAATGGACTCACTGAAATCCCTAAAAAGTGGGGCCTTGTGGGAACAAGCCCCCTTTGCCTGAGAGGAGGTAGCAAGGATGGAAGAAGAAATGTTCTTTGCACGTTGTTTCCTTAAAATAAAGGTGTAACAAAGGGGTTAGAGTGTTCAAGGTGTACTCTGGTGAAAGGGAGTATGAGTTATGAGCTGGGGAGGGGGAGGGTCTGATCTGGAGCCCAGTTTCACTCTAATGTCATAAAAAGTTGTAAAAGTGAAGAGTCCAAGTTAACTTGATGTAAAGGGTTGCAAGATAAGTCACCCGTTGAGTGAAATAAGCTGTCTTGGTGGGGACAATGCTCTGCGGAGGGAAAAGCAATGAGTCTCTGCACAATCCACACCGAGTCCTATGGAATGCTGACCCAGGAATCAGACCCGGGTCTGCCAACAACAAAAATACTTCTCCACTGAGTTCCCTCTTGCACCTAGCTCCAGCAGAATCTGACCTGGGCCAGATAACCAGTCAGCATGGATTTGCATCTTAATCATGCACATTCCCCCGACACACACACACACACAAAATCCAGATATTTGTTCAGGAGAGGTTTTGTGTCCCTTTCTGGCCTCCACACTTGCTTCAGCCATGGGACTTTGAAAAACATGATGTAGGAAAATGGTCACAGTTTGGCCTGGGGATTTGAAAGCTAGGCTTGGGACGTTGGATGGTACACAAAACATCAATTATGAAACGTGCCATTTCTGGCCAAGGCTATCAATCTAGAATAGAATAGAATCTACGTTTTAGAATGTAGATAACAAGCTGCAAGCAGGTTTCAGGGTATCAAGCCTAAGCAGAGCTTGGGTTTGAGAAGGAAGAATGCCTGAGATTTTTGCTTTGCTTTGCTTGTAGACAAAAGGAACGCTAGACCGTATCACAGATGTAAAAAAGATTTTGTGGGGTTAGAGTGGAGGTGAGGGGAGAAATTTTTAATTGGGATGGAAAAACACTGCTGCTCTTGGACTAATTTAGTAGATTCCTTCCAGCCCTTATCAGAGCAGGACCCTCTGCTTTATTTATTTGGGTTTTTTTTTCAACATATGAATATAAAAACTGGTTATCCAAAAAGTGTGACATATGGCTTTTAATATTTTAATGTATACAATACTTGTTTCTGACACCTCTAAAATATGAAAAAAACTTGTGAATTTATTTTATCTTGTTTATGAAAGAATAGCTTGCAGTTGAAATAATGCTTGAGTTCCCTCATTGCTTAATGCATTACTTCCCTTGTGTTGGTGACTTTGTTCTGTGCTTCACATGTCTGACAGAAGCAACCTAAGACAAGAAAGAGTTTGTGGCTTGTGACTTTGGAGAGATTTCATGCCCTAAGAAGGCATAGCTGAGAGGTCTGCTTCACCCATGGCATTGAGAGACCCTGTGCAGCCAGAACACACATGAGGATAGCTTTCAAAGAGTCACTACTAGACGCTTCCTTTCACTAGCCAGGCCCACCTCACAACAGCTCCACAGTTTTCAAAATGGTGCCTCAAGTGAGAGCCTGAATGACCAAACTCTGAGTCTCTGAGGAACACCACATAGCTAACACACAGCTGTCTTCAAATGGTCACCTGGCTTTTGCTTGCCTCTTACATGAAGGGAACACCCAGTGTCGCAAATGTACATTCATGGAGATCTTGCTTCTAGCTCATCATCCTAGATTTACTATCTATTCAAGAACGGCTTCATTTTGGTCAAGGTACAGCAGTCTACACGTACTGGGAAGCCTTTCCCCACATGGCTTAAACAATAAGGACAACTGTTATGCTCGTTGACATGAGGTGAATTTTTATACTGGTTATTCCAGCAGCTCAACAACGTGATTAAGATCTAAGTTCTTTTCCCCCTCTCCACTTCGATTTCCTTGAGGCAGTTCTGTTTATGGTGTGGCGGTATGAATGAAAATGCTCTCCCATTTGTAGTGTTACTTGGGTAGACTTGGAGGTGAGGCCTTGCTAGGCAAAGCAGGTCATTGGAGCAGGCTTTGAGAGGTTGAGGCTTTTCCTTACTTGCTGCTTCCAATCTCTACGTAGTCTTGGAGTGCAAGAGGTGTTCTCTCAGGTTCCTGTTCCTTCTGCCATTTTTCACCACCTGCTGCCATGATGTCCAGCCATTGTGGACCCTAACCTTCCTGAACCATAAGTCTAAATAAGTTTTTTCCTCCCTAAGTTAGTTTGGCCATGGTGTTTATTCACAGAAAAGAAAATAGCTAATAAAATAGTGAGGATGTCTATGTAAATGCCCTGGTGAACATCTAGATACAACCACATGCAAATGGAAAACAGGGACTTTTTGGTTTTTTTGAGAGAATGCAGAATTTTTTTTCCCAAGAAATGACCCAAGAAGCCTAAATTTACATTTCACCGATGAGAATTAGAATGATCTGATAGTCACGGGAGAAACAAACACAAAGAATCCAAGTTCCTAGGTCCTTTTTGCCCTTTTCTCTCTGTTTTTCTCTGGGTCTTCACAACATACTGCCAAAACTGGTTAGAGGGAGAGAGTAAGGTGTGGAAGAGGTAGGATACAAGTAATCAATTGTGGCCTCTTTCAAGAAAAAGGGTTCCAGTCTTCAGCTGAAGAATCCAGCAAATTTTAGGTACAATGTGATGTTTGGGTGTTAGGTATTGAATTTCAATGGTTTGAGCTTCATTGCTTCATTTATAGCCTGGTGCATTTTTTTTAAAGAAAATCTGTGTGTGTGTCCAAATATGCATGCCTATTTCCACAGAGGCCAAAAGAAGGCAAAGGATCCCCTGTAGCTAGAGTTATAGGTCATTGTGGGCTACCTTACCAGGGTACTGGGAACCAAACTCTGCCTTCTGCTAGAATAGTACATGTTCTTAACTTCTGAACTATCCCCATTCCCCAAACCCAATATTAATAATGTTGAGCAAACTGCTTAAATGTCTTTGTCTTTCTAGCCCATTTGAGATGTAGAAATGACAGTTGTAGTTATTTTAAAAGTTGTTATTAGGGTGTGTAGAAATGTGCATACTAAAATATTTATATTTCTTGCCATGTTATTAAACTTCTATAAATGCATGACTATTAAATAATTGCCAGACATTATTAGAGGCTAGTTTTTAAAAAAATAATTTCTCTATGCCTCTAAAGGAAAATGATATTATGTTTCCACCAGTGTATTGTAAAGATATTTCATGCGTGTACCATTGGCACTAAGTTCCATGTTTGTAGGTCTAGTTGGTAGAATTATATGATGACACAAACATGAACACCGAAATCTGACAGATTAGAAGAATTCAGCTTCTCACTCGATCTCTTATTAGTGGTAAGCCGACCTTCGAGGAACCTATCAAATTTCATCCATTCTCCTCATCTAGAAAATCAGCAGCACAGTTCTTTCTCAGACAGGTTAAATAGTACTATGCCTACAGTATCTTCCCACAGTGGGGTTTGGGAAACTCAGCAGGTGACAGAAGACATCTGTTCTGGTAATGTAAGGATCTTATCAGTTCTCTTTTGCTTGGTGCCTGCCTTAATCCCATCACTTCCATAGCCTCTGTGAGAGAGATGACAAGAAGCAGAAGTGGCAGGCATGAGTTGTAGAGGGCTCAAAGCTAAGCAGTGACACTCAGACCTGTCACTCACTATACATAAGAGGCAACCTTCAGATGTTTGTGGTGGATATTCTCAGTGTAGCACTTTACACACTTTTTTAAACTCAGCGTTTTATAGATTTAACAGTGAATAACAAAAGAAGTACTTTGATTCATCTTTCTTGCAGTTATCATGAGAGTTGCCTAAATTCCAGCTTGAATCAAATCTCACCGAGTTTCTTTAGGGTTAGCTGAATGAATGTGTGGCCTCCCAAAGGGCTTGTAACCCCTTGAAGGCCCTTTAGAGAACTCTCATTGAGCACTGGTGGAAGAGCTGGACAGGCCCCACATCCCGACTGTAGCTTCTTTACCTTTTCACACAGATGCTGAGAAACACATCACTGAACAGGTCCACCTGCCTGGAGATTAGAGAGCTCCCTCTTCTGCTAAGTGCCAAGGCCACTTCTGCTTTCTCTTCATGCCATCTTCAGAGAGAAACAAGATGCAGCAAGATCATCTCTTCCTCAAGGCAGAAACCGACAATGGTAAGATGGGAAAGTGGCAGAGCCAGAAAAAGAAGCTGCCTTGTCTCTGCCAAGCACTCACTCTTCTGCCAGATCCAAGTCTTTGTGTGCAGACAGTCTGTGCAGCAACAGGAACTGCTTCAAACCCTGCATCTGCCCCGGGCTCTTTCCCAGTATAGTTCCCTGCTTTCCAGCTCTCCCTTGATACTGCCACTTTGTCAGCCCTCCACAACAGCTTTCTGTCAGCTGAATTTCCTCAGCCATTTTATTTTTTGACAAATCTCAGAGATGCAACAGCTGGTCACCCTTCAAGACTTTCGCATGTCTCCTCTGCCACTTGCACAGATTTCTTTCTTTCTTATTGATTTGATTTTTTTCTCCATTTCCCATCATCCCCTTTATGGAGATTGAATAACAGTTTGCATTGCTTCCATTGCTCAGTTCTCTCTATTTGAAGCCCTTTCTTGTAGCAACTTCTGCACACAAGGACTTTCCAATCATAAAGTGTCACAGAACAATAATAGATGTTAATGCGTCTCTGCCTTTCTTTTCAAAAGTATCTGCACAAGCAGCCATAGCAAAACTTTTCCCCAATGTAAGCATATGGTATGGAAACTTGTTTTTATGAAAGACTGAATGGAAGACATCAAAACCATAATTCAATGTATGTAATTTTTAAAAAGACATCCACACATCTACCAGAGAATTTTAAAAATTGAGTATTATCATAGCTTCGGTGCTCCTGGGGACTGATTTCCCTTTTTAGTGCCCTCCTCCACAACTGATTTGGGCTATAGTGGGTATTTAACAAAAAGTTCTTGAATCTAAAATTGATTGTATAACGGCTAAATTTTGTCAACTGAATGGGCTGAGAAATGCCTGAGGAACTAATGAAAGCACCGCTCTGATTCTGTCTGGGTTGCGTTTCCAGAAACAGACTATGTGCTTCTGACATAATCAATACTTTTAATCAGACTGTACATTGATAATTGATAGATCCATGACTCATTGTCATTATAGGGAGATGGTTAAAGATAGGAGGTAGGCCCTAGTTGGAGTAAGTATATTTCAGGGTGTATTCGCGGGAACATTTTGCTCTGGCTTTTCTATTATGCTTTCTTTCTCTGATCCTGGCTTGCCTTGCCTTGAACTCTGTTTTGTTTTGTATATATATATATATATATATATATATATATATATATATATATATATATATAATAGTACTTGGTTGCAGTGGAAAGAACACTAACTGACACAGAATGAACGTTATATTCCACATATCTTTCCCTGAGAATTCAATACCCTTTGCAATCTTTAATATAATAATATTTTAGAGAGTATTTTTAAACCACAGAACTCCTACTTTAAGGAATGTGTGATCCATATGTAATATAACATGACATAATATAAATAATATTTATATATAAACAAATTATGTTTATAAGTTAAATTTTGTAAAAATAAAAAATACTGCTTTCCTCAACATAGTTGATATTTAAATACTATATGAGTAGATTACCTCATAACTAACTTTTTGGAGAATTTAAAGAGAGTGCTTTTTCCTTGTTTTTAGGGCATTTCTTCTCAGAACAGCTTACAAAGGTAGATATCCCATAGACCTACCATTCCATTCCAGGCTTCCAGACAGTCATTATAATATGCCATATACCTTGTCATGTACAGCAAATAACTGCATTCGGTATTGATAATAAAGCCTAAAAATAGATCTGGCTATACCACTCCTAGGCATATATCCAAAAGAGGCTCAAGTACAAAATAAGGGCATTAGCTCAACCGTGTTTGTGGCAGCTTTATTTGTAATAGCCAGAAGCTGGAAACAACCTCGATGCCCCTCAACTGAAGCATGGATACAGAAATTATTGTACATATACACAATGGAATAAAAAAACAAGGAAATCATGAAATTTGCAGGTAAATGGTGGGAACTGGAAAAGATCATCCTGAGTGAGGTATCCCAGAAGCAGAAAGACACACAGGGTATATACTCACTCATAAGTGGATATTAGACATATAATATAGTATAAACATAACAAACTCTGTACACCTAAGGAAGCTAAAAAGGAAAGAGGACTCTAGTTAAGATGTTCAATCCCCATTCAGAAACAAATGGGATGGACATTGGAGGAGGGAGAAAACAGGGAACAGGACAGGAGCTTATCACAGAAGGCCTCTAAAAGGCTCTACCCTGCAGGGTGTCAGGGCAGATGCTGAGACTCATAGCCAAACTTTGGGCAGAGTGCAGGGAATCTTATGAAAGAAATGGGAGACAGTAAGACCTGGAGAGGACAGGAACTGCACAAGGATAGCAACAGATCCAAAAAGTCTGAGCACAGGGGTCTTTTCTGAAAATGATACTCCAGCCAAAGACAAACTCATGGAGAAAACCTAGAACCCCTGCACAGATGTAGTCCATGGCAGTTCAGTGTCCAAGTGGGTTCCATAGTAATGGGACAGGGACTTTCCCTGACATGAACAGATTGGCTTGTTCTTTGATCACCTCCCCCTGAGGTGATCAGGCCACAGAAGACAATGCAGCCAGTCCTAATGAGACCTGATAGACTAGGATCAGAGGGAAGGGGAGGAGGACCTCCAGTATCAGTGGACTGAGAGAGGGATACCAGTGGGGAAGAGGGAGGGTGAGATTGGGAGGGGAGAAGGGAGAGAGGCACAGGGGGGATTCAAAGTGAATAAACTGTGATTAATAAAAATAAAAATAATTAAAAAATAAAGCCTAAAATTAATAATGTCAGAAACTGTTAAGATGCCCTAATAAATATATGTTGTTAGGAAAACCTTTGTGGGAAAAGAAATGCAATGCCTTTGGTGCCTTTTCAATCTAGATGAAAAAGAGAAAAAAAATACTAAAAGGGGGAAAATCTATGACATAAGCTCACATCTCTTAAAAATGAATCTTTCTAGAGTGAACACTTGTATGGAATTTGAAATCAGGTAAGAGAAAAACAAAATGAGGAGTTTTTCAAAAATACATAGCAACATCAGAAGCATTCAAAGCTTTAGGGTATTTTAGTCAAGAACAAAGGGAGAATGAGGACATGGGTCTGAATCCAGAAAAGCCCTAAATAGATGCAGATGTATTTTTCATTTGTTAACGCTGCATTTCTAGGCAGTAGAACGACGAACCGAGAGGCATCATATTTAAACAACTACATTAATTGTTTTTTTTAAATAATGAAATTCAAAATCAATAATGAAATTCAGAAAGTCACATACAGGGAAACTGATGTGCATATACATGCAGACATACAAAGGGACATGAAATTACAGGGTGATTCAGTATGTAATATTTCTACCTCTGAGCTTATATTGCTCAGCACCATTTAGTGATCTTAAGTGGTGAAAGCTATTTTAGTTGTGACAGCCTATTAAAAAGTGATTAATGAACCCTAATTTTCACACTGCACAATGTACGCATGTATGAGAACACCACATGGTATACCATAAGTAGGTACAATTTGTAAATCTAAAAACCAATGAGCCTGACTTCTATAGATAAGAAGTAGATAGTGCACAGAAATAAGAATCATAAATAAAACTACAAAGAAGTTGTTAATTTTAGAATTTTTCCCACACCTTGGTCTAACACCAACTGTTCTGTATATAAAACACCATTAAAGACAGACAAAACAAGTCAATTTTGAAAATTACTTAAAAGACCTAAATCTGAAGTGTCTGAGAAAATTTAAGAATATCCTAAATGGCTTAAAAAGTTATGAATGTTTGGTTAGTCCAATAAAACAATCAGGAGGGTGTAAACGTTTTTAGGGCTGACCATTTGGTATGAGACTACCAATTGCTGTTCTCTTTTCTCTCAAACTCACAGAGATCCTGCCTGCCTCCCTAGTGCTGGGATCAAAGGGGTGCATCGCCACCGCCCTGCATGTACGTCTTTTTCAATTCTCTGAATAAGACACTATGAACCTGGAAGCACCCATCCAGACATTGACCAGAGGTAGCAATGATACTACCTCTCCCAAGAACTGAAACAGTAGGATTGCTACAGTATATTTGTTACCCAGTAAATAAATAAACTGTATAAGACTTAACAAAATCATTAAATCCATCAAGATCGTAGCAGAATCATTAAAAGGAAATCTTTATCAAAATTTAAAGTGATGAACTTATGACTCAGTGATTACATTTTTTTAAAAAAATTTCAGTACAAATATAAAGCATTCACTTTAGTAAAACATATTTTCAGTGCTGTGTGCTATAATCTTATGAAATAAACATTGAGAGATGACAGAAAAACAATTTTAAGAACAAAGTAAATTGTGGTACATCTATATTATGGGATACTACATTTCTACTAGAAATTAAATAATTTAAAAAGTTGGCCAGAAACCTACTCTATTTTAATTACTGGGTCATTTTACACTTGTAAATGTGACCTTTCTACTTTCTACACAAAATACAGTCAAGCACATAAAATCTGTTACAGGCTGAAGCTTATGATTCAGTTCATGCATGGTGTTTCTTTAAGTGCCTCTCAGCACACCTGCTGCCGATGAATATCATACTTCACATTTCCATGGAGTATTTTTTTGTGATGGTACACAATTTTGTTATCATAAGACCATTATTTTACTAAATGTTCAAAAATCTACACATGCCTCAAAACAGCAAATATTTATAAAAAGTTACATAAGCAACTAAGAACATCACTCTCACTGCATATGTATTTATTACAGTAAAATATTGAAAACAGCCTATCTATGAAAACATTTTGGTTTGCCAATGGTTATCAAAGTAGCCATTGGCATTTTGTTTAAATAATTTATAACTGTAATGGGGACTATGCATCAGTTTCAGACAAAAATAAAATTACTAATACGATTGCCATGTTATATTGAAGCGTTATAATACACAGCATGTATGTAGTCCTCTTGAGATAGTTCAGTTAATGATATTTGACCATCTCACTGTTCTCTGTCTTTAAATAGTCTGTATGTGTTGAGTTCATGGTACAATAGCTTTTGTTGATAAAACGTACACAACAAACCCTGGGAAAGGTAAACTTGGGATCCCATTGACCTTATTATGATAACACCTTGGAGGGCTTGCCATGAGACTCATTCCCACCAGATCTTAGATAGGTTTGGGGAATTTATGTGCAGAAAGCTACAACTATGTCCTCTGCCTCATCATCATTCAAGAAAGACAGGGAGAAGACCAGGAGCTAACACAAAAGCATTGCAGTCACTACCTTAAGGCCTGAAGACTGTAAGAGCAAACAACAAACTCTTAAAAGATAAAATGAATACCATACACATGGTCCTTGTCAGAAGTGGTAGCATGGGTTCTGGTGCAAACTGCTTTCTTGGTAATACTACTTATTTAAGTGGCATATGGCTGTTTTGTTCAGCCTCATAGAAACATGTTTGCTGAGATAAATTAATGTTCCCATCTCAACTGCATGACTTGGCAGGAATAATATACTTGCCAGCCAATGTGTAGACTGACCCACAGGAATCCCCACTGGAAGATCTAAAGAGAAACACTGTACATGATATTGTCAAGCATTTAAAAGCAAAAGATTTAGCAGTAATATCTACAGACCTTGGGCTAACCCAAGATTCAAGGATAACACTCCAACTTTTACTAGAAAGAGGGTCAGGGAATTTCAATGAGCCTGGTCTTCACTGTACAGGCCAAGAACTACATGACTAATTTATTAACCATGTATGTTCTGTGTGTTGAGACATAGCTGTATTTGGTACATCCTCAAACCTGAGCTACTATAGCCCACCAAAGGTAAAGATAGCGGTACAGTGCACTTCCCAGTCCCTCAGAACCTGATTTCAGATTCTCTCATCTTTCTCATTTTCATCTTGGACTGTCACATTCTCTAAGCCTGTCTCCTTATTGATGAGAGGAGAGGTATTATGTTGATACAAATTAATAAAAGGTTATTAAAATACATGGAATGTAATGATTATTCAAATAGAGTTTGGAACCCAGTGGTGAGCAGAGCTCTATGGAGGGCAGAGAACTGAGGGACCATCTAGGTGTGGAAAAGAAGTGACCACACCCAACACCCTTAACATTAAAGAAAGGTGGTCTTCAACAGTGTTCAATATGCAGTTAGGGTTTTGGATATGATCCTAGTATTGTGAGGAACTAACACCTTAATAAGTTATTTTTAAGCTGTCAGTCTATTTGTGCAGAATATTATAAAGGGTCGAATATTATGACACCCATTGGGCACAGTGGAGTTCAAGGAAGCCAATGAACTATGTAGTCTGAGGTTCAATTTTATAGGCTCCTCAATTCTACATTTTATCTGTAATTTTGATGTCACTTGAGGACATTGCTTCCCAGTAAATTCAGAGTCACATTTTAAATTAGTTTCAGTTTGTACTAGAACTCCAAAAATTACACAACTGTCTTCATCTCTGTCTCTTCCTCTAATCCCTTCTCTCTTTCCATCCTGGACACCTACCTTATTAGGAACATGCTGTTACTTGCCTTTTATGAAAGAACAATTAAGTCTCAGCTATGGTCTGTGCTTGAAGATAGCCCTGTGGTTCTTGAATGTACTGGTGGGACTATTTTGCTTGGTATAACTGTTTTAAGGACTATGCAACTGACTAGGGCTTTAAAACTCTTAGATATGGTGGAAGTGACACATGCCCGTAGTTCTGGCATTTGGGAAGCTGAAGTAGAAAGGTCTTCATGGTTTGGAAGCCAGCCTTGGCTACAGATTAAGTTCTAGACTATCTCAAGAGGGAAATGAAATAAAATAAAGAAACCAAAAATGTAAACCACATAATTGCTGTTGAGGTGGTTAAACAATCTTTTTTCTTATTAGTGATTTGGACTCTGAAAGGTGAAGCCCCTGAGAATCATCGGCTCATGAAGACATCACCTCACAGCTTCCCAGTGCAGCTATGGCAGAAGCAATGATTCAGTCCAAGTGGTCTGGGCTTCATTTTTATGGTGATTAAATAGAGGAATACATTTAGAAGATGAAGCGTTTAGATCAACTCTTTTATTAGATGGCAGAACTTTAATTCCAATAACAATTTAATTGTCAGTTTCTTTTCACTCTAGGAATGTAAGAATTGACCCACCCGGTCCAAATTGGGAGTGGGGATGGTTCATGCTACAAATGCTAATTGACTTGAAAATTTGCCTCTTTAATAGCCTCTGATATGTTAGATTATGCCACCTGCCCCTGAATGATCTGAAACGGGATTTTCACAGAGAACAGACTTCCTGCCTAGGATGCAATGAATCTTGGAGTGAGAGTAACTCAGGGCTCTGCTGCTTCTTCCAGTGGAAGCAACTGGAGGCCAAACACATCTGTGGGAAGGAACAGTGCTTAAACCGGACTTGAGGAACTTTCCCACTTATAACCCCTTTACCCAGAAACTTTTATACAACCATGGGTAAGTATGTTAAATAGGTAAAAAAAAAACCAAACATTTACTACTAATAATAATAAAAGACATTTACACTAAAATTAATTCTTGGCATTCATAGGATTTGAGTATTTTTTAAAAGGCAAAAGCAAAATTTTATGCTAATGTCATAAATTGCATGCTTATTGTTATAGAAAGTATTAAATTTGGGCTGGATGTTTGACTGTAAAGAATCTTCAAGACTTTTCAGAGTTGATCAACAATTCATTTTATAATCAATGCTGAAAATACCTAGTACAAATATAGCAGAAATATATTCAGGACTATTTTAGAAAGTGCTGAAAATTCTGGCCTAAACTGAAGACAAAATTCATTTAACTATTTTTGTTAATGAAACTTAAGGCAGCAGCTCAAGTAGAAATTTTTAAAATCAAACATTTGCACGCAGTCTAATCCAGTTATTTCATACTTATTTCATACTTAAGTGCTGAGGACTGAGGTGGGAAGACATTAAAAGTCTGTTTTCCGTAACCAATATGTTTCTACGAAAGCAGAATGTGAATACAGTAACAGCCCTGAAACACCGCACATGTAGCGGTGCCTTCACCAAAATGCTCTAGGAAGTGTTGAGCAGCATGCCAAGTGCAAAGTGTGCACATTGTGTCCTCAGATCTAGGGCTGCTGTAAAGTCACACACCGAAGCTGAAGCAAACATAGTCGTAAATAGACCAAGAGAAATGCATTTATACACACACACACACACACACACACACACACACATTTAGTTATGTAACCACCTATTGGCTTGAGACACACAGTTTAAGAAACTAGATCATGGACTATCATGTGAGTGACTCCTTGTAGAGAAAGCCACATTCTCCAGCCTGCTTTAAGGTTGGTGAGTTGCCAACCAACACCCCAGGAACAGGGCTTTTTGCTCTAGAGGGAGGGAACCCCCTGTTAATTGCCTTGGGCTTCAGTCTTAAGATCAATGAGTTGACCAAACAAAACTCATGAATAATAAACAAAATTCTTTGTACTCCCTTTCTTTATTCCTGTTTCAGCCCATAGTATAGAAATCACACCCTTCCTTTTTGGGAATGGTAAGAAGCTCCTCTACTCTCATTTTTCCTCTTCTTTTGTTGAGATCCACGCCCTTTCCTCCTTGATAGTTTTTATCTATAATGGTATAAATCATACTCATTAAAACCATGGCACATCTGTAAAAGGATGTGTAGTTAGAAAACCTGAACTTTCCATCCTTCCCTCAAATACTAGACACACTCTTCACCAAACACATCCACATATGCTTACAGGGAACCAAGCCAAATACACTGCGTCTTTCAATACCTGAAAGTTGCATATGTGACCCTTAGACACTAGAGGGATCCCTACTGAGATTGCTTACGAAGCTGGCACTTCTGGGAAATGAGATATTTTCTAAGGTGTTAACATAAAGCAGAAGCTACACAGGGTGTGAGATACAGTTGAGACACCTCTCATTCCCACTGTGAAAAACAGAAAACGGAAGATAGAGGAGATCTTGTGGCTTACTTAATGTTTATTTGACTGTAATATGACTAGCACCTATGGCCTTCAAAGCCTTGTTTAAATCAGTTTTAGCACAAAACTCCAGCACCTGTGTAACTTCCATCAAATTTAGAAACTAACCAGGGAGCTACTAAAGATAGAATTTTGGTGTTATGTTTCAGATTTGGCTAGATCGGCCTCTATATGTTCTAGTGAGGTCTAACTAGACACAGAACAATAAACACTTTGAAGCTTTGTTGCCTTCTGCAATTCACCACACTCAGAGGTTGGCTCTCACAACCTTCCGGCATAGTGAAAAGCCTGGGATATTAATGAGAAGCTGTTATTTCTTCTAAAGGAAGCACTGCTTTTCAGGATCATTGGCTTCTAGCACGTGAGGTGTACGTCTTCTCGCCCACATGCTAGATGTGGAAACACCTGTTGGTGGTGGATCAGGAACAGTTGGCAGTGAACTACAAAGTGTAAGAATCTGAAGGTAACTAGGTCTTATTACCGTATGCTGGCATAAAAATATTATTTCCCTACTGTGGATAGAGGAACAGAAGCCTCCTGTCTGCAAAGATATGAACATTTGTTGGGAAATTTATGTTGATATATAACAGCATATGGTCTTTTTCATCATGGATTCATGTGCGGGAGGCAAGCTTGGTGTTCACAGTTAGAGGCACTGAAGGTGGAGCCATGGGAGGTGTCCAAGCATTTGGAAGCACAGCGTCCAAAATACTTACACATTCCCAGAGTAGCCATCAATGTGCCCCGTAAAGAATTTGACCTTTGAAATTATCAGAGAAACAGTGACATTCCCCTCAGATAGAGGGCTGTAGTGAAAGCCACATCTACATGCTCTAAAAGGGTCATAGGGATCTTCTAGGATAATATTGCAAACCACAGAAAGAGAGGAAGAACAAAAAAATCCATTTCTAGTGCTCATTAGAAAATAATCTATACTTGCTTTAAAAGATATGCCACCTAAGGTATTCTAGGAAGTAAGATTGCCCATGCTTATGATTAATGAGCTTTGGTTTGGGATTTTATTTTATTAGTTTTATGTGGTTGCTGTTACACTTTACATATTTACTTTTGGGTCACTTTGTTAGACAATATTTATTTAAAATTTATTGCCCTTTTAATGTTAATTATGACATCCACCCCACAAACACTTGTGGTGTAAAGAGAAGAATGATTTACATTTAGGGAATGCTAGTCTTGAAATTAGCTGGCACTCAGGGAGGTGATTTTCACACTCTTTCCTGTCCTTCATTATGATCTTCCCTGTTCCACCCCTAGCCTTTAACAGCCTGCTTGAGTTCCCCTCCTCTTGCCCCACGTCCATTTCCTTTAGGAATCCTACCTCCTCTCATCCGTGGAACTGTGGTGTGGACCTAGCTTTGCTCCTTCCTGTGGTCCCACTCAAATCTCCAACTTAGCCATCCCATAATGTCAGCCTTGAACACCTACAAACACTTTTTGCCTGGGACCCCCAGTAGCTACACTGGGCTGGGACTCAGGCAGGCTATTCTCACTCTCTTTCCTGTCATTCGTAAATTCAAATTCTTTACTAATAGCCAGGAGTAAATTCTGAGCCAGGACCTTTGTTGCTTTATCCAGTGGCAAGATTGCTGGTTGCCCTGCCCTTTTCATGTTTTATTAATTAAATATATTCTTTGACAGCTTTATACATGTATATAATGCATCTTGATTACTTTTACTCTCACTGTCTTTGATCTCCTTCCCACCTGTCAATCTGCACACCTCCCTAGAAGTCCCTCTCCCAAATTCAGGTCTTTTTTGTTTTATGATCAACTGAGTTTAACTAGGGCCATCTGTATGACCGCTGGTTTGAAATTATGCACTTGGATCTGATGGGGTCACTGTTGCTTACACAACTGAAGGCAATGATTGTACCTCCCTGAGAGTCCATTAGTAGCAAGGAATGGTAGGGCCTCCTGATTCATGAATGGCTATTCACAGGCTCAGTCATTTGCAATTCCAGTGCAGCAATCTGCAGCTGCTCTGAGATCATGGGTGCAGGTCTGTGTGATGTCCTGAAGACAGCATTTTCAGGCTTCTTCTTCTCTTTTGGCTCTTACATTCATTCTCTTCCCTCTTCTGCATTGTTCTTAATTCTTAAGGGGCATGATATAATTTTCTGGTGAGATGATGAAAACCCAGCTGTCATTTATTCTCAACATTTTGAACAGCTGAATCTCCACAGCCACCACCTTTCACTGAAAATAGAAGCTTCTCTGATTAAGGCTATCTTTGGTTATAAAATACTCCTGTTTGAATAACAATTATCAAAAAACATTAAGTGATAGCAGAGACTGTTGAAGTTGTGGGGGGAAAATTCATTGTTGATGGGAACGTAGACTGACCTATTATGTAAATCAAGTCCACTCCTAGGCATATACCAGAAGGAATGTATGTCCTACTGCAGAGGTACTTGCTCATCCATGTGTATCGCCGCTCTGCTCAAACCAGCCAGGGAATGAAATCAGCTGAGATGTCCATTAAATGAAATGCATCCAATAAATGTGTGGTAACATATACACGGTGGAACTTTATTCAGCTAAAAGAAAAACAAAATTTGCAAGTAAACGGATGGAGCTAGATAACATTGCATTAAGTAAGATGATCCAGGCCACGAGAGACAAACACCACTTGTGGTTTCTCATATATGACTCTGATCTTTGACTCCCTAGTCTTGAGTGTTTATCTTGGATTCTTATAGAGAACAAGAAACTAGGAATTGCCATGGCAAGGTGGTACAATAAAGAAGGAAAGCTTCAGAGCATAGGCTAATTGTTGCCCTCCTGACTTCTTAACAAAAGGTTCTAGGAAGCACAAACATAGCACTAAGCACAGAAGTGTTTTTAAATTGGAGAAGGAGGAGGAGGGAGGATAAATGTTTGTATAAACATAAAAATGTGTGGGCGTTTGTTAGTTTGCTGTGGTTGTCAAAACGAAATGCCACAGATGGAATGGCTCAAGCAGCATTCACTTGTTCACAGTTTAAGAGTCAAGAAGAATGTTTCATCTAAGTCATTTTTTCACTGGCTTATAGATGGCTATCTTTTCACTGACCTCACATGGCCCTTACACAAACATCCTGATGTGTGTTCCTCTTTTCTAATCTCCTCTTCTAAAGACAATTATTAGTAGGTTGAGTGAGGAACCGCTCTAAAGTCCTCATTTTCTGTTTTTGTCTGGTGTTGGTTTTCTTTCGTTGTTTTATTACATTTTACTTAGTAAGGAGGGGCATAAACCAACTTGTCAGCATCAGTTTTCTCCTTTCACCTTTACTCAGCCCCAAGGATTAAACTCAGATAAGCTGGCTCCCTTGCTCACTGACCCGTCCCCTCAGTCTCCCTTTACTGGTCACCTCTGCAAACATCCTCCTGTACTCACATGTGCCTGTGCATGCACACCTCAACTCACACACACACACATACACACACAGACAGACAGACACACACACACACACACAAACGCGCACACACACACACACACACACAAAATACCGACACCAGGGTTGAGCTTGCACTATATGAATCCAGCCTTATAACTCAGCCCTGGGCTTGACATCATTTTCATTTCTTCTTTCAAAGATGTATTTATGTTATGTGTATAAAATTCTGCCACAATCTATGTATGAGCCCCACTTGTATGTCTGATACCCACAGAGGTCAGAAGAGACAACAGACCTTCTGGGACTGGAATTATCATTAGCTGTGAGCTTCCATGTGGGTCCTGGGAACTGAGACTGTGTCCTTTGCAGGAGCAGCAAGGGCTTTCATATACTGACCTCTCTCCCCCACACCCCTGAATATTCATCTATTTCACACACTGCACTGAAGGCTTCAGGTTTTCTGTAGCTTGCGGTTTTCTCATTTATAAAGGACAGAAATTGGGTCACATGTTTCTCTCTAACTATTCCAGTTCTTAACATAGCAGGCATTTGTTATTATCTGACTGCATTTTGTTGACTGCAAAATTACATAATATTTACTGATAAATATCATTGAAATTGGATAGATGGTGATAATTTCATTTTCATTCAAAATTTGCGATGAAACATATACCTAGCTTCCTGGATGGTTTCCTTTGAGTTATGTAAAGAAACATGATTCAAGGAGCACACAGGCAACATCTAGCGGAAGCTCACCCCATCATCTTCTACTGCTTCCCTCTGCTTGCTGACACAGACTATTTCTCTTGTGATTCCCAGAATTTCCCTTCATTCTTTGATTTCCCACCCATCAGCTTCTATCTCCATTTTTTCAGCCAACATCTTCCATATGCCATCTTATAGCCCTATACTTGCTTAGATAATACTAGTTTAAAAAAAAAAACGCTATCACATCTACTGGCATTAATGTCTCTCTGATTTTCTTGGAGACTTGTAATTACCGTCCACAGTTTGACCCCAAGAGTAACTCTAGGTAACTATCTAGTTCATTATCTGCTTGTGCTTTAACATGAGAAAAGCTAGAGCAGGATTTATATAACACTCACTTGTTTTTTTCTGACAACAGCCCATTCCAGGGTCTTGGATACAGTTTGATCTGTCTAATATTCCCTCTACTGTAGGATTTACTGTAAGGCCTGAAGATACTCTTTCATGCACTCTCTTCCTTGTTAAGCAGCAAAAACAGCTTGTCTGTTTCTTTTGCAGTGGTTCCCCTCGCATCTGATGCAAAGAAGATACTAAGGAACTTCCAACAACCATGGAAAGGAACTGAGGGGAGAGTTTAGTGGAAGAAAATACTTACCATGTAAGCATGAAGATCTGAGTTTAGATTCCCAGCATTCATCTGTAAACCCAGAGTTGGGAAGGCAGAGACAAGTGGATCTTTGCAACTCACTGGCCAGCCAAGGCTAGACAATTGGTGAGCGCCAGGTTCAGTGAGAGGCCCTGTCTCAGAACATAAGATGTCAAGCAGTAGTTCTCAGACTGTGGGTTACAACCCATTGGAGGGTCACGTATCAGATATCCTGCTTATCAGATGTTTATATTATGATTCATACCAGTGGCTTTTAAATCTGGCCAGAATGGCCAAGAACAATAAAACAAAAGCCAAATCATGCTGGCAAAGGTGGGAAGAGGAACGCTCATCTATTTCTGATGGGGGTGTATGTGTACAGTCACCATGAAATTCAGTGTGGCTGCTTCTCAGGAAACAGGGAATAGATCCTTCTCAATAGCCAGCTATCTCACTTGTGGACACATAGCCAAAATACTCTACATCCTACTGCAGAGACACTTGCTCAACCATGTTCATTACTTCTGTAGTCATAATATCCAGAAACTGGAAACAGATGTCTATCAGTGATTGAATGGGTAAAGGAAATGGTATAAGTTTACAGAATGGAAGATTGTTCAGCTGTTAAAATAAATGAAGTCATGAAATTTCCATGTAAATGGATGGAGATATGAAACTTGTCCTGAATAAGGTAGCCCAGACCCCAGAAGACAAATATAGTATGTGTTCTTTTATATGTGGATCTTAGTTGTTAAGTCTCTATATGCAAGTGACAATCTGTAGAACCATGGAGGTTAGGTATAAAATAAGGGACTAGGTTATAGGGATAGACCTCCCTAGGAAGGGAAAATAGAATAAAAATAATGGATGGATGGAAGGGGATGTTCTATAATGGGAGGGGGGAAATGGAGAAAGGGATGGAATGCAGGGGGATATCCAAAATTAAGGGTCATTTATAGGGTCATATGAGGACCTCCCTAAAATATACACATGTATAAAGACCTAAATGGAATTGTTAAATAACTGGGGAGATGAAGCCACAACTGGACATCTTGTGTCACCAAATGAAGCCTCGATTTCTGGAAATTAGTCACATTTAGTCAAGTTTTTGGACCAAAGGGCCCCATGGAACACATAAACAACCTAGGTTATTGCCAGGACTATTGGTTGCCTTCATAAATGGATAGTAAAACCTCATTGCAGAAGACACCACCTATACAATTCATTGAACATAAAGACATCAAGCTGGTGCTTACCTAAGGGTCCTCACCCCTACTGAATGGTACTTATGGTACTGGAAGGTATTCTGCATGCTCACAGGAGAAAGGTAAACACCAACCCAGGTACAAAACCTTCAGTCTACAATAGTGATCTTCGTGCAAGATACACTGTTATTATAGTGTCAAAAGCTTGTGGATTTAAGCTATATGATTGGATATAAGGCCTACTCCATGAACTGGACCTCATCCTCAACACTGTTCAGGAGGCCAAGAACCTGAGACTAGATAGGACAGCCACTAAATGGAAAACCAATCACTACTGTTCTGCTAAAGGAGCTTAGCAATAAAATGACTCCTAATGACATTCTGCTATACTAGCAGACCAGTGTCTTGGTCAATCATCATCAGAGAAGCTTTCTCATATAGTAGACAATAACAAATACAGAGACATACAGCCAGACAATGTATAGAGAGTAAGAAACCATGGAACACCAAGTTCTAAATGGAGTGTCCCCTTCAGATCCCTTCCCCTCAGTGTTAAGGGAACCCTAAAGAGGAGAAATTGGAAATTCCTCTCTTGAGGGCAGGGCCCATGCTCAGCAATAAATGTCCAATGTTAAGACAAACTCAGTAACATTTTTGGAGGGTCTTGGGCTCATAAGGCCTTGTCATGACATATCTTAAAAAATCTTACAGATTCTTTGTGTGTGTGTGTGTGTGTGTGTGTGTATGTGTGTGGGTGTGTGCGTGTGTGTCTGTGTAATGGTTTCAAGTATTTAGCTCTTTTTCTTTGTTATGTTTGTCTTTTTGTAGTCTGTTTTGTTTTTGTTTTATCTCATTTTATTTTATTATTATTATTAGATCCCTGTTTGTTTTCTAATGAGTAAAATGGATGGAAGGTGGGGAGGATCTGGGAGGAGTTAGGAGAGGGGAAACCATAATTAGATATACTGTAAAAATGTGGTTTTTTTTCAATAAAAAGTAACATAAACACACATCATTTTCCCAACATGCTGCATGCAGTAAGGTGATGTATTAGTGTTTATTAGATGACAGACATGATATTTGACAAATTACTGCTTTTAATAAAGTTCATGGATAGAAAATTTCTGAGAGGTGGCAACTGGAACATGACTAGAGATCTCTCTGACTGCAACCCTGTGGATGTGTGAGGTTGTTGAAGTTATTTTGGTTCTATGAGTATCACCCCCCCCCAGTAAATTTAGAATAATTGTATAATTAAATGGTGCTCTGCAGATTAAATACCATTAAAATGAAATTCTTTTCACACAGTATCATTTGTAAGGTTTTCATTTTCATCCAAAAATGGAGTCCTCTGTTTTTAATATTTTCAATTTGTCTCGGTCACAAGAGGATGATGATGACTAATGAGAACATATAATTATGAACAACTCGGTAGGAAACAGTCGTTTCTATTTCTCTGATAGTCTTTAAGACAACAACTCCCATGTTGAGAATCTCAACCTCACATCAGGACTTGGATCCCAAAAGAAGAAGAAGAAAAAAACTTCCATTGTATTATAATTTTGTATAAAAGCTGTTTTGTTTTTTTTTTACCCTTGTTTGGTTCATAGATCTAAACAGCTAAGTAGTATCTCAGAACTTGGTCAGGCCTCCTGATTTCTGGCTTGAAGCAAAGTGTAGCAAGACCATTATGATTAAAAACATGTCTACCACTCATGAAGTCAAGATGCAAGAACTGAATTTTTTGCATTCAAAATTGTTTAACAAGTAGTTCTTAAGCATACACTGCTTGCTAGATAACTGTGATGAATTCTAGAGCATTGTAGAAATTACAGCTCAATAGGAATGAGGAGTGAAATCTACTCATGTGCTAAACATTGTGAAGAAGTGTGAGTGTATTACTACTGAAATATATAAGGGGCAGCTAATTCAGCTTCAGTATTGGCAAGGTCATCAATGAACCCTGAGGGAGAAAAACACATGTATTTGGTTTTAAAGCATGAACAATATTTTGGTAGGTGGAGAAGAGATTATCAAAATACAAGATTTTTTAAAAAAAATTGCTAAAATGTGAAATCATGACATATTGTTGCTATCAATTATGATACTTGTACAAGATCCTTGCAAGTAGAATTGACTGTCAGTTTATCTTAATCAAATAATCAGGAAGTCAACAAGGAAAGCCATTTCCTGGAGCCTATTTTCTAGTGTTTTTGGTTAAGCTCATGGTTTGGAATCAGTTACACCATTTTTGGTCTTTAGCATGGAGGCTGACATTTTCTTCATGTGAGGTGTCCACAGAGCACACATGCATTGGCTACATGGTATGTTCTCTGTATTCTTCAAATCTTATTTCTTGTTCATGATGACCAAACTACATAAACCTTTTCATTACATTTACAAACATATAATTTATTTGGCTTTCTGAGGCCATACATATGTCGGTGTTACCACCACAAAATTGATATAGGTTCTTTAAGAATTCAGAGGGGCTATAATATAAGGCATTGAGTACATACAACCCTATAAACACTCACTCATATAATCCCAGAGGCACTCACTCAGTACACACCCTTGTGGTAAGATCTTGTTATTAGATACCTTTTCTTCCACTGTATGACCTAAAATGGACTCCTCATTCTCTCAGAGTGGTCTCACTGCTACAAGCAAGACTCTATCTCTGTCTGTGTGATCTGATTATACTCCCTTGCTCACAGCTGACTGGGCAGGTTACAGCTCTCCCTTTGGGTGTATTTTGTCCTGATTATTGAAGCTGGATCTTGGATGAACCAATACCTAGTGCAGGGAGTCAGAATATATGACACATGCATTTACAATTTCTACTTCTTTCAACCAGTCGAAGTCTTTTTTCATCAAAATAATAGCTTTTCTATGATCTAACCCATACATGCAGTGTGCACTATTCAGAAGATTGCGACTCATTGGCCTTTACTGCATTGAGTTATACAACTACCGCAGCAACTTCAGAAAACTTCCATCACCCCAACAATGCCCGAATCCATTTAACTGTAATACTTTTCTTTCCCCCTTACTTGGATACTGACAACTAAACATCTACTTTGCTATATCTTATTTAAATGTGGTAATAGAAAAAAAGACAAGGTTCACTGGAAGTGACTAAAGTTGTCACAGAAAAGTCTACAGTTCACATATATTAAGTATGTATGTGCCTAGCTATATGAAATATGCACATATTAAGTATGTATGTGCCTAGCTATATGAAATATGCACGTAGAGACATAAAACCTTAGAAGCACCTGCATTTTTTAATGCCAGATATAATTATTTGTCTTTAAGTAATGTAAAAAATCTTCCCTAGACCAGTACCCACCAACCAAAGCAGGGAACTGTCTAATACAATTTAGAGTTTAGTTCCATCCAATATTGTAAAATGTTAGTTCATTCACAGCTCAGATTCTTTTAGAGGGTTGTGTGAGTCTTCAGAAATTTGATTCCCTCTTTGGTCCAGTGGATGTGAGATAGGCTTTGAAATCAGAGTTAGTCATACCCTTTTCCTAATGCTTATATTTCCCATAATCAGGCTAATATTTTACAAGGCTTTATTAAGATTGCCTAATGTATGCAAAGAGTACTCTACAGGGCTATGAATCCCACGAGTCGATGCATACATGGGGAATATGTGACTAATAGAGTCAGCACAGGGTGGTCTTCCCAATAGTGGGACATTGTACACAGATCTTACTGATCCACTAGGAATAAGAGTTTAATCTTCCAGTATGTACTGGCCATACACTGGCCCTGAACTCTCTAGTGGGATATGAACTGAAGGGGCATACATCGCTCTGGACCAAGAGATTAAATAAACATTGTTTCACTTTTTTTTTCTCCTCTTGTCTTCTCCAAATCCAAAGCCGCTGACCTGAAGGAACGGGTGCTTTGAATTCATACACAGAAACAAGCTGCATGCCAAAAAAGGAAAAGAGGTGTGAGACTCCTACATAAATAAGGAAGAAATGTATTCAGTTAAACCACTGAAATTTGGGAGGTATTGATCATGGCAGCTATCTCTGCCCTCACAAATACAGTATGTACCAAAACTCTATTCTTAGTATTTTTTCTGAAAACTTTGCAATTACAAATTCCTTAGGATAAATGCTTTATTTCTTCAGGGAACATCAAATGAAATTCATTTGGATCCATTTAGGAGACTGTTTTTCAGAAAGATCAATGGAATATATCTGTAAAACACATGAGGCTAATTCATGACCCTGGTAGTATTTTCTACATCCATTCAAAATTCATTCAACAAATATTTATTGAGTGTCTCCAGCAGGAGAGAGGAACGAGTGACGCTATATTTTAGAAACAGATAGTGATAGCATGTTGGGTAATTGGAAGGTGGTGCTTGAAGCCAACCATAGATCATAGGTTTATTATAACTGCCTTCATGAAAAGCTGCTGACTTTTCAAAGCATGTTTGATTTTTGCATCAAGTCCTTAAATTCTGGCTACCCGATGTCATACATCCACTCTCCTAAGCCTGTGAAGCCCAACAGGAAAGATATTTTCTGCACTATTTAGGGTATGAATATTGAGAAAACAGAGACATGCTCTGTGGTAGGATTTGGGTAAAGGGCTACAGTTTAGGAGCTGTTAAAAGCTGTGTTCAAATCTTGTCTTTAACCATTCTTTTATTTGTATCTTCTTGTATTGAGAGCAATAATCATAGATATAACATGGAACTTCAGAGAAGATCTTCGGTTATTCACATACAGCAAGAATAAAATGGCACTAATTAAAGGTAGCTGGTATAGTTGCTTTCCAAGGGAATCCCAGCTAATTCATTATCCCAGACTCTCTGACAACATCAAAACTTACAGATAATTACTTCCTATTTTACTCTTTGTCCATATAAAAAGAAAGCTCTGTAGCCTTCTTTGGCTTGACTACATCAGTGATTGGTAAGTATGCATGACACATATGCACTTCAAAACATATTCACCACATTCAGACATGTACACATCACACATCTCTTATCAGGGCATTAGTCATATAGGCCAGTTCAGTTTTCATGGAATGAAGGTTCTAATGTTCTGCTATTTCTCCCTATACTTAAAAGTCTCCCCACAACCTCTCAAAATTCATTATATTTCCTGATACCTGATTCAGCCTTAACTCTTAGTCTTAGAGAAAAGTGAAAACTATGTATGTCACACTATTTAAAAAAAAAAGCTCACAGAGGTCTGAAGCAGAAATTGTGGTGCCTTTATGAGTCTGCACTAGGTCCTCTGTGTAGATGTTATGCTTTTTTGGAGAGTGTGTCTCTTAACAGTGGGAGTAGGGATGTCTCAGACTCACTCACCTGCTCTTGGGACCTTTTTATCCTACTGGAATGTGCTGCCAAGTCCCGATCTGGGAGTTTGTACCTAGTCTACTTAGTCTTGTTGTATATTTTCATGCCATATTTGGCTGATATCCCTAGGGGTCTCCTCTTTTCTGAAGGAAAACAGAGGAGGAGTGGATCTCATGGTGAAAGAAGACATGGAGGGTTCTGGGAGGAGTGAAGGGAGGGAAAAACTGTGCTCAGGGTGTACTGTATAAGAGAAGGATATATAAATATATTTTTTTAAAGCTCAGAAATTTTAAAAAGTTTTATTAAGCAATCCTCTATAAACAGGCCAGCTCTGTTTCTCTGAAATGACATGATGTTTTCTGGGAACTTAAAAACCCCAGTGTGAATTCAATGTTCCCCATTTTCTGTAAAAGCACTTGAGCTGATGACATGCTGAGCAACCTTTAACCTTTCATTTGGAAGTATTTACTCTGGGTGTTCTTTCAGAACTTTGTATGCATGTGCTATGGGAGAATACCAAGGGAGGAAAGGATTGAGAAGAAATGTTTGATTGCCCTTGGTTCCTAGTTGGGAAATGCAGATTTAAGGCATAAGCAGAAGGCGGCCCTCAATTTTGTCTTTCCCTGAGTGCATCTGTATGTGTGGCTTGGTTGGAATCTTATGCTACTTTTGGATAAGGCTCAAATAAGGCTCTGTTGAGAGAGAGCACTTATCTAGCATGCACACAGCCCTGGGTTCCATCCCTAGCTCCACAGAAACAACAATTCCTGCAGTTTTCTAAGACTGCAAGAAAAAACATGTGCTCGTCTCAGGTTTTCTCTGTACAAATAGAACCATCAATAGAATTAATTTCAAAATAATGAAAAAAGGCTGTCTTATATACATCTAAAGGACTGCACATACTATTACCAAGATCCTTGCAATTTTGTTTATTGCTGCTCTCCTTGCAACAACAAGAAATGGGATCAACCTAGATGTCTATCAGCAGATTAATGGATACTGAAAATATGATACATACATACAATGGAGTTTTATTCAGCTATTATAAAAAGGAAACTGCAAGAAAATTCATGGAATTAAAAAAAAAACATTATATTAATTGAGGTAACCCAGCTCTGAAAGATAAATATATTTTTTCTTATGGATACAGATCTTAGCTTCTATTTATTCAATAAACATTGAATATGATCATCTAGGTGGGAGTAAATATGGTTAAAGGGAATAAAGCTAGAAAGGAATTCACGAAACTGAAAAATAAAGAGACATTTAGTGGAAGGAAGTGGGGAAGACAGTAGGAAAAAGTGAAAAGGGCTATTGATGGTGAATGAATACAGCAGACGAAAAGGAAGGGCAGGGAGATGAATGAAGATGGGAGGTAGAAACCATCATAATAAAACATGCCAAATATTTTATATAGAAACCTATTATTTTGTAAGTCAGTTAAAATGAAATAAATGATTGAAAATGGCAATTATGGCTCACTCCAAGATGGTGGCATCCACTGGGCAGTGTCTGAATAATAGGAGCTCAGTGACTGTAGAGTGAGCTACTGGACATGCAGCTGACTCCGAAATGCTAGCTTCCCTATTTCCTCCTTGAGAGGTGGGATCCTGGCTGCCAGTTACACATGGTTTCAGTCTCTAGTCCACAGCTCTACTAGTCTTTCTAAAGACACCTGCTGTTCCTCAAGATCATACAGGTTAGACACCTCACCTAATCCCCTGCCTGTAAGTCCAATTGGGACAAAGACAGCAGAGAGAAGATGCAGGCACTTCACTAAGATCCAGCTTCCAGCCCACATCCCTTTTCAACACCCCAAAGGAGGGCTTCCAGGCCCCATGCACATCCAGCTTCTGGCCCAGGGTGCCTCACACATGCCCAAGAAACCCAGAAGTAACCAGGAAAAACCAGCCAATGCCAAGGACAACCAGATGCCTAAGAGCCAACATAAGAAGACAACAAGCAAAAGCTAGGGCAATTTGGCACCACTGGACCGCAGGTATACTAGTACAATAAGCCCCGGATATCCTAACATAGCTGAAACACAAGAAAATTATCTTAAATCTATGTTTCTGAAGTTGGTAGAGACATTTAAAGAGAAAAAAATAATTCACATAGAGAAATATAGGAAATCACAATCAAACAGGCGAAGGAAATGAATAAAACAGTTCAAGACCTAAAAATGGAAGTAGAAACAATAAAGAAAACACAAACTGAGGAAATCCTGGAGATGAAAAACCTAGAGAAGAGAACAGGAACTACAGAGGTAAGCATTGCTAACATGATAGAGATAGAGGAGAGTATCTCAGGCACAGAAGATACAATGTAGTAAAATGATACATCTCTCAAAGAAAATATTAAATCTAAAAAAATTCCTGAAACAAAACACCCAAGGATCAAGGACATGATGAATAGATGAAACCTAAGGATAGTAGAAATAGAAAAAAGAAAACATTCCAGGGTCCAAGGACCAGAAAATCTTTTCAAGAATGTAATAGAAGAAAATTTTCCCAACCTAAAGGAAGAGATACCTTTAAACATAAAAAAGCTTACAAAACACGAAATAGATTACACCAGAAGAGAAATTTCTCCTGCTACATAATAATCAAAATACTAAATGTACAGAAGAAAGAAAAAATATTAAAAGTTGAAAGGGAAAATGGTCAAGTAACATATAAAGGTAAGCCTATCAGAATCACCTCTGACCTCTCAACAGAGACTCAAAAAGCCAGAAGGGACTGGGCAGATGTCTTGCAGACCCTAAGAAACCACAGATATAGTCTAGATTACTATATCCAGCAAAACTTTCAGTGACTATAGATGAAGTAAACAAGATATGCCATGATAAAACAATCCCACCCCTACAGAAGGTACTGGAAGGAAAACTGCAACCCAAAGAAGGTTAAGCACATTCAAGAAATCACAAAAAATAAATAACTTCATTGCATCAAAACCAAAAGACAAACACACAAACAGACTACCACCACCAACCTCAAAATAAAAAAAAATTAACAATCATTGACCATTAATATTTTTAACATCTGTGGGCTCAGTTTCCAAGTAGAAAGACACAGGATGGGAATGGATGCATGAACAGGACCCATCATTCTTGCTGCATACAAGAAACACACCTCAGCAACAAGGATAGACTTTACCTCAGAATAAAGGACTGGAAAAAAGTTTTCCAAGCAAATAGACTCAAGAAGCAAACTGGCGTAGCCATCCAAATAGCTAATAAAGTAGACTTTCAACCAAAATTAATCAAAAGAGATAGAGAAGGACACTTCATTTTTATTAAATGAAAAATCCCGCAAGATATAATCTCTATCCTGAACACAAATGCCCCAAATACAAGGGTACCCACATTTAATAAAGAAACATTACTAAAGCTTAAAGCACACATTATTCCTCACACATTAAGCACAGAAGACTTCACCCGAGTGTGGTGGTCCATAGCTTTAATGCCAGCACTCAGGGAGGCAAAGGCAAGCAGATCTCTTAGTTTGAGGCTAGCTTTCTCTATAAAGCAAGTCTGGGAAAGCCAAGGCTACACAGAGAAATGCTGTCTTAAAAAAGAAAAGAAAAATAAAGAACTCAAGAAATTGAACACTAACAAACCAAATGATCCAATTAAAAAATGGGGTATAGAAATAAACAGAATTCTCAACAGAAAAACCAACAATGGCTGAGAAGCACTTAAAGAAATGCTCAGTGTCTTTATTCGCTAGGGAAATGCAAATCAAAATGACTCTGAGATTCCTTCTTACACCTGTCAGAATGGTTAAGAAAAAAGCATATGCTGATGAGGATGTGGAGCAATAGAAACTCTCCTCCATTGCCGCTAGGAGTGCAAAGACGTACAACCACTTTGACAATTAATCTAGTGGTATCTCAGAAAATTTGGACTAGTTCTATTTCAAGACCCAGCCATACCACTCCTTGCATATATCCAAAAGATTCTCCCCTCTACAACAAGGGCATTATTCCATTATGTTCATAACAGCTTTATTGGTAATAGACAGAAGACAGAAGCAATCCAGAATCTTTGGTCTTTCAACCAAAGAATGGATAAACTGTGGTACACTTACACAACGCAATACTACTCAGCTATTAAAAACAAGGAAATCATGAAATTTACAGGCAAATGGATGAAATTAGAAAAAGATCATCCTGAATGAGGTAACCCAGACCCAGAAAACATACATGGTATGTATTCATTTATAAGTGGATATTAACCATATAGTTAGAATATACAGAATAACCATACTACAATTCACAGACCTAGAGAAGCTAAGTAACAAGAAAGACTCAAGAGAGATGAGTGATTCTCATTCAGAAGGGGAAATACAATAGGCATCAAAACTGGATGAAGAGAGGGAACAAGGTAAGAGAGGCTGTGACAAAAGAATTGAGGATGGGGATCAGTTATGTGAGCAGGAGGGCAGGAGGGGGCAGGAGGCCAGAGAGCTTGCAGAAAGAAGAAAAACCAGAGAGATAAACTGGAGACATAAACAGGGAAGGCTCCTGGGAGGATATGGGGGTCACTCTAGCTAAGACTGTTAGTAGAGAGGTCACAGGGTCTGAAGAAGCTACCTTCTAGCCAGATAGTATCTAGTGGAGGGAGGAGAACACCAACCCACCCACAAAAACTTTGACCCTAAGTTTAGCCTACCAAAAACATGTGCAGGGATAAAGATGGAGCAGAGATCAAGGGACTGTCCAACCAATGCCTGGCCCAACCTGAGACCTACCCTATGTGAGAGAGCCAATTCCTGACACTGTTAATGATACTCTGCTATCTTTAGAGATGGTAGTCTATCATAGCTGTCCTCTGAGAGGCTCCATCTAGCAGTGGATCAAAACAGATGTTGAAATTCACAGCCAAACATTAGGTGGAGAGCAGGGAGCCTTGTGGAAGAGTTACGGGGAAGGACAGAAGGACCTGGAGGACACAAGAACTTCAAAGAAGACCAACAGAGTCAGCTAAGTTCCCAGGGGGACTTGCAGAGATGGACGCACCAACCAAAGGCCATGAATGGAATGAAAGTAGGCTCTCTACACATATGCAGCCAATGTGCAGCTTAGTCTTCATGTGTGTTCCCTGGTAATGGAAGCAGGAACTGTATGTGACATGAACTGTGTTGATTGCTTTTCAATCATGTCCCCTTGCCTGGTCTATATAGAAGGGGATGTGTTCAGTTCTGATGCAACTTGTTGTGCTAGGTTGGTGGAGAAGGGATACCCTTCTATGAAAAGTAGGAGCTTGAGTATAGATAAAGAAGGAGGGAGGTCAGACCAGGAGGAGAGCAAGGAAGGAGCTATGATCAGAATGGTGTGTGAACAACATAAAACAATTATGTGGTGAGAGCAATGGCTTAACAGTTGACAACACTTGCTCATACTGAGAAAAGGAGCAGGTTCAGTTTTCAGTACCCAAATGACTGCTCATAACCACCCCTTACTCCAGGCCCAAGTCATACAACATCCCTCTGGTCTCCACAAGCATCAGCTAAACATATGGTGCACATACTTACATTTATGCAAAACATTCACACACATAAAATAACATGTGTTGACTCCTAAGTACCTACATGCTTGACCATATGATTAACTCCCAGTATCCTTAGTAATGCTCTGAGCTATACACTCTTATTATTTATGTTCACAGTAAATAAAGAGATGCTTAGTAAATATGTAGTTAAATAGAGACATGAACTGTTCCAAAGAAGCCTGACTCAGAACAGGCTATAATATTCTTAACACATCTGTGTCTGTGAATTTATTAATAGGAAACTAATGGTTAAGGTTACACTGTTTAATGAAAAATAATAACAAATTAGTCTGTCCACATGAGGCTCCTCAGTAGTTACATGGTCAGAAATATAGACAGCTTCATGGGGCTTCATAGAGATTTGATGGTATATAGATACTAAATCTCTAACACATGTCATCACTTATGATTATCTGCCACTTGTTTGTGAGGTCCTTACTGTAAAACACTTGCAAGCACTATTGGATTGTTCAGTGCTCAGCATTGTTAGTGACAGACAGAAATCTGAAGCAAAAATACTTCTATTTTGTAGGAATGTGGCTTTCTTCTGTATACATGCCTACTACTTGAATAGTCATCTGTGTTTGTTTTTGAGAATGATGTCAATGAAATACAGGAAGCTCTGAGTTTAGGAGGCTTCAATAAAAGGGTAGTGCTCAAGTAGTTCAAGGTCTTCCCTTCAGGTATCTAACATTCGATGTGGCCTGATCTCATGGGACGTGATGTACTTACCATAAGAGTCATCCTGGCAGAAATATTCATGGGTTGTCCCTCTAGGTTTTTCATATCAACAATGGCACATGTACATTTACTTTATCCTTCTTACATTTACCCACAATTAAGTATGCCTGTCCATGAGTGACTCTGCCTGTCCTTAGACGCTATTAGAAGTGAAGTCTTAGAAGCATATTTTCTGGTTTGCTGACAGTGTTATTCTTAGAACATGATATTAGCAGGTGGCCAATCAGTATTTGCTGAATAAAATAATTAAATAGAGTGGGCTTTAAGGGAAAAATCTGTTGGAATCCTCTGACTTTGGCAATTTGCTGATCTGACTGTATGAATTATTGGCTTAGAAAACTAGAACTGGTCTTATCTTCTGGGCTTATAATAAAGGTAAGTTCTCAAAGCCATTAAATAACTTTACATAACTGGTTTAAGAAGAGCCTCTCATATTTGTTTCTTCTTTACACATGCTGGCTATGAATAGGACTCTATATGTGCCATGGTCCTTTACTGATCATTAGTGTTAATAGAGTGTATCAGAAATGTAAATGCATCTGACTTGAGGTATAAACTATAAGTAGTGTTGGGGCACAGGCGTCTAGCAAACATAGTCACTAAATGGTTATCACAGTCATACAAGGTCTACTTCCCCACACTCTCAAACATGTATGCTTGCTTCCCACTTCCTCTGTGAAATAGTCCTCTTCTCTAATAAGAAATGTTATTATTTTGACTCTGATGATTGATTGTTGAGATTTTATCACATTTCTAGTTACAGTGGTTCTTTGAGATGCAGCTCTATTGAATCTTGGGAATTATCATCCCACACCCTTTGTCCACCTTCCCCAATAAATTCAGAGGAATGTTATGGTCCTTTTGTGTGATTTAAGTAATGTGGCTGTTTGAGTTGTAAGTTCTTTTAGGAACAAATAGAAGACCCTTCAACATGAAGAATTCAGGAGTGAAAATTTGCACAGAGGATGTTAGACCTGTGATCTCACCACAGGGAAATACTCCTTCACATTCCTTCCATAAGTGGTCTCAGGCAATTAAAGCAGTACAGACTTTCTTTTTTATGACCCAGTAAATCTGTGGTTCTGAATATTAGGGATTACCTAGGAAAATGTGCAATTTGATAAATAAGTAACAAGATGATTCATGCACAAAACAAGGGAATATTTTGTCTCTTTCTTTCCTTTCTGCTCTTTCGTTGGTATCATTTATCTTAGTCACTATTGCATTGCTGTGAAGAGATACCATGACGAAGAAAACTCTTTGAAAAAAGCATTCAATTGGTGGCTTGCTTACAGTTTGAGATGTTCAGTCCATCATCATGTCAGGGAGCATGGTGGCAGGTAGGCAAGTGCTGGATCAGTAGCTGAAAGCAACATCATAATTTTTAGGCAGAGAGAGTGAGTCTTGGCTTAGAATAGGTTTTTTGAAACTTCAAATCCTACCTCCAGTGGCACACTTCCTCCATTAAGGTCACACCTTTTAATCCTTCTGATCCTTTCAAATAGTGCCACTCACTGCTGCTAATAATTTAAATATGTGAAACTCTAGGGTGCCAATCTTATTCAAACCATATCACTCATCATGATATGGGTAAGTACCCACGACAGGCTTTCTCCACCTCATAGAACTGGACAACTTTTCAAGTAAAAGAAGAGAAGAGATGATGGTTATAAGGGTACTTACTCTTTGCAGGGGACTATATGCTGAACCTCTCCAAGTACCATTGAAATAGAAGTTTTCTTCCCACAGATGCTACATAAGTCCACTCTCTGCAGACAATACAGCCTTTCTCAAGACCATGTCCCTTCCCAATGTATCCAGGGGAGAGTCATTCCCTTCTGAAAGAAAACAGAAGTCCATCCCAAAGTTGTTGCTTTTGGGGGCTAGGTTAAGAACTTTCTGTTTTCAACAAGGGGGTTTCTCCTTGAACTCAATCTGCTTGCTACTATTTCTGCACAGATGTGGAACCTTTAAGACCATTTTGCACCTGCTCTCTGTTTCAGAGCCTGTTTCCCAAGGAACTCAGTTTGTATCAGAATGACTGCTTCATTATTCGTACCATAACATTCTAAACTGTGATAGAGGGGAGAGAACTACAGAGCTTCCCTTCATGGTTTTGATGATGCAGGTGGTGGAAAAAAATAGAGAAGCCTTAGAATGAGATAGACCAAGATCTGCTTCTGACTGTTGCTTTGTAATCTGGACCAAGTTGTTAAACCTTTCTTTTTTTCCAATTTTTATTTTATTTTATTTTTATTAATGTAATTTATTTATTTTTATAACAATCACAGGTTAGGTACTTTGCATCCCAGGTGTAGCCCCCTCTCTCATTCCCTCCCACTCTTCCCATCCTTCCCTCATCTCCTCCCCGCCCCC
>CM053754.1:34443898-34463069 GCA_028658305.1 Pachyuromys duprasi
ATTTACACACCTAGGGAAGATATACAAGAAGGAGGACCCAGGTTGGTATGACCAATGCTTGTTTAGATGAACAAATAGGATGGACATTGAATGGAGGATAAAACAAGCAACAGGACAGGAGCATACCAAAGAGGACCTCTGAAAGAATCAATATAGCAATGTATCAAAGCAGATGTTAAGACTCATAATCAAGCCCTTGGCAGAGGGCAGGAAGTAATGTTAAACCTTTCTTGTCATCCCATTTTCAAGAAAAATAGATATGGTTAATTCTGATAACATGGCATACTTCCTGGGGTGTCTGTAACAGTGACACAGAATCGCACACACTGAAAGCCTAGTTGAGAAAAGGGTTCTGTCAATAGCAATTTTAAATAGCTGCCATTGTTTATCCAATCTCTCTCTTACATTATTGTGCGGCTCGAAAAGGACAATGTTCTTAATGTCTACCTTACTTTTCTAATTATCTACTGGAGTGTGATGCCAATTAAATGAGTTTTAATTGTGCTTAGCTCTAATAATGATCTGGCCAAGGAATTGAAATTTAATCAGCAAAATTGCCTAGTTCTAGCCAGTTCTTGCCATGACCTGTGGTGCCCTCTGCTTGCTAAGCCCTAGCCTCAACTGCCAGAGCTTATTTTCTTCACTTCTAGCCCTAGCAGTAAGACTGAGCTGTGGCCAATGAAATTCTTGCAACAGAATATGATTACAAAGTACACATAGATGAGGGCAGAGATTTCATTCTAAAGCTCTGGTTTCAGAGTGTGTGTTTGTTATCAGCTGTCTAGCCTAGAGAAATCACATGACCTTTCTGAGCATTAGTTTATAGTGATTTAGGTGGTGCCCTAGCTTCTTTTCTTATCCCTTCAAATTCTCATTCAGGTCTATTACTAAAGGGATAAATCAGTATATTTTTTCATCTCGTTAAAACTCTCCAAAGCCTGGTGTACCAGTGTTAGCTGCTGCTACTGGTTGAAATGTTATCAGTAAATCACACCCTCCCAGCACAAGAGCAGGTAATTTTACTGAGACCTATAATTTCACTGCACTCCCTTGTGAGCAGAGTTCATATTCATTGATCTAACCCTTTCCTGAACTGAGCCAGGTTTACTTACAGAATCATCTCCAGTGCCCCAAGGTCACTGGATGTCTGTACCACACCAGTAGCTGGTGACATTTTCAACATGGTATGTGCCTTTTCCTGCTCAGTAGCTTCCTCTGTGGCATGACTTTCATATCTCACCTTTCTGTCAGTCCAGTGCACATTTTATAGCACTTCACAAAATCAGTCCATTAAGAATATTTTCACCGTACTACCCTTAGGACTCATTTTAAGGCTTCCAAATATCCTCCACATAGTTTGATATCTAAGGCCAAATCCCTCAATGGATGTGCAAACATCCATTTCCTTGCTTGCAAGCCTTTTAATGGCAGTGTTTGAATAGTCTTATGTCTTTGTACCAACAGCACCTGCACCTTGTATACAGCCAACAAGATTGTGATGAACAGCTGAAAAATATCTTTTGAAATTATGAACTCTGGCACTGAGATATGTAACGTTGAATGAGGTAGGGCACACAGCTAAATGTTAAAATGATTTCTTTGTCTTTGATACAGCAAGACACCAATCAGACTCTCTTTGGATCATTAAAGTGGGGCCATTTCAACCAAGGCTTTGGAGAAGCTGATCTTATTGAATCCTGCTTTCTATTTTTCAGAGAAGTTAGTATCCCAGGGACTGGAATGCAGGTGTGGTATTAATACAGATGCTGACATGTCAGAAAGCCCAAAGGAGCAAAGCTTTTGAGGGTGGGAAGATTACTAAAGCTTTTCATTTCAATGCAGTCCAGAGGCTATGCAATGATATAAATGGCATGCTGTTATATTCATCTGTGACTGCTTTTGGAAGTGTGCTTTATTTTATGGGCAACCTGGTGGCAGGAAATATATTGTCCAGAGGCTTCTCTGCCTGCTGCTGGATCCAGAATTGAAGGTCGAATATATCATGCCTCACCTGCCAATGCTAACTTCTTGAAAAGTTATGTTCCTGCTGAATGGATGCATGCCCCTTGGTACACACATTCCTTTAGAGTTCTGTAGTCAATAGTTACTGATGCTGCTTGGTTCTTGGCAACAGCATTAACTTGAAGCCACAGAAGATGTTGACACTTGGACCTCCTGATGTGTGGCTCAGTACCTGTAATCTTTCCAGGGAGTACAAATAGCCCTGCTAAATCAGGTTGCTATTTTCGCCTGCTCTCCGGGAGCTTCTTCTTCACCTCTGTGTTACTTTGCACAGCTGTGAAGAAGTTGAGGATCTGTCAAGGAGGTATTTATTCTTTGCTGAGTCAGGACCTCCCTCTCTAGCTACATACATATTTTTCCCCATCTAAGAGTAGTGATTTGGGGCTTCGGTTAGGCCATGAATTCTGTTATAAGATCCTTCTGAGAAAATGCTGTACCTGAATTATAGTTGAAACGCCAACTTGGCTGTTTACTAAGGGAATGAAACACAATGGTCCTCAGTCTATTATTTCTCATATTTTATACTTGTTGACTCTTGGAATTTTTTTGAAGGTTGAGATCATATGATCTAAAACTAGGTGGTAATTTCCATTTAATGAATGTATGCTTCCACCTCAATAACAGACTTAACGTAGGAATGTTCAAAGTCCATTACTCAGAGATACAGATAAAATGAGAATAATGATAACAACAAACCATTCTTAGCACAATGTGGGTAACTAAATAAAACGTTCAGTATTTTTTTAGTTAATTTTCAAAGAACTTCCTGATGTTCAGCAGGGGTGGAAGGGTATGCCCTTTGGAAGATGTCCAACAAAGTACATGAGCAATACAACACATGGGCCCTTCTAAACATAGTTCATTCACAACCTGCATAGCAGTGATACCCAAGGGCAAAGCAAAGTGACAGCCTATGATATTATGGTCATTTGGCTGTTGCAGATATTGCTTACTACATATGTTGCCTACTGAGCAAGAAATGAACATTGAGCTGTTGTGACAGGAAGTTTGTCAGGAATATATTGAAAAAGGTTGCCCATAAGGTTCTTTGATATAACCAAAGAAGAATGTTTTTGGCTGTGAGTAGTTTAGACTTCCAATCTAGTGAGTGATGATCAAGTCCTTCAATAAGCCTTGAGCAATCCATTGACTTCAAATATCAGAGCTCAAGGCTCAAAGTCACTGCTGAATTAGTAGATGGAGGAATGAATAAAGTTCAGAGATGTAGATCTGAGGCTGTTTTTATCACAAGCCTTGAAATGAATAGAAGCTCATAAAATGGCTAATTAATTAGTTAATTATTTGGAAGATAGCAGTTGGTGACTCAGGAGCTTCGGTGACTCAGGGATAACTGTAATTTTTCTTCAGTATTTCAAAGCATCACTCAAATAACCTTTACTTTCCCTAATGAATGATTTTGAGAATTTTCCAAACATTTACTGGCCAAATAAAAGTCAGCATCTCTTTAACAATCTGGCTAGAATTACAATGTGCAAAGAGAGGGGAAGGTTAGTTTTTAAACTGAAGGATGAGGAGTTTGTAACTGTAGGAGATGAAATAACTCTCGTAGTTCTTGGTTATTATTAGTTAATGTAAAATATGACTTACATGCAGGTATCTTTTATTAGGTTTTCCTCTGAGCACAGGTCACCAACATGGCTATTGTCCTAATTTTGAGACTTTAAAAGTGTATTCATATCTGAATTTACTGATTGTTTGTTTGTCTGTGCTTTTCCCTTATAGTTTTGGGATGTTCTGAAGACTGGATCGTCACAAATTAAACTTTAGGCTGTTTTAAGATATGGCATTCATAGCTACAAGAAATGATCATGAGCCTTTTATAGCAACTTTACGAGTCTGTGAAGACTTCGGTTCCAAAGATCTGAAAGTGAAATTCACATGTCTAACATTTGTCACTCATCTTCACCAGTACATTGCAACTCCTTCAACAATGAGCTAAAGATCTGCAAATGAGAAATTCTATGGGTAATAAATGCCTGCAAAGCCCATTTTCTAGGTCTTTTCATGCTTTCCTTGAAGCTGTATAGGTTTAATTCTTCTCCACATAATATATGAGTGTTTCCTAAGAGAATGATCTACTATTAAAACTAAGGCTGCAACTTAGAATTGACATTTACTCCATTGTAAGATATATTCTTGTTTCACCCGAATGGAGAAAAGTCCTACAGACAAGCCTTTAAAAATACATTTTATTAATTCTTTGAGAATGTTATACAATGTAATTTGATAATATTCATCTTTTCTCTTTCCCCAAAATCTTTCTAGATCTACCTCTCCTTCCTATCTCTCTAAACATCCTGTTATATCTTGATTTTTTATTAAATTTTTATTTTTTATATTAATTACAGTTTATTTACTTTGTATCCCACTTTCTTATTCCCTCCCAAATCCACTCTCACTCCCTCATCTCCTCCCTGGTCCTCTCTAAGTCCAGTGATAGGGAAGGTCCTCCTCTCCTTCCATCTGACCTTAGCTAATAATCCATCAAGTCCAATTTGTATCACCCATAGACTCATGAGTGGGGAACCATCCACTGAGGTATGATAAATCTATAAGGAGTCATAGCCTTAAAGAAAACCAGTTATGCTTTTCTTTGTCTGCACGTATCCCTGTCTCTTCATATCTGCCCTTCTCCCTTGCAACTTTCCCTGCAATAAACACACCACACACACAATAAATAAATAAATAAAGCCCAGAAAATATCTTTTTTTCCAGAAAATATCTTATTGTAGAAGCTCTACTATGTCACAGTGTGTCTCACAGTATATCCCTCTGTCCATATATCCTCACTTGCAAATGTTCATTACAGTGAGTCATTGGTCTGGTTTGAGATATCTGGATTCTGAGACACCATCAGTATTGGATCCCTGTTGCCCTGTGTCATGGAGATCCTGCAGCTTAGTATCAGCACATTAGCCCTTCATGCATCCTAACCATTCACAGATGATATAGATTTTGGGGTCTGCCAACTGAGAGCCTTGGATCTAGATCTAGGGGTTACATGAGCTGGTCAGCATGCTGACTTTCCCTTCTCCACACCACCGAGGCACGCTCTCCAGCACTGTTCCAGTTAGGTTACTCAGTGCTGTCATTGGCAAGAGGTATGGTCAGCTTTCCTGTTTTCATGCCCCCAGGGCATGGGATAGCTCTCCTGTGACCCTGTGGCCAGATTTCCAGACTGCTAACAGTGATGAGCGACCATCAAGGTGTGGGAACCCTCACCTTTGTGCCTGTGTCACCCATGGCAGGGTCAGCTCTCCTACACTCATGTCCTCAGGGCCGCTCACCCACAGTCCTGTCACCAGGGCCAGTACCACTGTGCTGCCAGGGCAAGAGGCAGCAACGCCACCATATTCTCTAATGGTAATATGAGCCACTGACATAGACACGGACCCCTGCTACCACATAGCCATGGACTTAAACATGGCTCTGCGTGGTAGCTCAGGCTGAGACTTCACCATGGCCCCAAATGGAAGAGCTGACTCACATCAAGCTACTCCTCTTCAGCCTTGAGTCTCCACTTCCATCTCGCTTTCTACTGCTCAAGCTGCTCCACTTCTCTCTCTCTGCCAGCTGCCTACCACATACTCACGCATTGTGGTGCTTCCCACTGCAAGCTGGTCACATGGCTGGTGGGCCTCCGGATGACATCCTCTGAAAAGTGGGTGTCTGTGGCCCACCTGTGTCCTGTGCCAGAGGGAAGGTCTGTGGGCGGCAACGCAGTCAGCAGTCTCTGTCTGTCTTCCTCCTCCCGTGCTTTGCTGTGTGGTAGCAGGCAGGGCGCTACATGTCTACGGCCCATCAGTGCCTGAGCAGTAGGGTAGAGGGCAAGTCTGCGGGTGTTTTTCCCTGCCTGCAGTCTGTGGGATGGTGGACTGCAGGTTCCTGTCTGTCTTCCTCATCCTGTACTGTGCTGACTGCGTTTAACTTTGATGTGTCCTAGGCATAAAGCAACCTTGGCCACCAAGCCAGGCACTGAGTTAGGATGAGCAGAGCACTGTCATCTGTTCTGCTCCTGACTGATGGAAGAACGGCATCACCAACAAGGTGTCTCTTTACCCTTATCTGACTCGGGAGGGGAGGAAGAGCTCTGTTTTCTAATTTAGTAGCTAAGTAGCCAAATATGAACCAAACACGATGATTTGAATTTATTCTTAATAGACTTGAAACTGAACACAATACAAAATTTAGTGTCTTAATCACAGTAGTTACATTGCACATTCTCAACTGCTCTATACACCTATTCTAAAGAAGGAGTAAGTTAAAAATGTCTAGTGATAGTCTAGGGTGACCAAGAAAGATACAGCAAACACAACATATTTAACTGATGACTGTGAGGTCAGCTATATGAAAGTGTATTGATTCCTGTTAGCTCAGGAAATTAGAATAAACTGTTTGTCTTAAATGACACAAGCTCTTCTCTTTTTTAAATTTAATTATTGTTTCATTAATTACAGTTTGTTCACTTTGTATCTGAGCTGTAGCCCACTCCTGAGTCCCCTCCTAATCCCACCCTCCTTCCCTTCTCTCCTCCCATGCCATTCCCCAAGTCCAATGATAAGGGAGGTCCTCCCCCCTTTATCTCTGATCCTAGTCTATCAGTTCTCACCAGGACTGGCTGCATCATCTTCCTCTGTGGCCTGGTAAGGCTCCCCCCCCTCAGGGGGAGGTGATCAAAGAGCCAGCCACTGAGTTCATATCAGAGACAGTCCCTGTTCCTATTACTAGGGAAACTACTTGGACACTGAGCTGCCATGGACTACATCTGTACAGGGGTTCTAGGTTGTCTTCATGCATGGTCCTTGGTTGGAGTATAAGTTTCAGAAAAGACCCTGTGCCCAGATTTGTTTTTCTTTCCTTGTGGAGCTCCTGTCCTCTTCAGGTCTTACTATCTCCCCCTTATGTCATAAGATTCCCTGCACTCTGCCCAAAGTTTGGCTATGAGTCTTAGCCTCTGCTTTGACACCTTGCAGGGTAGAGTCTTTCAGAGTCCCTCTGTGGTAGGCTCCTGTCCTGTTCCCTGTTTCTTTCCTCTTCTGATGTCTATCCCATTTGCCTTTCTGAATGAGAACCGAGAATCTGACCAAGGGTCCTCCTTCTACACAAGCACTTCTGAAGTCAAGTTCTTGCATGTGACTTTGGGGTGGTGGTGTTCTATTCCTGTTTTCCAAATTAACTCTTTATTCCTCAGTTATTTCTTTAAGAATGGTGGAATACTGTCTAGTAGGGAGGGAGAAGAGAAAAGGAGGAAAGTGGATTAGAGGGCACACTAATGTCTGAGAAATAAAACTTCAGTGTTTTGGGTTTAAAAGTTCTCACATTGTAAGAAGTTCTAGAGTTTCACTTTAGAAAAAGAAAGAGGCTTCTCAGGGTTGATTTCTGCTTTTTCTGGCAAACTTTAACTTCCTGGTTCAAAGAAAAGACATTTATAAATGAGGCCCACAAGGCTTCTGTGACATCAAATCACTCTTACAGCACAACATTTTGATGAGTTGAGTGTAAATGAACCAGAAACATGTGGATTAAATTTCCCCCATGGTAGTAAGAGGTTAGAAAAATTGAGGGGAAAATGTGCCTGGGAAAATGCACTTGGGGGTTTGCTGGGCTCTTGGTACTTAAAACTCATTACTATTTTTTTTTTTTTTGGAGGCAAAGTGAAAGCAGAGTTAAGTCATCTCAGCTCTGCTGCTTGTACAAACTTCTAGTGGAATTTGGAATGGAGGTTAGTTTTCTGGGCACTACAATCTGCATTAAGAGACAATTTTTGGAGATACCTGCCTGGCAGAATAATCTTATATGGAGTGTAGAAAATGGCTACGGGGGCAGGCGGTGGAGGGGGAAGCGGGTTCTCCTGTCCTTGTTCCAGTGAGCAAGATTATCTAATACAGCAAGGTGGTGTCGGTCCATCGAGGCTACTAGAAAAAAGAAAGGCAATGGGATGGTCTCTGCCTTTGTACCTGTAGGGTATCATTTGTTCCTTTGGGTGTCATTGACAAGTCTGTTATTGACAAGCTTCATGTTCAGATAGATGCCTACAGAAGCCCCGGGGAAGACAGGTAGAAGAGGAAGAATAGGAGCAGAAGAAGATTTGGCAAGAGGTGATATTACCAGCCATCCAAGGGGAATGATAAGTACTTAGAGGCAAGATTATTAGAATTGGCAGTACACTGCGTGAGAGTATTCCCAGCACCTGAAGGCTGAAACTGCCTGAGCTAATCCCAGGCTGTGCTGCACAGCAAGAAGAAAAGGATCTTAGCACTTGAAAAGGCACTCTACAAGGGACATAAAATGAGAATTCATCTCCTAAAGTTTCACTCTAGAAATAGGGAATTGACCTCAGCAGGCACCAGGGACACATGTGGGGCACATACACACATTAGGCAAAACACTTTCACATAAAGTATAATATGTCATTGTGGCAGAGTTGCTCAATTGGATGACCTTCTCCCATGCTTTTTCTGACTTACACAAACCAAGAAGCCAAGAGGATTCATAAATCCATTTATCTGATAATTAATAAGCATCTATCAAGTGCCTAAACCTAGTCAATACAGAGACACTGTATTGTGGTCTTGAGACAGTTTAGCTTAGGTTGATATCGTTCACTCGAATCACTCTTAGAGACAGACTAGAAAATCAGACAAACTTGTTGTACGGGCCCACCTTGGCTCATTAATATTCTTTGCTTTTATACTTTGTCTAACCTCCTAAAAATAAACATAAGCTGAGGGAGAGTTGGCTGGTTTGCTTAATCATTTTGTCTGTAGTGAGCCCTTGGCCACAGTCACTTATGGGTAGCTGTATGTTTCGTTAGAGGAAACTGACACTGTTAATTCATAGAGACCATATAAGTCATTGCTTCTTTTAAAAGTCTTTAATTTAAACACACCAAGTCAAGACTTTGCCCCAAAGAAGCAACCCTTTCTTTCCAAAGTAGGATGTCCCCATATACTGTCCTACAGGGGCTTCAGAACTCCTTTCCATGTGCGTGTCTGTTTTTATTTCAATTCATGGTCATATGTTTCAGTGAAGAAATTAAATCTTATATCACAAAACTAGAGGAATGAAAATACAACATGTTAGGATGACCATAAAGGGCTTACTGACCCATGTGCAAACAAAGCAAGACAACTGGGGAAAGGAACTTAAAGCGGGGCCCCGCTTACTCTCAATTCCACATTCTTTCCATGTCACTACTACTTGAGAAGTTGAGGAGTAATTTTTTTTTCTTTTTAAAATTTTCTTTTATAATTTATTTATCATAGATCCCAGCTGAAGAGTCGTCCCTCAACTCTTCCCAGTTTCACCCTCCCTTTTCCTTCACCCACCCAATCCCCTCGCTCTAGCCCACTAAAAAGGGGAGTCCTCTGCCATCTGCCCGTGGCTTATCAGGTCTCATCAGGACTGCCTGGATCCTTGTCCTCTGTTATCTGGCCAGTCTGCAGTGCCAGGGGCAAGTGATCAAAGAAGAGGCTCTTAATTAATCAGGTTAATCATTGTTCTTAGTAATTGTGTTTGGCAATAAAGATCACAGAAAGAAATGCTAACCGAAAACCATCCTCAGACCAAGAAATATAAAATTCTTAAATTTCCAAGGTACCAATGAGAGCTGCAAATCCCCATACTGGAAGAGTATTTCTAACACAGGCCAAGCTTAGACATGAGTTATTTGACCTCCAAATATGTGAAACACCAAGAGATTGATCATAAGCATCTTATTATCTTGCCTGGGACTTACTCTTTCCTGTACACTGTGAAAGAAAACTAGTTTCATGTTATTCTTATCCATCAGTTGAGTTCATATATGTTGAGTTTGTGTAAGCAATGTATGTTCTGTTAGAGACTGAACTGCATTATACTAAGGATCATAAATATGAAGGAAATGAACACAATTTTTTTATTTCTACTATTTTTATATAGATAAAAAGATGTAAAGTTTCCTGGAAACACAGATCCTTACGAAGGGTTTGTGTAAGACTAAAAGGATGTAGACAGCCATGGTTAAGAGAAAGTTCTGGAAACAATCTGAGTTTGAGCCAAGGTTCTTGCTGTGCAGATTTGGCCAAGTCCCAAGATCTTTCTTCATCTCAGTTTCTCATCTGTAAAATGAGAAAAGTAATTGTAGTACCATATAAAATTGTTTGAAGAGTAAAATGATTTATTATATGCAAGGTCTCAGAACAGTGGCTGCTGTATGATTGATACCCGATGGATGGTAAATGCTACCCTTTTCTTTTCACTGGTAGCTCTACATTCTCTCACTTGTGTACACTCAAAGTGCCCTTTTGTAGTGCTTCTTTACAATTGCCCTTTTGTGTTTGGACACGTGAATGGTTTTAAAGAAAGGAAAAATATGGACCTTTAAAGTTTCTTTTCTGATTTATCTATTGTATTTTCTACATGTAAGTGTTTTGCTTGCATTCGTGTAGGTGTATCTCATATGTGCTTGACCTGCAGAGGTCAAAAGAGGAGGTCAGGTCCTCTGAAACTAGACTTATAGATGACTGTGGACCACCATGTGGGTGCTAGGAATCTAAGAAATCCCAGGTCCTCTCTAAAAGCACAAGTACTCGTACCTGCTGAATCAATGTTTTTTAAATTATTTTATTTTATGTTTATTAATTACAGTTTATTCACTTTGTATCCTAGCTGAAGCCTCCTCCATCTCTTCCCAATCCCACCCTCCCTCTCTCTTCTTCTCCTATGGCTCCTCCCCCAGTCCAATGATAGGGAAGGTCCACTTCCCCTTCCATCTCACCCTAGTCTATCAGGTCTCATCAGGACTGGCTTCTTTGTCTTCCTCTGTAGGCTGCTCCCCCCTCAGGTGATACCAGTATTTTTAAGACCTTAAAGGGGGTGCTTCTGATCTTTGCATGGCCTCCTCTGCAATTCTCCCTGAGCCTTATATGTAGTAATGTTTTTTACATGCATCCACTGGGATTGCCCTCCACTACTCTGTGGTTTAATTGGTTGTGGTCTATGTTTGATAAAGAGAGAAATTTCCCTGATGAGGGGTGAACTCTACACTTCTCTATAGGTATAAGACAAATGTTTGTAGATTGTTGTAGTAGTCTATGCTGCTTTGGTAAATTAGGGTATAGATTCTCCTTCGGTAGCTATTACTTCACCAGCACTGCACAATTCAATAGGTTTTCAGTACCAGGCAGTTTCCCTCTTCCTGAGTAGCTGATCTTAAGAAGTCCAAATCAATTTCTGTTGGTCAGCAAGGTATGTGTGCCAACACTGCACTCTTAAGCTATGGTGCAATGCTGGTTGCTGATGTGGTTCATAGGCATCATATCGAGGTAGGACTGTTGGTTGCCACCCTCCTTGGATACTTGCATCGTGTCTTCTAGTACCACAAAACTTAATTCTCACGGAAGAAAATTTCAGAATATATATGTACAATATAGCTATATCCACAAAATAGCAATTAGTTTAAGAAAAGAGGCTATGAATTTGAAGGAGAGTGGGGATGGGCTTATTTGAGGGGTTAGAGGGAGGAAACAGAAGGGATAAATGTTGTAATTACAATCTCACAAATAAAAGTTATAAAAGTAATATATATATATATATATATATATATATATATATTAAATGTCTTATTCATGAGTGTGGCCACTTGATGAGCTTACTAAGGACTTAATATACCAATCCTTACCTGTAAACTCCGGGTCTTGTTTTGTTTTGTTTTGCAGCTTTTTTTTCTATGTAAGTGGTGCAAGCGCAATTTCAGTGATTTATTGGTGTGCCACGGAAACTCTGTTTGAATCTTTTCCTCATCTGCTTCCCTTCTTTCTCTTCTGTCTACCACTCTGTAGAGCACAGGCATTTCAACATTTGCCACACAAGCTCATCCAGCATCCACACATGATCTAGGTTCAGTCTACAGGTTGCCCCAGATTGAGACCCTCTGCCTGGACCCAGGGTCCTCTGGATTTGTCTCTGGCTTTCTGCTTCTTGCTTTGTCTGCCAGGGCACTGAAATTTTGAACACCAGGAATTCTTCTGGGTTCCTTCTTTTTGCTTTGCCTGTCAGGTCCAAGATCTCCATTCCTGTACACTTTTAGCTTGTGTTAAAACAAAACAAACCTCAAGGCCTTAGTATGCCAATCAACTGAGGTCTGGACCTAATACAAATTGGACACTTTCAAAGTCTTCCTGACTCAGGTAATTTCTTAAGATAGAATGGCAAATGGTCTGAAGTTTCCACCTCCAAGTTCCCATTACACCTCCACTTCTTTATTGCTTCATTTCTTCACACCAGGTTTTGTCAGCTCAAACCTCTAAACCCGGTTCCCTAGATTTTCTCAGATGCTAATCTGGCTGATGATCTCCCCCACCCCCACCCCAAAAGCCGGGCCTCTGCTGACAAATTGTCCTGCTCTGTTAAAGCTCACTGCGAAGCTGGCTCTGAGGATAGGATTTGTCTCACCCATTTCACATCTAAGAATGTTTGTCTCAGAATACACTTTAAACTCCTTTCCTGGATCAGGCTGGCCCCCTGACTCTGACAAGGAAAAGGAGAAGAAAATATCCTCAGACCTGAAGCCTTTGTGCCCTTAAAAACAGTTAATGTGTAAACTATTTACAACATAGGTTGAACTCCATTGATAACATTTCTTTTAGGGAGATTTGGGAAGTTACTTTGTACCAGCGTCAACCAAACTTTTGGATTTTTAAAAACTTTCTACTTCTCTCTCTTCTGTAACTCCAAGAAAGACCTTTATCTGTGATAATAGCTACACCTCACCTCTGGACTTACTTCCTTGATCAGAAGTCATAAAGCTTAGCTATTTTGCCCCACCTGCCTAGTCCAGAGGTGCCATCTCCTCCTGTACTGGTACTCTTCTAACTAAAGTGCCTTTTTAAGGGAAAGGTACAATGATCCACGTTTGACCTCTGAGATAGTGTATCCCACAGGGACTCGTGCCTTGGTGTGACGTGGGATCACTTTACATGGATCTGAGCTTGCCTTAAACATAAAGAAAACCTGTAGATTGCTGCCATCTTGGCTGATAGCTTCATTAAGCTGGATGTGGGATAACATGAATACCATGTGATTCCATTACCATCGCAGGTAATGTAACTACATGTTATAAATCAAACTGGAAGCATCCATAAAATTTTCTGGTCCCACTGTACCCTCAAATGGTCACTGCATCCCTTTAATTATTAGACTGTGGAGAAAACATCAGACCTCCAAGCTGTGTTTTTGTAGTTATGATTTATTTTGTTTAAATTCTATCTGATTCCCACGCTTGCTTCCTTGCCATTCCATCTCCTGTCCAGTTCCCTCTCTTCATCCACTTCCGCTGTCTATACTATGTCACCCTTCTGAGTGACATTCCAGCACCTCCCTTGGGCCCTCCTTGTTACATAGCTTCTTTGGGTCTGTGAGTTGTGGCATGGTTATCCTGTACTATAGGTCCATTATTTGCTTATAACTGAGTATATGCCATGTGTGTCTTTCTGGGTCTGAGTTACCTCATTTAGGACGGTCTTTTCTAGTTCACACCATTTGCCTGCAAATTTCATGATTTCTTTGTTTTTAATTGCTGAGTAGTATTCCATTGTGTAAATGCACCACAATTTCTGTATCCATTCTTCTGTAGAGGGAGATTAACATGGATTAAAAAAAATTTAAAACCTGTGTTAAACCAAAAAAATACATAATTATACAATTCAGGTCAAAATGTTATCACCTTTATTTTTATTCTAATTCTGGTTCTACAACATGGCCTCTATTAATTGAGAATACGTATTAAGTAATGTTTGCTCTGACTCAGGGTATGTTTTTCCTATTGGGCAACTTTTTTAGATAAGAAAATTTATGTCTGTGCTTTTAAATTTATTTTGTGAAGAGATGAATAATACATATGCACATATATACATATGTATATATGCACAAATATATTAAAGATTTTTTAGTTTTTTTCCACTGTAGTGGCTTTCAAAATAAACAAATGGGTTTTTCAAAATCTAATACAGGGATTCTACCTTGTCTTCTTAGTTAGAAAGCTGCCATCTTCAGACTTTCTCTTCTGCTGGACTAAAATGATAACAGTGGAACTTTTAAATGTCAGTACTTCTCTACACACAGAAAAAAAAGATGTAGAAGCCCTTCCATCTCATGTTATATATACCAAAAAAGAGGCTAAAAGAGGGAAGATTTAATCTATTCAACTCTTAAAAAGTCCTCATACATACTAAATAGAGACTTTTCAGTGTGACTACTTCTGAGTCACCGACACTCCCTTACAAATTCACTGTAGACCCAATAAACTCATTGATTAAGGGGTAGACCTTCTGGTTGTTTAATAACCATACTTGGAGTCTATTCTGAGGTTGTTAGAAAAATTAAAAGAAAAATATATTCTCCCAGACCTCCAATGTCAGTGACTTTCCAGGGAACTGTGGGCCATCTCTAGAAATGTTTTGCAACTGTGCAAAGTAATCTGTTTTATTTTTCATGGAAGCCATAGAGATTCCACTCAATGAATTCTTTTAAGTCTACAAAGATGAGGGTCAAGAGAGAGGAAATATTTTCTCAGTGGTTCAAAGGGAAGCGACAGCCAGGACGAGCTAGGTGCTTGATTTATTCTTACATAGATGAGCAACAGGTAGAAGGCTTGAGGGACCAGATTTCTCACAAGCACATGTGACTACAGAAAATAAATCTGTAATTGTCCTTGGCAGTGATATAGAAATTAATTTCAGCTATTTCCATGGTCACAAACACCAAGCAAGAAAGTATAACTGAGATCAATATGTGTATTTAAAAGTTGAAAGGATTCCTGTCCTCAAACATTATACTAAACAATATAAAATGATAATAAGCAACTATTTGTTCACTAATGGTTCTCTTTCTAATATATATATATATGTAAATAATAATATAATATATAACATACACATATATGAACTTGATATCTATTCACATGTATTGTAATTAATATATAATTCATATATATGTATATTCTGGGTATACCATAAAACCTTGATGTATTATAGCAATGCAGTGTCTATCCACAGCTGAGAAAAACAGGCCTATATTCTTCAGTATTGAGGCCAGAGAAGAAAGCTCTGTTTAAGAACTATGGAACACTATCTCTTTCTGAAATAGTATGTCTTACAGGTATAACATGTCCTTCTGCACCCTAATCACTTATGTTCCCTGATTAGAGGCGGCCACCAGGTACAGGCAAATTTGGGAAAATACTTGGGTTACCCATGTGATGTCCTTGGGATGTTGTCAGTCAATCCTACAAAAGTGACACAATACATTCTGTTTCTCTTTTGGTTTTCAATAAGATACTGAATTTAAGTGACTTCTCTTACGAAACTCCCAGGTGCTTGTTCCTATGTAAGAGTCTGATGTAATAGACAGCAGGGTTACTCTGTCTTCCTACAGAACTCTGGTAAGTGGTCCAGCAAGCTGCATGGTTACCCTTCACCTTAACCGAACAAAACTTACATTAACCGTGATGTTAAAACGTTTTTCTTATTAACTCCGTTTCCTAACGCAACACATAGGTTGAAATAGAGGAGGCCCTTTTTAAACCTTTCTATAGACGGCCACTTCTGACTCTTTGCTGGCCAATGAAGCATGTTTAAAGTTCCCTCACCAAAGCAATGTCATTATACCTTTTTAATGGACAACAGTGACAAAAAAATATTAGTTTTGCTAACTCCTAAGACAGGGTCTGCCAAGGATGATTCCTTAGTTTTCTTGTCTGTTCTCTTCCTATAATAAGGGCAAAATTGCCTCCAATTATTTTCTTAAATACTCACATATTACACTCCAAGAATGCATGTTGTCATCGTATGGCTGTCTTATGTCCTTCATCTGTGCCATCGGTCAAGTTCTCTCATGGTCTCCAGGTCCATCCTCCTCTGAGGCACTCTACCTGCTGCCACTTCAACATCCTCTATTTTACCAGCTTGGAAGGGTTTAGAACAATCTCCACCCCTATGCTCTTAACAAAAGCTTGAGTGCCTTCTAAAACGGGACTAATGTGTTGTCAACTGAACCCTCTTCTCTCAGGATTCAGCTGGGCTGAGAGCAACCTACATCAAGCAACCTCTCTGTCTTGCTGCGTTTCAGAAAACCTTAAATGATGCTCAGACTGCCTAAATGACTTTCAAGACCAGCACTGACTTCCACATTAAAGAAAATACATCATCCCTCCATCCTTTCATCTGTCCTCAGGGTCTGGAATGAAAGGTTAATGACCTGAAAACCTCAGGTGAGCTGCAAAACTCTGCTTGCTGTTTAAAACTTTGAGGGTACAAAGGAACAGATCTGCATATGGGATTTTGCACCAAAAGTTCCCATTTCTGCTCTATAAAACTCTAAGCCCCATATTTCTGACTTTTGAGCATACAGTCTTTATATCTGTGGATAGACTACTGCCCTTCGTTGGTTTAATTAAAGCGCAATCTTTTTTTGTTTATATGTATGTATATATACGTGTATATAATATTTTTGTATGTATATACATACATATAGTATAATATTTTTAAAAAGATGAAAATGTTGGCTTGGGTATTCTGCTTATCACATTTTCCCTGTTCTTAGCCATAATTTATCTAAATGAAAACACTTTAGCACAATTTCTGTATATGTATTCCAAATATTACCTCAGCATTTCTTTTAATAACTATGTTAAATATTTTTACTTCAATTAGATGACTATATTAAGAACAATTTTTCAAACCTTATGTCTTGGAACTTATTTTAAAATACAAGTAGAAAAAGATATGAAATTTATAAGTTAAAACTAGCTTTTCATCCCCTGTAAAAGTGGCGACCTTCTGGATGGGTTTTCTGGTCTATAATTCATCTTAGTGTGACCTCCATCTTTGGTTAAGATATCAAATTGCAGTTTCAGGTACAGTCTTCTCCTGATAATTGGCTGTTTTCTTTTGGGAGTTCTCAAGTTTCTTGTCTATTAGCTGATCTTACTTTCAAACATTTTCTGGAAGATTTTTGCCACCCTCCTCCCCAAACTTTAAAGCGAAAATTTATTCCTGAGATCATTTATTTGTTTGAAAAGTCATAAATCATTTAATATAGATGTAGGGATGGTAGTAACTTTGTAATTGACCTATTGAAACTCCTTTAATATAGGGAACAGCATCTCCTGCATCATAGGGAAGCAGACATTCGTTCCCACTAATGTTCTTCTAGTGACAGGTCTTAATCAAAACATCTACTTCACTGGCTGGTGGCATGGTATTTGGACAGAGAAGGGAACAAGACAGGCCATATAGACATGTATTTAATATTTATATTTAAGCAATATCCATCAACACTGCATGCCTCTAGATATTGATGATATTTCTCCTCATAGAACTCCATTCAGAGTGGCTTGCACATCTTTAGTGTTAGCGATTATGCCTCATGAGCTTTGTAGTCTCTTAAGGTTCTGATGACATGAATCCTCAGGGTTTTTTTTTCTACATTTCTGAGGTAAATCACAGACTTTATTGTTCTTCTTTGTAAATTGTTATCACTGTCACTGCTGAAAGACTAATACTGTGTTTATGACTTTCTTATTAGTAGAAAGATCTCAGTGTGTGATATGATCAGTTATCCTCCACAATACCAAGGATGTACATGCACCACACAAAAAGGTTATGTGTGCCTTAGACAAAATCATGAATGTTATTGGTTAAGCAGGAAACAGATTTACTCATTTATTTTCAAGGCTGGATGCACTGTGAATGTAAGTATACAAACAAAACACAGGTTATAGGAATAACAGACATGTATCCCAGTGTTGTAAGGACCAGATCATTTTAAAGATACAGCAACAACTTTTGTAAGGACCAGATCATTTTAAAGATACAGCAACAACTTTTGTAGTCATATGGAAGCTCTGACTAGTTCACAGGCTCAATTTTTTCTCCATTCAGATGCAAGTTACTTTGGTGTTTGCTATCATTAACACAACTTGCTTTTCCTTGTTTCTTCTTTTATCTGTGTTTTTCCTACCATACCCAAATGAAGAATGGAGTACTCTTAACTATGGGTCAGATTCCAGAAAGAATTTATTTGATTCATGAAATGACAACTTTGTTCTGGAAAGAGCCTCGGTATCTCATGGCCACCAAATCCGGTATAATGAAAAGCAAGTCGGACATGGGTTACTAAATACTTTTTCCTTCCAGTGAAAACATGCATAAGGTGGTCACATTATAAAGAACTCCATTTACAGTAACACTATGGAAAAATTATAGATACTTCTTTGGAATCAAAAGCATAAAGAGATAGGCTATATGCTTGGATCAACTAACTGGCTATTGGTAGAGATATGGCAACTTATTTTTAATAAAATAATTAGTGCTATAAAGAATATAGTAATGTTTGAAATCAAGACTTTCATTGAGGGAAAAAGATACATATGTAATCTTTGAAGCATGAAGGCCTATTCATTTTTTATTTATTTAAATTTTTAAATTTTACTTCTTTTTTTGAGATTGTCATTTAATTACATTATTTCCGTCTTCCCTTTACTCCCTCCAAACCCTCATGGCCTCTTTTTGCATTAAATGTTGTTACATATATGTGTGCATATGGATAGATATTTACATCCCTAAATATATAATTACCACCTGCTCAGTCTCTATTACTAACCGGTTTTATACACTGCTGAGTAACTAAAGTGAGTATCATGAATGAAACTTTGATATTGGCTTCAGTATTACTACCTATCCATTCTGTAGCCTTATTTTTCTAAATTTAGGGGTTGGAAATTTAATTGTTATTTGCCAGATTGCTTCAGACTCCAATATCTCCTTCAGCTTTCCCTAGGTACGACTCAAATTAGCACTTACCATGAAGTCGTTGGTCTTGGCCAGCTTCCTAATCAGCTATTTTATCGGGTGAAGAGCATATCTCTTTTTTTGTTGTTGCTTTTTTTACCTTTCAATATTAACCTAGAGCATACCTGAGATTAATTAAAAAGTCATGCCTAAACCTCTGGGATTTTAATGTATTCCCCATATTGCACATTTATTCATAGAACAGGAATTTAATGCACTCTTGTTGAAAATCTCATTTAGTACAAGCACTAAAGGAGGTTTTCTACTCAGAAATGAATCAATTGGAAAAAAAAATCAAT
>CM053754.1:34463169-34487118 GCA_028658305.1 Pachyuromys duprasi
TAAGAAGTCTACAGAGTTTTCTTTTTTGTTGTTTTTTGTTGTTATTTTTAAATGTAATTTATTTATTTTTATATTAACCACAGGTTAGGTACTTTGTATCCCAATCTTAGCCCCCTCCCTCATTCCATCCCACTCTCCCCATCCCTCCTTTGTCTCCTCCCTGCCCCCTCCAAGTCCACTGATGAGGGAGGACCTCCTCCCCTTCCATCTGACCCTAGCTTATCTTGTCTCTTCAGGGTTCGCTGCAATGTCCTCTTCTGGGATCTAGCTAGGCTGTTCCTCCCAGGTGTGTGTGGGGGAGAGTCGAAGAGCCAGCCATTGAGTTCATGTCAGAAATAGTCCCTGTTCCCCTTACTAGGATACCCACTTGGATACTGAGCTACCATGGGCCACATCTGAGCAGGGGTTCTAGGTTAAATCCATACATGGTCCTTGGTTGGAGAGACAGTCTCGTAAAAGACCCCTGTGCCCTGATCTATTTGGTCTTTATGGAGATCTTGTTCTCCAGAAAGTACCTTGGGGTGACTCTAACCAAGCAAGTAAAAGACCTGTATGAAAAAAACTTCCAATCTCTGAAGAAAGAAATTGAAGAAGATATCAGAAGATGGAAAGACCTCCCATGCTCATGGATTGGTAGGGTTAATATAGTGAAAATGGCCATACTGCCAAAAGCAATCTACAGATTCAATGCAATTCCCATCAAAATACCTACACAAAATTCTTCACAGACCTTGAAAGAAAAATTCTCAACTTCATGTGGAGAAACAAAAAACCCAGATTCTCCAAAATGATCCTGTACAACAACATCTAATTTCGTCTCTCGTGAACTTTATCATAAAGTTAAATAGAGGAAGAGTAAGTATCCACATAGGGAATGAGTCACTGAGGCTAGAAACTGGGGGATGCATGCTTCTGTCCTCTCACTCTGCACTTCATCGACGTCATAAGTTCTTTCAACATCACTTAAGGCTTTTATAGATGCTAAATTCCCCATGTATTTCTACTTCATCTGCCAGTTTTTATGTCTTGCCATTTTCACCTGAACTGACATGAGGGTTGTCATGGGAGGAAATGAGGAAAGGGGCTACAATCGGGATATAAAGTGATTAAATTATAAAAAGTAAAAAAAAAATAAAAATAAAAAGATTACTTTCAATGTTATGGATCATTTCAGTATTTATAAAGCTTTTGTCAATATCTGTAGAAATAGCAAACATGATAATAATTCACCCTCTTTCCAATTTTTTATGTTTTCTTACAATTTCTTATAATAATAGTTTGTAGTTTTGGTGTATTTGTTTTGTCATATCACTGTCATGAGACTTTCAAAATGTAGTAGGCTCTTCTTAAAGAAAGATGAAAAGTACAGTTCTCAGTAAAGATAAATGCATGGGCAACTAAGAGGCCAGCATTGCTATAATTTTGATTCATAGCTCTACAGTTTGTTTTCTCCATAATATAATTAGTTAATTAAAATTGAGATTTTACATTTTAAAATACAACCCTGGAATATCATCAATAGGTGAAAAATATTGACCAAAACAAAAAAATTAACATATTATTTAAGATGACATAGATTTAAATTGTAATATTACACTTCCTTATTGTTAAATATAACCATGAAGATAATCATAAATACAATGGTTATGAAATATCTACAACATGAATTAAGAAAAAATGCAGTCCTGTAAGAAATTAAACTCAAAAGACAATGTAGAAAATGAAAGGTATAGAAAACAGAGCAAAACGACAAAATTTAAGTTCCTCCTTAACACAAGTTACTTTAAGTGAATCAACTCTTTAACCAAAAGATTGCAGCCAGCCCTGAGGAGTCAGGATAAGCTGGGGTTGGATGGAAGGGAAGGAGGTCCTCCCCTGTTGGTGGACTTGAAGGGGGCGGGGAGGAGGGAGATGAGGGAGGGAGTGCGAGGGTAGGAGGGACTGAGGGAGGGGGGGATACGCCTGGGATTCAAAGTACCTAACCTGTGATTGAGATAAAAATAAATAAATTAAAAAAATAAATAAAATAAAATAAAATTATACAAAAAAAAGAAATATTGGAAGAGCCCAAGAACTGTTAAAAAAAAAAAGATTGAGATTAATATATCCTGTAAGGAAAATACTATCCAGAAGAGATTCATAAGAAATTCAGATACCCAGAAGAGAAAGGCTATGTCGTATGAAGGGACTCATTATAGAAATAGTAACAAAAATGAAAACCACAACACAGATATTTGTGTTAGTATTTCAGGGCTGAACTGAAGTATGATAGCATTCATGTGCTATAAATGATGAACTTAATAACCACTTCTTGTTAAACAAAAGTTCCAATACAGTTATGCTGTCGCGTCCGCCTCGACCAGCAAGGAAAGACAGGACACACCAGCTCTTCTTTAAGCAGTTTATTCAGGAGTTTTGAACAATCTTCTTCTTCCTCTTCTTCCCCGAGGAGATAAGTACCCCTGAGCCAGCCAACCCCGGGTAGCTACGTAGGAAGTGCGGATAGGTACACGCAAGAGAAGGTGGATCATCAGACACAGCACAGCCAAATAAGGAGTTGTTTATCACAAGAGCACTCACCGTTGGGGTGGCGGAAGGCAGAAACCGGCGCCATCTTTAAGGTGCAGCACACGCAGCTCTCCACATTATGCAATGCTTCTTCATGAGTTGCCTCTCACAGGGGCACCGGAAGTTCCCAAAACAATAAGGGTTTGAACCGTTCCTCTTTGCTACCCACCAGAACTGATTGATAGAATCCTATTACTGATGATATTGCACACCTTGGGTGCAACAAGATTCAGTTAAAGCAAACTGTTACAGAGCTTGACGACGCTTTGATGATGAACAAAGCTTTGTGATGATTAGCTCTATAGCACCAGGTGTGTCACGCAGCCTCCTTGGGGAGTAAAGCAAACAAGTTCTACCCAGCTGAGAAATTATGTAGTGCAATATATCAAACTGCCAGGAAAATGTGCTCACTGGTGAACTAGTGGCGCTACTGTTAAGGGGAAAACCTCGCACTCTCTGGTTTTTAAACAGGCTCCAGCAAAGGAACTGATGCTTGGCACTGCAAAGTTGGTTTAAAACCTATAGCTGAAGATATTCTCTATGGAGGAGCTTATTGTTTAGATAAATTTACGGAACAACAAGCTGCCTAGACAAGTGCTACTCTCAGTCTTCATAGGAGGAACTTATCAATAAAAGGCAGTAAATGCAGAGAATCATGATAGCTTGACGTACTGAGAACAAATGACAGCCAAGCCTTAAACAAGAAGACATTCATACCACCCCCTCTTAGGCTCACAGATCATCACAGAAGAGAAGGTAGCAGGAATGCATGAGCTGGGACACAGAGAGCTGTGAATGCCCTTATGGACATAACACAGCCAATTAAACATGACTGTACAGCAGGGGGTATTTGAAATATGCCTGTACAAGATTGTGCTTGTTTAATCAGTCATGGATAGGGGAGGGGTCCATGTAGTTGAGCCTCACCTTCCCTCCACCCCCGCTATATTAAGAGCTTCTAATGGATTCTGGGGGAGATGCAGACACTGTCTTCAGTTGTGTACCTTTTAATGAATTCAGCATGCTCCAATGAATACTAGCAAACTGCCACAATGATGGCCCTGGGTAAGTTCAGTGAGTTATTAAACAAAACAAAAGATATGATGTGGGAAAGGGACATGTAGGGAGAACAGGATGTAGGGGTAAAACAGAAATAAGAGAAAGTGAGAGTCAGTAATCAATATACTGTATTGTGATTATCTAAAACAAATTTAATTTAAAAAAAAAAGAAAGAAAAGGAACTCAAAGTATGGAAACAGACAAGATGTAGAAAATATTACAAAAGATAATCACAGTAACTACATCAACATCAGACAACATAGACACTAATATTATGTGCAATGTACTCATGATAATGCTACGCAGGACAGAATTTTGGACCTGTGCGTGGGTTCAGTATTTTACCTCTTAGTTACCGTCCTTAATGACAAATGCACAGATGAGTGAGTTCACAGCTGTGGTATGTGCGCGCAATGGAATATCATTGTGCCTAAAAAAATAAAGTTTTCAGAGGCCCTCTGTGATAGGCTCCTGTCCTGTTACTTGTTTTCTTCTACATCCAATGTCCACCCCATTTGTCTTTCTAAGTGAGGATTGATCATCTTACCCCAGGTCCTCTTTCTTGTTTATCTTGAGTATATACCCTGTGTGTCTTTCTCCTTCTGGGATACCTTACTCAGAATGATATTTTCTAGATCCCACCATTTGCCTGCACATTTCATGATTTCCTCATTTTTAAATGCTGAGTAGTATTCCATTGTGTAAAAATACCACAATTTCTGTATCCATTGCTCTGTTGATAGACATCTGGGTTGTTTCCAGGTTCTGGCTATTACAAACAAAGCTGCTACAAACATGGTTGAGCAAGTGAAAGACTCTGCCTAGCAGTGTATCAGAGTAAATACTGAGACTAATAGGCAAACCTATTAGTTTGTGCAGGGAATCACATGAAAGAAGGGGGAATTAATATGACATGGAGAGGACAGGAGCTCCACAGGGACCAAATATATCAGCGCATAGGGGTCTTTTATGGGACTGTTTCTCTAACCAAGGACCATGTATGGACATGACCTAGAACCACTGCCTGGATGTAGCCCATGGTAGCTCAGTATCCAAGTGGGTATCCTAGTAAGGGGAACAGGGACTATTTCTGACATGAACTCAATGGCAGGCTCTTTGACCTCCCCACCCCCCCAAGGGAGGAGCAGCCCTGCTAGGCCACAGAGGAGAACTTTGCAGCCAGTCCTGAAGATATGTGATAAAACAGGGTCAGATGGAAGGGGAGGAGGACCTCCCCTATCAGTACACTTGGAAAGGGGTAGGGAGGAAATGAGGGAAGGAGAGTGGGATTGGGAGGGAATGAGAGAGAGGGATACAGCTGGAATACAAAGTTAATAAAATGTAACTAATAATAAAATAAATAAATAATATAAAAATTTTAAATGAAGTTTTCTGACATAAGATATAACACAGAAAAGTCTTAATAATATGCCTCGTGAAACATGATGAACACAAAAAGGTGATTAGCTAACCCTACTCATTTGAAGAAATTAATATAATCAAAATCACAAAGAGTAGAATGGTTTCCAGGGTCTGGGTGGGAAAAGGAAATGCTAAGCAGTCGCTTAACCTACACCAAATTTCAGTTTTGGAAGATGGAATGAGTTCCGCAGATTCATGTTGCTGGTGATGGTTGCATAACAATAAAGTGCATTTCTCGATGTTATGAGTGATTATGATGGAAAATTTATGCTGTATGTACTTTCAATTTGTTTAAATTAGAAACAAAATATGCCTGACTGAAATACAATTTGACAGTGTCCAGGGCAGCCTGCTTGCTAGCTCTTATCAGCCTACTTAACACTTTGGAGGGCATCAGTCTGAATTCCCAGGGCCACACACTCTAGGCCAGGGCAGATGGGTGCCAGAGCAGTCTATTAAATTTGCTGCATCTGCCTGGGGTGACTGACTTTTGGTTTTTTGCTTAACCTTTGTTATACTTCTTGTTAACAAGCAGCTGCTGCTAACAGTGGCAGTGGGGGGTAATCTCTCTGGCTATTTTTAAACTGCTTTATAAAAACTTTGTTATTCTTTTTTATGTCATGTACCTGGTATTTTTGCAGGACAAATATCTGGTCTAGTTTTGTTCTGCTTTTCAAGGCCAGAAATGTCTTCTATATTTAAATTAAATGTCTTTGAAACAATACAGTCCTGCCCTAATTGTTTACCTCCCTTGCAGTCCTACATGGGTATGATACAGTGATTATGACTTGTTAAGTCCTAGGGTATGCATTCAATCAACATAAAACCAAGTTTTAGATTGTTAAGTCCACGCTTTGGCTGTTCAAAAATAAGAAAGCCATCTAACTGCTCAGAATTTTTTGTAAGTAAAAAAAAAAAAAGTAACACCCAATGCATTTACCTCATTTGTGAGAGTATCAGTGAAACCTTTTAAATGAGATTTTTTCTGCATATTCTCAAACTCTACAGACATTGAGGAATTGAGATTATGATAAAAGATTATGATGATGAGCTCTTTTATAGTTAACAAGGAAGAGGCTCAAGGGATGATATCAAGGTATAGCATCAACTACATCCTGATTATGTAGCTTGTTGTTATTTTTGGTGGCAGGTATGATCTCATGGATCTCCAAGTGAAAGCTTAAGAACTTACAGCCTTCCTCTCAAAACAGTGCCAAGACCCAGCAAGTCATAAGGAAGTGGTACACAAACAAAGTTGCCCGCGTTTGCAAAAACATTTTTGATTGAATTATTCTCAGTCGTATGCAATTACCAAATGCAGTTAGGTCGTTCATTGTGAAGAGAAGAAACACACGGCATCACTTGTACTATTTCAGTGGCAGTGGAGCAAATGAATACAAAGCACCACATTATTTTTCTCCTAGTGTTTCTTTCTGTGAGTTGTTTTTCTCAGAAGAAAAAAAAATCACTATCTTGTTTCTTGTCTGTTTCTTGTTTCAAAGGTTGCACCAGAGTTTTATTAGCACTCCAAAGCATTCCAACTTGCATCTTTACAGAAACATCTAGAATACTGTAAAATATTGAAGTATTTTGTGAAATAACTGGAAAGTTTTTCATTGCAAAATTAAAACCAGCATTTCACAGCATGGCTGACTTCAGACGAGAGTGAGTGAATCTTAGCTCTGAAATGCGCTAGGATACTCTTATCTAGCCTTTCCTCTAAGTCCTAACCCTTGACTTCCTGATTTACTGAGCAATGTTACAAAGTTTCTGTTTTCTCAACTACAAAATGGAAACACAGTCGAACTTATCACACAAAGTTCTGACTACATAATGAGTTAGTACATCCAGGTAGCTTAGCAGGAGCAGGGTGCCTGGCAATAAACATGCAGTCCATGCAGTGAGGATGAGGAGAGGCAGTGACGGTGTTCAGGTGACATTCATGTTTCACCCCACAAGCGCCTTGAATGATTTGTGGCAAACAGGTGTTGTCCTCTGAGTAAACGAATCTATTCATTTTCTTGTTCAAATCCAAACCACTGCAGTTCTAACTCATGTCTTTTGAGATTTGATTCCTTTTACTTTTAACCCCCATTGCAAATGTTGTTCTTTATAATTTTCCGTCTTTCCTGGAGAATTTCCAGAGACTTTTAAAATTTAGTTTTAAATTAGCATAAAAAGTAATACATTTCTTTCTGCCGTTTTTATAGCTACATTGTTTTTGCTGAGCACCTACCCAGCCTCCTCTCCCACCCCTACCACTTCTGCTAGCCTTCTTTTCCTATTATTTGCCTTCTGCTTTCATGACACACATATTCTACTGCCCACTTATCCACTCACAACCCTCTCTTTAGGCATCTGTTTTCCCACTTACCATCACCTCCCTAGTTTTATGAAACACACACACACACACACACAAACATATACCAAAATCCAGGATCCACATATGAGAGAATATATGTAGCATTTCTTTGTAGTCTTAGGGATTCTAGTTTTGACCTTTTCAATGCACTCTCCACTCTGATGCAAGGGAGAACAGTTTTCAAGTTAAGTGAGTGCTACAGGCTGTCTCTGTACTTTATAATTTTAAAAGCAGCGCCAGGATGGAGCAAACCATTCAGTGAAGTATGCATGATAGCCTGGAGCTTTGAGGATGCATTAAAATAAATGCAAAAGTTGTATTACAAAAATGAATATGAGTTTTGATTGTATATCCCTATAAAGTATTTGCATAACTCACATAGCAACACTGCATACAAGTGATGATTGATTTAGTTAAATGAACTCAGGTCATCAAATCTTGATTTATTGTGCATGTGCACATATCAAGTATATAGCAGGACATGGAGCAGATGATATGATAAAGAAAATGGATGATTTCCAATTAACCAATGCTTTCCCATCAAATTTTGATATATTTTAAAATAAAGCATTCTGATTCATATTTTGAACATACTTCTATGGTGTCTGCTATACACTATGTGTTGAAATAGTGTCTAATATCCAAAATAAGGAATATAAAGTTCCAAATTTGAAAGATTTCATAGTCATGCTGCTGTGTCAGAATTATTCATAAACAACATAGTCCAAGTTGTAAATACATCGAGAGTCCATTTCACAGAATTCAGAATGGCCATCTCATCATCATCATCATCATCAACAACAAAACAATAAATGCTAGCAAAGATACATGAGGCGAAAGAACCCTTATAGATGGTTGATGTGATGTTAAATTAGTCAAACCACTGTGGAAATCAATAGAGATTTTCCTCAAAAATTAAAAGTATCATATGTTTCATATGAGTCACATGTTCAGGCTATGCACTGAAAGAAGCAAAGCCCACTTTCCATAAGCATGCCTTCCTGTACATTCATGCACATTGTTACACTAGTCACAATCATAAGGTACAAAATCAGCCTGGGGGAACAGATGACTGAGTGAATAAAACATGATAAAAACTCATGTGTGCATTCCTGAAGAGACCTGATAAGCTAGAGTTAGATGGAAGGGGAGGAGGTCCTCCCCTATCAGTGGACTTGGAAAGGTGCAGGGAGGAGATGAGGGAGGGAAGAGGGGATAGGGAGGGGATGTGGGAGGAGGCTATGGCTGGGATACAAAGTACATAACCTGTGATTAATATAAAATAAAAGTGAAAAAAGCTCATGTGTGTTATAAAAACAAAACAGAGTCATACTCATCCATAAAATAGAATGAAATTCTGTCATTTATAGGAAAATTAATTGAACTGGGTATTATTTATACTAAATAAGCCACAGTCACAAGATAATCTAATTTCTTCTTGTTTGTAGAACTTGAAGAAAAAAATGGGAAAATGATACAAATGTAAAAAGATTATTAAGGATGGAGAGTAAGAGAGGGTTAGAAAAGAAGGCTAAGAAAGGGTAGGGGTGAATATGATCTAGGTACATTATAAAGCAATGGTCAAACTATCATAATGAGACTCATTACTTTCAATGATTAATATATACTAATGAAAAGAAAGTCAATTATTCAAACACAGAATAATATAAACACAATGACTAGAACATGTTCCATTTCTTTACAGTTACAAAGAAGAAACTCTTGGTTTCATCAATGGTTAGAGGTTCCAGAAATAAATCCTGAGTTATAAAAAGTAATTAAGATTCAATGCAAAAAAAAAAGCAAAAAAAAAAAAAAAGATTCAATGCAATCTCTACCAAAATTCTGAAGTTGGTCTTCATAGAAATAGAAGTATAAATAAATAAATAAACCAACAAACCAAACAAACAAACAGGAAAACTCACTTGGAAGAGACTCTGAATATCCAAATCACTTCTGAGTAAAATTTAAAACGCTAGAGTGCCTTCATACTTTATCATATATCAAGTACAGAGCCACATTAACAAAACTGTCAGACACAGCTAACAGTGAGGTAGAATTTAAGAGATCCAGATATAAATAGATGCTGCTAAGCCATCTGAACTTTGATAGAAATGCCTAAAATATACGTAGAAAAGGAGAGAGCCTATTCACCAAATGGTTTTCAGTAAACTATAATTCAAATATAGAAAATAGACTTCTATTGCTTTATCCAGCTCTGAAAATCAATTCCAAATGAATCAAAGACCTTAACATAAAATTTGAAACACTGAAATTACTAAAATGAACATTTAGGAAAACTCTTTGAGATATAGGCAAAGGCAAGAACTTAGTGCAAGCACTCCATCCTCTCAGGAAATAAGTCAACAACTGAGAAGTGGGACCTCATGAAATCAAGAATCTTCTGTACAGCATAGGGAGGAAGACTTCCCCAATAGAACCAGGGGAATCTTTGCTAGTCATAAAATCTGACTAAATAGCATTTTCTAGAATATTCAAAGAACGCAAAAACATAAATAAGAAATCAAATAACCCAATCAATGAATGAGATACTGAAAAAACAAAAGAAAGAGTACAAATGGCCAATAAACACATGAAAAAAAAAGTTCATTACTATTCATCAGACGATAAAAGATTTTTTTTCTTTTTTAATTAATTTATTTTTATTACAATTTATTTACTTTGTATCACAGCTGTAGTCCTCTCCCTTAGCCCCTCCTGATTCCACCCTCCCTCATCTGCTCCCATGTTGCTTCCCAGGCCACTGATGGGGGCAGTCTTCCTGTCCTCCTCCACTTCTATCTGACCCTAGCCTATCAGGTCTCAGTAGGAGTGGCTGCAGTGTTTTCCTCTGTGGCCTGGTAAGGCTGTTCTCTTTGGGGGAAGTGATCAAAAAGCCAGCCAATGAGTTCATATCAGACTCAGCCCCTGTTACCATTACTAGGAAGTTCATTTGGAGACTGAGCTGCCATGGGTGACATCTGAGCAGGGGTTCTAGGTTATCTCCATGAATGGTCCTTGGTTGGAGTATCAGTCTCAGAAAAGACCCCTGGGCCCAGAATTTTTGGTTCTGTTGCTCTCCTTGTGGAGTTCTTGACCCTCCAGGTCTTTTATCCCCCCTTCTTTCATAGGATTCCCTGCACTCCGCCCAAACTTGGCTATGAGTCTCAGCATCTGCTTCAATACCCTGCTGGGCAGAGTCTTTCAGAGTCCCTCTGTGGTAGGCTCCTGTGGTGTTCCCTGTTTTCTCTCCCTCTTCCCATATCTATCCTGTTTTGCTTTCTGAATGAGGTTTGAGCACCTTGCCCAGTGTTCTCCTTCTTGCTTAGCTTCTTTAAGTGTACATATTTTAGTATGTTTATCCGATATTATATGTCTAATATCCACTTATAAAGAAATTAGAGATTTCAAAATTCATTATAAAACTAAATCAAATCACTATGATGCTGCACCCATATCTGGCATATAAACCAGTAGGATAAAAATTTAATTCAATATTGAATCCAGGTACATGTTTCCTTTTATGCCAAATGTTCAGAAAAGACAAAGACAGAAATTAAAGTGTGAATGAAGGTCTAGAGGGATGTTGTGGGCATTGACTGCTAATTTTTCCAGAATTTCTTTCTATAGAGGATGACAAAATATTTAAAAGACAGAAGATATGATGGTGACTGTGATAGACATAACTGTGCTTCATATTTGCAGGACAAAGTTGACAATGGTGACTATCTTACTAAAGATATATAAATAATAGACGATGCATATGACTTGAACAAGCTGAGGCCAGACAAAACCCTGGCATGGAGAGGGAAGCTGTAAACAAAATCCTTCTCCTAAAGAAGGAGCTGGTGATAAGTGATAACCTCTGGGAAAGAGAGAGTCAGTTTTCCTTAAAGTCTTGGCCCCTGCAGATGGACCATGCTCCCGTGGACGGCCACATACTCAGGAATATATGGGTAGCACAAATTGGATGGATTTAAAAACAAAATGACAAGAAAAAAAAATTGGGTGAGTAGGGAAAGAGGGAGGATTGGAGAAAATTAGAATAAGATCAAAATACAACATGTAAAATCCCCACATAAATTAATAGCAACTGGTTCACATCAAGTAGCATTATATAGACTCAACTATTTAGTCTTAAGAATATATATGTATATACAAGTACATATATACATACAAAACCAAAGTGAACAAAAAGACCATGCATTTGAACAAAAACATGCAGGGGTATATGAGCGTGTTTGGAGAGAGGAAAGCTAAGAGAGAAATGTTATGAGTGTGTTTGGAGAGAGGGAAGCCAAGAGAGAAATGTAATTAAATTAAAATCCCCCAAACAAACAACAACAAAAAAGTAGAAGAAATAGTGTATTGTTTAGTTATGGTATGTTAAATTATAGAATATTAATATATTCTATAGCATGCATATGGACTAAAATATATTTGTTAAAAGATAATACACATATGGTTAAGAGATGCATGCATATATATGGGCTAAATAATAAATTGACATGAATATATGTTCATTAATTTACACAGAAATTACAATGGACCTTTAGAATATGGGTGTGTTTTCCTCATGACTCTTTTCATGTAATCATGTAATACTCTATGCACAAGTAATTTTTACTAATTTCTGCTTTCTTTTTATGCTTTTATTTTTCATATCTACATTCTTCTTCATTAAACAGAACAAGATAATTTCACCTAAATATTTAAAGAGAATTCTTAATTTGTTTTTCCCTCATTTAATGTAAAGCAATAATCCCAAAGAGCCCCTTTGTCAGGAAAAACCACCTGCTCATATGAGACGAGACTGAAGGAGAGGAAACTTAGCAAGTAGTTTTCACAGTTTAGCAGGGAAAAATTAGCAAAGCTTCTTATTCTGTTTTAAAAAGTAAAGGATGTGAAAAGAACAAAAGCTTTGCATCCTAAAGGTGAATAAGTAGAAGTTCACTTTTTCTCTTTTGAAGACAATAGTAAAGGCGAGAAGTGGACATATCTCACTGTCATTGAAAAGCAACTCAGAGGGATCCCATGCAACTTCTTTCCTAGAAGTGAAGTTAACCAGGTTGCAATAATCCATAATAACCACCTACTGATTGAACCCAGGGTTTACACATTCTAGGCAACAATGAGCCACATTTTCATTTCTCTTTTTTATGTTTTAAAATTTTTGAGACAGGGCATCATTGCATTTACCAGATTTACCTCAAACTTGGGGTCCTCCTGACCTAGTTTACATAGTGTCTGAGATTCTAGAATTGTCCACCATAATGTACTTCTTGTTTTAGATTTGTCTGTTGTTTAGTTATTGTTTTTAAAGATACACTAAATTTCTCCAGTGGTCCTTCTTTCTTCTTTACATGTGGGAAGAGGTTCTTTTGGGTTTCATAGGTTGCATATCCTCCATTCCATTCCTGTGTAAAAAGCTAGAAATGAGAACCTTATCCTTCTCCATCCTGAAAAGGCTCTCCACTTTGGTGACGAAAAAATTTTTTAAATATGACCAACACATATATTTTTGTTTTGTAAAAAAAAATCTATATTTCTGTGTAATTTTAGGGATAGTTCCCCCTCCTATGACAGTTATCCTCAAATGTAGATTGAAGAAAAATAAAAGTGTGTGTGTGTGTGTGTGTGTGTGTGTGTGTGGTCACCATATTTGGAATGTTTTATTACAGCAACTTACCATAAACCCAACAAATACAAACATGAGGGAAATTTTTTTCTTGAGAATGCATCTGCTTCAGTGCATTCTAGCTATAAAAATAACCTAGGTGTTTTATGCACAACCTGTATTGTATAGCTCTGAAAGCTGAGAGGTCCTGGTCCATCACATGCAGTGTCTACTCCGTCCGCACTCTTCACAAGGAGCACCTTTTCACACACTCTCACTTGCGCACTTGTAGTGAGGTGAGGCAACCTACCGAGGAGGGCTGACGCCTCACAACCCAATCTCTTTCCAAAGGACTCTATCACCACCGCTTAAGGAGTTAGGATTTAAGCTGTGGGTTCTGCACGGCATGCATTCTGCCCACAGCGCTGCCTTGGTACTCCTGGTATTTAGTAGAATGTTCCATATGTGACATAAGTTCCATAAAGGTCAAATGTGAGAGGGAATAGACAGGAATGATAGACATAGGGAGAGCAAGGTAACAAAGCTAATGAGTTACTGAGAACTCTACTTTGAGGGGCAGATTTCCATGGGATCTTGTACCTTTCACTGTTCACTCCTTAGGTTCACTGTCATCATGGTCAGGTTGACTAAAGGGACAAAGCTTTTGTTATCCCCTGCAGGCCCTTTATTGCTTTCCTGGCCTCGAACCTGGATTTAAATCTTGGTGTTGACAGAAGGATCCATTGGCAGTTGACTTTTTAAACAAGCTACCCTTGCTGCACAGCATGTGACTATCAAGGGAAAGGCTACCATCTCTCCCCTGAAACTCATTATTTCATTTATTGTATGAGAAAGATCACAGTGTAATACAGATAAGCCCGGGGAGACTGGCCTAGTTAAAGAACCATGCGGAAGCTAACAAGTCAGTTCTTCTGGCCTCCCATCCCACTTTGAGTTGTTCAAGGAGCTGATGGTGTCTGAGTGCCCTTCCTATGTTCTACCAAGTGCCTGTAAATGAGAAAGATCAGAACAATGTTTCGATATGACCGTAAAGTGATTTATTTTTACTCTAGAAAGCACTTTTGTATTAATATTCAGTCCATGACTGGAAATGACTCAAAAAGGTTTCTTTTTTTTTTAATTTAAGGAGGTAACAAATACGTAAATGACCAGAAAGCTGTGCCATGGAAAGTAGGGCTTAAAGGGATCTATCCATTCATCTCTCACATCCTTGGCCACTAATGGATTGTTCCCTGGAGCAAATTTCCAATTATTTTAACCAGGCTACTTTTAAATGGCTCAGGTGGAGAGGGTTTTTAGAGCTTCCATAGGGGGAGAGTATTCTGCGGTCTGATACACATCACTGTTTTGCACTGGTTGGTTTGGTACGAAAATTTCCTTTTTAAATTTATTTGTTATTTTCCACCAAGAATCTGCTATGTTGAGAAGAATTGGGTTACCACATGCTGGTTTTCTAACCTATGCTTTTCATTCTGAACTCGGTTCTTACGGAGTTCTGATCAGACTTCTAGCAATCCAAGGATGCAGTAACAACTCAATCTCAACTCAAGATCCCTTGGTGAATTTCCTTTGGGAGGAATATAGAACAGGCATCAACAAAGACTTTGAAGAACACCTGGAGGCCTCCTTGACTGATCCCTCTGGGTGCACACTAGCCCATATCCTTGAGTTTCATAACTTTAAATGCTGAGAATATACAGGATTGAAAAACAGGTAAAAATAATATTGAATGTAATTCTGTTATTTGGTCATTGGCTAGGTTTTGTGTGCCTACCCTGGAACCCAAATATTGTGGGAGAGAATCAGGACTTCTAGTCTCCATGTCTTAAATTTTTGCATCTTAAAAAGCTGAGCTCTGCTCCTTGAAAGGAGGAGGCACTTAAAAATCTCAAGTGAAGGAATGTGATTCTCTGAGCACTTTTAAGATTTCTGTGATCAGACTCCTGAGATATATAAAAGTATAGTTGAACTCTGTCACCTTAATAAAATAGTCAGTATGTTGCTGTTTTCATAATTAATTAAGTGAATATGTCTATTAATTAAATTTGCATTTATACCACAGTTTCATCAATGAATTGTCATAGTATAATGAAAAGTGCATGGGCTTTACATTCAGTCTTTGGTTTGACTCTTCACTTGTTATCAGCTTAAAGTTCGGTAGGTCATCTAACCTCTCAGAGATTCTGCTTCCTTATCTCTGAAATGAGCAAAGTAATAATTATCCCATGACCTTGTCTTTCAGATTAAATGGGATCATTTATTTGAGGGGAATTAGTCTGGTGATTGGTCTGTAATTTTTAAGTTGAATCAATTAAGATGCTTCAAGGCATGGAAGAAAGAGTCAACCTAAAAGTGGATTAAATGATAAGGAAAATGTATCTTGTGTTGTAAGAAGTCTGTGCGAGGGCAATTTCAGAGTTGCCAGATGTAATGGTTCAAGCATGCCCACATTCTGTTTACCTTTTTACTCCACTATGGTTATCCAGCATGCAACGACAGATTCTCTGCTCAGTCGCTGACAGGGATGGCCATCGCTAGCAAATAAGACTGATTTTTTCTCTCGGTCCCCTTTCTTTGGACAATAGTTTTTGAAAAAGCTCTCAGCATATATATATATATATATATATATATATATATTCCCCCCCTATGGATACATTGGTCACATGTTTTGCTCAAGCAACGAGGAATCCTTCAAGGAGATCTTGTTACTTCCAGTGCTTGGAAGAAAACAGAACTTGCCCGGCTGGAAAACTGAGAGGATAAAGGTGTCATCATTTTAAAGACATCCCCTTTCCCTTGTCACAGGTGTCCTGAGAGCTCTGTGCATCACTAAGAGATGATTCCTGTGCTTGTGGAGAAGACTAAAGTCCTGATCCTGTCCACACTGGTGTTTGTTTTTTGTTTTGTTTTGTTGTTTTGTTTATTTCTGTAATCTTAGCAGGAGTATTTCAGTGCCTAGTTTTAATAACTGAATTTCCTAGCTTTTGCACTTGTCATATATAACCAGTTACTGGGATTATCTTGCAGTAGTCACTTGGCTAGTGAATGGACAGCATCTTTAAAGGATCCTGCTGTTTTTCTTTTGGCCAGGAAGGGAGTAAAGTTGTCAGGTGTTGAAAACAAGGAGAAATGAAATTTCTCCCATACAGCTGTGAGAGATGTACTTTAAAAAATAATCTGGAAGTTTCTACATAGTTACCATCTTATCCAATTGTTCTTCTAGCTATTTAAGAGAAAACAATGTATACATATGCCAATAGTGCAAAAAAATTTATAGAAGCTTTGTATTTATAAAAATCTAAAAGTGAAAACAACCCACATGCCTATCGACAAGTACAAGAATAGACAAATTGCAATATATAGGTACGTGATTAAATATTACATATCAGTGGAAAAATCCATGCAACATCATGGAATTCCTGAGAGGTCTTGAGAAATATAAATTCACAGATATAAATATATAGAAAATATCAACTGAGAGCTATGAAAAGCAGACGAGAGATCCTGGGGTTAGGAATTAGAGTGGGATGGGTAGGACGGCTTACCAAGGACAGGAAACTTTAGGACTGATGGGTATGAGCGTATCTTGATTGTTGTGATTATTTCTGTTGTAAACACACGCTCAATACATATCAATTTTAACATTTTAACCATAAACAGCTTATCACATGTCAGTTACACAGCCAAAGCTGTTTTATTTTTTTTTTTCAGATGCTAGAAGTCATAACCCAGTAGGTGTAATCTTCTGAAGCACAGAGACACAACCAAATGATTAAATTAAGTGGACCAGGAACAATTACCATGTAAATGCATTTGTAGGTCAATGACTAACAGAAGTCTAATGAATTATTTTAACCTACATGAGGACTTTAAAAGTAAACGTGGCTTTAGAGCTAGCATGTTGGTTTCAATTAGAATCTTAAGCAAAATAGGGCGTGTCTGAACTCCCAGTTCCTACCTGGCTTAATTGGAGAGACCTCTGCCTTTGCTCTAGAGCAAGAGTCTGTGTGTGCCTTCCACTGTCCCCATTTTATTTGATCCAGAGCTCTTGATTTGCTACTGCTCCCTCCACTTCCTTGCAATTCAATGGCTATGTTCTACTTCTCAAGCACCGCCATAGCTTATCACTTCTTTAATTACACCCCTTACCCTTACTGTCCTCCTTGGTCACATTTGCTCGATTAGTTTCTTAATTTCAGACCAGGGATACTACAGCCTTTTGTCTCCCATGTTTTAGAACTCTACTGCACAATCATGATAAATGCTTGATGTGAATATAGTGAACAGAAAGGGATGCTCCTGTATCAGCTCCAATGTAATCACATATTCATCATGCAATCTGTTTCATAGGGTATGAAACTTCAAAGTGGGTATAACAGAAAATAAATATAACTTTCAGGGTGGCCTAAATGGAAACATAGGACCAACAAAAAACTCCAGATTTTAACTGCAGAAACATGAAGTCTGCAGGGAGCTGCCTACTTTGTGGTCAAAAGTACAAAGCCTATCTGTTTGTAGACCCTTGGCCAGGAATTCTCTTCCATATACTCTCCACAAGTATGCGTCTTTTGTTTTCCCAGTGATAGACTGTGATACAGAGATGAATGTTAAGATTCTGGGGAGATGTAAAGGCAGATTGCTTAGAAATCAGAAATGGCAGTTATTCTAATACACACGACATTGAATCCCAGCTCTGGCATTCCTTTTTGTGTTCTGGACCTTATTTCTTCCTTTTGAAATCTCTCGGGGACAGAGATGGAGGTACAGATCAGTTGCACAAAACCCTTGACTTTATTTTCAAATAAACGAGGCATGTGTGTCAGTCCTCAGAAGGCAGAGACACCAGAATCAGAAGTTGAAGGTTGTCATTGGTTACACATCAAATTCCAAGACCAGTCTGTGGGGAATGAGATTGTTCTATGAGGTCAGAATAGGATCATGAATTTTATTTGAAATTAAAGCATCTTAGAGATGTGTGTTTTCATTTTCACTTCTGTTTATTCTACAGGAAATACCTAGATTTTCAACTTCTAAGTTGCTTGATTGGAGTGAGCACTGCCTTTTCTGTGGAGCAAGATTCTGACTATGGGGAAAAAAAGCCACAGTCACACAGCTAAAGGAAGGATAGGTAATATGGGGTGGAGCAAGGTGGAGAAATTTCTTTGTAGGAGAATCGGTATCAAGATGGCATTTGAGCCCATGGTAGTAAGATATATAAGCAACAGCCAAAGCTTATTTGGACAAGGAGAATGAGAATGATGCTTAAAGGAGGGTAAGAAAGCCTTTGGAAGATCACAGACTGGTCCAAACTGCTACCTGATGGGGCCTCCTGTTAAACGTGTAAATGTAGCTCCTTAATCAACCATCTCTAGCAGATTATGCAAGTGGAGAAGGCATGTACTCAAAATTCAAACAGAAAATTGTTTCCTCTGGGCTGGCAAGGGACAAAGACAAAAAAAAAAAAAAAGGGTCTCTAAATCTGGACTCCCAGATGTGGTTCTCAGCTGGTCTGAGTCCCTGAATGAATTACATGCAGCCAAAGAAATTAATGCTACACACATGGAGGCCTAACTTGAAAGGAAGAATTGCATCGGACTAGTCTCTGCCAGGCATTAAGGATCTCTGAGAAACAGCCAGAGTCCACATTGATATGGTATGCTATGAAGGACCCCCAAGTGACATTATGATCAAGCACAGGAATAATGCATAATAAATGAGGAAGGGCACAAATTGAAAGGAGAGAGAGAATAGCACTAAAAGGATGCCTGAGTACCATGCCTTTAGCAGTTGGGTGGAGCAAGGTGGGAGTTAACTCTCCCTTTCCTGCTGGTCGGAAATACTGCCGTGTTCTGGGTGAATTTAGTGTGCCTTACACCAGTTAAAGCCTGTAGCCGAATGATTTAAGGTGACCCTTTTTCCTTCTGGCCTCATACTAATTGACTTAAGAGTGAGTTATAGTCTCTGGAGAATAGCAGCCACACATTGAGGATATTTTTAATATCAATTTCTGCAGGAGCTTTTACACAAGGAGATTGTTATAACAATTATTCCTTATACCCTTGCTCTTGGATAGATATTGATTTTTTTTTTTTTTTGCCCATTAGATGGCGAAGAAATAAATGGGTATATGCAAATGCAAAATGAGATGACAGTCACCTAGGTCTTTGTGTAGTGATACACAGCTATTTGGGGAGTTGTGATTTTCAACCTTCATTGGAGAGTCCTATAGATTTGGAAAGCTAGAAAACAAGAAGTGATGGTTTCATTGGCTCTAATCTCCAGGCATACATAAGATTAGTAATCTCAAGAAGTAAGAAACACCAACAGCTGGTGTCTTCACTGTTTCAGTTTGTCACTGATGTTTGCTTGGGGTTTGCTACCAATATGTGATGATGTCTACAATCAAACATGTAAGATTGTTTTGATAGTTAAAAGGGATGACCAAAATATATAATGTAGATGTATAGGCCAGCACATGTCTCTCTCTAGACTTTGGCAACCACCAATTCTTGAGAACTACATTCTGTAGGATATTATGAGATAGAAAAATGGATAGTAGAAATTTGTGAGATATAGTAAATGATGTGTGAAAATGAGAATCAAATTTCCAAAGTCTAAAAATGTAGCTTAAAAATTAAAGTAAATGTTTTCTACTCATGATATAATTATAGTTGAATTAAATTTATTTCCTTCAATCTTTCTTTTTTCTGTATGTTGGTTTGCTTTTTTCAGTCAGAGTTTCTATTGCTATGATAAAACACCTGGCTAAAAGCAACGTGGGGAGGAAAGTGTTTGGCTCTAATTTCCACATTACAGTTTATTGTTGACAGAAGTCAGGGCAGGAACAGAAGCAGCAGCCATGGAGAAGTACTGCTCACTGCCTTCCACCTAATGGCTTGCATAACCTGTTTTATATACTTCAGAATCTCCTGCCCAGGGATGGCTCTGCTATTGAATGGACCAACTCTTATCAATCATTAATTAAGAAAACCTATCACAGAACTGCCAGGCCAATCTCGTTGAGGCATTTTCTCGGTTAAAATTCCACCTCCTCACATATGTTTACATTTGTGTCAAATTGTCAAAAGCTATCCAATACACTTTCGTCCTTCCCTTCTTTCATTTTGAAGACAGGGTCTCATGCAACTGTGTGGGGAGCTTGTTATGTAGTTGGGAATGATCCTGAACTCCAGACCTTTCTATCTCCACCACCTTAGTACAGTTATCCACCACCAAGACCATTTTATGCGGTGCTGATTTAATCTCCCAGGGCTTTGTGTGTCCTAGGCAAAGACTCAACCAACTACAGAACATCCTAAAGCCCAGATTTATTTTCTTGAGTAGCAATTGAAAGGTAAAATCAACTGTGTCACAGATACTGCTGCTCCAAGTTTACTGAGAGAACACAAAACCAATTACAAGTCAACTAAATGAAGCAACAGGAATGATATGAGCAACAGAACTCTGGACTCCTACTAATAGCGAGTGTTGCAAACTACAGAAGAAAGTCAGGACATGTTTCACCTCTCACTCAATGTATGTGTCCTAAATCCCCAATTTAGAGTTGAATTAAAATCAGTCTAACAACAACACCACCCCTCAATGCCAGTGACTACTCAAAATTAGCCAAACTTTGATCGTATTTATGACGTCTGCAGTGGTTTTATGGCATGAGAGCTGCATTCACTCATTCATTCATCCATCCATTGATCCATCCATTCATGCCACACTTGGCTAAATACCTTCCTTAAGAAAGAAACATGAAATTTTGCTCGAAGAGACAAAAGAAGCAATTGTGAGAACCACAGGAACCAAGGCTTTCTAGATGAGCTTGAAGAAAATTTCCTCCCATTCTTCACTGCCATTCTTTGCAGTCTCAGCAGGGGGAAACTCGTGTCAATTCACAGCAACACCCATCAACCAGGACCTTCTTCAGAGCTAAGCCCAGATGCATCCCTGGGCTTTTTCAGAGTAGTTTCAGCCAACTGCAGTGTTCTAATTGGAGGCTGCCGGAGAGCGGATAAAAACTGACGGTCCCTTTTTGTCTTTCACTATGATACCTACACAGTTTAGAGCTTTCAGCCCTTTCCTTTTGTTTGTCTCATAGACTGTGATTGGTTGCATCATTTTTGCTAAGGTTCCCTGCCACAACAACAGAGCCCTACTGCAATGGAGAAACATTTAGCTCTCAAATAGTTCTGCATACTCTGAAGGGAAATGTGCACAAGGGCAGAGGAAAGGGAAGCAGCACCTTCTAAAATCATGTCTATTTAGGGAGAACAAACTTCTTTTTTTTTGCCTATCATTTATTTATTTAGTACAATTTATTCAGTTTGTATCCCAGCTGTAGCCCACTTGTCCCTTGTCAATCTCACCCTCCATCCCTCTTTTCCTCCTGTGCCCCTCCCCCACAGAGAGCAGAGGTCCCCTTTCATCTGACCCTAGCCTATCAGGTCTCATCAGGACTGGCTGCATTGTCTTCCTCTGTGGCCTGCTTACCCTCTAAGGCTGCTTACCCTCTGGGGGAGGTGATTAAAGAGCCAGGAACTGAGTTCATATCAGACTCAGCCCCTGTTCCCCTTACTAGGGAACCCATTTAGAGACTGAGCTGCCATGGGCTACACCTGTGCAGGGGTTCTAGGTTATCTCCATGAGTGGTCCTTGGTTGGAGTATCAGAAAAGACCCCTGTGCCCAGCTTTTTTGTTTTTGTTTTTGTTTGTTTGTTTGTTGTTGGTTCTTTTGCTTACCTTGTGAAACTCCTGCTCCCTCCAGGTCTTTTATCTTCCCCATCTTTCCTGAGATTCCCTGCACTGTGCCCAAAGTTTGGTTATGAATCTCAGCATGTGCTTTGATACCCTGCGGGGTAGAGTCTTTCAGAGGCCCACTGTGGTGGCTCCTGTCTTGTTCACTGTTTTCTCCCTCTTTCCATGTGTATCCTGTTTGCCTTTCTGAATGAGGATTGAGCAGTTTACCCAGGGTCCTCCTTCTTGCTTAACTTCATTAGGTGTACAAATTTCAGTGTGTTTATCTTATATTGTATGTCTAATATTCACTTATATGTGAGTACATAACGTGTGTCCTTCTGCTTCTGGATACCTCACTCAGAATGATCTTTTCTAGTTCCTACCATTTGCATGCAAATTTTGTGATTTCCTTTTTTAATTATTGTATATTATTTTATTATGTAAATATACCACAATTCCTTTATCCATTCCTCAGTTGAGAGACATCTGGGTTGTTTCCAGATTCTGGCTATTACAAATAAAGCTGCTAAGCACATGGTTGAACAAATGCCCTTGTTGTATACTTGAGCATATTTTGGATATATGCCTAGGAGTGGTGTAGCTGGATCTTGAAGTAACACTATTGCTAATTTTCTGAGAACGTGCCAGATCACTTTCCAAAATGGTCATACAAGTTTACATTCCTACTAGCAATAGAGGAGTCTTCCCCTTTCTCCACATCCTCTCCAGCATGTGTTGTTACTTGAGTTTTTTATTTTAGCCATTCTGATGGATGTAAGGTGACATTGCAGGGTAATTTTGATTTGCATTTTTCTGATGACTAAGGATGCTGAGCATTTCTTTAAGTGTTTCCCTGGCATTTGATACTCCTCTATTGAGAATTCTCTGATTAGCTCTGTACTCCATTTTTAATTGGATTACTTGATTTATTGGTGTTTAACTTTTTGAGATATTTATATAATCTGGATATTAACACTCTGTCAGATATAGGGTTGGTGAAGATACCTTCCAAGTCTGTGGGCTGTTGTTTTGTACTGATGAGAGTGACCTTTGCTTTACAGAAGTTTTTCAGTTTCATGAGGTCCTATTTATTGATTGTTTATTTTAGAACCTGTGCTGTTGGTGTTCTGTTCAGGAAGTTATCTCCTGTACCAATGAGTTCTAGGCTCTTCCCCACTTTCTCCTCTAACAGATTTAATATGTCTGGTTTTATGTTGAGGTCTTTGATCCACTTGGACTTTAGTTTTGTGCTTGATTATAAATATGGATCTATTTTCATTTTTCTACATGTAGATAACCAGTTATACCAGCATCATTTGTTGAAGATGCTATCTTTTTTCCATTGTATTGTTTTGGCTTCTTCGTCAAAAATCAAGTATCCAATCCAAGATGGCTGCCCCAGGAGGACACTGTGTCTGAGGAGCAGGACAGTAGTGTAGGCACAGCGACTGGGAGACTGAGATCTCGGACCTAAAACACCAGCTTTTGCGACTGCCAGGTGAGCAGAATTCCTGCGGTGGGGAAATCAAGTGGAAAAGTCCAAAGGACACCCAGCTATTCCCAGGAAAAACTCCAGAGGGAGATAGGCTGCACACAGCCGGGCTGGGTGCCTAAGCTGCCATCTTGGGCTGGGGCACACGGTACCCCAGACGAACTGAGTTTCACCCAGATACCATGAGCACACAACCTTCTGTGCCAGCGGCCGCCACTTTGGGCTGGGGCACACGGTACCCTGGATGGTCTGAGTTTCACCCAGATACTGCAGGCTACACCGGTCACACCCACAACTCTAGGCGCACCCAGCCACCACCCCGGATTGGACTGATAGTATCAGGTCCAGACCGAGGTGCCCCAAATACCATCTCAGACCGTGATACACAGCCCCTGACTCAGAAGGAGGCGCCAAGGCTCCAGTCCAGAAGAGAGCCTTTAGCAGCAAGCTCAGGGCAGAGCTCGGAGCCTCCTGACCAGAGCAGAGCCACCAGTGGTCATATCAAAGGGGGACACGCAGCCTCTGGCACAGAGTGAAGAGCCAAACCTCCAGACCAGAGGGGAGACCAGCCTGTGGTGCTCACAGCCTCTAGCACAGAAAACGAAGCCAGGCACACAGATCCCACAACAGAGTTCAACTGAGGCAACAACACACACTATCAAA
>CM053754.1:34487618-34512362 GCA_028658305.1 Pachyuromys duprasi
ATATCAGAAGATGGAAAGATCTTCTATGTTCATGGATTGGTAAGTTTAGCATAGTAAAAATGGCCATCCTACCAAAAGCAATCCACAGATTCAATGCAATTCCCATCACAATACCAACATAATTCTTTACAGACCTTGAAAGGAAAATTCTCAACTTTGTATGGAAAAACGAAAAACCAGAATAGTTAAAACAATCCTGTACAATAAAAGAATTCCTGGAGGTATTTTCATCCCTGATCGCAAGCTGTACTGATCTCAAGCAACAATAATAAAAACCGTATGGTACTGGTATAGAAACAAACTGAAGGATCAAGGAAATAGAATTGAAGACGATAAATAAAACCATACACCTACAGACACCTGATTTTTGACAAAAGAGCCCAAACCGTACAATGGAAAAGAGACAGCATCTTCAGCAAATGATGTTGGTCTAACTGAATGTCTACATATAGAAAAATGCAAACAGATCTGTACATATCACCCTGCACAAAAGTAATGTCCAAGTGGATCAAATACCTTAACTTAATACTAGATACACTAAACTTGTTAGAAGAAAAAGTGAGGAAGAGCCTTGAACACATTGGCATAGGAGACAACTTCTTGAACAGAACACCAAGAGCTCAGACTCTTAGATCAACAAACAATAAATGGGGCCTCATGAAATTGAAAGGCTTCTGTAAATCAAAAGACATGGTCAACAAAACAAAACAACAGCCTGCAGACTGGGAAAAGACCTTCAGCAATCCTACGTCTGACGGAGAGCTAATATCCAGAATATACACAGGACTCAAGAAATTAAGGAGCAACAAACCAAATAATTTAAAATTTGGGTACAGAGTTAAATAAACAGAGAACTCTCAACAGAGGAATATTTAATGGTGGAAAAATACTTAAAGAAATGATTAAGATCCTTAGTCATCAGGGAAATGCAAATCAAAACAACTCTGAAATTCTATCTCATACTCATCAAAATGGCTAAGATCAAAAGTTCAAGTGACAACATGTGCTGGAGTCGATGTGGATACAGGGGAACCCTCTTCCATTGCTGGTGGGAATGTAAACTTTACAACCACTTTGGAAAGCAATCTGGCACTTGCTGAGAAAACTGGGAATAATGTTACCTCAAGACCCAGCTATACCATTCCTGGGCTTATATCAGAAAGATGCTCAACCATAAAACAAGGACATTTGCTCAATTATGTTCATAATATGTTCACAATAACCAGAATCTGGAAACAACCTAGATGTCCCTCAACAAATTCTGTATCCAGAATTTACACAGTGGAATACTACTCAGCTATTAAAATCAAGGAAATCATGAAACTTGCAGGCAAATGGATGAAATTAGAAAAGATCATCCTGAATGAGGTATCCCAGAAGCAGAAAGACATGCATGGTATATGCTCACTTATCTTTTTACTCCCTAATATGTACTCCTAGAACCCAGCCCAAAGTCTAGAGCATATGAAGTCAACATGTGACTTCATATGTAGTCTTGAGCTGGTAAGATGATTCAGTGAATAAAGGTGTGTGTTGCCAAGCCTTATGACTTGAATTCGATTTCTAAGACCCACTGGAGTGAGAGAACTCCCCCACCCCCTGAAAACTGTCATCTGATCTCCACACTTGTTCTGTGGCCCCTCAACATGCAAAAATATATAAATAAACAAAAAGTAATAAAATTAGAAAAAAATGTAATCAGGGCAGGACTCCAAATTTGCAGTCCAACATGACAGTTACACACAGCTACTAGAAGTTCAAATTATGCAAAGGAGTGGGGATTGGTCTTTTACTGATTTTAATTTAAATGTCTACATTTAGTGAATATCCTTTGTTAAAGGATAGAAAACAAGGGGAATGCTCGTCACTATTGAATAAAAGTTCTTTTGTGAGGTACACATTCCCTAAGAGCTGAGTTACTGAATAGCAGCACTGTCCTGTCTCCAGGACAGTCCATAATTGATAGATTCTTTTCCACCTAGCCCAGGAGCTAAAATTATAAGCCATGATTTGAGATCACAGGCGCATCCCCAAGAATATCATTCTTAGTTAACTTCTAAAATCCAATTTAATCTGTTTACTCACTTATATGCTAAAATAATGGAACGAGAGTAGGGTAGCTGGCAATTATTATCTAACTTTAGTCCCTGTGATTTACTGAATATGTTTGTATCGCCTGGCCTTAAAATAGCCTGGCAATAATTTAGTCATCACCCCTGTAGTCACTCTCATTACAGTAATGCTTGCATGCCTGTGAGTATGCTGACTAATTGTTTTATGAGTAGTCAAACAATCAGCCTACAAAATCCTGTTCAACATAAAGGATGGATATATGTAGGAGCCTTATTATTATTTACTAAAATAGGTAAATATATACAGGAAAGAAAAAAATATTTCAAAACACGCAATCACCATATGACCTAAATGGTTAAAGACTCTTTCCTCAGTTCCTCTTTCCTCTAATACTATATTACGGCAAAATTACCTGTCACTGATCCATTTTGGCTTCAAAATCAAAGTCAGTTTGAAATAACCTCTTGACAAACTAAAAAATAAAAGAAAATATACTATATGATTTTTCTAACCATACTGACATAGCATGCACCTCTCCACTTATATTGGTGTGCTTTTATACAGACAAGGCTGGCCTGGGATTTACCAAGATCCACCTGCCTCTGGATCCCTACTGCAGGGATTAAAGGTGAAGGTTATCATGCTTGGCCCAAGATATTTCTTATTATCACTCCTATACAAAGCCGCTGTCTCTGGCCTGCAGTGGCCTTTATCTCATTTTCTAAAACCAATATGCTGGGTTTTGTTTTGTTTTGGTTTGTTTTGGTTTGGTTTGTTCAAGAATCCGCTTGAATAACACCTCTTTTATTTAATATTTCCTTAAATTCTCCATAGACAAAGTACAGTTTGCACATAACAAGTTAATCGTAAATATCTGTTTGTATATTTGTGCATCATGAACCACAGACTACAGGCAGGCCTGTGTTCTCTTAATCTTCACATATTCTCAGTAATTATCACAGCATTGATGGATGCTTCATTCAGAGTTGTTAAAATAAAAAATGTTACTACTGGTCACCATTCATGGCATGAGGAAGTTTTAAGTTAATGTTTTCCTGTCTGTCCAACATGGTGAAAAGCAACTGAGGTTGCTAAAGTGAAAACCCCGAAATTTTGGTATTTCACACCAGAATATGTCATTTAAAAGAATACCTGTCTTTAGTAAAATGTCTTCTCTGACGCTCCCAAGAATTACCTTTTCCTCATCGGCAGGAAACGTCCCTTCACTTTCAAAGCTTAGCAACTCTTAATTTTATTGATTATGATGTGTTTATCTCTTCATTTTTATACTGAAGACAGATTCTTTTCTTACGATACATTATGACCACAGTTTTCGTTCCCTCCACTCCTCCTAATATTCTGCCATCTCTCATCTCTCCCCAGATGTACTCTCCTTATTTCCTCTTCAGAAAAGAGCATGCCTTCAAGAGACAACAGGACGAAACAAGATATAATAAGATAAGGAAAAAGCCCTCATATCAGGCTGGACAAGGCACCCCAATAGTGCCAAAAGCAAGCAAAAGAGTCAGAGACACCCCCACTCCCGCTGTTAAGGAGTCCCACGAAAACACCAAGTGAACAGCCGTAACACATAGGCAGAGGGCCTGGCTCAAACTCTTGCAGGCCCTGTGCTTGCAGCTGCAGTCTCTGTAAGCCCGTGTGAGCTGTGCTTAGCTGATTCTGTGGAACATGTTCTGGTGTCCTCCATCCCCTCTGACTCGTACGATCTTCCCTCACCCTCTTCTGCGCTATTACAAACACTATATGCCACATATTGTTGCATTCAGCTATTATTTCTAACTAGTACGAGATTAGAAGTATTTGAAGAGACAAGGTGTTCTACATAAAATATCTGCTAATGAAATGTAAGGCTCCTGAGGATAGCTACTCCCTTTTAATTTGATGGTTGACAAAAGCCCAGAGTTTAGATTTGTGTCCAGGAAACACTCAAATATTAAAATGACAATTGCTGACTATAAAAAGTCTATATTATATTTTTTTTACTTTATATTTTCTGCAATACCCACAACATCATTTAGACCATCATCACTACCACATACACTGTTTCCTGTGCCATGGCCCCTGTCACTTCTTCCCTGTTCTATGACAAAATGCTACCATGCCATCAGGCGACTGGCTCCTGTAAGTTCTTCTGTGAGTCTAACTCTGGGATTCCTTCTGCAGGTCTGCTATTTTGACTCATGGGTCCCACCTCTGTTGATCATGTCTCTGCAATATATGGTTATGTATTCTTGTGTCCCCTTTCCATTCAAATGGTGCTTTACAGAGCATACATGTAACTCTGAGATCATCATGTTAAGGGCAACTTGGATGAAAGAATTCTCCAGTGGGAACTGGCAGCATAATTGAAACCACGGTGCTTGCCAAGAGCCAGGGCCAGTCGCCAGGCCCTTTCTCTTAATGGGATTTTTCTCTTTGAAAACCTCATTTCTCTGTCATTAGTGGCGGCATCTTCATGAAGACCTAGATTATTGTCTGCTAGAAATCTGGATGGATACTCTCTTCCATAAGACAGCAAAATGTATACCTGGGTATCTGATTTGTCCTCCTCAAGTTTGATCTTCACAAAGAATTTAGTTTATTCTAGGGTGGCCAGTGGGGGGTTGGGGGAACAGTGAATTGGTTCAGAAAAAGTCTTAAGAGTAAGCAAGCTTTGGTACTCATAACAAAACTTTGGGCAGAGTGCAGGTAATCTTATGAAAGAAGGGGGAGATAGAAATACCTGGACAGGACAGGAGCTCTAAAATGAGACCAACAGAGCAAAAAAACAAAAACAAAAACAAAACAAACAAACAAAAAACAAATCTGAGCCCTGGGGGCCCTGCAGAGACTGATACCCCAACCAAGGACAATGCATGGAGAGAACTTAAAACCCTGGCTCAAATTTAGCCCATAAACTCAATCTCCAAGTGGGTTCCCTAATAAGGGGAGCAGGGGCTGTCTCTGGCATGAACTCAGTGGTGACAGGCTCTCTGATCACCTCTCCCTGGGCGGGGAGGGGGGGGGGGGTTGTTCAGCCTTGCCAGGCCACAGAGAAAGATAATACAACCAGTCCTGATGACACCTGATAGGCTAGGGGAGGAAGACCTCATCTATCAGTGGACTAGGGGAGGGACAAAGGGGGAGAAGAGGGAGAAAGGGTAGGACTGGGAGGAGAGAAGGGAGGGGCCACAGCCAGGATACAAATTGAATAAATTGTAATAAATAAAAAGCTAATCAAACAGTCATTATTTTGAAACACATCATGATTGAGGATAAAGTCAGAACTGAAATGGCATAGGAGCCTATTTTTTTTTAATTACAGTTTCTTTTTATTTAAAAAGTGACCAGAAATAAAAGTCTGGGCTTCTATACCAATTTTTCCTGCATAGTGATTCATAATGTTGGTAGGTGCTTGTCACCTGAGAGTTCACCACTCAGTGCTGTGATTTAAATGAAGGAAACTTTCAACCATTCTAATAAAGACTCAGAAACCAGATGCTGGGATGAAAACCTGCAAGCTCAGAGAGGCAGAGAAAATAACCAGCTAAACTTCCTTCTCAGCTCAGGTCTGGATAGAAAACAAAACAACAACAACAAAACACAGAAGGCTGACTAGCTCAGCGGACAGCCCAGAAATAAAAGGAAAACAAAAACAAAACCAAACAAAAACCCAAGGCCGAAAGCTTGCTAGCTCAAAGTCCAAAAAGGCAGGGAGCTGAGGAGATGAACCTAAGCTAAAGACAGAGCTCGAGCTAATAGCCCTCATTCTCCACTCTGCCTTACTTATTCTTCAACTCAAAGTCCCTCCTACTCCTTAATCTCTGTCAACTGGTTTCTAGCTCCACCTCTTGACCTATGGTTAACTTTATTAGATCCCATACATAGAGAGGTCTTTGCTTAAAGGTGTGTGTTAGGGCTGAGTGAAAGACAACATAATCGCCTGTTTATAATAAATAGAAAGTCCTTGGGTTAAAGGTGTGTGATAGGGCTCAATCACACCAAAGAAACAGGGTTTACAGTTCACAATTTCCCAATTCACAATGGGATCAAATATCCTGCAACACAGTGAATTCTTTCTCTCTCTCTCTCTCTCTCTCTCTCTCTCTTTAAGGTATGTTTTTAATGGTGTGTTTTTATTACACCTTATCCCAAAAGTTCACCAACATATATTCAAACAAAACTCAAGGAAAATGGCAAATCTGATTGTTTCCCCAGCTTACAAGGGAACAGTAACTGGTATCTTGAAGTAAAATTCCACGGGGCTTCCATCCTGCCAGAGCCAGTTGGCTGACTGACTTCTGAGACTTCACCCTAGATGCCACTGGTCATACCCCACTCTGAAAATATGATTCACGGATAATGTGATCTAGCTCAAATATCTGTGCTATCCAACACTAAATCTGGAGACCACATTCACTATTGATATGCACTCCTTGCATAATATTACTTAAAGATAAGACAGCTTCATTTTTTAGAAGACCAAGTCCACAAAAAGACTATGTACAAGAAAATAATCATAATTACAACTTACATAATATCTGTCTTTTCCATGTGTTTCACTCACATATAGTCAAGTTCAAACAACCCACCTTATGTTTCAGCACATTACCTTACAATTCAATTGCACCTCAGTGGTTTTATTTTCAAATGTGATTCTTTCACCAGGTGATGGTGGTGCACACTTTGAATCCTAGCGCTGTGAAGGCAGAGGCAGCCAAATCTCTGTGAGTTCTAGGCTAGCCTGGTCTGCTGAGTGAATTCCAAAATAGCCAGGGCTACACAAAGAAGCCCTATCTCAAAAAATAAAAAAAAATAATAAAAAAGCAATTATTTCTTTTGTTTTTCAGATATCCTAAAGCAAAAAGAGTTTCCATTGTTTATCCATACCACCAACCTTTATGGACAATTCAAATCTCATTACCCTCACTATAAATATATATATATATATGTATATATATATATATATTGATCCTCCTATGAAATGATTTTCTTTTAATGCATTATAAGCTCTTGCCTGGACCTACTTATCACAGATGGTTATAATGTCACTATTTGTGTATGATTCAATTAGTTAGGATAGTCTTAATATATTAAACGGACACATATTAAAACTGACTCCTAGTGACTGATTACTCTACTCACAAATTACTACAGAGATGCTTTCCGCAGAGGATGGTACTTTAACAGAGACCTGTAACTGATGAAGGCTCAGAGAATACAAGACTGTGGAGCTGCCCTGGGTAGGTTGACAGGAGCCTGTCACAGAGGGCCTCTGAAAGACTCTACCCAGCAGGGTATTAGAGCAGATGCTGAGACTCATAGACAAACTTTGAGCAGAGTGCAGGGACTCTTATGAAAGAAGGGGGAGATAGAAAGACCTGGGACTGATAGGAGCTCCACAAGGAGACCAACAGAACCAAGAAATCTGGGCCCAGGTTTTTGTTTTTTTTTTCTGAGACTGATACTCCAAACAAGGACCATGAATGGAGATAACCTAGAACCCCTGCACAGATGTAGCCTAAAGCAGCTCAGTATCCAAGTGGGTTCCCTAGTAAGTGGAATAGGGATTATCTCTGACATGAACTCAGTGGCTGGCTCTTTGACCACCTCCCCCTGAGGGGGGTCAGCCTTAGCAGACCACAGAAGATGACAAAGCAACCAGTCCTGATGAGACATGATAGGCTAGGGTCAGATGGAAGGGGAGGAGGACCTCCACTATCAGTGGACTTGGAGAGGGGTATGGGAAGAGATGAGGGAGGGAGGGTAGGATTGGGAGGAAAAGAGGAAGGGGGCTACAGTTGGGATACAAAGTGAATAAATGTAATTAATATAAAAATAAAATTAAAAGAAGAAAGCAGAGTGTTCAGGACATCCAAGGCTACAAGAAAAGCCTATCTCAAAAACCAAAAACCAAAACAAAACAGAAAGCAAGCAAGCAAGCAAGCCAACTGAGGAACAAGTCAAGGAGTGAAAGCCAACATGTGGCATTCCTCCATGGTCTCAACTTCAGTGCCAGTCTCTAGGTTCCTGCCTTGAGTTTCTGGGTTGGCTTCCCTCATTGTTGACTACAAGCTGTAAGATGAGGTGAACTTTCCCCAACCCTCAAGTTCTTAGTGGTCACAGTGTTTATAAAAGCAACAGAGAAGTAAAGTGATCTATCCTCACCTCTCAAGGCTCAGGGATTGCCAAGGAGAGGGCAGAAAGACTGTAAATGCTAGAAGTGGTGGGGGACTACAAGGCCATAGTATTTTCAGGCTATAACTGGGTGGTTATACATATGAACTCAGTGGTTGTAAGAGCATGCACAAAACTGCATAATTTCAAATCAAACAAAACGCCAGCAGAGAGGTGGGAGTTGGGCATGCAGTTCCATCCCTAGGTGAAGCAATTGATATTTGCTAGAAAAGGGAAAGCCAGTTTTCTTTAAAGGTGGGTCTGCTCATTGATCAGCCTTCCTCCAGCAGCTGCTCAAACACTCAAAAATATATGAACAGAACAAATTTACACACACACACATACAGACACACACACACACACTAATAAGAACATAAAGTTGGTTGGGTAAGGAAAGGGTGGATCTTGAAGGAGTTGTGGGGTGTGGATATGGTCAACATACATTGTATGACATTCTCAGAAAAGAATATAAACTAACAATAAAAGAAATAGGCTTAGGTTTAAATCTCGTTGTTTACACAGACAGGAAGGTTTACACAGGAAGGTTTTCCAAAATTATTGAAATTTATTGAGTTTCGTTTTTAATCTGATTATATAGGACTACATCTCATGCAGTAAATAGCCTTTGGGGAGGGGGGAAGAAAAAGGCCTCACAGCTATTTGCCTTTGTTCTTGACAGTGTAACACTGTAGTTCACTTTTCAGTAGATGAAGCATAGTTCCCTGTCTCTTGAATTTGGGTTGGTCTTGAGGGTTGCTTTATCCAAGGGAATATGATATGTGCAGATTCTGAACATAGGCTTCAGGACCCCAGAGCTTTTCTGTGTCTCTATGGGTTATACTGCATCCCACTCAAATGTTATGTGGATAAGCTAGAATTATCTTTCTGAAACAGCTGAGACAATCTAGAACAGATATGAGCACTGATTCAGTCACAGACATATAAGATGTGAAGTAACACCCACTGAGCCCACAAATTGAACTGTGAGCTCCAGATATATGCTCTGCACCTTGACTAGTTGTAGGTATCTTGTTACATCATAATCTCCTGCAGACAGAAGCTTCTCTGGTGAAGGTTGAGGCATGTAAGGGTATAACAGTAAGTCATTTGGAGTAACACACACACTCACATCATTTGAGATGCTGAGTCTCAAACTGTGGCTTTATATATGAAACATGTTGAAAGCTTAATATGGACTCCTAGGCTCCAATCCCATTGTTTCTGATTGATATATCTTAAGTAGGTCCCTAAATTTGCATTCCCAACAGTTTCCCATGGAATGTCCTTGTGGGTCTAGAATGACCATTTTTAATTGCTCGGTCATTGTTCAGGTTGACAAAGCAAAAATTGCCTAATAAATATGGGTATTGTATAGCTTACTGATCATTAATTTAAAGTGTCTACAGACTTAATAGATCTTGTTATTGTTATCTTTTAAAATCATTAGATAACATCCTATTTCCTTGATGAAAAGACACATATGTAATTTTGCCCATTTTCATCTTTCATTTTGCTGTGCCATATCATTGTAAGATACCTCAGCATAATAGCTTGCAATAGAGCAGCAGGTGTCAATCACAATCACTTTACCATATGTCGCTAGTGCCTTTCATAAGATGGAAACATTTGCTAAAATAATATATACCACCCTTCAATGAAATTTAAAATCCTTGGCCATATCCATATATATGTGAACATCTGTTCAAAAGCAATTACAATAAGTAAAGTTTTAAGTGATGTTTGAAGATATCTATGAGTAGCTTGAGGAGTTGAGGATTATGGTAAGAAGGAAGATTAAAAAATACCCAGGAAAAGAAAAGAAGTCAGGGAGAAAATTAATGGACTGAAAGAAAATGAAATGACTAGTAACCTTGTGGCCTCTTAAGGTCTAGAGAACTCTTCAGTGGGAACCCTCATGAGAAAAAGAAGAATAAGTTTAAGCATTTTAATCTTAAAATATTATTTGAGATGAATTTTTCTAAATTCTGTAAATAGATGTCAAAATGTTTCTTTTACATAATCTATTTGATAATATCCTGCTATTGTCATTTTCTACTGATCATGAAATCCAGAATCATCAGCAGATACTTCTGCAAGAGCTGAAGAAATGACGCGGAGAACATCACCCATTACATCTTCAATGTGTCCTACACAATTCATGTAAAGAACTGCCAAGTTGGTACCAAAATAAAATAAAATAAAATAAAAAAGGAATGATGTCCTTCCCTGAAGGACTGCCCTTTCCTCCTTTATGGTGCTGTAAGCTGTGAAACTCACCAAAGCAACCAAATCCTAAGAGCTGCCAAGAAAGCAAGAGACAATAGTGAATCTCAGTTATTTCCATATCATGTTAAATACCCGCTTTGTTCCCAAAAGCTCATAACCTGAATTACCACAGAATCACCACTTAAATATTTCAGTTTAGTTATTCATTGAGTTGATTTCTGCTGTAATTCCTTACGAATAGGGACCTAATCTTTTACATCAGTCCCTTTATTATAAGGGCTGTCCTTTCTAGTCTGTTCTACTCGCTGGGGAATGTCTGCTAAATTATGAAAAACTGATGTTAGTTATTACAGATATTGCTTATATTAATAATACTTAAGTGTAGAATTTCTGTTGCTTTTTGTGGGCTTTATTTTTATTTATATTACATTTATAGAAATAGATAGTTGAAACAGCATCATATATTTATGGGTTATTATGTTATGTTATCATACATGCATGAATTATATAATGCTGAAACACAGCTAAATACGGGTATCTTTTCAAATACTTGTCATTTTCTTGTAGTAAAACCATCCAAAGTTCTTTCTTTTGTTTTTTTTAGCATAGTGTATTGTTATTTATATGTAAGCACAGTGACATTTAAATGTCTATATCTGAAGGGAACAAGTCTTCTGTTTCTCATGCTATAATTTAGGGAAGAATGAAGGGAAGAAGGAAAGGAAGAAAAGGAGGAATGAATGAGAGACAGAAAGAGAGAAAAAGAGAAGTAATGCAAACAGGGAAAATGACACTGAGTTGCTACCACTGACCCATGTCTAGAATCACCCCAGAGAGCAGGATTGACTTATCTATTTGGATAATCTGGAGAGGATGAGCTATATATTATTAGCCTCTGTCCTCTGCTTTTCCAGTTTCTTCTCAGCATTATGTTTGTATTTAGTATATCCTTTTCAGTTTTCCAATCCTGTAGAAATTACATTCTCTGAGACCTCAACTTCCTTTATAACTCTGTCTTGCCCTTCACTTCTCATTGTAAAAATCAGAAAGGATAGCTCAACACTGAACCCCACTTTTATTTCTTTACAATGTAACCCCAGTTATAAGATCTGCAGCTAATTTCCTAAATCAAGGTGCCAAAGCATATATATATCTTTTCGCATTTGGTGAGGACTTGAGGTTTGTGGATATTCTCCCTGCTTTCTCTGCCTAAAGAACTTTTTTATCTCTAGGTGGTGGTCCACATTTCTTTTTATTTGTTCAGGACTATGATATACTTTGTTTAAAGAGCAAAGGCACAATCTGGAGTTTAGATACTCAGAAGCATTAGCTGCAGGTGTTATGGTGAAGCTTCAAAGATCAAATTAACAGCTAGACTCTGCTGGAGCACAGGATTACTTCAAGGGAAGGTCGGTACTACCCACTGAAGGTCCAGGGTGTGTCATAATGATAACGAGCTCTAGATGATAGACACATCAGATAGAATGATTATAACCATTCCTCAGATGTCTGATTACAGTGTGCACAAAATCTAATAGAGGGAAGTGGAAAAACAGGAAATAGTAAAATAAAACAAAAACAAGCCAAGATTTCATGATCCCGGACTCAAGCAAAGAGCAGGCCCAAGGGGCTAGACATCAGTACTTCCCACTGTAGTTCAAGTTCTTAAGCAACAAGCCAGTGACAGCACGCAAAAACCTATCAGCTTTCTACTGTGATAAGTGTGCACATTCCAGGCTGGTCATATCTGGAGCCCTAATACAGATGTATCCACCTAGCTACAGTCACGGTACATACCTACAGCCTCTTCACTGTGGCAGGATCCCAGGAGATAATGCTATGAAGGACTAAGGGGAGACATTGTGCCTCCTGGCAGTAACAAGCGCTGAAAAGAAAGGGAACTACACTGAACGTGCCTAGGCTTGTTTTTCTGCTTTCCTATTGCATGTGCTTGCATGTCTCTCCTCTTGCCCTGAACTGCAGAATGTAAATTAAAGGATAGACTGTGGATATATGAGAGACATTAAAACAAATGGCTAAAAATCAATAAATATAATGAAATAAAAAGGAGTGAATGAAAGGACAAAAGACAATTGTAAAGAGCCCATTAGTAAAGGTATATTTAGGTAGAAAAGTTTATTTAGGTATTAATTTCAGAATATTGTTTCAAATATCAAAGTATAAAACTTAACAGAACTGTTATGGCTGTTTACCTTTTAGAAGTAAAAGTTTTGACTAATTAAATGTTTTTAAAGAATAGGAAAAGAATACTAAATACTTTGTCTAAATACTATTACATGGCTGGCTCATGTTAAGCTATTTACACACACATACATATATATGTGTGTGTGTGTGTACAATCTCCTTTTTTATAGAGATTATAGAGGCATAAATACTAAACTTCATATTTTCTATTTATGTTGTTCCAAACGCATCCTTTAACATTTATTATTAACTATGTCTGCTAGCCTTTCACACTATTTTTCCAGCCTGTGGTCTTCATATACTTTGAATCTTACCTACAACATGTGGGCCATCTATTAAATATTTACACCAAAAGTCACTAATGGAAATGGTAACTTACATATTATCAAGCAAAAGTACCTTTCATCACCATAATCACCAACATATAAGCTTTAGTAACCCAAGCATAAACAAGACCTGGATACCTGTCCATTGAAAAAGCAGAACTGAAACAGCCTTCTGGAGGGCATAGTATACATCATGAATTTTAAGAAAGGTGTATAGTCATCGAGGGGAAAATAAAAACCTACCCCTGCCCAAAAGAAGCTGCACTATAGCAAGATCATCAGTATGCAACCCTGCCAATCAGCTCTAAATCTGGAGTTTATAATTGCCCAATGAAGTATCATGACATTATCAGAATGATAAAGGAGGATTGCATTAAGGAGCTTGTCCTGGTTCTGAGCATGTGCTCAGAGTTGTACATATTTGAGCCTTAAAATAACCACAGGTGTGATGTATCAAGACCCCATTTTATCCCATTCAGAGAAAACAGTTCTAAGTAACATACCCATCATGCTGAGAATAGTAAAATGAGGCTTTGACCTTAGATTGACTTATTGTGAAATTAGTGTTCTGCATATGCCAAGGAAAATACATCTAATAAATATTGAGGGAAGGATTATGAGAACCTGAGGACCCTCTGACTCTCATGTTTCTCTGACCTGACAGTGTAAAAGCTCCTGGTAGTTGCTGCTACCCCATATAATTGTTTTCTTTCTTTCCTCCTTTCATTATGTTCTGTTTCTTCTCTATTTGGGAGTTCCAAAAGCTAATTGGAAAGCTCTTGCACAAATACAGTAAAAATCATTTATGAGGTTATCCAAAGGACAGAGTAGGGAGAGATTGTGGGCTACAAATGGACAATTGTAAGTTGGATTTACAATGTGGTTGGACCTGTTTGGACTTTAACTGGGTAAGACATCATACACCAGGATTCTGGTAAATAGATTTACTTTAAAATCCAAGGTACAGAGCAGGCTTTAATTTAAGCATGGAAGATAAATGTTTCTTATATGAATTGTTGGATGTCAAAATTTGAAAGATGAATCTCTAGACAATTTTGGACAACCCTGATCCTCATCTAAGGATATTCCTGGAAGTTCTCAACATGTGTTAGTATTTCATAACAATTATTGTGCTGGGAAGCACTGACTTTGTAGTCAAAGATGAATGCTACTATATAGTGAGGGCTATGTTAGTTTGTCTTTGTAAGAATTGATTTTTTTTGCAAAAGGCCAAAATAGTATCCATTTTATAAACTCATTTTGAGTGCTCAGGAAAGATAATACACATTTAATTGCCTCTTTTGGTGCCAGGCTGCTAGGCATTATTAATAAATGATAAATTGTTTGAAAATCTTTGGATACATATTTTATGCTCTCAAATTTTTGGATAATTCTTTTTGTTGACTATGATGATGTTAAGACTGAAGAAAATTTTCATGTTTGTAACTCTGTTTTTGACAGGTACTCTTTGGGTGCTGAAATTTTGTCTGGTGATGTGTTAAGCCCTATGTCTTTAGAGATTAATAAAACTTTCTAGTTGCTTGTAGCCAAATAAAGAAGAGGAACACTAGACAATTATGACCATCATGACACATGAGTTGGAAGAGACCCTGTAAAAGACCTAACTATAAAAGAAAAATGATCCGAAATATAACCATATAATGGAATCATTTGGAAAGATACACTTTTTTAAACAGTTTTTTAAAAAATATTACTGTCATTTGTTACAATTTATTCAATTTCAGTCCTGGCTGTGGCCCCCTCCCTCATCTCCTTCCAATCCCAGCCTGCCTCTCTCTTATCCCGCTATGCCCCTCCTCTAGTCCACTGATAGGTGAGGTCCTCTTCCTATTTGACCCTAACCTATCAGCTCTCATCAGGACTGGTTGTATTGTCTTCCTTTGTGGCCTGGCAAGGCTGCACCCTCCAAGGGGAAGTGATCAAAACCTGTCACTGAGTTCATGCCAGAGACAGTCCCTGATCCCCTTATTAGGGAACACACTTGGAGACTGAGTCTATGGGCTACATCTGAGATAGAGTTTCCAAGCAGAGGCTGAGACTCATAGCCAAACTTTGGGCAGAGTGCAGGTAATCTTATGAAAGAAGATGGAGATAGAAAGACCTGGAGGGGACAGGAGCTCCAAAAGGGGACCAACAGAGCCAATAAAATTGAGCCCTGGGGGCCCTGCAGAGACTGATACCTTAACCAAGGACTATGCATGGAGAGGAAAGATAGACTCATTGTTGTGTGACTCCTCCACCTTGTCTGTATATCACTGTGTGTGTATGTCTGTTTTCATGTATAAATTAGACAGGGATTTTAATTTGCATAACATTGTAAAGGAACTTATCATTGGTTATATTCAGGTCAATAGCAATATTGATGTATAACTATACTTGTATGAAAGACAAAAACAAATCTCAAAAATCTGTCTAAAACCCAGGCTCAGATGTAGCCCATAGAGTCAGTTTCCAAGTGGGGTCCCTAATAAGGGGAGCAGAGGCTTTCTCTGGCATGAACTCAGTGTCTTGCTTTTTGATCACCAACACCTGGGGGATTTAGCCTTTCCAGGCCACAGAGGAAGACAATGCAGCCATTATCCTGATGAGCCTTCCTTATCCTGATGAGACCTGATAGGCTAGGGTCAGATGGAAGAGGAGGAGGACCTCCCCTATCAGTGGACTAGGGGAGGGGCATAAAGGGAAAAGGGGACTGAGGGTGGGTTGAGAGGGGATGAGTGAGGGGGCCACAACTGGGATATAAATTGAATATATTGTAATAAATGATAATAATAAAAAATTTAAAAAGTTGTCTACATATATCAGTAGAGCTGAAAGCACTGTAAGGCAAGGTTTATTGTATGGAACATTGTTTTGTACCAAAAGGCTCCATCTTTTGGGGCTAATGGTGCTTCAGTTCAGGAGGGCTAATAGCAAATATGCTCATGAACAGACATAGCTCCTTGACCAGTGTCTCCTCCCCAACTGAGATGAAATGACATTGCAAAATCACTTTCCAACACTCCTCCCCCCAAGAGAGTCACTTCTTATATATCAAAATTGGCTTTTATATAGAAACGTATTAGTTGATGAAAAACAGTCTCTCATATTATTTCTGATGCCTTTTTCTTTAATTACTGCCTGCAATGTTCCAGACAGCATAGGGAATATCAGGAAAGAGGAGGTTTCATTCCAAAAGCATTTTGAAACTATTGTGACCAAAGCTTTCAGCCTCTGTGTGTGTCCTTGTAGCACTGGGCCACACACACTGTCCCTAGCTCTATGTGTACTTTATAGGTAGCCACCTCTACCTCGATGTGTTTCTCATGTCTAGGACTGAAAGATACTCTTAATGCCTTGTCCATTGGTACAATAACTATGTATGTATACGGTATATTTACACTGTGTTTATGCCTAAATGCCCACATTTGCCATACAAAATACACAAAGATTTTAAACTTATTTCTAGGTATTTCATAGTGATTGCACTAATGCAAACATTTTTATTTTAGTTTCTATTATAAACAGCTAGTGTATTACTTGGCTCAAACTACCATGATAAGATAACATGCTTGAGGTGGCTTAAACAATAAAAATTTATTTTCTCACAGTCCCAGACGCTAGTATTCCAAAATAAAGAAACCATCAGTTTAAGAGTCTACTGAGGTCTTTCTTCCTGTCTTGAAAATATGCAGCTTCTTGCTGTGTCCTCACACGGCCTTTCCTCAGTGGTGTGCATGTGTGTATGTGTATGGATGTGTGGTGTGTATGTGTGTGTACGTGTGTGTGAGTGTGTAGTGTGTGAACATGTTTATGTGTATGTGTGTAAGAGTGTGTGTGACACAAAGTGAAAAGGGTTGCTGATACCTCTTCCTTCTCTCATAAGGATAGCAGTCTTACTGGATTGGAGCCAGCCTTATGATTCCATTTAACTTGTTTTGACTCCTAAATGTCCCATCTCTAAATGCAATCACATTGTATAATAAGACTTCAGCTTGAGCCCTTAACAGCTAGCAAGCAAAAATTATCTTTTATGTATTCACTTACATCATTTTGCTTCCTTTGAGAAACACATACACTAGGCTTTTGAGTAATATTTTATTTTTTACTACTCAGGAATTTCCTATGTAGACAATGAAGCTGGTGGCAAATAGATAAATTTATGGACTGAATTATTGCTACAGTTTCTGGCATCATTTCCTACAACATGGAGGTGAAGAGTTTGGATGTCCTCATTTATTGTTGAACTTAGAAGGAGCCTTCACCCCCTGAGTGTTGTGAATAGTGGATTTCACTGATCTCTGGATTCGAACTGAAAAAGGCTCCTTCTATCATTAGTTTGTGGAAAGATTTTATGATAAACTTATTTTGGTGTTTAGAAAATATATACATATATATTAAGATGATCACAGAGTTTTCATATTACTCTAGTAAGTAAAACATTTAACGGATATGTTAGTGTTCATGTTTTTGTAATATTGTCTCTGATATACATTAACTGAATATGAGGACTGTGTTTATGGAAGCTGTTAGCTATTGAATGCTGGCTAATTTTTTATGATATTTTTTTGTCTTTGGATAGTGCTGACTTTACAAGATGAATTTGGAACTGCTCTGTTTGACTTCTGAGAAGACATTTCCAGCAAGTAATCAATTAATTCCAGTTCGTTGTGTGGTAGATAGTGTTCATCAATGACAGCATGCAGGAGCCTGCTATGCTGCGTAGGATGTAGTTAACTAAAGCTTTGTTTTATTAATGGATACACAACTATTCAAGAAAGCTGTTTCTTCAGTGATCCTTGGCAGCTGTGCCTTGAAAACAATTTTCACTGAATCGAACTTTTCCATTGTATTGCAAAACATTAATAATACCTGTTTGTTTAAATATGTGTAAAGTCTGTACAGGTGTTCTTTTATTCCTAATATAGGAGTTGTTTATATTTTTCTTCCATCTCTAATTAGTCTAATTAAAGATTTTTCACTTTCATTGATCTGCCTTAGAAATGAGACTTTTTTTCTGTCTTTTGTTGTTGTTTTCATCTGTTTCATGTTCATGAGCTGTGTTTCTCTTTATAATTTTCTGTCTTTTAATTAATATGAAATTGGTTTATTTTGGTGTTTTCTTGAAATTTTTTTATTTTTGTTTTGTATATTTTCTTATATATTCTTTACAACATATCCTGATTAGTTTCTCCTCCCTCTACTCTTCCCAGTTTCTCCCCACTTCTGCTTCTATCCAGATAAAGAGCAGGCTTCAGAGAGAGAAGAACCAAACATAACAGAATAAAATGTAAAACAATGAAACAAAACCATCACTTTGGCATTACACAAAGCAAACCAACAGAAGGATATTAGCCCCAAGAGAAAGCGCAAGTATCACAGACCTACTCTTTCACCCACTCAGGAGTCCCATAAATACACTAAAAATGAATGTTGTAATATATACTTCAAGGACCTGGTCTAGATCTATGTCAGCTCTGTGCTTGTTGCTTCAGTCTCTGTAAGTTCATGTGAGCCTTCCTCAGTTGACTTAGAAGGCCTTGTTCTTCTAGTGTCCTTCACCCGCTCTGACTTTTTGGTTTTTGCCTCCTCTTCTGTGGGGTTCTCTGAGCTCTGAGGGTAGGGATTTGATGGAGACATCCTATTTAGAGCTATGTATTCCAAGGTCTCTCTCTGTTCTCTCTCTCTGTGTAATGTCTGGCTGTGGGCCTTTGTATTTGTTTTCATCTGTTGCAGAATAATAACAATAATAGTAGTAATGGCTAAATAAAGCACTGATCTGAATATAGAATAACATTAGGGGTATTTTTATCATTACTTTAGGCCAGTAGTATTAATTTTAGCATGTTATTTATATGCCTGCATGTGTGTCTGCACACAGTCATGCAGTGCATATGGAGGCCAGAAGATGATGCCAGATCCCTTGGAATTGGAGTTACAGATGGTTGTTAAGTGCCATGTGGATGCTGAGGATCAACTCTGACTCCTCTGGAAATGCAGTCATTGCTCTGAATTACTGAACCATCCTACAATCTTTTGGTTTCATTATTTTAAAGAAAAAATACATAATTTCTTAGAAAAATTTGTTTTCATAACAATAACATGGGATATTTACACATCACCTGCAGTCAGCTGATTAGTTGCATATCATGTATTTTGATGTTGTGTTTTCATTTCTATCCCTTTAAATATTTCCTAATCACTTTTTTCTTTTAATTTTAGAAAATAATGCATTATTGAGGCATTTAAATATAAAATTTTGAAATATTTTACTAATATATTTCTGTTATTAATTTTTAGTTTAGTTTTATCATGTTAAATATTATTTCAATTTTCCCAGTTTAATTATAACTTGTTCTGTAGAACAGCATTTAGTCTATGTGGAATAATAGTCTAAACAGAGATATACACATGTGTGTGTGTGTGTGTGTGTGTGTGTGTATTCTACTTTTATTTTGTGGAGTGTTCTACAAATATCAATTAAGTCAAGCTGCCAATATTATTCATTATGTTCCCTGTATTCTTCCTAAATTGTTTGCTATTTACTCTCTCAGTACTTACTATTGAAATTCTAACAATGCTTTTAGTTCTTCCTATTTGACCTTTTGTTTCTGTTAGTTTTGTTTCTGTTTTGAAATTCTGTTGTTATATACATATAAATGGAGAATCACTGTTCTCTTAGCAAATGCCTCCTTTCATCATTATGAAATGTCCCTGTTTAATGTTAATTTATTGATTAGACTTCTCGCCTAAAAGTCTTGAGGAAAATTAAACCCAATAATGGATTAGTTTTGACGAATGAAAGGAATCTTAATCAGCCCTTTTGCCCTTTTTCAGTTGCCATAGACAAGCATTCCTCCAGTGAAGCTGAAGAGCTATACTCAGAAAGCCACAGAAGTTTGAAAGGATAGAGAACTCTTCCATCTTATTTGCCTTTATAAAAGACAACTTACATCTTTGAGACTTCATTTCCTCAGCGTAGAATACAGATTGTCTCTTGTTTCTGAAGGCCCAAAACGAACCACATTTCCTGAGTTGCTTTTAATGTTTCCCTTTTAATGTGTCTTGCTTATCACTGTGTGTGTTCCATACCTGGAGATGCTCAGCATTGGTTAAAAGAATGAGAGGGAATCAAACCTCATGTTGGCATTGAAGACCTTTTGTTACTTACCTACTTCCTGTGAACTTACCGGGTTGAAACATGAATTAATTGGAAGAACTGTCATTATCAAATCTTTAAAGACAAAAATTCTGACCAAAGGTAATTTGAAACACAACAGGTCACAAATAAAAGGGCAAGTCATATGAATTATATTAAACATTTATTACAGAGATTCTGTGAAAGAAATGTCAATAATGTGTCATTTTTTGTGCTCTGAAGTGCCATGAAGCTTACACGGAGTATTGTGGAGATCTAAAAAGAGAAAAGAGAATTTTAGTGTAGATTATATTTGATGTTTAGGAAGTGGTAAGTAATTCATAAAACATCCTAAATGAATGGCTCCTAAAACCTTTTCATCTACTTGAAAAGTAGGGTCCTGGAACCCCTTGTTGACTCACAAGACAATTTTGTGTCTTTCCTTGAGTATTGAACCATCTTTTTCTCCTGCTCTTCCTTTTGTCTAGAATAAAAATCTCTCTTCCATGCTCCTTCCTGAACTGGGTAAAATAATTATTACCTTTTCTGAAACTTTTTTTTATCTCTTTCAAATAAATAATTTCTTTTTACTCTGTAATTTCTAATGTTTTGTTACTGACACTTTTATGATATATACCATATACAATTACAATTTCTGTGAATCCTTCATCTAGACATGTTATACATATTTTATACACAGAAAATACAGAGTATTATTTCATGTTTGTGTTCTCTTAATTTTCATTATCTAGAAGAATAATGTCAACCTCACAAATATTTTCTAAGGCATTGGTTGAGTGAATGAACGAAACATGGCCACGGTTTATGACAAACTCAAGCACTTCCACTCTGGGACACTAATGGTGGCTACTCTGATGTTTATTAGATTTTTCATTGCTCTTGCCATCCAGTGCTTTTACATTAAGCAGGTAATAGGTTTCATGGTCACATCTTCATATATATGTATTATTCTTTGATTCACATTTGTCCCTCTGATCCACTTCCTCCCAATTAGTCTCCTTCCTCACCCCTACATAGTTCCTCTTTGTGTTACAATGTGACATATACTCTCTTAACCTTGTTCCTCCAATCCTTTCACTTTAGATCCAACCAATGTGCTCTTATGGGAGAGTTGTCATTCAACTTCAGATGCTGGGTATGTGCAATTACTTGTTTGTCTTTCTAAGTTAGGCTTATCTTGTTTGACATAATTAGTTCCATCTCTAGTTTCATCCTGTCCCTTTGAGTAGAATCCTATTGGATGTATGCACCAGACTTTATGCATTCCTCTCTTGGTGGATGCATGTGTTGTTTACATGTGTTGGCTTCTATGCACAAAGCTCCAATGAAATTAGTAATGGTGTTTCTGTGTTGTGCTGACTTACAGTCCTCTGTGTGTGAATCTAAAGGTGATAGGGAGCACACGATTGTTTTCATTTTGGTTTCCCAGATTAGTTTCTGTAGCATCTGTACCAGTTCGCCTTCCTGCCACCAAGATTTGCATTTCTCTATATCGCCACCAGCATTTGTGACTGCTTGTTTCCTTTATAGTAGTCATTCTTAGTATGCTGAAATAAAAATCTCGATATAGTTTTAGTTTGCATTGTAAACATCTGTTGACCATTTATATTTCTTCCTTTGAGAACTGTCTGTTTATTCCATTGCCACCTTTGTGTTGACTGAATAATTAGGTGCTTAATCATACTCTTTATTATATATCTTCAATATTATTTACCTGTCTATAATATTATATATACTTACTTTTTTCATACTGTAAGCTGTGTTCTCACTTTAGTGATTGCCTCATTGTATGTAAATAAGCTTTTAATTTTATATAATACCACCCATCTATTATTGCTGTTATTGGAATCCATTTTAGAAAGTTTTTGTCTAGGTCCATATCTTGAAATATTTTACTTGTTTTCAACTACAACACTAAAAATTACAAGTTTTGGTCAATTTTGAGTGTATTTTTATATAGGCTAAGAGATATGGATCTAGTTTCTTAGTTTTACACATAGCTATCCAGTTTTGACAACTCAATTTGCTTAGCAGACTCTTCTGATATAGCTGAATGAGAATATTTCTTATTTCTAGGCTCCCTATTCTATTCTACTGTTTGTGTGTCTTTACCATGCTGTCAGTGTTACTATGGTTCCATAGTATAATTTGAGATTGGGTATTGTGATATTTTAAGTATTAGTCTTTGTTCTTAGGATTGTTTTGGATTTTCAGTGTCTTTTATGCTTCTTTATGAATTTAAGAGTTTTTATTTTTTCAGTCTTTTGAAGAATGGCATGTAGGCATAAGGTTATTGTGTAATTCAAATGCTGATTTCTGAATGCCCCATATCAGGTCACAAGCCTTGTTCTGAGAATCTCCTGTCTTACTGTTATATAAACTCTTCTTCCCAATGCCCCTCCCCCTGTGTGTCAATAAAGCAGCTTACAGCCAATCACTGACCATGGGAGGAAATGGGGCTGGACATCCTGCTAGCCAGGGGAGGAGGAGTTAAAAGAGGGAGTAGGATGACTGACAGAAGATGTCCAGGAAAGATGAGGAGAAAGAAGCTGGATTAGAAAAGTGATAAAATGCAAGTATCCTGAGATATACTGTTTGAGAAAACCAAATTATCCTAGAGTGTCAAGCGTATAGTAATAACTGCTCAGTTCTTGTGTTGTGAAGCAAATTATAAACAAATACAAAAGTGTCTCAATTATTTATATGATAGCCAGATTAAGAGTGAAACAAAGAGAAACACAGTTAACAAAAATAATTGTAACAATGACATTAGCAATTAATGCTAAAGATCTTTTGAAAATTCATATGCATCCTACTATTGAGTAGCTTCCTAAAATACATATGTATACATATAAGCATGTGTTCAAATGGAGCTTACTCTATCATAATGGGAATATTTAAATATTCCCACTATTAGTTACCACTATTGGATACCACAGGCTAATAAAATGCCCAGGGCCAGAAATAAGTTTCTTCTTTTGAAGTTTTCCCATTGACCCTCAAACATTACAGGCTGTTGCCATGGCTCTTGATTAGTTTCTGGAACTTGATGGTAAGACCCTGTTGCTGAAATTTCCACATAGTTGAGCCATAATGTGTGGAAAAATCAAGTTGGTATTGACCTGGACGTTTCTTCCCCATTGGCTAGCTTCCATAGTGCTGGAAGGGGCTATGAATACTATCAGAGTAGGAGAATAATTATCAGTATTAACCATTTATGAAACCTGTGAGCTACAGAAATGATTAGCCTGGTATAACATAAGTGTTACGATAGTAACCACTTTCTTATAAGATTTTAGTCTTATTCCAAAGATGAAACCTGTACCCAGCACTATTATTGGGGCCAAGTACCTGTAGCTAGATAAATTGTAGGTCCAAAGGAAGAACCTATGACCTTCATTATGCTAAATGGACATATCATTACATTTATTCCAAATAGCACCACTATACTTATAGAGTACTCCATCCTTGTCAGAGAAGATTCTTTTTGAAATATATAGTGATTAACATAGAGACCAAAAATCAGTCAATGTGCAGAAAATAAGAAACAGCAAAGTTCCCAGCTGTAAATGAAAGGCTGAAAGATCCCTGTGAGCCAGAGGCAGTGGAGGGCTACAGTGTAACAGTGATTGCTGGACATATCAGGGTAATTTCACATAGGAATTCACAGAGGTTGTGACAAAGCAAACAAGATCATCTCACACTTATGTCAGCATGGTAAGAAGAGGTAGATATGAAGTGAGTTTCTTAGCCAAAGAGCGATGGGCAATAGAAAGCCTAAGGGAAAAGGAGTTAGTTTTCTTAAAGGTTATGGCCCCTGGTTTGGTTGACCACCATAAGTTCAAGAGTACATGGGCAACAAAACCTGTACTTGATTAGCTTAAGGAGAAAAAGAGGCCACAGACTGGGTGGGGAGGGAAGCTGTTTGGCTTTGTGAGGAGTTGGGAAGGAAGGGGTGAATATAATTAAAATACATTGTGTGCCTAAAAGGTCCAGTCCTGTTGAACCAAAGCTGCTGGATCTCCACCACACAAGGCAACAACAGGATAACAAGGAGAAGTTCCTGTGAGGATCCAATAATGTTGGTTTCACAGAAGCCAGAGATCTCAAACCAGACCGAAGACTCATTGCAATGAACATTTGCAAGTGAAGGTGTGTGGACAGAGGGACAGTGGGACACACTGTTACATACATACCACAGCTTCCACGATGAGATGTTTTCTCTGCTATATTTTTGGGAGGTTTGGGGGTTTTCTTGTTTGAGGGTTCTTTTTGTTTTGTGTGTGTGTTTATGGGGGGCAAGTTGCAAAGGTGAAGGGTGGGTATGAGGAAGGTGAGTGAAACTAGGAAGCATGATGTGAAATTAAAAAAATCAATAAAGGGGGGATCCAAGATGGCTGCCATGAGAGAACACTGTGTCTGAGGAGTAGGAGAGCAGAAACAACGCAGCGACCAGGAGACTGAACTCTGGGACCTAAAACGCCAGCATTGTGAGTGCCAGGTGAGCGGAACTCCTACGGTGAGAAAATCAAGTGGGAAAACCCTAGGGACACCCAGTTATTACCTGGAGAAATTTCC
>CM053754.1:34512862-34532582 GCA_028658305.1 Pachyuromys duprasi
TCTATATGTTTGTGTAATAGTATGATAATACATATTCATTGACCAACTCTCCAAGGAGAAACATTTTTTTTGAAAGCTCCAGTTTGTCACACTTTTAAAATATCTGTAACATGAGTTCTTCCACACAACCATTTCAGATTACCAGCAGTCTGACAGAAAAGGCAGAGCCATGAGAACTGCATGCTGTCTATTGTCCTGTACATTAGTTCTGGCATACAACCATACCATCTCATGACATCTGACCCTCTCTCAGGCTTGCAGATTTGCACCTGCCTTCTTTCTATGCTTCTACAATACTTTCTTTGTTTTTTCATCTGATTCATTTCTGCCCCCTACTTTTCATATCACAATGACTGTACTTGTCTAGTGTTTCAGTGATCACTACAGAAAGAATAATGCATGAATTATGGGGCTTTTAAGTTCTAAGCTACACTGAAGCCCAGTGGTGAAGAGCAGCTTCTTGCATTCTTTGCAGTTATTTCATATTTCAACAGCTTGAAAACATTTACAGATATTACTGAGCAAATGCCGTTCCTATTTACTGGCATCTAAATTTTGATTTTGTCCAGTTATTAGAAGCAGCATACATAAAGAATTTGATGTAGCCCATGGCAGTTCAGTGTCCAAGTGGGTTCCATAGTAATGAGAACAGGGACTGCCTCTGACATGAACTGATTGACCTGATCTTTGATCACCTCCCCCTGACGGGGGTGCGGGAGAGCAGCCTTACCAGGCCACAGAGGAAGACAATGCAGACACTTCTGATGAGACCTAATAGACTAGGATCAGAAGGAAGGAAAAGAAGACTTTCCCTATCAGTGGACTTGGGGAGGGGCATGCATGGAGAAGGGAGAGGAAAGGAGGGATTGGGAAGGGAGGGAGGAGGGAGCTACAGGGGGTATACAAAGTTAATAAAGTGTAATTAATAAAAATAAATAAATATAAAAAATTAAAAAAAGAATTTGAGCTATCCTTATCCCATTATGTTACTATCTCACAATATTTCTGAGAATATTTTTGGTAGAGGGCATGAAAAGCAATTTTATGTGCAGATAGGTATAGAAATCGGCCAGAAACCTGTTCAGGTTTTCCGCAACAGTGAAGAGTAATTTAGTAAAAGAAGGGCCTTTCTGTGCCTTTTTTTCAAGCCCCAGGCTGGCTGTCAAAAGAGGACTGGATGTTAGACTTCAGAGTTATCTACTGAAATCTAAGAGAATCACAGAAACAGTGAAATAGAACCTTGATGTCATTGACAGCCCGAGTCAAGTAACCTCAAATTGCTTGGCTCCTGACTAAGTCACTACCTAATGGAGTCTACAGACTTCTCTAGTGTTCTGTCTTATGTCTTATGGAGTACCGGATCTTCCTGTATGTTTTGTTCCCTACCTTTTATTTTTTTCATCTGCTGTCACATTCCAATTTAATTAAGGTACTCCGTATGTTATATGTTTTCTTATTACTTTTCTTGAGTGTTTTTTCTTTTACATCAAGATTTCCACAGTTTTTCTTAGAAAATGTTGTCAACTCTTCAAGACATACATTCTCTAGGTTTTCAAAGTTTTCCCTCAATCTGAAATAGCACTTCATGATCTGAAACCCATACTATATAATTAATGTATTTAAGTTATTTGTTATTGCTGCTATATTTAAGATATTTTTATTTGTTTACCTTGATATAATACTGTCTATGTGTAATTTGCACTTTTTTTTTCCATTTTATATATAGAGTCCTATTTGGTTCCAAGAACACATAAAGTGCTCTGTAATTGTTTGTAAATTAAAATTGGTTAAGATTCATATGTATACATATATTTAAGGTGGCTTTGAACTCACAGAGATCTATCTGCCTTTGCCTCTTGAGTGCTGGGATTAAAGGCATGTATCACTAGGCCCAAACTGGCACCTACATTCAATTAAGATGTCCATGCCAAGTTTCCCCTAGGCAAAGAAAAACACAGAACTGAATAAAAGCACCAGTAAAGGGAAAATAGAGAAGATGTCAGAAATATATTTATGGCTCATCAACTATATATCTGGCATTTTAAATTCATTGTCTTATTTAATTCTCAAAAACAATTATGAAATGTAGCTATCTATTATTCTGCCCACAGATGAAAACCCGGAGATATGGTATGATAAAGAGATTGCTGGAGTCATTCTCCTAGGAGACAGAGTGATAAATTCTGATCAAAGACTAGTGATGGATGCTTTCTTTCAATATAGATAGAAATCCAAAGCCAAAGCAAAAAGAGAACACTAATCCTGTGTGCAGAAGTATCTGGAATTCAGAAGAGTCTGTAGAAGGTGATTCTCTGGAAGGGAAATATGCAGTGCGGTCATCACTCAGCATGCTAGCATTGCTCCCCAGTTGCCATTTCTGACTGACTCACCACACATAGAGCCAAATAGCACTTCAGATGTGCTGTGCATTAATTTTGCAGAGAAGCAGCAACTAAGCCTGTTCTTTAAAGAGGCTTGTTATGCAGTTATGTGTAACATTAACAGAGAGATAAAGTTCAGTTCGCCACAAAAAAATTATCTCAACTCAGTTGTAAGCCAGTCTGAGTCACAATCTTCTAAATGATGCCCTTAAAAGTTATGATATAATAACCTAGTTAGAAACAATTTGATAAATTAAGAGTACCTACTAGTAGGATAGTAATAACCTTTTTTGTCAAGCCATTTCAATAACTCTAAAACAGCAGACAGCTCTCAACTCAATAGGCTCATATACAAAATAGTGATCTTTTCCCTAGTGACTAAGAAATGTGTCTATTAAAGAATTCTGTGCAATTATGTTAAAGGAATATTAAACCTTAATTGACGTATTGGTGATTTCAATAATAAAATACCCAGTGTTGTCTGAGAACAAATGGAAAGCACTAAACCAATGATTAGATTTATAGCTGGATAAATCAAATACACTCTCATATTCATCAGGGAAATCTCTCTACCTATATATGTCCTTGGTTTAGGAAGCTTCCTCCGAGAACACAAGGCATTCTGTCCATGACACTCTGCTCACAGGAGCTCTGATGAGTGCAATATATAGAGGAGCTGCGTGGCTGTAAGGTGACCTGAGACACAGAATCCCTTCATTTGCTGATCCTAGTTACTTGTGTACATCTGTAGAGGTGCTGTAGGGAATCAAGACTGAAGCTGTGATGGAATACAGAGGCTGCGGAGCCTGAGCTCAGTGAAGTAGCGAAGCAGCTGCATTGAAACATAGAAAAAAAAAACAAAGAAAAAATGCAAGATTTTTTTCTTATGAATATATTTAATGTGTTAAATAGATTCTGGCAATTTTCTGATGGATCCAAAAGAAGCCTGAGCTGAGATTTTCACAGAGAGCGTTCCAGGCTCTGAACACTGTACGTCATGAATTGAATCACATCTGCTGCGGAGATGAAGCAATGAATAATTAACTTGGCCTCCACATTACCACTATAGATTACAGCGTCCTGACTGCTGGACTGCCTTCTATACATAAAGCATTTAGAAACCCCAGTTACTCTTTTTCCTTTTAAATTTGTCTTGCTATCGCTTACCACTTAAAAGGGTAAATCTTTCTTTGGTTTTAATTAAAGCATTTAAAATAATTTACATTGAAATCATATGTGCTCGGGTCTGTCAGAATTGATGCTTTAATAACATGCCATCCCTTTCTCCATTGCCCTGAAATCTGTTAAATTACCACTAACCTAATTGGGAACAAAGTTGTCAAATGCATGCAGCCCTGACAGTTTGTCTTTCTGCAAACTGCCGACAGATTGCAACTTACGCATGTGTTGAGCAGATGGGTAAGTTAAAAGGAACACCCCCCCTCAAAAAAAAAAGCAATTTATTAAATCACCTGGAACCAGCAGCTCGGGTCCAAAAATAGTGAGAATGAAATATAGCAGGAGCTGGGAGTGTTGGCAGTAGAATATACCAGAAGGTACCGGTTACAAAACAAGATAAACATTTGGAGATGCCTCAGCTGTGCTACAGAATAATGAGGAGTTATTTAACCCGATATAGATTACCAGCCAAAATTAATTTAGGGTGCAGCTTTTTTGGAAAGCCATTTGCAAAGTGATTGCCTTAACCCTTTGTCGTCTTATTCTTACTATACAAAGAGAGGGACATTTTTCTTCTTCCAATCCAATCCTACAGCCAGTAACATACATAGGTACACACATACACACCTACATCTTTGGGCATACAGCACACTGTAATAAATTCATATGCCTATGAGTACACTCAAGCTATGGATCTCCATGTAAGCCTACATGTGCACATGTATTAATATACATAATCATGTAAGTATCACATAAAATTGTGACATGCATATGCATCAATATCCATCTCTTTATTTAACAACCTACAATTATGTAGGATAGGGTGCTGTTTTTTTTTTTTAAATCAGTTTCAGCAAGCCCTAATATGCACTCAGTTCTGCTTTTCCCACAAATATTTTTCAGTGCTGTATGGGGAAATCAACCCAAGCAGGAGAGGGGCAAGAGGTTGTATAAACACTGGTGAGGGATGGAGGTAAGGGGCAAGTAACATCCAATGGAATCATTTAACCATCTTGTATGATCAGAGTAGATTTTGTTTGAGGAATTGTGTGGATTAATGTCCTAAGACTGAATAAAAAAAGAGGGTATGTTTTCTTTAGTATTTGTATTATCTGAACAACCAAAGCCTCTATAAAATCATCAATTCAGGTTTTAAGAGGGAAAGACATCAAAATTAAAGATTTATTGTGTTTTTTTCCTAGTGAATCTTGACAGGCCTATAGGCTCAGAAAATTTAGTGTCTTTCTGTCTCTGGAACAGAAAATTCAATTAATTGAAGGAGAATTTCCTGCTGGAAATTTGGTCAGTCAGCAAAAAGTCAAGAGTCAAAAATGGGCCAGGTCCCCAGGAGCAGGGCAGTGAGTCAGATACTACTGCAGCTTTTGGCTTATTTTTTTCTCTTTTGAACATCATGTACAGCCATAGTGCTAGACACATTGTGCAGTAATGGCTGACAAATACCTCTCTAGTAATGGTTGCTCTCATGTGGTGTCAATCCTTTATGCAAATACCTGTGGCATGTCACCAGCTACATGAGCATCCTCTGGGTCTCTCCATTTCCACACTGTCTCAGTGTGTTAGTTGTTACAGTATTTGACAGTGTGTCACTCACACTAGAGTTCTGAGAATAATCTTTGTCACCTATGTTGTATACCTGCCATAACCAGTCACCAAGGTAGTCATGAAGCCCTGAAAATTTTGCATTCAATGTACACATAAATTTGTGTTATCTATCCTATCTTGATAAAGCAGTGCGGAACTTGCTCATTATCTGGATGTATACATGCTTCCTATGTCACCTCATCCGTTTTTCTACATGGTTACTACGGTGACTTAGCTAACAGTCCTACCATGTTTCTTTGCCCTTCAGCTCAGGGAACTCCCTCTGCTTGTCCCAACAGGTCAGCTCTTTACCCTTCTCCATCAACACTAGACACTAAGTTAAGCTATTTGTTTCTCCTGTCTTAGCAAGCCAACGCTTCTGATGAACCACCTACTTCTCCTTCTCCAGCTGCAGCTGGACTTCTTTCCTAGTTCTCTAAAGTCTTTCCTCTTTTTATTTAAATTGTACTATCTGCCCTCACTTGCTAACCACAGAATACTTTACTATCATCTTTCTTTAAGGCCATCTGTAGCTTTGCTATGCAAAGTCACTTCATCACACCTTCTCAATTGTATTTTAGGAGGCAGCACTTCTTTTTTCCCAGGGTCCTAACAAATAATCCCCCTCCCCAAACACCATTGAAAATGGGATAGAAATTTCCATTTATATCATGATAAATAAAACTTTAAAAAAATAAATCTGCCCCTTCTTATTCATGAATAAAGAACAGAGCATGGCATCTGGAAATTCCACAATGAAATCAATTACATTGCATGATACTAAAAAATATAAATCAATAAATTTAATGTAGTGCTGGCCAACTCCCCCACTCTTCTGGCTCCTGTCCACTTTGCCTTAAGATTTAAGCTCTGAGCAACAGAACCAAAATATGTGGGCACAGGGGTCTTTTCTGAGACTGATACTCGAACCAAGGACCATTCATGGATATAACCAAGAACCCCTGCTTAGATGTAGCCCATGGCAGCTCAGTATCCAAGTGAGGGGTACAGGGACTCTCTCTGACATGAACTCAGTGGAGTGGTGACCTCTTTGACCAGCCCCCCAACCCTGAGAGGCAAGCAGCCTTACCAGGCCACAGAGGAAGACAATGCAGCCAGTCCTGATGAGACCTGATAAGCCAGGGGCAGATGGTAGGGGAGGAGGACCTCCCCTATCAGTGTACCTGGGGAGGGGTATGGGAGAAGATGAGAGAGGGAGAGTGGAATTGGGAGGGAGAGAGGGAGGGGGCTATAGCTGGGATACAAAGTGAATAAACTGTAATTAATATAAAAATAAAATTTAAATAAAATAAAATTAAAAATAAACTGCCAGTTATCATTAAAAAAAAAAATTAAGCTCCGAATAAGCATCACTGTGCTTCCTGTTTCTTTCTTTGCTGGTGTCTTTTGCACAGACTATCTGCTCAGCTCTCAGGTCCTTTCTCACTCACATCTCTGCTTACTCTCTCTGGCTTTTCTTTTCTTTTCTTTCTGTTGATTAAAGTTGAAACTTAAGTATCGTTTTCTCACAGAAGATTCTCCTGAGTTTCTGGTGTCTCCACCTTAAGCCATGGCCAAAGGTTTTAGAACTTCACAGTGAATGTTACCTATTAATGGTTATTAGAAGTTGTTTGAACTACAAATTGATTTTCAAATCTTTCTCTCTTTCCTTCCCTCCCCCTTCTCATTAAAGCATCTCTAGGAAGTTGATGAGTAAGGTAATTTACTCAGCAATTACTTTTCAGATCCTTTCCTTTCTCTTTCTTCCCCTCTCTTTACAGATCTGGGACATTAAGTCAGGCCTCACACATGTTAGGCCAGTATTCTACCACAAACTTCATCTCAAACCAGTCTCTCTTCCATTCATTTTTCTTGTTTAGTTAACAGTTTACTAATTATATTATTTAATATTTACAAAATTATAGAAGGTAAATCATATTATGCCATTTTTGAAAAGTAGACAGTGAGAATTATGTATGACAATGTCACTAAAGTAGCATATCAGAAGCCTGTAAAGGAAACAAGATTTAAAGCCGAGTTACCCTCTACACTTTCAAATACACTGAAAATAGTAATTGGGTCTGCCACAATATCTTAGTGCCTGTGGAAAGCATAATTTTAACATAGAAATAATATTATCAGCATCAAAGATATTACCAAAGATAGAGGTGTAGTGTGCATCTTTGATTATAATACATTAAACTGAACAGAGGTTGAAAACCAGGGTTTAATTCTGAAACCCTTAGTGAGGTGTTTAATATTCAGCTGATCAATCTTTGGTCAATTGTTTTATTTTCGGAATGGTAAGTTCTTACAATTCTACATAGTAGAGGAAATACTAAGGGATCAGATCAGTATTAGAGAAAGACCAAAAGGGTAACTACATATCATAAGGGAGTTTCTGTTGTGGGTGGAAAGAAAAAAAAATTGTAGGAAGCAAGATGCAATTATCCCTAAAACCATTACTTGCAGTGAGGCGGGGGAGTTCTGAAGAAATAACCAATACGGAGAGAAGACAGCCTACGGCCAGCTAGATTAGCAGTGCAGTCTGCAACGCATTCACAGATCTGTTTATGCCTCTTGTAGTTCATCAAACTTTACCCCCAAAACGGAAGTGCTTGTATACACGGATATACAATAGGCCATGTAAGGTTTAATAATTCTTATCTTTTCAGGTAATATGCAGTTATAAGTCTACACCAAAGTTTGGAAGAGCTTTCTAGATGAGTGTGATAGTGTGATGCTTACTTGCCTCTTCTCTAATATAAGCCAACTTAGGCTGCAGGAACAAAAGTAAGAACACCTGTTACAGCCATCATTCCTCTCTTGCTCATGCTACATGGAACCTGTAAACTGTTAGGGCTGTGCAGGGATTCACATTGACTGAGACTGTATCAGCCTCTCCCCTACTATGCTGTTATCAACAGTGAGGAGGGCATAGGATACATCATAAGCTGGATCTTAGAGCTTTTGACCACTTCTCATATTTTATTGGTTGAAGAAATCACATGATCACCTTTGATCTCACAGTGGTAGGAAATAGTGGTATTTCTACCTGCCAGAAAGCTAGACCTGGATATATCTGTGAAAAACTCTGATGGCTGCCAAAAGATTTGACTCAGAAATGTGAGTTTCAATGCCTTCATTTAACAAAGGAAGCCACAGAGGTATTAAGCAAACTTACAGAATCACATGTGTGATGTACGATTAGCATGATGGCTACCTGACTCACATCTGACTTCCTAAAGACTTCTAACTTCACCTACTCCTAACACACATTCCTCACCTTCTCCCAATCCTGTTTTCAGAAGGATTTCAAAATTAGAAAAGTTTCTTCTCTTAACGATAATTTAATGTTTGTGATTTATTCAAGGGGCAGATGTAAATAAGATATTTTTAACCCCACTTAGAAACAGCCCACATTCATGATTTATTACAACTTTCTTTCTGTGGTAAATTAAGCTCATTTCTTAGGAAATGACTCATGGCTAATCACACTAAGAAATAACTTTTAAGGCAATTTTTCTAAAATCAAAAAAGCATGTAATAGTTCCCAATTCAGCAACATTATGTAAAACAGCCGACCATGGGAGCAGTAAATCCAGATGCTGACCTATTGTTACATGAAGCAAGGCAGAAAAGAATGCTTCTCTTTTATTAAGCCAAGCTCTATCAGCTAGATTTCTTTGTGGAAATGCTCTATTTTTGGAGGGTTAAAGTACCATAAAAATTCCTGGGCTAAAACCTGTTGTACAGGGTTTTTTTTTCTTCCTCCCCCCACTGGAGAGATATAAAACCATTACATTTAAGTATCATAATAGCTAGCATATGCTCTTTCTTAGAAATGACACACCATCTGGATTAAGGTCTACTGATGATTTCATATATTACTCCAGTTTTCTTTGGGTAGAGAGAGGCCAAATTGTTCTGACTTTAACCACCCTGTTGTGCTAATGAAAAATAATAAAAGGTTGCACTTATGTTTGACCTTCTTGCTGGAGATCACATATGACTTTATTAATAAATGATGTAATTATTGTAGTAGCAGGGAATGCAGAAGACAAGCCAGCCAGCATTAAGAATGTAAGTTGGAGCCCGCTAGCCATCTTCTAGGATCGTTCATTTCTAGTTAAGTAGATCACACTATTTTTCTGGTTACTCCATGGAAGCACTATGTTGTAGCGGAAAGCCCACCTATCTTGTGTTCAAATCTTGACTCCAATTTCCTTGCTATGTTGCTTAATCTCTGAACATCAGTGTCCTCAACCATAAAATGAGAATAAATTCTACCTGGCACATTTACTAAGAAGCTTAAGAAATATGAGTGTAAATTCTCTTGGAAAACATATTTCTACGCACTAACAAATAAAAGGTTATTATTTATACTTTTCCCTGTCGTCTTTGTTTCATTTGCTTTACACATAGAGAAGCAAAACAAGAGACTGGAAGCAAAAATGGTATGGGATACAGAAGAGAGCAAAGGTACATGACGTGTCTCTTCCTAGAATAGCTTCTGAGGCTGGTCAAGTCACTGAACAATAAAAATATACTCCTGTGTGTGGTCTTGTGGGGTTACCGTATGTTCATAGTAAACTACCCTAGCGGCTGTCTACCTCTGAAAGAAAAAAAAATAGAACAGCTTAACTCCTATGATCTTTTAACTATGTGAGTGGGTGTCAGTGCGGTTTGTGACAATGAATGCAGAAGATGGTAGAAAAGGACCACTTCCCTGCCTGCTTCCTCCAGACCCGTTGGCTACTGCCTCACAAGCAGCAAACCCTCTGGGCCAATACATCTGACTGGCTGCGCAGGGGATGGGGCAGCCTGGATAATTGATGGGCTCAATCTGACCAGGCACAGGTGGCAAGGAGACGGCACACAGCAGCTTCTCGGGTTTGCCAGTGCCATCTGTTGCCATAAGAACATCTGTCATCAAGGTCACCCTGTCACCCTCAGTTAAACTTACAGGTTTGGTGAGTAGGATAATATCACCCAAGAAGAAATGGTTCACACGCTGGGGGTGGGGAGGAACAGAAAAACTGAGATACAGAGGACAATAAGAACTCTATTTTTTAAATTATGAAAAAATTAGCAAGTAAGAAAAATACTGATGATTTAGAGGGGAACTTCCTCAGAAAAGCCTTTGTCAAAAGATTGCTATTCCTGATCTGTCCAACTAAAACATTATTGTCTTTTATAGAGTAAGAATGCTTTAGAGGAGGCATGATACACATTTGTAAGAGAAATCTGATAAGCAGTTACAGTAGGAATCATTTCTAAAGACAGACACCTCCTTCCTTGTTGGATGAGGTTAAAAACTAATCTGATTCCTTCCTGTAAGTACATCCAATTAAGAAGCCTCTTTCTCCCACTCTTGCTCCTCCCTTTCCTTCTCCCTTCCTCTCTCTCTGTCTCTGTTTCTCTCTCTCTCTCTCTCTCTCTCTCTCTCTCTCTGCAAGCGTGTGTGTGTGTGTTTACACACACATGTCCATTCCCAGCATGTACAGAGAAATAACAGAATGGAAGGGGGATATTGCATTTGTCAAAGTATTTAACTAGCATTTGAACTTTGCTCTGCTGCCCGAGAGAATGACCCATTTATTAATAAAGAACAATTAAGTTAATAGACTCAGATGAGCTGACAAAGAATGATAATGAAGCAAATGCAATATTGGATTCTTAAGCAGCAAATATTATGTATACCCTGACTTCCAGCAGCAACGGTACATCTTCCCCTCCCCATGTATATTGTTGAGGCTTTTGAAAGCAATTTCACCCATTGGCAATGAAACATCACTCCCATCTGTTTGGAAAGTGCGAGTTTACTTATTGGACCAATACTGCTGGCACTGTGGGTTTTCAGGGACTTAATGATTATTATTGGATGGTGAGATGAGAAGGGGAAGATAATCTGCTGGATTTTGTCAAATACACTCACATCTGTCCCATCTGAGCTGAGGGTAGCAGATGAAGAGAATATGGTTTCTCAGCAGTGAAGAGGGTTAGGGCAGAAGGGAAGAATGAAGCACATGGAACATTTGTCTATTTGTTCCTGCAGGTTGTCACCAAGCATCATGAGGAAGGAGAATATGGTGCTCCTGAGAAGAAGCAACACCTTGGCCTGGGTGTGGCACATACCATCCGTCCTAGCTACACTGAAGGCTGAGTCAGGGGGTGTTGCTTAAGCCCAGGAGTTCAAGGCAAGCTGCAAAAGATGGCAAGACCTCATTTCAGAAAACAGCTGCATTGTAGGAAAAACAAACAAACAAACAAGGCAAGTTACCAAAACAAAACAAACAGCAAAAACATTCATGAACAGCTACAGATATGGAACTATGAAGTGAAGAGGACAAGCAGGATCAGTAGTGTCCTTCACTCTGTACTTGCTTTTTTGGTTAAAATAATAATAATAACAACAGCAGCTAACTGTAGTCCTAACTCTATTTTTAGTCAAGACCTCCCAGAAGGTATCTCTCATCTCCCTTTCTTTTGCTTTCATCCTAAAGTAAGTTTTTGCCTCAAGATGTAAAACTTGATTCAAACCAAGAAGTTATAACCATTGCTTTCTATACCGGGCATTTAAAATTACTTAGGGACATGTACTTGAATCAACATTACAAAGGGAATATAGATTATGGCAATTGTTTCCCTTTAATAAGTTCAAAACCTAATTTTCTTAGAAGGAAAGCTTAATTGGTGCCACCAGGCCTTAATCTTGTCAGATTGGTCTCAGTGTCATCCTCTTCTATACTATGATGCACTTAGTAAACAAATGGACTTGGGGGCTCACATGGGATTTGAAGAGTCTCACCCACCTAAATCTGGGCTTTTAAAGCATTGATGTGTCTCTCTTTCCTCTGGTTTGTAACACTGAGTCCCTGACCCAGTTTCCTCGTTTCATCCTAGTGTGCTCTCTTGCCAGTGATCTCTTGCCAGCCATACTCCCAATGTTTGGAGGCTCCCACTTATTCCTCCAAACCTTTTTATTTGCAGCTCTGTGCCGCATTAATAGAATACATTGGAGAAGCTGGTATTTGCTTTGGAGCCCTGGTCTTAGTCTTAAAATTACTCAAAGCTGAGTGTAAGTCAGTCACTTAAGCCCAAGCAACCTTAGAGAAGATGTTCGTTCTTCCCAAACCCAAACCTTGGGTTTCTCGTTTGTAATTGGGATTTGAAATGAGGTATTTAATGACTGACATACAGAAAGTGGCAAATAAATAATAGAAGTAAAAATCATCAATTATTTTAAATTATTATTTAATTTATTAAATATTTATTTAAATATTTAATATTATTATTTAAAAAACCAATGTCATGTTCTTATAAGTCCAAATATTCTTAATGACTGGCTTAATTCTGAGAATGCCATCTATTTTTTTTTCTTTGGATGTAAATGGAGATAAGCCTCCTTCCCTAAACCTTTAAGTTGAATTAAATATGTATCTCTGTTCTCTGAGTCTAGACAATTTTGGATTGTGGAGTCATCTCAGTAGCTTTTGGTATGTATCATGAAGATTACAAAACAGCCATGATCCCCAGCAGACTTGTTCTTGCCGGCTGCCTTGTTTTAACAAGTAGACCATTTGAAACAGTATTCTGTAACAAATGCACTTAAACACTGCTGGAAATGGTGATCCCCAAACTCCAACTCAGTGTTACTGCTCAGAGTTCTATATTATAGGGAATCATATCACACCACATTATCCCGGAAAACAGTAGGATTTAAACATAATTTAACACACTCCTTGATGACGCACAGAGTTCATTCTGAAAAGCAGAGTTTCTGAAGTGCATGAGAAAAGAACTGCAGGATACACTTGGCTCTTTTTCCCTCTAGCAAATGACTTCAGACTGTGTTATGTCTTCAAATGTTCTTGTTAATCAGATGTTCATCTGTCACCTTTCTTACCTCTTTTAATTTGCTGCTTCTGGTGTGCTGTCTGTCAAATAAGGAGCTAAGTGTGTGCAAACCGAGACTAATAAAGCTATGGGTGAGGACATCGAGATCTCACCCTAGTGAGACACCCACACCAATTTTGTCAATTGGCTGCTCTGTAGTTATGTTAAGAGCTCTATTTTCTGGACTTAACACTCTGTTCTTTTTAAGTAGGATGAGCTGACAGGTGGTACCATTAGTTGAGGATGAAAGAGCCTTGATTCTGACATTTGCCAATTTCTATAGCATGATACTCTCCCTGAGTGCCATTATCTACCAAGTTAACATGTGTATAATTCACTATGCACACACATTCCCTACTTTGGCTAAAAATACCACTGAGAAATGTTCCAAATGTGTAAAATGCATTTTGATCTCAATTGTTTTCTCTTTCCATATCTCCTCTTAGCTGCATGATTATGTAAAGAATCTAAATTAGCATACATGCCTACCGATGTTGGTGGCTATGAAAACAAAACAAAAATAAGAGCAAATACAATTATGATTATTTTGATCAATGTCCATAAATCCAAAGTACCATAATATAATATTGGCTTTCAAATACACTGATGAATACCACACAACTACAATTTGTGCAACAATAAATGCAATGCCAAATTGCAGAGGCTTCTAATTTAATTGAACTTAAGTAGGTCAAAGTCAGTCAAGTGGACCTCTCTGTATAGATTGTACTTAAAAAATGTTTCCCAGAAAAGAGAACAAACCATAGCATTTGGAAGAGATGGTAAGACATTAAGGAGAGGGGAAGACTTTCTCCAATGACCCATTGTGAGCCATGGGGTTAGATAAATATTAGGACTGAAACATCTTTTCCATAACCAGAGGATATAGAGTTAAAGTTGATAACCAACTCTGTCCCTTAAAAGGTGGCCCAGGAAAGCACGCTGTTTCTTCTTGATACAAACCTTTTTGTTACCCATCATCTTTGATAATCTACAAAGTATCAAGTAAAAAGTAGTAATCAACCATTAGACTGGATCCTATCCATGTACACTACAATTGTTTTCTAGTAAAAATAAAGTGTGTGCACGTATGTGTGTGCACACTTGTGCATGTGTGTGCACCTGTGTCCATGTGCTGGTGTCTGTCAGCTTTGCCAAAATGGTAGAATGATATCCTTAAAAGCACATTCAGATAGAAGAGTCTGTGAAGGTCGAACAGAGAACAATCCCAGCTTCCCTGCTTCGACTTTTTCCCATCCCTTGTGAAAACATGTTAAGTCTATAATCTGATCCTGGTAACCGCAGTCTAGTTAGATTTTAACAATAAGGTAGCAAGTGCAGTTGTAGAAAATTGTACACTTTTCTCTGCTTGTACCTAGGGGAATGTGAGAAATAAAGGCACATGCAAAGTCTTTTCAAAATATCAGTCATACTTCGTTCACATGCACATATCTCATGTTACATTAATTATCCCACCATGATGCCCAGAGCTACACCCTCCAGCTGACTGGCAAGTTTAACCTTAGTTTTCAATAACCATCTTATACATGTAGACATATATATGCAAGATCAATGAAGTACCAAGATGATTATTCAGGATTAATGGATCATCCTGAGTGCCAGTTGGCATGATTTGAGTAAAAAGTGTAACAAATGCAGCTGTTTACTAATAAATAAAGCCTCAGCTGTAAGAGAAATAAATTAGATGCATTTAATTGGTAGGCTGCAATGCTCCCTCTTTATTACAATGCAGCTTCTTGTTATTTTATGATGTCAGGGTAGATGGCGGACTGACAGAGTGTTTATGAATCACAGTTTGCAGATGGCACCCTTGTTTGTCAGCAGCTAGGAGCACAAGAAGCATGAGGCCTCAATAACAGATTTTGCCAAAGACGACCCCTGAGAATTAGCTGTCTCCATTCCTCTTATGCCAATCTCTCCTTGGCAGAACCCTACTTCACAAACCCACCTTCAGTAAATTGCAGCTTTCTGGCAGGGAGTCAACGAGAGCTCACACCCATAAAGTACCCTCTGCTAGAGGTAATCTCTTTGTCACATCTTGTGCACAATCCTCAGTGCTGTGTCTGACAATTGCTATGGGAAAGACAAGCAAGAACTGAGCAGGGTGGAGGCTTCTCCCAGCCCACTTACTTGGCTCCCTATAGAGCCCTCCTTGCAGCTGACAAGAGCGATTTCGCTGTCTCTCGGTGCAGCATAAGGTCTTTGCACTTCAGAGTCAGACCGCCACTAACTACTGACAGTTTTGTCATAGTACAGCTGGGGGTGGAGGGGGAGAACTTACCCAACCCAAGAAGCAGAGACTGCCCAGATTCTGCACACTTTGCATTCCCTTGGTCATTAGGCACCTCTGTGGCTGGGAACAGCTCACAAGAGGTACTCAGTCATAACTGTTGGCAGAAATGCTTATTATTGTCATCATTTACTCACAATCAATTTATTCTAGTAGGTTAATTATTATAAAAATGGGAGAATCTTCTTTGAAAATTTTTTTTATTTTTATAATAAAAGTGAACACATTATGTCCTTTCTTCCTTTTCCTCCCTCTCACCCCTTCTATGTATCCCTTTCAAATCGAGCACTCTTTCTCCTTAATTGTTATTGTTAAATATATGTATAAATACATAAATATATAAACACAACCTGCTAAGTTCATTCAGTGTTGCTTGCATACACATGATATCAGGGCTGAACACTTGGGATAGGATAACAAATTAGGCTCATCCTTGGGGATAACCAATTCTCTTTCTCTCAGCAGTCATTGGTTGCCTGTAGTTCTTTTATAAAAAGGAAAGAAGGAATAAAAGAAAGAAAGATAGAAACAAAGAAAGATAGAAAGAAAGAAAAGAAAAGAAAAATAAACAAAAGTACAATGACTTAATCTCTCTGGAGAAAAGAAATTATCATTTGTACACATGATGGCAATAAGAATAATGTTGATAGCAGTAGTAATACATCAGCCGCTGCTGCTCAGTATTCAATATGTGGCAAGCTAAAACCACTATCCAAAGGGATAGACAAGTTGTGGCCATTTAAGATATATCATCACTATCCTTTTTGTAGTCTTGTTTTTTTCCTACCTTAAAACGTTTAGTCACACAAGTCCTTGCCATAGTTCAAAGGGATCCAAGAAAAATTCTGTTAAAATTGGTTTACTGTTGTGTCTCTGTACTAAGTTTTAGCTACAGTGGTCAAACTGGACTGGGAAAAAGAAAATACACAAGCAAATACTGATTTTATTTATTAGTCTGATACTACAAACAGTTAAAAAAAACTTTAGATGGGAAAGAAAACAAGTTCAAAGTTTTTTATTTTAGATGAAATATCCTTCTCATAACAATACAAAAGATTAATTTCCAGTAGGAGATAATTTCACTGGAGGTATATGTCAATAAATACTTGCCTAAATGTGCACAAGCCTTGGTTTGACTTTCAATGCTGGAAAAAAATCAAATGAGGGATAAGTCATCTGTGCAGTATAAAATATGCATGTATTCTTCCAAAGATCAAACATAAGCTAGGAGCCTCCTATCACCACTTTGACATTGTACTGGAATTTCTAACCAGCGAGAATAGGCAGTCCATGAATATATATATAAGTTTAGATATATATAGATGAACTCAGATGTCAGGAAACTAGAAAGGGGCCACGGAAGGGAGGCCACAGAGGCTTTCAGGAAGAGCTGTAGGGAGGTTACTAGAACATCTATGTGAGATGGAAGTTAAATGGGGAATACTGAGGCAGATGGGCATAGACGTGGCAGGTGATGGGGAGATATAAAGGACAAGGGGAGGAGAGATGCCTGTTACTTTTGATGATAAAAGAAAAATAAGTAAACGTAAACTAAATCCTCTCCCTCAAAAGAAAAGCAATCCAGTTGTACCCTACTTTAAGAAAATCTGAGGGAACTCTTGCCCTCTCTCACTCCCTTGCTCTCTCCCCTTTCTCCATCAGGGCACCCCCTCCCTTGCCCCTCTCATGTCTTGCTCTCTCCTTCTCCTTCTCTTCAGCTCCATCCGATAAACCTCTTTTATATTAAAAAAAATCTGAGGGGGAAAACATGTATGTAAGCGCATAATGAATGAGTATGTAAAGCTGTAGCCCTCAGGTTGGAAGGGAAATCTGAAACTGTTTATTTGTACATAATATGCTCCTGCAGGTAGTAGACCAAAAACTAAGAAATGATTTCAATACCATCAAAGGACATAAGCACAAAGACAAGAAAAACATCTTTCTTCTTCCGACCAATAAACAACCTGAAAATAAAGTGGAAACAATTACACTCAAATTAAGATCGCAAAGAGCCAAGTATTTGGAACTACCGTTATAAGAACAATACATATGTCAGACTTTTACACAATATTTTTAAGTTGTTGCAGGATTGGCAAACTCAAAGTTACATGATTAAATGTGATTTCAATTATTATTCCTGTTGCTCTTATGGGATTTTAGAAGCTGAATGTTGATTCTATAGTTTATATGGAAATGTAGCAATTATTTAAATAACCAAAAATTTGAAAAAAAAACAGTTATGCTAGAAGACTTGTATGTTCCAGTCACAATGCTTTTTATGAAGCTACAGTAATCAATACAGTCTGCAACTAGAGTGTGATTAAACACAGGGATAAAGAAAGAGAGTTTAAGAGTTGAGAACTAAACTGTGCATTTATGACTAATAGGACTTTAACAAGCATAACAAGGGGATCCTATAGTCCTTTCAAGAACGATTCAGAATCTCTACACGAAGGAAGATAAACTTTAGAGCTTACCTCACATCATATGAGAAAATTAACTTCTAATGAAGCCATCTAAATGGAAGGGCTGAAACTCTAATGCATCAAGAAGTAAATATGGACACACATGAAGACTGAGCTGCCTACATGTCCCCCTGGTGATATGGTCCTCCCAGGCCACAGAGGAAGAGGATCCAGGCAGTCCTGATAAGACTTGATAAGCTGGAAGCAGATGGCAAGGAAGGAGAACTTTCAGTGGACTAGGGAAAGTTGAAAGAGAGAAAGAAGGAGGGAAGGTAGGACTTAGAGGAGTTAAGGGAGCAGGCTACAATCGGGATATACAACGAAGAAAAATTAAAGAAATGAAAAAAAATACAAACAAGTAGTAAATATGGAAAAATAAAGTTCAATGGGTTTGAGAATTTGAATTTTTCTAAATAATTGAAATTGAACAGAAAGTGGTTTGATACAATTCACCTAAAGATCTGCAGCAGTTTCATTCCATACCTGAGGTAAGTAGGTTAGTGGCCAGAGATGCCCAGAATGGAGAGGAAGATGCAGTTTCAAAGAGTAAGAAGAGGATCATTAAGAAATTAGTCCTTTTTTTCTTTAAATAAAGCAGAGAAATAAAAATGAAACTAGTCTTATTCTTGTGGATAAGACTTGCTAAGGACACTGCACACCTGTGTTACAAGTTACAGTGAAAGCAGAGCTGAAATCTGCCTCTCTCTGTCTCTGTCTCTCTGTCTCTCTCTACACCCCTCTCTCTCTCTTTGTGCCAGAAGGCGCTTTGTGGGAGAACGGTATCCATAGACTGACCTAGCTATGAATCATATAAATCCAAAATCTACTTCTTTTGGAGGATGTGCCCACCATGTAAAGCTGATGGAACTAACTACGTTGTAATTGAACCTGAGGCATGTTCCACGGGAGGAGAGTCCATGACTTTTATGGTGAAGCTGGTTAACTTGTGTTTGGGGAATTAATAGGCCAGGGTGTGAGGGCATTTACTATTGTTATTTAACTGAATTGACATTTCTAAATAGCTGGTTGTATCAATAGACAAAAGCTAACCGCAGTTATAATGAGGTAAATTTCTTTCTTTTATTTTTATAAAACTGTAAAATTTTATTTTACCTTTTTCTTTTTTAAGTAATTAATTTATTTTTTATATTAATCACAGGTTATATACTTTGTATCCCAGCCATAGCCCCCTCCTTTATTCCCTCCCACTCTCCCCATCCCTCCCTCATATTCTCTCTGCCCCTTCCAAGTCTAATGATAGGGGAGGTCCTCCCCCACCCCCTTCCATCTGACCCTAGCTTATCATGTCTCTTCAGAGCTGGCTGCAATGTCCTCTTCTGGGATCTAGTTAGGCTGCTCCTCCCTCATGGCAGGTTGGGGGGATGGCCAGCCATTGAGTTCATGACAGAAATAGTCCCTGTTCCCCTTACTAGGGTACCCAGTTGGGTACTGAGCTACCATGGGACACATCTGAGCACGGGTTATAGTTTGTATCTATACATGGTCCTTGGTTGGAGAAACAGTCTCATAGAAGACTCCTGTGCCCTTATCTATTTGGTCTTTGTGGTACTCTTGTCCTTGCCAAGTCTTACTAACTCCCCCTTTTTTTGTATGATTCCCTGCACTCTGGCGATGGCTTGGTTGTGAGTCTTTTTTTTCTTTGTAATTGTAATTTATTTATTTTTATATTAATCACAGGTTAGGTACTTTGTATCCCAGGCGTAGCCCCCTCTTTCATTTCCCCCCCTCTCCCCATCCCTCCCTTATCTCCTCCCTGTCCCCCTCCAAGTCCACTGATGGGGGAGGACCTCCTCCCCTTTCATCTGACCCTAGTTTATCTTGTCTCTTCAGGGCTGGCTGCAATGTCCTCTTCTGGGATCTAG
>CM053754.1:34533082-34552275 GCA_028658305.1 Pachyuromys duprasi
CCCCCCCCCCGTCACTCTCAGTCTGAGGTGGTTCCGGAGGAGTAGGTAGGTGTGTGCCTGCCATATGCCGGCGGGTTGAAGCAGAACAGACTGGCCCGAGGACTCACTCACAGACTGAGGTTTTTGCTGGCATACCCGAGTAGTGAGTGCCCGCAGTGTGAAGTCTGGTCAAAAAGGTCCCCTGTCCCTCTCAGTCGAGGTGGTTCCGGCGGAGTCTGTAGGTTTGTCTGTAGGTTTGTGCCTGCCGTATGCCTCCTGGTTGAAGCAGAAACCGGTTCCTTTCCAGACTGGCCCTTGGACTCACACATGGACTGAGGTTTTGCTGGCGGATCCGAGCAGTGTGTGCTCTCAGTGTGCAGGTCAGTCAAAACCGTATGGTACCGGGGGATCCATTCTTTTTTATTGTCATCATGGCTTTGGTCTTTCTGAGTGTCACAAAGGTAGAATCATGCACATATAGCTTTTTCTTATTTGTATCTTTTACTTAATAAGAATACAAGTACCCATGTAATTTCAAGACTCAATAGGCTATTTTGAGAATTGAGTAAAAATGTTTCATAGTCTAGAAATATCCAGAAGTTATCTACTACTTGAAAGATATCTCAGTAGCTTTTAACTTTTGAAAATTATCAATACATTTTCTGTACATATTCATCTTAAAGATTTTGTGTGGACATGGGTCTCTAACCTGTTTGTTAAATACCAGGGAATTAAATTAAAGGGTAGTATGTCAAGAGTGTTCATAATTCTATAAAACTAAAGCACCAACACACTACCTTCAGTAGTGGTTGTACTATTTGGAATTTTGTTCAGTGATTTAAAAATGTGTCTATTGCTTTCTATCCTGGACAGAATTTGATATTTTTAGTGTTCACTATTTTGGGTATTCTAGAAAGTGTGTAGAAGTAACTCATGATGACTGAAGTTTAAAACTCTTAGTGACATATGATATGAATCATTTTAATATGTTTATTTGGCATGTACAGGTCTTCTCCATTGCAATGTCTCTTTTAATAGTTTGCCCATATTTAAATGTTTATTTTACTCATTTTTTGTGCATATATCTAGAGTATATGCACACTTGTATGTACAGGTATATAAGCCTGTGCATATGCAAAGACCAGAAGAGGCTATCAGATAGAGCTCCAGACAATTGTAGCGTTGACTACCTTGTTATATGGATGCTGCAATCTGAACTACAGTCTTCATAATTGTGTACCAAGCACTCTTAACTACTAAGCTATCACCCCAGGCCAACATGGACCATTTTAAACTGGGATGTATGTGTATATATTGAAATTGATCATTTCTTTGTGGATTTGGATGATAGTATCTTATCAGATATGTTCATTTCAAATACTTCTTCACAGCTTGCTGCTTATGTATTTATTATACTCTTTCTCTTGTCGGTGTCATCTGAAGAGGAGAAATGTCATTTTCATCAGATCTAGCTCTTCAGTTCTTTCTTTTATAAATCATGATGCTTGGTGATTGTCTTAGTCCATTTCATGATAGTATATGAGAATATTGTAAATACATAATTTTAAAACATTAGAAAATTGTATATATATATATGTGTATATATATATATTGTGTGTATATATTTTTATATATATGTATATATAAAATTTTGGAGACTGTAAAGAATTCTGAACTAGTAGTATCTGGTAAGAACAATTTGCTATGTCACATGTGGTTGATTTTATCACATAGATTTTAGTAATTTCCTCCCATAGTTTTCTATATTTTGTTAAATTTTACCTAAGTTTTTTTTTTATTTTTGAAGTGCTAATGAAAAATTATATCTTGATTTTAATTTCAAGTTTCTCTTGCTCATAGTTGATGTACAGTAGCAAGATGGGTTTGTCTACAATAACTTTAACTTTTGTAGCTCTGCTGTGGTCTCTAATCATTTCCCAGTCTTCTTTCATTTATCTTAGATTTTCTGTAGAGGGCCAGGTCTTTTTTAGAGAAAGAATGTTTTATTTCTTCCTGCTCATGCTGCGTGTTATTTGTTTTCTTTCTGTATTGTTGTTACATCATGTTGGAACCCAGGCTTATCTAAGATGCTCTCAGAGCCTTTCACAGAATGACAAAGAGGAAGTCAGTTCTATGTCCTTGCCCAAAGGCAGACTGGACAAGGTCCAGTGTAAGGCTGGTGACAGGGTCTCTAGAAGAAGGCTAGGTTGCCATTTCTGAGAACCTAACTTTTCCCCGTGGGCTGCGGTTATCAGTCCTATGACAGATGAGTCTGAGGTATCCTGTGTTTTCTTTGCCAACAATGTTAACTAGTTTTCTGCTTTCTCTGTCCCATTTTCCCTCTGTGAAGAGTTTCTATGATGCTTTATTTCTTAATAAACTTTCTTGGCAGAAGACATTTTTTTTTGCAATACCTCCTGACCCCATCTTTCCTGTTGTCTTTATTTCTGATCCCCTGGTCCTCCTGCTCAGGAGCCTCTCACTGAGAATCAACCTGTTATTCCAGATCAATTCAAGATTCCCGGTGTGTTGTAGAAAGGCATCGGTGAAGGAAGACACACAAGCCCCACCTCCATTAATCATCAGAAAGATTTCAGCTTCTCATTTTAAGTGTGGGAATAGCTGAGGGCTGTAGAGATTATCTGTTACACTGAAGAAATTTCTCTCTATTTTTCATTTTTTAATATAGATACCTTTCTGTTCAACGTCTTTTTATATACTGATAAACAATCTGATTTTAAGTGCCAATATTTTATTTCTTTTTAAAAAAATTATTTATTACAGTTTATTTACTTTGTATTCCAGCTGTGGCCCCCTGCCTTGTCACCTACCAATTTCATCCTTCCTTTTCTCCCCCTTTGTCCCTCCCTTGGTCCACTGATAAGTGAGGTCCTCTTTTTTTTTAAACTTTTTTCTTCACAATTTATTCATTATATATCCCTACTGAAGCCCTCCCCCCCTCCTTTCACTATCCCAGTCCCACCCTCCCTCCCTCTTCCCTTCATCCCCTTCTATTAGTCCACTGAAAGGGGAATTCTCCACTATGGCCATCTGCCCACAGCCTATTAAGTCTCATCAGGATTTCCTGGATTTCTTCTTCTGTGACCTAGGAGCACTGCATCACCAGAAGCAAGTGATCAAAGAGCAGGCAACCCGAGTTCATGACAGAGGCAGCTCCTGCTTCCCTCACTTGGAGATCCACAGGGAGACTGAGCTGTCAATGGGCCACATCTGAGCAGGGGATCTAGGTCCTCAACATGCATGGTCCTCCTTTGGTGCATCAGTCTCTGCAGGACCCCCTGGGCTCAGACATTTTAGTTTTGTTCGTCTTGTGGGGCTCCTGTCTCCTCTAATCCCAGTCCTCTCTTAGTCCATAAGACACCTAGTGCTCTGCCCAAGTTTGGCTCTGAGTCTCAGCATCTGCTTTGATGCCTTGTTGGGTGAATCCTTTCAGAGAACCCTCTATAGTAGACTCCCATCCTGTTTCGTCTCTTCCACCATTTCTGGTGTCTATCCTGTTTGCCATTCTGAATGAGATTTAAGCATCCTCCCTAGGGTCCTCCTTGGTGTTTAGCTTCTTTAGGTCCTTAGATGGCTGTCCTATATTATACGGCTAATATGTGTTTATTAGTGAGTGTATACTATGCATGTCTTTCTGTTTCTGGGTTACCTCACTCAGGATGATCCTTCCTAGTTCCATCCATTTCCCTGCAAATATCATTATTCCCTTGTTTTTAATGGCTGAGTAGTATTAAACTGTGTAAATGTCCCACGATTTCTGTATCCATTTCTCAGTTGAGGGGCATCTAGGTTGTTAGCAGATTCTAGCTATTACAAATAAAGCTGCTATGCATATAGCTGAGCAAATGTCTTTATTGAATGATGGGATATTTTTTGGGTATATGCCCAGGAATGGTGTAGCTGCATCTGAGCTGGTGCTATTCTCAATTTTCTGAGAAAGTGCCAGATTGATTTCCAAAGTGGTTATACAAGTTTACATTCCCACCAGCAAAAGAGGAGGGTTCCCCTTTGTCCACATCCTCTCTAGCATGTGTTGTCACTTAAGTTTTTGATCTGATGAGTGTAAAATGGAACCCTGGAGTTGTTTTGATTTGCATTTCCCTGATGACTAAGGATGTTGAGCATTTCTTTAAGTGTTTCTCTGTCATTCTATATTCCTCTGATGAGAATTCTCTATTTAGCTCTGTTCCCCATTTTTAAATTGGACTATTTGGTTTATTGGTGTCTAATTTCTTGAGTTCTTTATATGTTCTGGATGTTAGTCCTCTATGGTATGTAGGGTGGGTGAAGTTATTTTTCCAATCATTTTGTTCTGATGACAATGTCTGTGGCTTTACAGAAGCTTTTCAGTTTCATGAGGTCCCTTTTATCAATTGTAGGTTGTGGAGCCTGAGCTCTTGGTGTTCTGGTCAGGAAATTGTCTCCTGTGCCAATGAGTTCAAGCTTCTTCCCCACTTTTTCTTCCAACAGATTTAGTGTGTCTGGTTTTATGTTGAGATCTTTGACACACTTGGACTTTAATTTTGTGCAGAATGATAGATATAGGTCTATTTGCATTTTTCTACATGTAGACATCCAGTTAGACCCGCACCATTTGTATGGTTTTGGCTTTTCATGGCCTTTTTTGTTCACACATAAATTTTAAAATTGTTTTTTCTTTGTATATGAAGTATGACCCTGGAATTTTTATTGTAATTTCATTAAATTTATACATTGCTTTTGGTAGCGTGGCTGTTTTCATAACATTAATTCTTCTCTATCATAAGTATTGAAATTCTTTTCATCCCCACTTGTCTTCCTCAATTTCTTCTTTCAGTGTCAAAAGCTTTCAATTTAGAGTTCTATAATTTCTTCCGTTAGGTTTATCCCCAAGTATTTTAACTTTGTGACTCTTGAAAATGGGATTCTTTTCATTATTTCTTTTTACATATGTACATTTTTCTGTTTACGTTTTAAAATTAAAATACAATTGCATAATTTCTCCCTGATCTTTCTTTCTTTCCTATTTTCCCATGTTTTCCATCTTGCTCTTTCTCAAATTCATGATCTCTGTGTTTTTAAGTGTAGTGATATATATTTGATAAACCATACATTACTTGGTATAAGTACAAACATTTATATATTGCTAAATATATAAGCAAAATGTGCTTAGTTCATATTAATTACATGTATATACATAGTTGAAGACAGGCCATTTGGTTTTGGGTAACCAATGGTGTGCTCTTCCATGGGGAGACTATTTCTCGAATTCTCAACATTCCTTAGTGGTCTGTAGGATTTTGTTTTGAGTGGAGGTCCTATAAGATTTTCCCCTTTCATGGTAGCATGTTTATTAATATAAGTTTTGTTCGAGGCTTGTTTTGGTAGCCATGTTAATGATATTCCATGGGTCTAGTTCCTTTGGAGTTTCTAGGAGACACAAACTCACAGAAAATATATAGAATCATATCATCTGCAAATAAAGATACTTTGGCTTCTTTTCCTATTTATATCCCTTTTTGAACTCTTTAGTAATCCATTCATTATTCACGTTGTTGTATTTCTATGACTTTGTATATTTTTATTTTCTATTGCTATTGCTATCTACTTTTATTCCATTGTGGTAAAATAATATGTATGTATTTATTTTAGTTTTCCTGTATTTGTGGAGACAATATGGGTCTTATTTTAAAGAAAGTTCCATGGGCTGCTGAGAAGACAGTTTATTCTCCAGTATTTGGGTGCTAAATGAATATCTGACAGGTCCATATGTGTAATGGTGTCATTTAATGCCCACATTTCTCCCTTAGTATTTCATCTGGATGACCCATCCCCTGTGGAAAGCAGAATATTGAAGTCTTACTGTTTTTGGACTAATCGTTGGCTTTATGTCTAGCAGCACTTGCTGAATGAAATTGGGTGCACCTGTGTTTCAAGCATATGTGTTTTGAATTGTAATGTCTTCATGATTGATTGTTCCTTGATCAGTATGCAATGATCTTCTTTATCTTTTTGATTAGTTTTGATTTGAAGTCGATTTTGTCAGATATTAAAATAACAACTTCTGTTTATTTCCTGGCTTTATTTGCTTGGAATATCTTTGCCCAGTCATTCACTTGAGGCAGTGTCTATCCTAGGTTGTGAAATGGTGTTTTGTGGGAGCAATAAAATGATGGTTCACACATTTTAAAATCCAGTTTGCCAGCCTGTGCCTTTTGATTGGGGACTTGAGTTTATTGATAATCAAAGTTATTATTGAAATATTTGTATAGCTTCTTATAGCTTTGTTATTATTTGGTGGTTGTTTTCTTAGTCCTCCTTTGAATAACTAACCTTTCATTGATTTTTTTCACTGTAGCCTATTAAACATGCTTTTCCTTCTCTTCAGTCTAGAGAAATCATTCCATTTTTCTCCATAGGACTGGTTTGATGGACATAAATTTTTCATTCTGTTCTTATTCTGGAAAGTTTTTCTCTCCCCCTGTAATTGTAACACTTTTTCCTGGATGTAACAGTCTGATTTGGCATGTATGGTTTTTCAGAACTCACAGGCCATCCGCTTGATACCATCTAACTTCTAATGTCTTCATAGAAAATTCAGATATTATTCTGACAGACCTGACTTTAAAAGCATCTTGGTCATTCTCTCTTTCAGTTTTCAATAAATAATTTTTTCCCAAACAGTTAATGGTTTGTGAGTTAATGGTTGTGAGTTCCTCATACAGTTAATGTGATGTGAGGGGTTTCCTATGATTCTGTTTATTTGTTATTCTATACGCCTCTTACACTGGAATAAGCATCTCTTTCCCTAGCTATGTGATTTTTTTTTAAGATTTTACTGAAAATATTTTCTGCACTCTTGAATTGGTTCTCTTCTTCTATGCCTATGATTCACATATTTGATCTTTTCATAATGTTTCCAATATTTTTGGTGTTCCACTAATAGTTTTTGTGAGGTATTTTGTTTGCTCATCTTTTAATTTGCCATTTTATTTACTGAGTGATTCAATTCCTTCACCTTGTTTTCAAACCTTCATCCTCTGTCTTGAATGTCACTAATTCTACTGGTGAGACTTTTCATTGATCTTAATAGACTTACTGAATTTTCTAATTCAAATTTTATTTTGGTTTCAGTTTCCATATTTCTCTTTATTGGATTTTAAGTTCATATTCTGAATTGTTCTTCTTTATTTCATTTAATTCTATTTTCTTCTTCATTCAACATGCCCTCTTGTTTTCTTGAGTATATTTGTAATTGTGCTTTGAATTCATCTTTTTAAGTGTTATCCAAGTTGCTCTCGCTTGGGTCCATTACTGGAGAATTAATATTTTTGCAGGTGACATATTGTCCTTTTAGTGTTTTATACAATAAGACCTGGATATTTGTAATTAGATCATTGGTTGTATTTTGTGGTATGTATGACCCACCTTTATTGAGAGGCCATTTTGGATCACTATTTGCTGTTACCTTGGCTTGACAAGTTTTGAATCAACTGGATAATGCTTGAAGTTCAGTCTTGGGGTCACTCAGTGTTGATTCATGATTGAAGGAGCAAAGGTCCTAGAAGGAGCAAAGATCCTAGTTCATCTAAAAAAGGAACAACTTCTATGGCCACCAGAAGGCATGCTGCAAACTGAGCAGCTTCTCTGTGTGGTTCTTCAGAGGCCAAGATTAGCATACCAGAGAGAAGCAGAGATAAAGATTAACAATATAGCAAAATTTCCACATAGGTCTCCAATGGCAGTGTCAAGGAAAGGATCAAGAGAAGGTGAGATAGAGGCTACCTGTGGAGTGAGCAGGTCCTCAGTAGAGGTGTGCAGATGGTGGTATTAGGGTCTTTGATGAAATATGAGAGGAGAGTTAACTATCAGATGAGAAGGTATTCAATATAACTCCAGATGGAGGGCTATCTGTGGGTAAAATAGGCACTTAGTGTAGACCATAAGGTGGAACTATGGTCTCAGAAGGATCGGAGAGAGAGGGTCACCTTTGGAGTGAGCAGGCACATGGCACAGGCAAAGGACCTCATTTAGCAGCATTAGCAATTCTTTATCTTTACAAAGTGTTTAGTTTAAGTAATTTTACACTGATTTATTATATTTAAGTTATATCTGCCCTAATTTTCATTACTTATATTCTTTTGATTACTGAGAATTTCATTTCTGTTTTTAGTTTTCTACTGTTTAATTAATTGAATTTAGGTCTTTATTCTTTTCTGGTGTATGCATTCCAAGTCATAAATTTATTTCTGATCATTGTTTGTGCTGTGTGCCACACATTTTGATATATCATAGATAAAATGGACTCCTCTATCTGTTACTCTATTTGTCTTCTTTTCTTCTGTACCTCATTTGTTGAGTCAGATTAAGTACAACAGTTGAGAATCTGAATGTTTATTACCTGATTTGATTATCAAATTGAGTATCATTTTCTGCCATCTCACCATTTCTCAAACATCATTTAGATATTATGTACACATTGATCCTGGTTTCCTGTCTTAAAATAAATTTGTTCAAATGGCCCTCTTTTCTATGCTTATCCACAGTCCACTGAGGGAGGACAGCTCATTTATCTCAAGTACTTGGTTCAAAATGATTTTAGGTTCATTAAGAGAATGATATTGAGGCACTGGCCAATCCTCATCAGAAGTCCAGGTTACCCTACACTCTGGCATTTCTTTCATTTAATAATGTATCATAAAAGATACAAATAATAGATGACCATTCTTAAGTTATAGCATGAACTAAGGGAGCTTGAATAAAGTAATGGCTTCAATAAAGAATGTTTGTTTTGAGTTACCCAACATTATGTTTCATCAAGAACAATGATCGAGTTCGGTATGTGATATTAGACACATCAGTCTGCAACCAGCTACTCTACAGAAGTGTCACCAGTGTTCATGAGCCAGTTACATTTGTGCATAGGCTGATGATAATTTAGGACACTAAATTATAACTCAAAAATTCTCTCTTCCACAGTTACTATAGCCAGTGGTTTGATCTCTCACTGCAGGCATAGTTGCATACATTATACCTGGCTCTTTGTTTATTTATGTTTTATTTGCTTTTACTAATGATAATTTAATTGGCATTCTAGAACTCTAATGTTCACTCATGAATTGGTGGAGATTGTATCAATGAAAAACATGAATGAGATATATGTAATTATATCAATCATTCCTCTGATATTATATTTGAATTAAACTGGAGGTCTGTTGGCTCATTCAATTTGTAGACTTGACTAAGCCATAGGATGTGTAGGAATCTGGTGAAAACTTTTTTGGGGAAGTGTTTGTGAGGGCTTTTTTGAAAGAGAATATCATCTGAGTAAACAGAAGTCCCTCCCTAATGTGGGAGACTGTCATCTAATATTCTGAGGATCTGAATGGAACAAAAGGGTAAATTGAGTTTGAATGTCCTTTCAGGATCTTATGTTTATAAGATCCCAATTTGCTCCTCCTTTAGCATTTTTTTTTTGCTTCAGGGTTTTTCATTATTCAAACAATGCATTCATCTGAATACCTCTTGGGTCTTCTGGTGAGCTTTCACAGGCTCAAGCTGGAGCAGTTACTATATATATAATTCTCACCACTAGTTTAGATGACTTTCTCTCTGAAGTCTTCTTTGGGGACCATACAAGGATGAATAAGACAGTATGTGACCTCAGGAACCTGAAAATTACTTCATCTAAATAACCACAATCGCAAGGATACGATAACATGAGAATTCTGGTGGATTCATCCTTTCTATATCTCTACTACACATGCTTTCAGAAATAAACATCAGAAGACAAGAATGACCTAGGAGCCTCTTTCCTTCTTAATGGTGTTAGTTTAACACTCCAACCTTCTGAATTTCCAGGAAGCTGTCAGGGTGTTGACTCTGTAATACATTAAATATATGAGTGATCTGGGAGATATTTTTCTTCTGCTTTGGGTAAGCACTAATGGCTAGATCATCATGGCTGCATTTTCTATTGCTGCTTTTTCCTAGAGCAGTTGTCCATCTAAGAAAATAAAAGTTTCTAGAAACATGATAACATCCAAATTTTTTCACACACTCATTAGAAAAGAGCATTATATGTTAAAGATATATCATCAGTTATTCAACAGTAGAGCACATTAAATAAATATTGGCATTTATAGAACAATGAGAATATCATCCACCGGGTTTGGTTTTGCAATTTAAGTATGGCAAGGGGCCTCTATTTGTAGCCCTATGACTCCTAAAGAATCATATGTCCCTCCCTTCAAATGTATTAATCAAGAATAAAGAGATGTTCATCCTTTTACAGTCAAAGAAGTGAGACTTACAGAGAGTATGTATTTTGACTGAAATTTTAGAAAGGTAAGAACAAATCCAAAAGAGTGAAAATATCCTCTTTCCTTTTCTTTGGAAGAATCCGTGGTTTTAAAGTTATTGGACTTTATTTTTCCTTTCAGGATTCTCTGTTCTGTGTTTATACCATGAGTCATTGTTTATATAATTTAATTAACATTGGCCGGTTCTGGCACACTGGGGCACTGTCTTAAAGCATTTGCTTGAAAAGTCTCCTTGTCCCTGAGCTGTCATTTCTTAGCATGATGGATCATGGATAGAAATGATTATCCTGAACAAGGCTAGACAGCTTAAATGATTAGCGCTTCAAAGAATTATCAGCCTTGGCTAAACATCTTATTTTTCACAATGCATTATTAAAGGAAAATGCCGTAGAGACTGGTATGAATATGGAAACTCTCTTAAAACAGTTCCATTGTCTATGACAGGTGAGCTGTCATTTAAATGAGCTTGCCACACAGTACCTCATCAATCTCTCTACCAAAGTGACTTGAAACATCTTTGAATATTCAATGTCAATGCAGAACACATGTAAGCAGCAGTAGTGTGGGTGGTTTTATATATTCTAGGGTCTTGATTCATCCCTGACATACAGTGTCAGGTTCCGCCCCATAGAAAAAACATCCATGAGTTTTCTTATTATTGTTTGCTGACAATAAGATCGAATATTCTCCCACAGTTGTGTTATGCCACTTAGGCCCTCTCTAAGGGTTCCTGAGGAATGTCATTGTGCTGTCTCTTGGAAGAATTTACAACCTTGTTTTATAAGGGCATTTTCATTGTTCAATAAATTGTTTTACTTTTATATCCAATATGGTAAAAGGTAGGGAGATGATGGAAAACTGTAAGAGCAATCAAATATCTAAGAAAGTAAGCTAATCAATTTACTGTAAGCTGCATGTTTTCAGAGCTACTTCTCAGACACACAGTAAGCATGGCTACCAAAAGATACCTGTGCTGGCGCTCTTTAATCTCTCTGCCTAGGACCTGAGAGGAGGCTCCATCCGCTTCTTATGGTTAAAATAAACTCCTTTTTGCTCTTCCTCTAAAATGCATTTTAACTTCATACCAGTGGATAACATTTTACCAATATTTAAAAGAACTTTTACAAATACAAATTGAAACCACTTCAAAGAATAACTACTGTTAAGTCAGATGTGTAGGGCCTCTACTGTCCTAGCTGTGTGAAACAGGATATTATTCTATTGAGGTGTTCCATCTTTAAAGTGGAAAAAAATATTACTTAACAGTAATGATTTGTGAGGTTCTAATTAGATTACATGTGAGAGTATTCTGCATAAACAATAATGTCTTCCTTCTCTAGAGGGTCATTGTATATGGCTTCATTTATCACCAAACATGGTTTGTAGTATGTATGGAGAAGGGAGCATTTATTACTGTGTATTGTTTTAATGTTTTATTATATTGCTAGTTGTTGGTGGTCATATATTTCTGAACAAATTTTAAAATTCAACTTTATTATAAATATATGTGCATTAGATCCTTGTATCACTGTTTTGGTTTCTATAAGATTCTGAGCTATTGTCAATTGTTGGCTTCTGGAGGGGCCAAGGGAGTCAGTGTACTTTAGAAATATGCAGTACTACATAGTCTCAAAGTGTGTCTGTTTCTCTCTGCCTGCTATCCCACTAAATAAAAACACTCTCTGATTTCTTTTTATACTCTCAAAAAAAGAAAAAAAAATCTTAAGATTAAACTGTAAATCTTAAGGTGACTACATGATGTGAACAATTTTTAAACTTTTTAATCATAACTAATTCTCTGTTTATCTCCTTTTTAGACTAACAAAACAGCAAGTCTCATTTTAAATTGGTATGGATTTTTATAAAAATTCAAAGTTATAGTTTTACAACATTATATATATATGATTCAACCCTGGTTCAAAATAATTTTTATATGATGCTAAAATGTCAAGAAAAGGTCTATTCAGATTAACTAATTTAAAATGTATGTCTAACTGTCTATGTCTTTGCCAGTTCCTAAATGAATTAATGAATGAATGCTGTTTCTCCCGCTATGAGCTGCCTGTGATATGGGTTTTCACTAGGCTTTCTAGCCAATGGATTTGGTATAACATATTCCAGTGTAATGTTAAAGTTGTTTTATACTGTTCTATTATGTTGTTAATTCTAAAACTCATAGCTCAGGGATTATTAGAGAAATGATTTTGCCTAGATGCCCTTAAACTGTATGATATAATGTTAAAAGTTGGCCATTAGGCTATATCTTCACTCTCAAAAAGTTTAAAATGTGGATGGTCTTGTTTTTAAAAATGGTAATATTATTAATCTATAGTATATAGCCTCAGAGTTTTATAAGATATTGACTTTTTAATAAACCAAATCATACAGGGAACTGTTATGCTCTCTTTATGTTTATGTTTTTTAAGGCTCCAACTTAACTGCAATAGAACCCAAAGTCCTAGTCTTTAATTGATCATTAGCAAATGCAAATTAATAGTCATTGTCTTGTAAATAATCAAGTCCTTTAACATGTCCAAAAATATATTTATAGTCCTATAGATGCAGACACGGTCTCACTGCCATCTTACCTAAACAGCTGAGAATGACCCCTAAATTCTCATATAGGAGTCGGTAAAAATGATTTTTAAAGCCCAAGAGGAGCCTTCGTGATAGGCTCAACGACAGCACAAAACTGTATTGCAGACCTTGGCTGCTCCCCTGCGGCTGTTGGTGTTCCCGCAGAGGAAGCAAGAAGTCTGTGATGCCCCATCCTACAGGGGTCTAGCCTAAGTCAACTCTCCAAGGTACCTGTTTCAAATGCAGAGAAAATAGACTCTGGTCCTGTAGCTGGCTTCACAAGCCATGGCTGCCTGCTGGTAAACTGGCTTCTGGAAGCCAAAATGCTCTCATGAAGACTTGTCTGTGCCCAGCCATGGAGGTTCAACCAGCACAAGAAACACAGACAATTCCAGCCCTAGAGCTCCTTGGCCTGGTAGAGGACAAATGGTTCCTAGATTCAACAACCTAGACCAGCCTCATAGAGCCCATGGTAGTGTGCAGGTCTGTTTTAACCACACACCTCAGGTCCCAGGGTCATATTGCCATCTTCTGTCTTGGGAGGCTTCAGGTGCCTTCTCAGTCCTCTTCAAATACAGGAGATCAGGCCTTAAGCCTCACTCTTAGAGATACTACTGTCAGGTCTAAACACAGTCTACTTTGTTACCAGACTGAAAAAAAAAAAGACAGATGTTAGATACGACTTATTTTTACTGTTCTTTTCACTAAAAGAACGTACTTTATAGTCACTGCTCGCAGCAATCTCACCTATCTCATGGTGAATAGTTGGATACTAAGCCTAAGGATACAGAAGTTTAAGTTATGAGGGTCTAAGTGTTGTAAGGTTGGTAAATGCAAGTTATAGGAAGAAAAGACTCTAAGACAATGTCTGAGAGTCTAAGAAGATGTTTTAAAGTTGGCAAACGCAAGTTATAAAGGTTGGAAGGTCTAAGGTGATTTGAGGTATCCTAAATAGGTAAAAAAAATGCTTTATATTTCCTCCTGTTGTTATGCTACTGTTGTACTAACTGTCCAGAGCTTTGAATTTATTATTACAACTCTAATTTATCAACTTAACTCTGATAAGAACATTTCACTATAAGCTACAGGAAGTCCCCTGAATCTACCTCTCAGGTGTCTAGGGCTTCTGTTAAATACTGCACCCATTGCCTATCTCAGAGGGTAGGATTCATCCCCCTTTCCCTGGTTTTGGGACTTTCCCTTTCTGGCTACCCGATTGCTGCATTCCTACACCCAACACAACCTGATTGGTGAGTCTTCCCTTCTGCTTGGCATAAATGCTTCCTACTGTTCTCACTAAGCTACATCCAATCCCCTCATCTAGGACCTTTCTGCTTTGGGTAAGATAGTCCCTCTACCAGCAGTTGTGAATCCCTCTCCCTCTTGCTTGTCTATAAAATCCTAGGACTAGGTAACCATGTCTGCTATAGGGAATTGTGCTGTTGGTCTCTAACCAGTGCTGACTGACAAGCTTCTGGAACAGATTGTACCAATCTACCTTGCTCTTGGGATGCCTTAACAGGTCACTGACTCTTGTCTGTCCAATGGGAATAACTCATTTGCCCGTTCCTGCAGATTCTTCTCTGGGATGTCTTCTGTAAAATTTCAGATTTCTATACTTAGTGCCTGCTTTAAGGACTTACAAGTTCTCATGCCTCTGCAACCAAACCTGGCCTCAATTTCCCTTAGAAGACAGATAAAACCTTGTAAATTACCTCTAGCAATTGGGTAACTGGAGGCTCCTATGTTCAATTCTCTTCTTCCATTTCTGCTCACTCTCCCAAAAGTTTCAAAGGTACACCTAAAGGAATTTTCTCCCTAACCTACTTAACTTTCTCTTCTGCCCATATTTTTCAGTATCCTGCCAGAACCATGTGTTCCCTACATCCATGACGGTGCAAAGCAACTACTTACAGGAGCTCCATTATCAATCTAATCTCACACATTGCATCAAGCCAGACCTGCACTTTCACTCCCAGCCATAGACGTTCTCCCAGATCCTGGACAACAAATACAACAGCCTGCTCTTCCTGGATATGGCCAGTATTTCTGCCTTTGGCCTCCCTACTACCATCCCAGTGTCAGCAGGAAGTAGCCAGAAAAGATTCTTTGCCCTTTATCCGTGTATAATCAACAAAAGGTTGGAATGAGATGCTTTAGGCCCAGGACAAACAGCACCAGGTTTTCCCAGCATTCCTCAGTTCCTATCTACTGCAGTGCATGGTTGGCAGACCCCACCCTCTCTACCCTGGACTTTCCAGGACAGGGGCTTCCTCTTCTCATCACCATGCAATCTGGACATTTTGGTGCTCCTTCTCTCTCTCTTTATCTCTCCGTCTATCTCTACCTTGCCCTTGCTATTTCAGTCTCTCTCTCCCTTTCAATGTTGGGGAGTCCTCATTCCCCCCGCTCTCTCTCTGCCCTGATGGGCCACTCACGGCCCAACCTTCCTCTGCTCCCCTTTGCCCTGAAAAAACTCTTTTATATAAGATCGGTTGTCTGCATGGCATGAATTTTATATAAATACTAACAGAAAGGTACCATTTTTTTTTCAAGGTCGTTAAATAGAAGAGCTAGCTAGCATGAGATGTAGCCTGCCCAGCAAAGCTATTTTTGTGGTTTTCAAAGAAGAATTCCAAATGAGCAATGGCACCTCCAGTGGGATGCTGCCCAAAGCATGAAACCTTCAACCCTACTCTAATATGTTGCCTACTTTTTTTTTTTTTTTTGTCAACCTAGGAGTAGTAAACCCCAATTGGAAAATGTTTCCATTAGGTTGACCTTTGGTGTGTTCGTGGGGTATGACTGTTATTGAAGGGCCTAGATCACTGTAGCCAGTACCACCCCTGAGCAGGTAGCCTTAGTTGTATAAGAAGGCAGGATGAAAAAGTCATCTGCAGAAAGCCGGTAAGTATCATTCCTCTATAACTTCTGCTTTAATTCCTGCCTCCTGGTTCCTGACTTGAGTTTCTGAACTGTCTTCCCTCAAAAGTGGACTATGATATGGAAGTGAAAGCCAAATAAACTCTTCCCTGAGTTGCCTTTGGTCGTATTGTTTTTATCACAATAGAAAGCAAACGAATACGCCCAGACTAGCACCCGTGAATCAGAAATTCTACAGTTTCAATCCAGCTGCCTGTGTTTTACAAGCCTTCTGGGTGATTCTGATTTATAACTACTTTAGAATCACCTACTACACTTTACCACCTACCAACTAGAACAGGTCGTCATTGTCCAGGGCTCTGTCACATATGGAGCTTGTGGTTCTCCCCTAGGAAATGAGAAAGGACATATGCTGAAATTCTGGGTTCAGCTTTAGGTGGAGCACTCTGCATTTGCTAAGAAACAGTTGAGAACAACAACAACAACAACAAAACCTGAAGCTGCTTAATGAGAAGGAAAACAACAGGAAGACCATAACTACTTCCTCTTCCTCTTTGTCTTGGCCCCTCCTCTTGGACTATCAGATGACTGCAGGAACACTGGTATAGACAGATTACACGTAGCAACAATTCTTTTGTCACAATAAAAGATTTACTATATATATATATATATATATATATATATATATATATATATATCAATGCTATAATATATTCTAACTGTCAAACACATAATTACAAAAGTGCTTCATTATTTAAATCCTTCCTGTGTATATATAGTCCACTCTGGTTCTGAACCCTTATTATTTAAATGATTGCAAATGAATAGTACCACTAGGTTTGATTCTGGGCTAGTGATTTTTCCCTTTATCCCGTGCTTAAAGTAATCCAACCACGAGACAAAATTATATTGCATTGTCCTACTTAAAGCCTGGCCCAATAATTTTAAGTGTATATGTTGAAAAAAACACACAAATATTACGACCACCTGTGCACTTTTTCCCCCTCTAGGTTTCAAATTTATAAAATACCTCTTCCTTTTGGCCTTGCATTTTAAGGTCCTTTGATCTAGTGAGGAGTGATGGATTTCCCACATAGCGTGCAGAGAACTGCTTTATAGCTACTGTGACAGCATAAAACCGAATGGGTGATGATATTTCAAGAGTGGGATGTGGGAGAAAGCAGCTTGCACTGGTAATGGATCTTGGAAACACTACTCCTGCCTCCTTCCCCAGTGTCCTCTTAGAGATGAAGTCACTGAATAAGTCAGACACCCTAGGAGCATTTTAAATCTGCGTCTGTTAGAGGAGTGGCTGAGCAATGTAAAATGGCAGGCAAAGAGGGATCTCACAGGCTTAAGGACAAGTAAAAATACAATTTGCCAGAAGATCAGATTTGAGTTCCTTCCTTTCTTTCTAATTAACTATATTTATATGTGGTCCAGTATGAAAGATTTCATTTGATGAAAAAGACATAGTATTTTGTATGTGGAAGGCAGCTGACAAACCATTATTATTTATATCAATTAATTTGAAATTATCTCTCATAGGAAAACATAATTTAATAAATGGGTGGCCATTTATCCCATACTAAGCTACACCCTTTGACCTAAATCACAAAATTTACCCTATAAGGAAAAAAAAAAAAGGAGTCAACAATCTTTTTCATTCAACATAGAATTCAATGTTTAAATGCAGTTCCGCTTCCTTGGCCCACCTCCCCAATCCCTGTTCTGCCGCTGTGATGTGAGAGATAGGCACCCAATGAATATGGTTCTCACGTCTCTTGCATCAGTCTGGTTGGTAACACGTATTTTTGTAATGAGGGACTGCTTTGATGCTTACCAAAAGCCTATTTCTCTTATCAGAGGGCAGATTTCTACAAGAGGCCACTTCACATCCTCTAAGAGTTAACATAGACACCAGCACTTAGAAGATACTCTGTGATTTTTGTGAAAGAAATCAATGAGGATACCATGAAATAATTTATTACCCCAAATATTCATTTCATGCAATTTACCTCAATCATTCAAGCAACATTTTAAAATGTTTAATACATCTCAAACTATGGGCTTTGTGATCCATAAGGGGTTCCCCCAAATCACTTAAATAGATTTTCCCAAAACATGGGTGGAAAACTTCATCATTGGACTCAGTTCGCAGATATAGCAAGTAAACTCAAAGGCATGAAGGAGTTTCTCCATGAGCATACAAAAGGAGCAAATGACAATGTTAATCATGATAATTTAAATATATTGTCTGTAATAAGTACTTGATGTCATTAATTTTACTCTATTTGCACAAAGAAAGGGTTGCAGCAGGTTTTTTTTTGTTTGTTCTGTCTTTTTTTGTTTCTTTTGTTTGTTTGTTTTTTAGCTTTCATGTTACTGTGTCCCCACAATTCAAGAGTGAGAATTAAGCAAGAATTAAATAAGAGTTTACCTGTGAACTCAGACAATACATACCAGATAGAGAATCTGAACGCAGACCCTCTGGCTTCAGAATCCACACTTTTCTGATATTGCAGAAATGTACACACTATTCAAACCCTACCTAAGGTTCAGTTGGCTGGAATCAGTTGAGGTGGAGAATGGGAACCTAATGAAATTAATCATTGAACATTGCTCTGAAATTGAGATTATCTTTTTATTGCCTCGCTTTGTGTGACAATTTGATTATTTTGTTTGATGTATGCTCAATAGCCTTTTGTTGGTATTGTTATTGAAGTATGTGTAGTCAAAACCTAACATAAGCCATATCAAAAAATATACAATCTTCATAAATCAAAGCAACTGCTAATTGCTCATATGGATAATGTCCTCTTTCCTTAACCATACTTAACACCTAAAAGTACCATTTCAATAAAAGTTGCCTTAGCTGGAGGATCAATGGAATCGAATAGAAGACCAGAAAGAAAACAACACAATTATGGATACCTTATTTTTTATGAAGATGCCAAAACCATACAATGGAAAAAAGATAGCATCTTCAACAAATGTTGCTGGTCTAACTGGATGTCTACATGTAGAAAAATGCAAATAGATACATACTTTTCACTCTGCACAAAACTAAAGTCCAAGTGGATCAAAGGCCTCAACATAAAACCAGACATACTGAACCTCTTAGAAGAAAAAAGTGGTGAAGAGCCTTAAACTCATTGGCAAAGGAGACAACTTCCTGAACAGAACACCAACAGTACAGACCCTAACATCAACAATCAATAAATGGGATCTGATGAAACTGAAAAGCTTCTGTAAAGCCAAGGACACTGTTTTTAACAGCCTACATATTGGGAAAGGATCTTCACCAATCATATGTCTGAGAGAGGGCTAACATTCAGAATATATAAAAACTCAAGAAGTTAAACAGCAACAAATCAAGTAATCCAATTAAAAAATGGGGTACAGAGCTAAAAAGAGAATTCTCATTAAAGG
>CM053754.1:34552775-34601398 GCA_028658305.1 Pachyuromys duprasi
CACAAGAACCAAATATATAAGGGCACAGGGGTCTTTTATAAGACTGTCTCTCCAACCAAGGACCATGTATGGTTATAACCTAGAACCCCTGCTTGCATGTAGCAAATGGTAGCTCAATTCCCAGGTGGATATACTATACTAGTAAGGGGAACAGAAACTATTTTGGACATGAACTCAATGGCTGGCTCTTTGATCTCCCTGTCCCTCGAGGGAGGAGCAGCCTTGCTAGGCCACAGAAGAGGACATTGCAGCCATTCCTGAAGAGACCTGATAAGCTAGAGTTAGATGGAAGGAGAGGAGGTCCTCCCCTATCAGTGGACATGGAAAGGGGCAGGGAGGAGATGAGGGAAGGAAGGGGGGGGAGGGGGCTACGGCTGGGATACAAAGTACATAACCTGTGATTAATATAACATAAAATGAAAAAAAAAAAAACAAAAAGCAAAATAAATCAAGATGTTCTTAAAAACAAAACAAAACAAAAAGATCTAAGGACAGCAAAGTGGAAAATGGAAATAAAGACCCAAGAAATAGCTGAGACCCCAAATCATTATGCCAGTAATAAAAATGTAAACTTAGAGGGAAAAAGAGGAATTGAGGAAGAGGAAGAGAAAATGGAGATCTAGAAAGGAAGGAGCGAGAAAAAGCAACGAGGAGAAGAGAAGATGAGGAAGAGTAGGAGAGCAGAAAGGGGGAAGGAAAGAGGGAAGAGACGCTTTGAGAGTCATTGAGGTACCCTCCCACCAATTACCTCTTACGAACAAAAATGAACAAGAGTGAAAGAAGAAACAGTTCCCAAATTGCCTATATCAATGTAATGCTACCAAAACTTCAACATAAAACCTTATAAATATTGCTGCTCTGAATTAAGAGCATTGTTAGGCATTTAAAATCATCAATCACAGTTATTCCAAAGAAGTCATAGAATATATAAAGTTATAATAAACCCATAAATAACATAAGCCATTGAATCCTGAACAAAAGCCAGCATGAGTAAAGAAACACAGAAAACACATAGCAAAGCATTCCCAAGAGACTTCGTGTTTTCAATATGCTTCTGTTTTCAAAATAGTTGAAAAGAAAAAAAGAGTCCTCATGTAAAGCCCAAGGAATCACTGAATTTGGGACACATCTCAGGTAGTAGGGCCTTTTATTCATGAGGTCCAGAGTTTGATTCTCAAACCACACATATGAAAAACCAAATTGGGCATGATGCTACACACCTATAATCCCAACTCTGGAATGGGAAAGACAAACAGATTCCCAAAGATCTCCAGCAGCTAATGTAGGCTGCTCTTCGAACTCCAGGCCAAGTGAGAGACTGCTCCCAAAATGTTTATGGTGCCCAAGTAACAACGCCTGAGGTTTTGCTCTGATTTACACACTTACATAGACATATGCACCTGCACTTGTACACACTTTCACCTGCACATGTACTCTCAAACTTACACAAACACACATAAATTTAAAGATAAATAGATTGATAGAAAAATAAATAAATAAGTTTATATAGTAAACAGTACTCTAAGTGTTGACTATGTGATGCCTGAAAAGAGAAACTTAAAAAATGATACAGAATCAAATATGAGAGCTGAAGAGCTACTGTAGGTCTTTTAGAAGCATCAGATAAGATGTTTGATAACATAATACAATTAAGGAATAGGCATTATAAGCAATTATGAAGCATGGAGAATAGAATGGTCTAAACTATTTGGAATTGCAGTCTATCCAATGATATCACTGGATTTCTGTCATCAAGATTAAATAATTATCCATGGTTATCTATTCAAATAATATGCCTCTATAATTGCTCAAGCTGTACAAAGAAGTCTACATTCAGACCTATCCTAGAAATATGAAAAAAGAAAAGGAAATAAAGAAAAACACAAAGACACAGAGAAGAGATAGAGACTCTTTGAATAGTGCAGAACTGAACAGCTACAACAGAAATGAAGTTGTGTGGAAATACATTTAGAGTACTTGCTCAGCTAGCGAGAGTTATAACCCAGTGACAATCACTGTCAAAAGCAGGTGCCAATAAGATTTAAATAAAATTGAACAATATTACCACTAAGATGCCCTCAGGAACAGGACCTATAAGAGATGTGTTCCAGGAATATTAAAAAAGAAAATGGTCTCATGAAACAGAAAACTTGGATTATGAAGAAGAAATACTGACCAAATAAATGAAGAGCTGGATAATAAAACATGGACTCTCTAAAACATCAGAATACAAATGTAGCACATGGTAGCTCAGTATCCAAGTGGGTTCCCTACTAAGGGGAACAGAGACTTTCTCTGACATGAACTCAGTGGCTAACTCTTTGACCGCCTCCCCTAGATGGGAGAGCAGCCTTGCCAGGCTACAGAGAAGGACGATGCAGGCAGTTTGGATGAGACCAGTTAAGCTAGGGTCAGATGGAAGGGGAGGAGGACCTCCCCTATCCGAGGACTTGGAGAGGGGCATAGGAAGAAATGAGGGAGGGAGGCTGGGATAGGGAGAGGAGGAGGAAGAGAGTTACAGCTGGATACAAAGTGAATAAACTGTAATTAATATAAAAATTTAAATAAAAAGAAAAACAGAATAGTATTCAACTTATAGACATAACTAAAACTTCATATTATAAAAGACACTGTTTTACTCAAGATTTTTTTTTTGCCATGATAAACACTATGATAAAACAGCAGCTTGGGAAGAAAAAAGTTTCTTCAGCTTACAGTTGTTCATGGGAGCCCATCAGCCTGAAGGCCAGGAGCTGAAGACAAGAACTCAGAGGCAGGAGTTGGTTCAGAGGCCATAAAGAAATACTGACTACTGCCTCCTTCCACATAGCATGCTCAGAGAGCTTTCTTCTAGAACCTAGGTCTATCTGCTCAGTGATAACACTATCAATAGTGGACCAGGTCCTCCTGTTTCAACCACTAGTTAAGAAAATGCTGCAGAGCTTACCACAAGCCAATCTACCAAGGCAATTCACAGTTTGTGTCTAGTTGATCAAAGATAAAGAGCACAGATTACAAGCAGCCCTGGAGGTAATTCATGGAAGTTAAGTTCTTTTAAGATGTTTTTGTTATTGTATGAGAGAACAGAGATTTTTATTATAATTTATAAATGACTTCAAAATACTTAATATTCAGTTGGTACAGCAATAATAGAAACCATGAATCACTTCAACATCGATGGAGAGAAAAATTAGCTTGAGAAAATAAAATCATTCAAAAGAAATCAAGAAATGAAGGGAAAAAGATGTTTGTAATTAATGGGTTTTAATTTTTGTTTTGTTTTGTTTTGGTTTGGTTTGGTTTGTTGTTGTTCGAGACAAAGTTTCTCTTTGGTTAGCTCTGGCTATCATAGAACTTACTCTGAAGACCAGACTGGCCTATACCTCACAGAGAAAGGCATGCACCTAAAATGGACAAAAATGCTAAAGATGAAACAAACCAATAAGTGTAAAAACACAAATGAATATTTTCGTCAACAAAAGTACAATTTTTGTGGACTGAGGGGTTTTTTTCTTAACTTTTTAAATTTAATATTCATTACAATTCATTCACTTTATATCCTGGCTATAGCCCCCTCATTCATCTCCTCCCAATCCCAACCTCCCTTCCTCTTCTTTCCCTATTCCCTTTCCCTAGTCCACTGAGAGGGGAGATCATCTTCCCCAATATCTGACCTTAGCTTATCCGGACTGGCAGCATTGTTTTCCTCTGTAGCCTGGCAAGGCTTCCCACCCCTAGGGGGAGATGATCAAAGAGCCAGTAACTGAGTCCATGTCAGAGACAACGCCTGCTCCCCTTACTAGGAAACCACTTAAAGACTGAGCTGCCTAAGGGCTACATGTAAACAGGGTATCTATGTCCTCTCCATGCATGGTCCTTGGTTGGAGCATCAGTCTCTGCAGGATCCCTGGGCTCGGGTTTTATTTGGCTCTGTTGGTCTCGTTCTGGAGCTCCTGTCCCCTCTAGGTCTTTCAGTCTTCCCCTTCTTCCATAAGATTCCCTGAACTCTGCAGAAGTTTAAGTTATGAGTCTCAGCATCTGCTTCGATACCCTGCTCAATAGATTCTTTCAAAGGCCCTCTGTGGTAGGCTCCTGCCCTGTTTCCTGTCTTCTCCCACTTTCAATGTCTATATTGTTTGCCTTTCTAAATGAGAATTAAGCATTATCCCTAGGGTCCTCTTTGTTGATTAGCTTCTTTAAGACTCTAGATTTTAGTGTGTTTATCCTATATTATATGCCTAATATCCAGTTATAAGTGAGTATATGCCCTGTATGTCTTTCTGCTTCTGAGTTACCTCACTCAAGATGATCTTTTCTAGTTCCATCTATATGCCTGCAAATTTCACGATTTCTTTGTTTTTAATTGCTGAGGAATATTCCATTGTGTAAATGTACCACAATTTCTATATCAATTTCTCAACTGAGGGACATCTGGGTTGTTTCCAGTTTCTGGCTATTACAAATAAAGCTGCTATGTACATAGCTGAGCGAATGTCCTTGTTGTATAGTAGAGCAATTTTTGGATATACGCCTAGGAGTAAAGCTGGATCTTGAGGTAGTAAGAGTCCTAATTTTCTGAGAGAGCACCAGATTGATTTCCAAAGTGGTTGTATAAGTTTATATTCCCACCAGCAGTGGAGGAGGGTTCCATTTTTTTCACATCCTCTCTAGCTTGTGTTGTAACTTAAGATTTTGATCTAAGCCATTCTAATGGGTGTAAACTGAAATCTCAGGGTTATTTTGATTTGCATTCTCCTGATGACTAAGGACATTGAGCATTTCTTTAAGTGTTTCTCTGCCATTTGATACTCCTCTATTGAGAATTCTTTGTTTAGATATGCACCCCATTTTTAAATTGATTTACTTGGCTTGTCAGTGTTTACCTATTTGAGTTCTTTATATAATCTGGATATTAGTCCTTTGTCAGGCATAGGGTTGGTTAAGATCCTTTCCCAATCTGTAAGTTGTTGTACAATGGAAAAAAGACGGCATCTTCAACAAATGGTGCTGGTCTAACTGGATGTTTACATTTTACATGTAGAAAAATGTAAATAGATCCATATTTATCACCCTGCACAAAACTAAAGTCCAAGTTCATCAAAGGTCTCAACATAAAACCAGACACAGTAAATCTGTTAGAAGAAAAAGTGGGGAAGAGCCTCAAACTCATTGACAGAGGAGACTACTTCCTGAACAGAACACCAACAGCACAGGCTCTAAGATCAACAATGAATAAATGGGACCTCATGAAACTGAAAGGCTTCTGTAAAGCAGTGGACTGAGTTTTAAAAACTTGTCATTTGAAAGTGACACAAGCAAATCATGAAGACACTGAAAGTTGAAATTAATGGAAAAAAAAAACGAATTTGGACTAAGTGACAACCTAGAAAATTGGAAGATTTCTACCAAGTACACATTTAATAGAGGGCTCATACCCAAAAACCTTGCTATCAAGAAAACAAATAATCTAAATTAAAGGGGATACAGATCTAAATGGAGAATTCTGTGCAGAGGAAACTCAAACAGCTGAGAAACACTTACAGAAATGTTCAATATCCTTAGCTATCACAGAAATACAAATCAAAATTACTTTGAAATTTCTTCTTACACCCATCAGAAGGGCTAATAGCAACACAACCAGTGCCAGCACATGCTGGTAGAGAAACACAAATCCAATGGTGGTTGAACTGCAAACTTGTGCAGTCACTATGGAAATCAGAATGATGGTTCCTCAGAAAGATGGGAAATGATCTACCACTAGATCCAGCTATACCGTTCTTGGGCATGTATCCAAAGGATACTTCATCTTACCACAGAGACACTTGTTCAGTCATGTCGATTGCTATTCTATTTGTGATAACCATAAGTTGCCAACAACCTAGATGATAGCAACTAAAAACATCATTAAAAGTAATAGGTAATTACCTCTTTTTAACTGTTGGACCAAAAGGGTCACATGGACCTCCTAGAATTACAATCTATTTCCAGTACTTTTAGATACCCTCCGTTACCTGACAGTAAAACCCATTTTGCTGAAGATATACACTTAAGTCACAGAATATAGAGAAATAAAGCTTGTTCTCACCAGGAAGCTGCATCCTTACTGACTAGCTTTCATCATGGTAGAATGTATTGTCCACACTTCTGAGGAGAAAAGTAATCATTGGTTTAAGCTGGTTTTGAGCTCTACAAAACATAATGGTAGCACTCCAAATCCATGCCCACTGGGGCAATAGTGGCACACGTGCTAATGGCAGTGTCTAACTTAGGATTTCTCTTGCTGCAATGAAACACCATGACCAAAGAAACAAGTTAATTAGGAAAGGGTTTTGTTGTTTTTAAACAAAATCCCAAAGACTCAGTAGTCAGATGCTGGAGTGAAAGCCTGTTAGCTCAGAGAGTCAAAGAAATCACCTATCTGATCTTCATACTCAGCCTATCTCCCAGAAGGAAAAAGTCCCTTCTCCTTCTTAATTTTGTCTTAAATATTCCTCAAACTAAATGTCCTTCTTTTCTACTTCCTATAGTTGTTTGTCAAGGACTTTACATTAGTCCTCTAGAAACTATACTCTTTTCTTTGAGATGGTGTTTCTCTGTGTAGGCTTGTCTGTCCTGGACTTGCTTGTAGATCAGGTTGGCATCTAACTCACAGAGTTCTGCCTGCCTCTGCCTCCCAGGTTCTGGGACTACAGGTGTGCACTACTGCACCCAGCTTGGAAACCATACTTCTTATTCATTTACTTTAACTGATTGTTCCAGAATATCTCTTCTTGGGGAAAAGAAACTCTAAAATTAACATTTATAAAACTCAAACCATAATTTTCAGTACCAAAATAGTAGCTGTTGTTCTAGGGAAGTGGGGGATAAGTGGGCCTGCCTCTGTTCTGAATTGGGCAGTGAAATAAGACTAGAAAGGATAAAGAACTCATAGCCTCTATCACTGGAGTCTTGAAGTCCTTAAACATTTGTTTCTTCTATCATCCTCCATAAGGACTCATTAACCAGAATGTTAAATACCTATTCTTTTTTTAAAAATGTGTTATTTTTATAACATGATAAAGGGCATATTTTTCAATCTAAGCTAATAAAAAGTAAAAGACTGATGATTCTGCATATTGCTGATTCACCATCTAAAACATCTGTTCACTTTTATATTTTCTCTGAAAAGCAAAGCCTGATTAGTGTTGTGGCCAAAAGAAATTTCTGTTTACTGAGCAATGTCTATTATACCAAGAATCTTATTGAGGAAGTATGTTGGGTTAGTTACCACTGAAATATACTTTCATTTCTTTTAATAACAGATATTGTTTGAATATAATTTGCTACCTGACAGTTTGTGTGTTGGAAGTGCTAGTCTGCTGAGCCTAGAAACTGTTGTAACTTTTGGAGGTGAAGTCTGCTATGAGGTACTTAAGTAAGAAAAGGCACTCCTTAGAATGGATTACTTAGTTCTCATGAGACCTCACTAAGTTCTCATGGGAGCAACTGAAAGGGTCAGATTGCTGATCATCACTCTGATTCCTTATCTCACCACATCATCTTCCTCTATGCCCTCACTCCTACCATGCATCATCATGTCCTCACCTGAGCCAAGCTGATGCTCGTATCAGCCTAATGAGCCTCAAAAACTGAGCTTAACAAAACTCCTTTTCTTTATTCATTACCTATCTATAGGTAATTTTTATAGTAACAGAAAAGAATAATGCAGCAATCCTCACTTTCAAGATAAGCATGTTGTAGTGGTATGAAATTGAATTTTCTTCAGTGATATGAAATGTAATTGTACAGCAGTTAGCTGACTGGAAGGCATAGACGTTTAGGCTGGAAGTTCAACCCATTGGTAAAGTGTGTACTTGGCATAATGAGACCTGTGTTCAGTTCTCAGAACCAACACATAATATAGCAAAAATAAAAATCCTCTCTAACTCCAAAGCCTGTTCTTTCTCCATGTCCACAGGCTGGTAGGTATGTGAACCAGTAGAGCTTGTTCTAGACTGTGAAAATGGAAGATTCTTCACAATCTAGTCTCTGAAAGGTGAACCTGCATGCTCTCTCCTGCTCCAGTATCTCAGAAAGGGCTGGGCCTTAGCAGCTAGAACATTGGTGAGCCACTACAAAGCATTTGACCTGAGCATTTGATGTCCTGTCTGAATGCTTTCTTGAGGAACACTAGAGAAAAGAAAAAGTAGGAAAGCAGGAACGATTTAGTCATAGTTGTTAAACGTTTACGGTACCAGTCAGAAAAGATGTTGACCTTAAAATTAAGAATTAGAACCACACGTTCCATGAAAAAAATCAGTTCAATAAGAACAAAACCAGCAGCAGTGGAGAGGCTTCTGGTTTCCACAGAAGACAAGAGGCATATGTAGCTGCTAAATGATATGTTTCATCAGGCTTTTCAAGTCAGGGGCCACTCCAGGGTGGTGTGGTTTTGTCTTTCCATATGGTTCTTATAAGAGAATAGGGTTAGCAACTTGGGTAGTTTCCAAAACATAAGAAATAAGCAGTCATTTGGGAGGAGCAGAACAGGTAGGCAGCCTACTGCTGCTTCTGAGTTCTGTTGGCTTTGCAGGGTGTGATTAGAAAGACAAGTCAGGTAAACTGCAGACCTAGACAGTTGCTCTTAACAAGCTTGCCTTTGAAAGAATTCCTTTAATATATTACAGTAAAACATAACATTAAATATATCATTTTAACCATTTTCAATGCCATTGGGTATATTAATGCCATTAAGTGCATTATCAATGCTATGAAACTCTTGCCATAGTCTAGTTCTAGAACTTTTTCTGTCTTCCAAATGTACTCTCCCTTTGCTCAGCCCATCAGCCACTAACAAGTCCATTTGCTGCCTTGATGGACTTGCCTACCCTAAACATTGCTTATAAAAACAATAAAATACATCTTCTTGTGTGGCTGACATCTTTCACTCTGAATAATGTTTTCAAGATTCATGGTGGTCCAAGGCAGCTCAGTATCCAAAACAGTTCCCCAATAATAGGACCAGGGACCATGTCTGACACAAACTCATGGGCTGGCTCTTTGAATCACCTCCTCCTGAGGGGGGAGCAGCCTTATCAGTCCACAGAGGAAGACAAAGAAGCCAGTCATGATGAGACCTGATAGACTATGGTCAGATGGAAGGGGAGGAGGACCTCCCCTATCATTGGACTGGGGGAGGAGCACAGGAGAAAAGGAAGGGAGGGCAGGATTGGGAGAGAATGGGGGAGGCCACTATAGCTGGGATACAAAGTGAATAAACTGTAATTAAAAAAAAGATTCATGGTGGCAGGTGTTATCCAACTGGATTATCATTGATGGCCCCCATTTAAATTTGGTGAAAGGACCAAGTAAGTTGTGTCCTAATTATCTGCTTCAGCAGCCTACTAAAAGATGTCCATGGTTCTGCAATGAGGCTGGTTCCGATACTGTACCATTTCCATTAGAAGTAGATGCTTAGCACTGGGATGAGCTGCTGTTGATTTGGGGCACTTGTAGAGCAGGAAGCTGACCCAAAAGAACCTTCCAAGCCAATACCTCCATTTTTTACGTCCTCTCCATATCTACTCATGTGGCTCTGTCATCCATCTTCTTTGGATCTTTACCTCCACAGCCCTCCTGTTTCAAATTATTGACGTAGATGAAACACCGTGTTTCTTATTATTCTCTATAGACTAAATTTTCTCCTTTGACAATAACTGTTAACTATCCATAGGCAATGATAAATACTAATTTAATTTGTGTATATTTTATTTCTTTCTTTGTTTGTTTGTATATGAATGCTCTATCTGTTTGTAACCTGCGTGCCAGAAGAGGATCAGATCTCCATATAGACGGCTGTGAGCTGCAACATGGTTGCTGGGAATTCAACTCAGGACCTCGGGAGAGTAGACAGTGCTCTTAACCACTGTGCCATCTCTCCACCCACCCACTCCTTTTACTCAGGCCATAAGGAATCTGATAAAGGATAGATCTACAGATGAAACATACAGATGAGAGCTGTTTTACATTTGTTACAATACTGCCCTTGTTTTCCTCTAAAATGTATTTTGTATACTTAAAAATACACACTCATTGGACAAGACTGGAAACTTCAACTCCCCCACCTATCTGCCCACCGTCTTCAGCTTTTGAGTTTCAAGTCTTTGCACAACACCTAAAATGTGCAATACATTTTTTTTTTGCCCTAATCCTGGCAGAGAATAGTTTGGAAAGATCTGCCTCTGTGTCTCCACACCCTGATTGCTCATCTTTCTAGATTCCAGCTGCTTGTCTCCTTTCCTCTTCCTAGTGCTCATATATTTCTTTTGTGGAGTGGATAGACCAGGGCTTCCCAACACAGTCCAGGCTATCTGGAATTGCTACCTACCAGCTTCAGTCTATCCACTGATCAGATTTCATGCCTCTGTCCTCAAATCCAGATATAAGTACTATTCTATTAGCAGCTAAATCTAAAATGTGAATCAACTCTGATTCACTGGGCATCTGAGGGTGACTTTTAGAGTCAAGCTCACACCCACTCTACCTCGTAATGCCTATTAGGAAAGTTCTTCAGCCTTTAATCAAAGCTAGAGGAAGCTTGGCACCACTGTCACTCTGCACTCAGGCAAATCTAGAGCAGACTGTGTCATACTCTCCTTGTGTCATTATTTGTTCCCCTAGATCTCTTGATGTCCAATCTGGTTCTTATCTAGAGTACTATTTGTGTCCATAATGTGCACTGAATTATTTCTCTCCAAGCAGTTGTCACAGTTGGTTCTAAAAATGTTTCTGATACAATCCCTACAAGTCACAATTTCCATCATGGGAAATGACTCTTTTTTCTGAAGGGCTTGATGTGATTATTTTTTCTGTGGAGCAAGAAATGACATTTACTATGGCACTGATATTCTATCATCTGTTTCTCAATTTATTACAACAGTAATCTTAGGAGTCTAACCTATTCATATGTGTATTATATATATATACATATGTATATATGGATTATATATTATATGTGTATTATATATTTGATATATGCATATAATATATATGAATTATATATGCATATATTCACTTATATTATGTGTAACTATATATTCTGAATATGTGCATATTGTTCTTAATATATTTTCTAACTCCTAATGTATATTAACATATATAATTCTCTATATATCCATAATACTTATAATATGTACTAATATATATTCTAATACTATTTCATGGATCCATAGGCTAGTCTTTTGGCACTTCATAGCTGTGCTTTCCACTTGATTGTATCAAAATTGAAACTTCAGCATGTTTTTGTCTGGAGCTGAGAACTTCTAAGATCATTTCTGTTATCAACCACATTTTACTTCTTGAAGCTCTAAGAGTGCGTCTCTGTTTCCTTTATGGTTTTATGATGGAGTTTCTCAGCTTTTTAGAAACTCCCCAGATTTCTGTCACAGGTTTCCTTCCAACTTTAAACCAGCAATAGTGTCTCAAATTCTCTTTTAACATCCAGGGAAGACTCTATTTGCAAAGTGTTCATACAATTATATTACACTCATTGAGGCAAGATAGTATCTGTGTTACATAAGCTTTATGCTGCAAAAAGAGAAACTCTATGAAACTGGAAAAAGTCTGCAGTATCTACCAGCAATTTATGCAGTGACTCAAAACTGAGGTTATCAAGCCACTCCAAACTGGAAGAAAAGATGATCTCTAGAGAGCCAATGGGCTTAGCTCCTCAATCTCCACCATTCACACAACCTAAGAGAGAAAACATCTGCCTCAGATTTTGATAAATGTCCCTGTGGGAGACTGCAGAAGACAGCTGTTGTTATTTGAAAAAACAGGAGGCCGTATAATAGTGCAGTGTTCAACACCATGTCCTAGCCCAGAACTCTAGCCAGTAGGAACTTTCTGTATATCCTAAGACTCCCTCATCATCTCTCACATCTGCAATTAAAGGAGAATTTACAGCTGCTGGGTTTCTAAGTGACTCTCCTCTGCAGCCTTTCCTGAGACCCTGGAAACTTAAGAAGTTACTTATTTGCAATTCTGTAAGAACTGCTGACCTTTTTCCTTTCACTGCTGTGTTTCTTATCATTTATGCTATGTGTACTTTCTGGAGTAGAGAAAATGTGGCTTATGATGAATATTTATATTACTCAACATATGCCGTGTAATAATTAATTAATAAAATATTTGGTGACCAGTAGCTGAATTACTGTGTTCTGTGATATTTTTCCAGTCATGTTATTTTTGTTTCTAGTGTTTCCTTTGAAGTCAAATTCCCATACTTACGAGCTAATATACTGAACTGAAATCAGTATAAGCTACCTACGGACTTTGCTTCTGCTTATAGTCATTTATGAGTTTGAGGAAATCATCTGGGATAGATTTACAAGGATCTATTGAATGCAACAAAACCACAGGCATCAACCAGAACATTCAAACAGATATTTAGGAAGCCAAGACTGTTCTGCAAAGGAAGAGTCAGCTCAGAAGCCAATATCTATACTGGTCTGACCCATCTGTTGTCTTCTGTTACATGAAGCTCAGGAACTCCAGCATACTAGCTCCATGTTTTTTTATTTTTATTTTTTCACAACGTATTCATTATATTTCACAGTTGAAGCCCCCTTCTTCAACTTCTCCCAGTCCCACCCTCCCTCCCTCTTCCACCCTAACTTCTTCCCCTAGTCCACTGAAAGGGGGGAAACATCTCCTCCTTTGCATCTGTGCACCCATATCTTGTCAAGTTTCATCAGGACTGCCTGGATCCTCTTCCTCTGTGGCCTGGTAGGGGGCTGGAGCAATGGCTTAGTGGTTAAGAGCACTGTCTGCTCTTCCAGAGTTCAATTCCCAGGAACCACTTGATGGCTCACAACCATCTATACCTTCAACTGCCCTTCTCTGACATGCAGGTGCACATGCAGATAACTCCATGTTTTCAATGGAGATATTCTAAGAGAATGGTAAAATTCTGGTTGATGTTAATTTGATGAGGTACACACTGGGATCTCCAAGAAGACTAAGTCAAGTGCTTACAAATATAGCTCAGTGGTTACAAACACTGGCAGCACAAAACTCAAGACTCACTGAGAGAGAGCCAGTTTGTAAAAAACAAAAAATATTCTCTGACCTCCACATGTGTACTGAGAAATGTGTATACCTACACTCACAAACATGCATATCACACACACACACACACACACACACACATAAATAAATAAAATTTAAAAGACTGAGGAAAAATTTCTACCAGTTACTATTCCATTGCTGTAATTTATATAGAGGACACAAATGATACCTATTCTTTCTGTAGTCTGTTCTTTTATTCTGAGAACAGCAAAAGTTACTCAAGAACATTTCACCCTGATGCATGGTGTGATATTTTTAGCTTATAAGGCTAATTTTGTGGTCACCTCTATGTAATATAACTTTCAGAATGGAAAAACTGCCTTGTTTAAAAAAAAACTCAATAACAGGCACCCACCAGTTTTCAGCCTTAGATAGCCTTTAATCTAGGCTTGATTCTTTGACTGGCTGAAATAATTCAAGCCTTGATCCCCATAACACCTGAATGTTTATTGTTTTACCCCTATTCAGTGAGATTTTTGTGATCACTTATAAGTGATCATTACTCAATACGGAATTGTAAAAAGAAACCCAGCCATTATATGATTTCTGTAGATTCCAGACTTAATTCCCATGGTGTGCTCATACCTCTTTTGCCTACAATAAGAGGACAAATAACCATGGCCAGCACAGTGTTGTACTTCCTTGTCTACTGCTACAGGGACATAGCATAAGCCCAAAGCAATGGTGCTGAGTTCAGGACAGTTCTTACAATGATCCCTGGAAAAGGATTTATTTCCATCATAGAATTTTATTTTATAAGTAAGGTGTGGTCCAATTTAAAGTGAATGAAGCCACTGATTTTGTGGGTGATCCATGGGTACAAGGATCAGAACTAATTCTCACTTTCAACCTTGTTTCCCAGAGCCACACACTGGACTTGAATACAGTGAAGTGGCACATATTCAGTGTATATGCCACATCTTGAAGGAAGTGTTCAACCACAGCATTATCCTAAAGCTGGATATATGCTCCATCTTGAATCAAGCTTGCTATAAGTTATAGGCTGCATACTAAGCACGCTACATTGATCATGTTGTAGATATCTCCATCCTTGCAAAAGGACCAATTTTCTATGAAAGATTAAAAAGAAAGGCTGGATTTTTTACAGTTTCAAGTGGTAGAAATAACAAAGACTCTAGGAAGGAATTTAAATGCATGTCCGGTAAAGATAATGATTGACTTAAATGAAGTTCCATTCCAAGGGGGGAAGGTTGTATGTCATTTGATCTGTGACCAGGTTGCCTTGTCTGAGTATCATGATTAGTTTTTTGTCTAAAATGGCTTTGCTGCTGGCCATTGTATTTAAGTAGCCAAACCCACAAATAACCTATAGACTCCCTTCAAGCCCACTTTACTGGCTACAAATCACTGGCTCCAAGCCAACCATGTGACTGACATCTAAATGACAGGTCAGACTCTACCTCTGTACTGAATACTTCATCCCGGTATTAAATATGAGGTACATAGTTTTATATTTTCCCATAATTTGTGAGAGCAATTCTCTTCTTACAATCCATGTTAGACAAAATCCCAGACCTCCCATATCACTGGTGTTTTTCTTCTTAAAGGCAAATTTGTTGCTTAGCAGACTTTACCTGAGACATGATAGAATTCAAACATTCATATATGTTAAGTCAACTGTTATCATCCAAGTGTCATGGTTCTACACCTTTTAATTCGGTCCATCTTTGACAGGAAACATCTACAAATGAAAACTTTCCCCCAAGCCCATTGGCTCACACAATCTCCTCTAGAAACACCCTCATTAATGTACATAGAAATGATGCTCTATTACACATGTTGCAGTTCCTTAATCCAATGAGTCTGGAATCTAAAGTTAAGCATCATGAAATCCCTTCTTGTTTACATAGCATTCTTTAAGTTTAGGCTGACTCTCCCAGTCTTTCATTTGTTATTGTGCACCTCTAGTATATCAAATTCAGCCAACTCACTCTGTTCCTTTACTAACTAAAGAGTATAACTTTTTGGTGTCCTGATGTCTTATCCTGAAAGTGGTAATAATCCAATTATCCACTATTGCAAAGTTATTTTACTACCTGTCAGGATGATTTTTGTCAAGAAGCAATATAGTTTTAAAGGTCTGTTTTCCAGAATCTCATTTTAGCCAAATCTCCACAAAGAAGAGACAGAGACAAAAGAAATGAAATGATGGCACTCTAACTAAAGGACAAAAGCCTTAGAGTGAAAATGAAGAGGACAGGTGACCTGGGGCAAGGAAATGCCAAAAGAACATGATGCCTAACTCAGGCCAGATGTCTTTCCTTGGATCGCCCCCACCAAAATAAAAGCAGACTTTTGTTGTCAGAAGCATTTGCTTGATATTCAGCACTCTTTAAAAGGCTGTAAAGAACATTTTCTTCTCAGAGAAATTCACAAGAGAAAAAAATTAGATGGGTCCATAAATATAACTCAAAACAAGATATCTTGTCTAGGATGTGGGAGGCTACAGGTTCATTTCCCAAGAGTCTTCCCAGAAGGACAATCACATGAAATGTTCTCTCTTCTATTTACTGCCTGGTTTTCTTGTGGGCTTGTCACACTGCAGTAAGTGAATTCTAGCAGCAGCAGAAACACAGAACTCTCTTAAGTAACTCCTATCCCTGAAAGGACCAAACATCTGCACACCATGCAAAACATTAAGAAACCATGGTATAAAATAGATACAATAGCTAACTCTTAACTATGGTTCTGTAGGTCATGGGTATTTCATGCTGAAGACTGGCGGAGAAGCCCAGTGGAGCTAAGATTCCATCGGGAAATCATAGAAACTTTCTTTTGATTAACGTGGAAATATGTTTACATCATATTAGAGGTGAAAAAATAAAAGTGGTAATATTTTTATAGTCTACTTTAAAAAATACACTTATTTTTCCACAGTTGAATCACAGTGGTGTAAAAATAAGTACATAAAAAATTTAAATGACATATTAACTTAAATCATTTTGTTTGTGCATTTTGGATTTTAAGTTTCCTTCATAGGTGTGTATATACATATAGTTTACTTGTTCTCCAAATCGGTGCTATTGGGGTGGTAGAACCTTTAAGATAGGAGTAGGAAGTTATTTCTCAAGCCATCGGGGGTGTTCCCTCGAGGAAGACTGTAGCTTGTCTTATTCCCTTCCTTTCTTTCATACCTGAAGTGTGAAATGAGCATTTTTTGCTCTACCAAAATGCACCTAGTACAGACTAATGTGCTTACCAGAGGTTCAAAACATCTACCTCATCATGAATTGAAGCCTCTGAATTCTTGAGCCAAATGAATTTTTATCTTAAAATTGGCTGCCTACAAGGTTTTCTATAGTAATGAACAGCTGACTTTCATGCATTTTATACAACAACAAAAACTGAGTTCAGATTATATGGCAGAGGCAAAGGTATAATTGGAAAAACATAGGGAGAAGCCACTCATATATCTTGGAGGCCATTCCAAAAGAAGTATCTTTATCCTAAAAGTATAATAAACAGAATAGGATTCTTCCACATATATGTGCTGCTGTCCTTTTGTTATAGCATTCTGTAATATGGGGTTTTTGTGATCAATGCATATAGTATATCAAATCTGGCAACATTAAGTTACTGTTTGTTGAATTAAAAAATCAATCAGGTCAAGAAAACCTGCCATGTTGTTTTTGTAGCCTATCTAATTTCTTTTAGCTCATGGAATCTTGATAGCTTCTCAAGTATAAATTATCTTAGTTAAGTAATAGTTGCATGAATCCCTGCCATCTTTCTCATAGTTATTTCTCAGTGCCATAAATAGAAAGCTGAAAGTCACATGGGCTCATGGCTGAGGGATGAGCCTTCCAAGCAAATAACACAAGACCTGAGTTGGGCATGGCTGAATTTCCTTCAGAATAACTTGGAGGATTCATGGACATTGATCATATTGATGTTCACAGGCTTCAAAAACAAGTCTGTGAAATTTGTTTTCTTTATAAAAATGTGAAAAGATGGATTATCTTTTCAGTAGTTTTGTTTGACAAGTCACTTACACTGTAATCATTTAGTACCCACCATGGGACAAAGCTTCCTATAAATTGCACCTTTTTTTTTTACCATTTTCTTAGTTGTTAGGTCTTACTCCACATAGAAACAGAAGCCTAAGCTTTAATTTTGATCAAGTCCTTGGTCTAGCACTTGTCTCTACCTCATGAACAGAACTAGAAAGGAACAAATACTTACCATGAGCTTAAAAATGACATTGTAATCCTCTATCTATATCAGACAACTGACCATGGATAGCTCTTGTTTTTTTGTTTTTTGTTTTGTTTTGTTTTGTTTTTTGGAAGAATAAGTAGTCATGGAATTCCCTCAATGATTCCACAGAGATGCAAAAAAAACTGGCAAAAACTGATACGAAGAGAAACGAGATGTTAGTTATCAGTTAAACAGATGAAAAGCTTAACAACCCTGGAAATAATACTTGTGTAGAAGGTGATTTTAGACAGGAAACAATTAGTGGAACTGAAGGCATTCCTGGTAGCAGTATCATAAAATAATACCTCAGGCCATCTCAGTGACCAGAACTGTTTTAGGCACATAGGACTGACACACAAATGACCTCACAGAGATCTGTAGCAACATGTAAATGGCCTGTACAGGTGTAAGCCAACTGAGGTCCAAGCACAAAGAGTGAAAGTGATCACAAGCCCCATCCCTAACCCAGAAGCTAGCTCCAATTGATAAGCACTCTCACAGCAAAAAAAAAAAAAAAAAAAAAAAAGTTTTTTCCAATGGAGTCTCATTGGGTATAGGAACCACACTTAAGGACAAGTTCCATGATCACCAGTTCATGGCCAACACAAAAGGAACTCTGGAATTCTGGAAGTTTTTTTTTTAGCCCTTACAGATATTTTCCTTATATATTATGGTTTCCTATTTTATGTTTATGGGTTTCCTTGGTATGAGGCTGTATATCACTGGGAGTGGGCTTTCAGGTTTCAAAAGCCTGTGCCAGGCAGAGTACCTCTCCCTCTGTTAGCTGCCCGAGAGTCAGGGTGCCAACCTCTCAACTATTGCTCCAGCATCAGGCCAACCTAGTTCCACTGTCTCCCACCATGATGTAGTGGAGTAAGCCTTCTTAACTGTAAGCCAGCACCCAATTAAGTGCTTTACTTTTCAAGAGTTGCCTTGGTTATGGTGTCTCTTCACAGCAACCGAACAGGAACTAAGACAATTGTACAGCATCACTTTCAGATATACATCGTAATATACATTTGAAAGGCATTATTAATAGTCTCAACCATGAATATTTCCACTTTCTAATTTTCATGAAGCCAATATCCTGAAGACAAAAAAAAGAAAATTGTAAAAGCTAATTTTTTAAAGTGGAGACAGGCAAAAGAAAATAGTAAAATCTGTTTTTTTCACTTTTCCTTACACCTATAATTTTTCTCCAACTGAATTCTTTAATGTTAAATTTTCCCCTTTGCTACTGAAGAAAAATGTAAGATCAATATACTTTTTCTCCTAAAATTAATAAATTTCTGGGGGCCTAAGACTGTGTGTATTTTGGCCTATGTTTTGTGAAATGGTGTTCTGTAGCTAGAAGGATCAAGAGTTCCTGGGACAGAATATAAATCTCAGCATTGCTACTGACCTAACTTGAGGGGTGAATGACAAAAGTCCACTTTCCATTTTCAGGCTATACTTTCCTCATCTTCCAAATGGAGAGAATTTATAAGTTCAATTTATACCTCAAATTTAATTGATTAAGCTAATTTGAGGCCTAGATTACCTTGATTTTCTTAGGTATCTAATTTACTCCAGGGGAGGCTATACTTTCTGGCTATTCAACATTGTTAGTGCCTACACGGCTGTCAATGTTTTTTTTCTTGTTTTAAAGATTTATTTATTATGTATTCAATGTTCTGTCTGCATGTATGCATGCCAGAAAAGGGCACCAGATCTCATTATAGATGTTTGTGAGCCACCATATGGTTACTGAGAATTGAACTCATGACCTCTGGAAGAGCAGCCAGTGCTCTTAACCTCTGAGCCACTTCTCCAGTCCATGACTGTCAACTTTGTTGAGAGCTGTGAACTTATTGGAGTTTGCTTTGAGTATGTTTTAACAATCTTGGAAGATCTCATTTGCATGGTCAACAGAGTGGCCTCCGAGCTTGGAAACATGTCTTTCATGTGGACAAATCACTTCATAGGGGGTGGGTCTTCCTCTGCTACTTCTTTTTGGGAATAGTCTTTCTGCCTAAGAGCACTTCAAGAAGGAAACAAGAATGATCCAATGTCTAGTGTTTCCCTCACTTAGCATCCCAGGTCAAATGATCCTGTAGGACATGTCTAATTTAACAGCCAACCAAGGGTTAGTAAGGCACTTTGTCAACAAATATACTTCTTAAGTGGTGCTTACCAAGGTTTTATAATTCTCACTATGACTGGGAAATGAAAACTCCTTCCATATAAGGTTAACTGACTTTTTAAAACATCCTCATTTGTAAAATAGATGAAGATAAAGAAGACTGCCCTAGACAGCTTAACATTTTATATGATGGTAACAATACTTAAATGTTGACAAGAAGGCAAACTTCTAAATCCCTTTAAACTATTGTAAATTTCTGTTATGTCAGATAGTGCCAACTCCCAGCACATGATTTCAACAAAGCACTTTTGTTTTGCCACATGTGTTTTCTCTATCTGCTGCTGGTGTTGAACAGTAGGAATGATTTACTTTTTGCCACCTTTTCCCCACAACACATTCGTACTGGGGTTTTAAGTGTTAAATATGACACATCAAGATGCCAGATGTCATCCATTTCTCTCACAAAACTATGGTCTGCCATTCTGCAACCCATTGTCCAGGAGGCTTCTCCTGTAAACCCCTTGGTGCTGGGATAAAATGGTGTCTAATCACCAACAACGAATGCCACAGAAATCCAAAAACAGGAGGGAAGTGAGACTGAGTTCTTTTTCCTCTGCTCCTTCCCCACATGGTTAGGGATTGGTTATTGGCTGTCAACCAAAGACCTTCGATCTCATCCCCAGTCAATCAGTTCTCTTCGCACACATCTCTCTTTCCAGGTGTTGTTGGGTCAGATTCCCTGTAACAGGGATTACAGACAGTTGTGAGTGGCCATGTGCATGCTGGGAAACTGAATATAGCTACTCTGGAAGAGCATCGGGTCTTAGTCACAGATACATCATCTCACCAGTCCACCTATGGGATACTTAAAAAAAAAAGTAACTGTGCAGGCTGTGCAGGTATCTTCCTGAAGCAAGACTGGCAGAAATAGGTATTTCTTTAAGCCATTATCTCCACATGGGAAAACCTTCATTATTATGGCTTTATTCTCAGGACAGTAATCTACTAATCTACTAATACTTAGTAGATTCAGTTCAATACACTTTTGGATTAACAAATAAATGACTGAGTGTGAAACACATAAATGGAGAAAAAAAACTAGAGACTACACCTTTCTGAGACTCAGACTCCAAACAAGGACCATACATGGAGATAACTTAGAACCCCTGCACAGAAGTAGCCCATGGCAGCTCAGTGTCCAAGTGGATTCACTAGTAAGGGGAATAGGGGCTGTCTCTGACATGAACTCATGGGCTGGCTCTTTGATCACTTCTACCTGAGGTGGGGTGAAACTATGGCATATGGTGTAAGAAAGAGGCCACTTCTGAATCTGAAGACATGATCTCAAAAACTTCCTAGGACAGCCCTGATCACCCTTATGACTTTGAACACTTCACACTATGTTCAGTCTCTACTGCTTCAGTTTTAAAATGGAGGCCCCAAATTAAGAATATATTTGATTTCCCTACATATTAAAAATACTCATATTTTCACCTACATTTTGGAATCCCCAAATACTCAGAGAAATATTAGCTGGGAAAACTTTCCTATGCCTGTCACGTTTTCTGACTATTGTATTTAGGATCCTAGCACCTGGCTGACCCTGACTTGGTTGCATGAGAATTTTACTATGTACTTTGGGTTTTGTGAAATGCAATAAGGCAAATGTAACTCATCTGCCATAATCAACCTGTCTCATCAACTATTCTTTTCAAGGCAGATCTCTTCTATAATAACTTCCTTTCTTCCTAGAATGAGACAAAAAAAATGAGTACACTATATCTATTAGAGTGATATTGCAATTTTTCAAAAGTGAATGATCTTAACAGGAGCCTGGTTTCTTCCCTGCTGCTACACAGTGGGATCCTCTGTTTCCTTCTTTTAACTCTCCCTCTAAAGCCCTGAAAACTCATTCTTAACTCACTGTGAGTTTCTTGAATCCTGGGGAAGGACATCTTATTTTAACCTCCTGCCTTGAAATTCTACAGTACATTGGCGGGTCTTCCTAAAATTTGATTAGTTCTTTACATAAAAATCCTGATGCTTATTGTTGTATCTCTCATCCCCACCCTTCTCTGCCCCTGAACAATTTCCAGTACTCATGATGCAAGTGATGGAGTTCTGCATTAAAATGGAGTGAGCTGCTCTGTGGAGGTGAAGAGCAAGGAGCGAATAAAAGGACTCCTCTGCCTCTAACTGGGAAATTAAATGACTTTCTCAGTTTGGGTTATAAAAGGAAGAAAAAAAATTCACTCAACCCTAAAGGCAGAAAGATTTGATTGATGGGGCTGTTATCCTTGGTTAGCTTTAAAATGACTTCATTTGGATGAGTTGATTTTAAGAAAAATTGAATTCAAAAATCTGCCTCTGCCTCCATGTCTTCAGTAAAGTCCACCCCCACACATGCACACACAAAACCCTGCTCATTCCACAACACTGTCATCAATAATGGTCAGTGTTCAGGTTCTGATGATTTTGGGCCTCCAGCTGCGGATGTGCTGGCACAGACTGTCTGTGCTAAGTTTGAAATGTTCATCCCTAGCTGTTAATGAGAAACACATACTCCTGCTACCTGCTCTAACTCCAGAAATTCAAAAGCATGCTGCTCTGAAGCTGTTTCAGAACTCCCTGCAGATAAAATGACCTTGACACCAAGAGTCCCCTTGGTTACCATGGGTGTTGGTACCAGAAGACAGGGAAACACTGTGGACTACAGAAAATGACAGAGAGACAGCTGTAATTAAGGTCACCATGATTCCAAGCTGGCTTCTGGATCTTATGGATAAAACAAACAAATGAACAAACAAACAAATCATTACTGAAATTTCAGAATCCAATACCAAGGTCCCACTTCAGTGAGCATTTGTAAGCAAAAGACATTTCATGTTTTTCAGTACCAAGGGTGTTACTGAAGCAGCCATTATTACATGTTTTATGACATGAGGGAAATGAAGCTTAAAAAGTTTGCATAAGCTTCTCAAGGTGAAAAAAAGATTGTCTTGGTTGAAATCTGAACTCAGCTGAGAGTTCCTGTCCTTTTTTTAATGTTTCCCTGGGAAGTCAACGTGCTGTACCTGTCATTCAGTCACCTGTGATTTCTATGCCTATTCTTCTTTCTAGGCATGAGGCATGTCTCAAGGATTGCTCCAGTCCAGTGATGCACCAAAAGAAGAAAATTCCTTGCCTATCTGACGAGAGAAATTGTCAACAGTGACCTCTCACAACAGAAGCAGTGTGATTAAAGGTGCTCTTCAGCCAGGATGGAAGAACTGCTTGTAGTCACTAAGATTCCATTTTGCTGGTGGTCTTAGCTACTCATAGTTTCCAGGATAGAGTTGAAGCTTCTTGACTTAGCCCTCTGAGTCATTCATCACTTTATTGCTTCCACTCTGCTTTCCTCCCTCAGTGGCTTAGTATTCAACATACCATCTACTTAGCCAGCAATTCCAAAACCTCAGAGTTGAGTGCCTTATTATGATCCTTGTTCAGTCACCTCAGAAGTTCACTTAAAGCCTAACGCCCACTCTCCTCTTCTGCAAAGCACACCCTCACTCAGATTTAATTTACAGATCTTTGCTCTGTGTGCCCTAGAGACTGTGAAGGTCTTGCCCAGAGCATTATTATAATAGCAGATAAAGGTTTCTTGCCCCTCACAGATTTAGTGCTCACTAAGGACAGAGTTAAAAATAATTCCATTGTTTCTATCCTCCAAGTCTATCACACTAACCAAGGCAAAATGGTTAGCGTGTGATTTTGATTAGTAAACAATTAAGAAAATTGGTAAAACAAACAAAATGGGAAAATTTTTTGTTTTTATTTTTTTTAATTTTTATTAATTACAGTTTATTCACTTTGAATCCAAGATGTAGCCCCCACCCTCTCCCCTCCTAGTCTCCCCTCCCTCCCCCTTCTCTGCCTATGCCCCTCCCCTTCCATCTGATCCCAGTCTATCAGTTCTCATCAGGAATGGCTGCATTGTCTTCCTCTGTGGCCTGGTAAGGCTGTTCCCCCCTCAGGGGGAGGTGATCAAAGAGCCAGCCACTGTGTTCATGTCAGAGATAGTCCCTGTTCACATTACTAGAGGCTTTTGGGAATCCTCACAGGGGTTTTTCTATATGTATAATTACATACTTTGATTCCTTTTGTCAGCTCCTGCTTCTCATCTTAAGGTAGGTAGAAAAGTGTCTAAAGTCATTCTGTGATTGTCTCTGCTATATTAAAGTTTAGCATATTATGGCCTCAGTTTTCACTGGCAGAAGTTAAGACAAACAACCATAAGAACTTGTTACACCCTTACTACTTATAAATATTCATACTGGCAATTTCCTGTATATCGCTTCTTACACTTATCCATACTTACAGTTTTCTGTGGAGTGATCCCTTGGGAAGGTTTTGTCTTGTCTCCTTCTTACACTAAAAACCATTCAACCAAGTACAAATTCATCTTTTGCTTTGTAATATAGAAACATTAGAAATGAATTTCTTGTCCAACTGTGATGGTTTGAGTTAAAACATCCCCCATAGGTCCATAGGGAGTGGCACTATTAGGAAGTGTGGCATGGTAGGAATAGGTCTAGTTTGTTTGGAGGAAATGTGTCATTAAGGGGTGATCTTTGAGGTCCCAGTGTGTCTCTGTTCTTTTCCTGCTAACAGTGGATCCAGATGTAGAACTCTCAGCTACCTCTCCAACACCATGTCTGCCTTCATGCCGCTAATGCTTCCCAACAGGAAGATAATGGACTAAACCTCTGAACTGTAAGCCAGCCCCAATTAAATGTTTTCTTTTATAGGAGTTGGTGTGGTCATGGTATCTCCTCAAAGCAATGGAAACCCTAACTAAGGCACCAACCATTGTAGTTGTATAGACCGTGTTTGTATACAAATATTCTTATTTTGTCTTATAGTCTACTTCAATTAAAAAAATTACTATTGAAACTTAATGTCATACACTAAAACATTCTACAGACTTGGTATACATCAGTTTACAAAGAGAGCAATTCAAGTCCACCCCTGTGGAACTTATCCAGTTTGAACACTGTCCTTGTGTGCTCTCTGTTGCTGGGATAAACACCATGATCCATGATCATTTGGTGGGGAAAATTTATTTCATATTTAAAGGGTCATAATCCAAACAAGGAACTCAAGGCATTATTATTATCTAGAGACAGGAACTAAATAAAGCAGAGGCCATGGAAGATTGCTATGTATTGGCTTGTTCCATAGCTTCCTCAACCTATTTTCTTATACAATTCATGACCAGCTGCCCAAGAATGGCACCCCACACAGTGGGCTGGGCTCCTCCCATCAATTATTTAATCAAGAGAATGCCCCCAAAGTCTTGTCTCAACTAGTCTTATGAAAGAAATCCCTCAACTAAGGTTTCTTCTTCCCAGGTGACTCTATTTGGTGTCAAGTTGACAAAAACTAACCAGAACAGAGGAGCAACTTTAATTATGCACATGATAGATATCACTTTCAAATCAATACAGTATCTGTGAATAAAGTTGATGCTTATATGAGTTTAATTTTTCTTACTTTAATAATGTATTCAGGATAAGTACATCTTCCATCTAAATATAAATGCTGACTTTCTCAGATTTGAAAACCTACAAGACAAACATAAAATGCTAGTAGAATTAGAATCAACTCACTCCTGATGTTCTTAAATAATGCTAACATAAAGTTTATAGGCAGCTTCCGTAATCCCTAATCAACATTATCTAACACATTAGCAGTTGGTGTCTGGAGTCTGACATTTGCTGTGAATGAGTGCCTGACAGTTTTTGTTGTAAGTTTCAGCTGCTTTAGCCTAGCAGTTTGCTCTCTGCTGCCTTGGGGGTATGGAACTTTACTTTTCACTGTTGCAGGAATCTCTCTAGAATTAACACTCCAATATCAATGAGACTAGAAGAGAGATGTATCTACTGGTGGAAGGAAGTCAGGGTAAATCCTAAAAAGCTTCAGTTCCAGTCAAATTTGTACTCCCCTTCTATACTCTAAAACTGCAAGGCCGGGTGAGCAAGCAAGCAGAACTCTCCAGGGCAGATAGTTTGTGGGTTTTGTTTTTGGTTTTTAAAGGCATATGTTAGGAGTTGATGGGTGTAAGCTTTTGTGGTCAGATTGCTAAGGGCAATAACCTCCTTGAGGTTGGGTCCTTTCAATTTCTTTGGTCTTGTCCAGGTTGTTCTGTTTCAGGTAGCAAGGTGAAGCCCTGTATGACAATAAGTAGTACCAGGACTGCTTTCACTAAGTAAATCAGTATCTAGTAACTGGCTTTTTCTACCTTATACTTATTCTGCTGTCTTTTACAATGTCGATGTCAGTTCTCCAAAACACCCCAGAGCTTCTCCACAGGATTCATGGATGTCTACAGTGAAGGCTTTCATCCTTGTTCCCATTCTGTGACTGTAGAACATTTCTTCTCAGATATACCCATAAGTTTTCAAAACCATATAAGGAAACTTTTCTTTTCCTCAAGACCGTAGGAAGGCCAAGAAGGCATGCGCTGTCTCTCCTTTATGGAATAATGATAGAGTTAGAGGTATGCGTAACTAACACATAATAGATACGCAATTGCCTATACCAAGCATGATAAGAAGGCATTATTTTCTACATTGCCAGAGTAGTGAAGTTAGTGGAAACCTTGAGAATTATTGCTTAAATTTAGGTTACTTTCATCTCTTGCATCATGACTAAGCCTTTCTTTCTCTTCCGGATTCTCCACTTCTGGGCCCCCTGATTGTTTGTCTGTTTTGTCAGAGCTTCTGACCAAGGAGACCAGAACTGAAAATTACCACCACTGTAGAGAAAAGCGGTAATTATTATTGAATCTGAGTCTACTGACTCTATTTCTGTATAACTCCTTCATTCTTACTCTTACTGTGCAGGAACCACACACTGACACTGTATTCTTCAGTCATCCTGTATAGAGCAATAGTTTAGTGAAACACTCCTGAACTTACAAAACAGTTTGAAAGTGCGAAGAGAAAATGGATAGAGGCAACAAGGATGTGGCCCTGGGAGAGGTCACTCCTGATTCTATGAAAATATTATCACCTGTTGGTTCTCAGTTCACTCTTTGCTTTTTTTTACATGTTGATTAGATAGGAAATTGTGGGTTTGTAACTATAGAAAAACAGAAGACAGCATCTCCATTTCATCACTCAGCTACCTGATCCACTTTGGGTTGTTAAATATATTACATTCGCAATAGTACCATGTCCTTTCCTTTCAAGTAATTGGTAAAAAAAAAAAATGAACTCTGAGCTTTTTATACAAATTATGATGTAAAAAATCAAAAACAAATTTATTGGCTAAAAGATGCCATTTTTGATCCAGGTGTGGTAGTACACATCTGTAGTTCCAGCACTTGGGAGGCTGAGACAGGACAATTTCTCTGCATGGCCAGCCAGGGCTACAGAGTGAGTTCAAGATGAGTGTAGTTTAAATAGTGAGAGACACAAAAAAAAGGGTGGAGAAGATAAAGCCAGTCTTAAGGGATTGCATGTTGTATTCATCCATAGAGAAAAAAATATTAAGAGTATCATCAAAGTAATCAATAAAAGGCAACATTGTTGATAGCTAAGAAATAAACCTTTATTTCTAATACAGAGATACAGAACAAGCCATTGATTGTTAGGGTTGGAAAAGACAAACTTGCCAAGAAAGAAAGGAAGAAAGAAAGAAAGAAAGAAAAAAAGAAAGAAAGAAAGAAAGAAAGAAAGAAAGAAAGAAAGAAAGAAAGAAAGAAAGAAAGAAAGAAAGAATTAAACTATTCAATCCATGTTTTTTGGGGGGGGTTGTTTTGGTGGAGTTTGGTTCATTTCTGGTTTTTGATTTTTTTTGTTTTGTTTAAGTTTTAATATTTTAGTGAAAGATTTGCATGGATCTTTTCAAAAGTGACTAAATTGTATAACCAGGAACAGTTTTTTTAATTAAATTTTAATTTTTATATTAATTACAGATTATTTACTTTGTATCCCAGCTGTAGCCCCCTGCCTCATTCCCTCCCAATCCTACCCTCTCTCCCTCATCTCCTCCCTAAGTCCACTGATGGGAGAGGTCCTTCTCTGCTTCTATCTGACCCTAGGTTATCAGGTCTCTTCAGGACTGGCTGCAGTGTCCTCCTCTGTGGCCTAGAAAATCTGCTCCTCCCTCAGGTGAGGTGGGGAGGTCAAAGAGCCATTCACTAAGTTCATGTCAGAGACAGTCCCTGTTCCCCTTACTAGGGTACCCACTTGGATACTGAGCTGCCATGGGCTACATCTGAGCAGGGGTTCTAGGTTATATCCATGCATGGTCCTTGGTTGGAGAATCAGTCTCAGAAAAGACTCCTGTGCCCAGATATATTTGGTCCTTATGGAGTTCCAGTCCTCTCCAGGTCTTACTAACTCTGCCTTCTTTCATATGATTCCCTGCACTCTCTCGAGGTTTGGTTATGAGTCTCAGCATCTGCTTTGATACACTGATAGGTAGAGTCTTTCAGAGGCCCTCTGTGGTAGGCTCCTGTCCTGTTTCTTGTTTTCTCTTACTTCCAATGTCCATCACATTTGTCTTTCTAAGTGAGGATTGATCATCCTACCTCGGGTCCTCCTTCTTGTTTAGCTTCTTTAGGTGTACAGGTCTTAGTATGCTTAACCTATCTTATAGGTCTAATGTCCACTTTTAAGTGAGAATATACCAAGTGTGTCTTTCTGCTTCTGGGATACCTCGTTCAGGATGATCTTTTCTAGGTCCCACCATTTGCCTGAAAATTTCATGATTTCCTTGTTTTTAATTGCTGAGTAGTACAGTTTTTACACAAAACAATTGCCAAAGGCCATGTGATAGGGAATGGCTTTACTTAGGCACCTTACAACATTAGATTCCCTATGATACCTGTGTTTCATTTACATGTTTATTTTCTAGCATTTGGATTTACATTGACTTTGAATTTGACCAAAACAAATTCTAGCATTTAAATAATACAATTTTAGAGCCTTAAGTAAAATAGATACATAGCATAGTCATACATATTATAATCCTACAGAAGAGGTAGAGGCAAGAAGATCAGAAGTTCAAGATCACAGGCAGCTACATAGGTCATCTTGGGCTATATGAGACCCTATCTCAAACTGATTAAATAACTAATTGAAATAAAAGTTAATGTCTTAATGTAATTCATTGTGTTAACAAAGTAATAGAAAATCTGTTTATATCTCAAAAAAAGTTCCTAAAATTCCCAACATTTAACTCAGATTTTTTTCTTGTTTATTTATTGGCTCATTCATTCATTTATTTAATCTCATTATTGTCTTATCTCATTCACTCATTTATTTAATCTCTTTACTGTGATCCCAGGCCCCTCCCCCCTTCTCCCCTCCTCTTCTCACAGAAAGAGAGGCCCCAAGGTATAGCAAACCACCCTGGCACCTCAACTCTCAGCAGTACTAAGTGCATCCTCTCACACTGAGGCCTGACAAAGCAGCCCAGCTAGAGGAAAGGGATCCAGAGGCAGAAAACAGAGTCAGAAATAGCCCCCATACCCATTGTTAAAGGACCCACATGTTGACCATGCTGCAAATCTGCTACATAGGGGGTCTAGGTCCAGCTCATGCATGCTCTTTGGACAATGGTTCAGTCTCTGTGAGTCCCCAGGGACCTAGGTTAGTTTCTTTGGTATGTCTTCTTGTGGTGGCCTGATCCCTTGGACTCCCTATATATTTCTTACCACTCTTCTACAAAACTCCTCAAGCTCAGACTATTGTTTGGCTGTGGGTCTCTGTCTCTCTTTCTATCAGCTGCTGGATGAAGCGTCTCAGAAGACAGTTATGCTAGACTCCTGTCTGCAAGCATACCAGAGTATCATTAATAGTGACAGGGAATGGCTCTCTCCCACGGGGTGAGTCTCATTTTGGGCCAGTTACTGGCTTGCCATTCCATTATTCTCTGTTCCATCTTAATCCCCACACTTCTTGTATGCAAAACTGGATTTGTTTCTACTTGGAAAGTATTCATCAAGCACACCAAAGTTGTCAGTACTTTTTTTTAATCTATTCACTTTGTTTCCCAGTTGTAGCCCCCTTCCTCACCTCCTCCCTGTCCCACCATCCCTCCCTCCCTCTTCCTTACCTTATAGGGGAGGTTCTCCTCCCCTACTTTCTGATCCTAACCTACCAGGTTCCATCAGGACTGTGTGGATCCTCTTCCCTGTATACTGGCTAGGACGCTCCACCAAAGAGAAGTAATCAAGGAGCAGGTAATTGAGTTCATGTCTGAGACTGCCTCTTTTTCTGAAGATGAGAATGATGTCAAGGACATCTGTTGAGCTTTCTTCTCAATGTTGTACAAAGGACACGAGGCAACTTTAGGGACTGACATGGTAGTGATGATGGTTTTGTTTCAGATATATTTATACATCAAAATTTATCTAATTGTGTACTTAAAGATGGTGGTTTATATTATGCCTAACATGTGAACAAAGCACACTTGCTCCACTTGCTTCTAGAAGGGACTTTCAACAAACAAATGATACATAGCCACCCCACCACCCAAGTTGGCTATGAGAAGAACAGAAGATTGTTTATCTGGCTTAAGAAAATCCTTTTAGTAAGGAATCAAAAAGCAGGTCTTGAAAAATGGGTGGCATTTGCAATTACAAAACCCAGAAGCTATCATTACATTCACATCTGAATTAACCCATTTTTATGGCCATAATCAAACACCTGAGTCAAGCCAACTTTATAAAGGACGTTATTCAGGTTGCAGTTCCGGAAGCTGAGATCTTCAGCACAGACAACAGAAGCATGCGCAGGAACAAGTGAGGATATCTTCTAACAGGAAGATAGGTAGGGCCTGAGTAGGGCATCTTCAGGCCTTATCTGCAGTCTCAAATCCCCCACCAGCAAACCTGAAACCTTTGGGATAAGTTTTCTTGCTGTTGTTTTGTTTGTTTTTGAAACTAGCATAAAAAGCTATATACTGAACAGATCAAGGGACATCCTTCTTCTGAGCTCTCTAAGTTAATCTGACTTAGAGCCATAGGCAGCCGCCTACATTTCCATTGCTTCTCCATGAATTTTCTTCTTGAAATCTTAAGTAGTTTATTGGCTTGCTTTCACATGCTTCCTGGATGGAGATGCAGGCATGATATCTGAATGTATTGCATTCTGATTTTAAGACCTTTTCTTTCAGCATGCTGATCTTCAGAGAATGAACATGTCAGTTTCTCCAGCCCAGAAATTGACTGTTAAGCTGGTGCTAGATTCACAGAGCCATTATTCTTAAATTTTGGTGGGAAAAAGGGAAAGACTGGTAATTAGAGCTAAGAGTCCAGGATCTGCAATGCCATAATTTACCTTCAAAGAACTTAATAATCAGAGGGAATTAAAAACAAAGAAAAGTGAACTCCTTATGTTTGACACTACCCTAATGACTTATTCAAAGTCAGTAATCATTATTAATGTCTCCATTATAGAGACAGAGAAACTTAGAATTGGGGCAGTGGTTAGTGCAGGTTCACTACTAGTCAAGAGGCTGAGGACAAATGACTCAGCATTAAAGAGGAAACCCATATCATATGTTTTAAATTCAGAGGATATCTAGAAGATGGAAGTAAGAATAAGAGACATCAATGACAAGGAAAAGGCTTCAAAACATAGGGGTTTTTTTTCTTCTTTTTTTTCATGACACAGCCTAGAAAACTGTGAACTCACAAATCTGTAGTAAACAACACAGGGCTTAGATTCTGTTGGGGATTATGAGGTCCCGCCCAACCCACAGAAGTATATGGCAGTCAGGAGCTACTAGAGGCAGGAAAGACATTGTCTTTATTGATGCCACCACTGAGGAGTCATTTGTGCTCTGTCACATAGCTTTTCACTCTTGCCGGTGTAAGTGGCCTTGGTTAAACTCAGCAGTTCTGAAGGTAAAGTCAGAGCAATATACATGGCAGTGGGATGGGGGCTTACAGGAGTGAAGACAGGTAGAAATCAAGGTGAGAGAAGGATGAGAGAGAGATAAGGAAAGAGAGTGGACAGAATGGATTGCATACACAAAAAGATTTTAAAGAATTATTTTAAAAAATTGAAAATTACCACAAAACCATTAACCTTCTATCATTTATAATACACTTTATTTTTAAAAATTTTTATTAATTACACTTCATTCACTTTATATCCCCCCTGTAGCTCTCTCCCTCCTCCCCTCCCAATACCTCCATTCCTCCCCCTTCTCCACGCATGCCCCTCCCCAAGTCCACTGATAGGGGAAGTCTTTTTTTCCTTCCTTCTAATCCTAGTCTATTAGGTCTCATCAGGAGTGGCTGTATTGTTTTCCTTTGTGGCCTGGTAAGGCTTCACCACCCTCAGGGGTTGGTGATCAAAGAGCAGGCCAATCAGTTCATACCAGAGACAGTCCCTGTTCCCATTACTAGGAAACCTACTTGGACACTGAGCTGCCATGGGCTACATCTGTGCAGGGGTTCTAGGTTGTAGGTCCTTGGTTGGAGTATCAGTCTCAGAAAAGACCCCTAAGCCCAGACTTTTTGGTTCTGTTGCTCTCTTGTGGAGCTCCTGCCCCCTCCAATTCTTTCTATCTCCCCCTTCTTTCATAATAGTCCCTTCACTCTTCCCAAAGTTTGGCTATGAGTCTCAGCATCTACTTCGATACCCTGCTGGGTAGAGTCTTTCTGTGGTAGGTTCCTGTCCTGTTCCCTGTTTTCTCCCTCTTCCAATGTCCATCTCCTTTGTCTTTCTGAATGAGGATTGATCATCTTACCTAGGGACCTCCTTCTTGCTTAGGTTACTTTTGTAAGGGAGGAGGATATCCCCTATAAGGGGAGGAAGATAAAAAGTTCATAAAGACACTAGATTAGAAACCAAGGCGAAGAGGACAGTAAAAGATAGGAAGGCAAAGATGCAGGAAGGAACCAACAAGCATTTAAAGACATGGAGCCCAAGTGGAATCAGCTATCATCTCTTACAGCCAAAGATTTCTTGCCTGGTTTCTACTCTACTGAGAACAAATACCACAGACCAAAGCTGAACCAATGACTACAAAGAGAACCTGGCATATAGAAGCACGTAAAAAGAAAGAGGTAGTGTATTATGGAATGAATGGGAGAGAAGTCAGAGTAGCATCCAGAAGAAACCATATCAAATGTGGATCAGTTATTGCAATGTGTGTGGTTTTATGTTTGTCCTGGAGCTTGCCCTGAGGCAGGCTTGAATAACATATTTAACTTTCTTGCAGACTGGTGTTCATTTTTTTTATTTATTCAAAGTACAGAAAGGTTAATTATGCTTATGACTGTGGTTGGAAAACAATTCTTAGAAAATGCTTTGGTAACAACAGGTTGGCAGTATATGAAAACCATCTGCTTCCCACAAATGTTAAGGTAAACGTTCAAACTTGTGGGGTTAGCAGTTACAGATTGTAATATAGTTTAGGGGAGTGAAAATACATTCTGTGTTGATGTTGACTTTCTGAATCTTCTTGACACCCAGCCTAAAAGATGAACCATGTTATAAGAAGAGTGGCCTCTGGGCATATCAAAACTTTAAGTCATCATTGCTTGCACGTATTAAGGCTAACAGAACAAGAACATCACTCAAGGGAATACAGTATTTATACTGAATGTCTACTAAGTAAATTAAGCTGCTCTGGTTTGCTCTTGCCCTGACCTACTAATGGGAACAGGATCATAGAGGGAGGATTTGTTTCCTATAAAAATATTCAGTTTATTCTACAAAGGAACATAAAATGCTGCTCCCTGACCCCATGGCGTGAGCTGCTCTTGGGGGCTGTGACTGTCTTGGTACCAGCTGCTTTGTCATAGATCTATCCTTTCCTCCTCCCTGGACTGCAGGGATCCTTATCTGCCTGCCTCCACTCTGAAGGGCAGGGAGAGATGGAAATGGCTAATGTTCTCCAGGCTTAGCAAATGCTGCAAGGGAAGCTAATCAATCACTTACGGGTGCTTCTCAAAGAGACAAAAAAAAAAAAAAAGAAAATCACCCAGCTGAAACTGAGAGAGAGTATTTGAAGTAGCAAGAAATTCAGAATTATGAACGGCAGGGAGAAGTGGACACAAATCACATTTGCTAATGGAAGTGAAAAAATCTAATTAGTCCCTTGTGCTTCCAGCTTGCATAGCAACTCCTTGTTATGCTTCAACCCTGGGGTGGCTTGTGGCCATTAAATATTGAGGAATGGCCACTAAGATACCTGTGGTACATCCAGCACAGATCCAGGAACAGCCCTGAAGTGAAGAATGAATGACAGACGGACAGATGGACACACAAAAAGCTGCAGTCGGATGGACTGGGCCCTCTAATGGAGAAACCACAGCACACCAGAAACTCGGCATGTTTATTGAATAAGAATTACTGCACACAGCCAAATGAAGAGGCAAGGTCTGGGTTATACAGACAAACAAAGACACAGATTTACGGTATGCAGCTGGATCAAGGAAGAAAAAAAATTACTTAATCCTGGTAGGAATAGTATCCACAGAAGAGAAGTTTTCAGGTTGTAAATATTTGCCGGAAGAGAGCTATGGTGTACATTTTCTGCACACACTATCAACCACCACACATGGGCCAGAATAGCTATTTTTTGCCAGTTCTTTCTAGGCCTGAGACTACAGGACCAGAGCAATGTCAACAGCACATATCCATCCACTCCCTTGAGCTTCTACACACACACACACACACACACACACACATACACACACACAAAGCTTTAGGTAACCCTTGATCTATATGTGCTTAACTTTTTTGACACACATCCTCATCTTACCTGAGCATTTTTAATGTTTCCAGTAAAATCTGGACAGATAAGAAAACAATTGTTCTTCTCATCTTAGTTTATATGAATGAAGATAATGTAGGATAAGAATGGTTATAAATAAGGGCTCAAATGAGAAAAAAAATTATATTCCAGACAGAACGTGATAGAATCAAGAGCCCAAAACACAGAATCAGAGATTTATTTGAATATAGACTACAGACATGATTCTATATACTTGACCTTGTGCTGGGCATTTAAACTCCACAAATATTAGAGTTCCTGTAATTGAAAACTCAACATGACTGGACTATGCTCCTCAGAGGATTTCTGTTAGAAAGAGACAGCTATCAACGCAGATGGCACTTACCTATTCATTCCCTCTTTGTTCATAAAGTTGAATTTTAGTTATTCATTCTCACCATGACTTACTTGATCAGGTAAAAGATATCCTTCTACGTCTAAGAGGATATTCCTGACCACTGTGTAAGCCAAATGTTTCCTCTGGCAGAATCTAGCTTGGGCATGGGTATGTGACTACTTTCAGAGCAAAGTCTAGTGTATGGTGAAATCTTTGGCAAAAAGAGACCTCTAGAAAAGCAGATTGTTCACTCTTGTATAGAGCACTGTAAAAACCATTCTTACTTTCATTCCTCAGGATTGTGTAAGCAAAATGCAATACCTAGCTCTGTAAGAATCCTAAAAACAAAGCTCAGAATATTTCAGAGAAGTCAAGATAATCTGTTGATTTTATAATAGCATGAGTCTATGAATTAGCCAAAGAACCAACTTCCCTCTGATGAATTATGATGATTAAGCCATTCATTTGTCTTTACAGTGTAGTAGTTAGGAATTCTCTTTGCTAAAACCCATAAATCAAATAAATTATATTCCTAGATGCAACATTCTAGATACAGAATGAAGTAGAGGCAAAGAGGACTTATATCAAAAGGGAATCCTCCTTCAAATTGTGTTAGTCCTAGACTATGCCAAAGCAACCTGTCCATTCTTACCATTTGGAAGATGTGATGAACCCATTCTGGGAAGAATAACACCAGCTAAAAAGACCCCAAGTTATCATGAAGTCCACGTGAGAAATGATGGCCCACCCCAGGTACACCAAGACTCTGCGTGAAATGACTGATTTGCATTTGTCAGACATGAACTCTAAATAAGTACAGTTACAATGATTTAAACAAGCAGACACTAAAATAAAAAATGCTGCAAGAGTGCTAGATCATAGGAAAATTAAATGAAATCTCTACAGCTCAATATGCAGTCATCTACATTAAAAATCTGAAATCTGGCAGCATGGACCCGGGATCTCAACACTTGTAAAATTGAGGCAGGAGCTTTGTTTTCAGCTCAAGGACAACCTTGGCTAATAGTGATCTCTAGCCAAAAATCAGAAATTAATAATAGTAATCTTATATGAAACAACAATTTCATATGTACTAGGAAATAGGTTAATAGAAAGTACTGAAACCAAAAAATAAAAGGCAATATTTCAGCTGATTCTGGACCATTGGATTCTTCTGACACTGCAAGATGGTTTATATTAATAAATGCACAAAACCTTCTTTTACACTATTAAATATACTCCTTAAAATAAAATTATTTTTATTCATATCCTATTGCTTTCTTCCCAATACTTTACTGTTTATGCCAAGCTATATAAGACACCCATATTACATTGCACAAAACATCACTGTTTTTATTTTGCAAGACAATATTCATTTAAGTTTATCTACTTATGACCTTTTTCTACTGTCTTTAATTTTACATTTTTTTCCTAATGGAGGAAAGATTTATTTGGCTCAGTTAAAAGTGGCAGAGACACTCCATGGGCTATTGTTCTCTGCCTTTAACTTGGAGTGGATTTCTATCTCCATTTGCTGCAGAAAGAAGCTTTACCCACTTATCTTTGGGTGTATGGATACATTTTTACATTTTTAGATTGGTGTTAGAGATTATGCTGTTTTAGGAAAGTGGAAGTTGTAGGTGCCCCCCCCCCAGGTTTGGTAAACTTACCTGCCAAGGATAATTGGCTATGTTTACAGTACCAGGCTTGAATACCCTCCTACTGTGTTGCCCTTAAGGCCAAGAAAGAGGACTGATTTTAAGAGCCAGGGGCCCTGGGCATCTGTTTGAAAACAGTGTATTTTGTATATGACAGGAAATATGCACCAATCAAATCTTTAAAATATGATTGCCTGAAGAATGCCTGAATACTGACTCTACCTACTTAGAAAGTCTAGTCTAGTGAGTTGTTGAGATTAAAGAATGCGTCACGGTGATTCTCATGTCTTTCTTTTGGAATTTTGTTGCTTTCATTCTTTTCTTCTATAAACCATTCTGGACAATAATCCTTCAGACAGAAGTTCCTCTTTTTTTCTGTTTTTGTTTTGTTGTTGTTGTTCATATGAATTCCACTGAATCTAATGGTAAGTGTTTCACCCTGGACCCACCTCAAAGCCATTTAATAGGACTAGAATGAAGGGCTCATTATGTCTGGCCGGCCTGGACTAATGAAAGTACATGATTTCTACAGATAGTTCACTGGAACTATATATGTATGTATGTATATATATATACATATATATATGAAGCACAGTATATATATATATATATATATATATATACATATGTATGTATATATGTATACTGTGCTTCATTTTCTTCATTTATTAAATAAAGTACTCACTTGGCTGTTGTAATCAAATAGATGAAGAACTCCCAAGATGTTTAGAAATGTTCTGTAAACAGTAGCAATTATTAATTATACTAATCCACATCTCTCAGCTTTGAGAACATTGGCACAGAGAGGTTACAGCTTGACTTTGGGCACATATTTGAACTCATCAACGTAGAGACTATAACAACTAGGAGAGCCTGGAGCCCCACAAACATCATTTAAAATCTGAGAGTTATGCACGTGACTTATCAAGGATGACTCTGTGCCCTTGAAGAGATAAAGGCTCACTTTATCTGCGCTTAGAGACAATTGTATGGTAATCATAATATCTTGTGCTGCACGGTGCTTTTGTTTTTCAAAGTGTTTCCCAACAATTACATCATTTTACTTTTAAATATCCCTATGAGTCAGGGAAGACATTATCACCATTAATTGCTGTTCTTATTATTGACTTTTTTTAATAAAAATGTTCTGCTTGTTATGAGCAAATATAGTCATTCCCATTTTTAAGCTGTTTCAAATTCATTTTTCAGTGAATCCTGGTGCCCAGCTTTCTCTGACAAGAGTGGCTTTATCCAAATTGGAAATGACAAACTTCCTTGACAAATGCACAGCAAGATGGCTTAGGCAGAAAGCCATTCAAGAGCAAGAAAGCTGGAAAATACATTTTTTTCACATGCAAACAAATGAATTATAAAATCCTCATTTCCTAACTCTAAACTTTTGCAGTAGCTAAAGTCATCAGGCTGATAGGCTCTGTGAACTAGCTAACTCCACAAATTAGCATCTGTTCACATGGATCCCAGGCAGCTGCCAAATTCATGTACTTGTCAGTGTAAACAGAACCAACAGAGAGCCCAGGCCTCATGGAATCTTGAAATCTGTGGCATCCAGCGGCATGAAAACAAGTGCTTGCCTCCTCTTCTCATCGTGCACAATAGAATCTGAGACTGAAAGGAGAGAATTTGGGTACATTTTGAAGCCCCAGATTCTACCACTCAGCTCTGCCACTGTCTCAATTTAGAAAATCACATTCCCTCTCAAAGCCTCATTAGCTCTACAGAGTCAAGAAACAATGGATTCTAAGGAGAACACAGATAGGTGTGAATAATATCAAAGTACACGGTTAATTTTCTGTGTGCTTATTACATTACTGAAATATATTATATTTAAAGATTTTTAAATAATGCCAACATATGAAAAGACCTTATATATCAGTTGGTGCATACCAGGATGCCAGTAATTATTATTAAAGCAAAATAAGCAATTGTGTATATATATATATTATATATCTTAAAGATTAACATATGTAGATTATACATGTAATTATGATATATATATATGACTATAATTAAAACAAGAGTTCTTAAAAAGAAATACAATTGTATAATATATAATGTGCCTCAAATGTTATATACTGTGTATTATTTAGGCTTCTAGAATAAATTTCCCCACTTTAAAATGAGAGCCACTCTGTGAAGGGAAGAGATAGGACCATTCTCTTGTGTCCCACAGGTTAATTAGGGGTCATTTGTGTAACACTCAGTAATATAACAGGCATAGTCTCTGCCCTGAACATAAAGAAAAGCAAAGAACTGCTTCTCCATTGGGAAAGAACCTAGACAAGGCATTTTGGAAATACACAGCAGACTCCACCCAACTTAGACTCAAAAAAACTTTTGCCAAGATGAGAAAGCAGAGGACAGCATTAAGGCAGCAGATCACTGAAGGTGAAAGGTACGCCTGGGCCACCGACTGCAGGAGAGAAAATCCTCACCTGATAACATAACATAAGGAGTCCTGTGTTGAAGGTTCTAACATGAGATAAAAGCAGTCCACGTGGTCAAGGTAAAACTCAATAGCAGTCTCCTTTTCTAAGAAGTCAGTGGGCATCCCAGGCAACCTGTGATTGATATAAAAATAAATAAATTAATAAAAAAAAGAAAGAAAACATCATTACCTTGAAGTCATCACGATATTTCCCTAAGTTTTCTTCTAGATGTGTTTGGTTTTGTGATTGCTTTCAGGTCTTTGAGGTTTGTTTGGGTTCAGGTTCATTTACTTTATTGTATGTATCTGTTTGCTCCAGCAACATTTGTTAAATGACAACTGGCTTAGTAAAATCTATTTGTTGAAATAAAAAAAATAAAAAAAGAAGAAGTCAGTGGGCACAGGCTCAAAATTAAAGCGAAGAAGGCTCAGTCACTCACAGGCCTCAGAGAGAAACACTGCTGAATGTATCCAAATGAATGGATTCCACAGCCTAACAGTTTCCTGGGAAGTCTGACTTCACCATCTGACAAACCGTCAACAGTGGTGTTTCGTTGCAGGTTACTGTTAATACCCAGGCCTTGTTTTCACCACTGTTGTGTTGGGGTGGCCATAAACCGACTCACTCTCTTTCTTTTCTTCTTAATTTTTAATTGGCATGAAAACATGGGTTTCGGTGTGCCGTTTTCATGGATGCCCATTATCTCCATTGTTCACATCCTCCTCATTACCTCTTCAGTCCCACTAGTCTCCTCTCTTTTCCCAAGTGGTCTTATTTTCCACTCTCATGTCAGTTTTTGAAATTTAGATTCTGCATGTGAAAGAAAATGTGATGTTTGCCATTCTAAGTCAAATTTATTTCATTTAACATGATGATCGCTAGTTTGATCCACTTCCATGGAAACAGAGTGATTTCATTCTTCTTTATGGTTGAATAAAACTCCATTGTGTACATATACCACATTTTCCTAGTCTTCTTTTCAACCAAGAATACGTGATTAAGGTTTTAACGAAAGCTTGCTTTGCTGACACTTTCTGCCATCTGATTTTAAGTGTTTATCATCAAGGCTGATTTTATCATCAGGCAATAACTATTTATGAAAGAAAATCTCCTGCAAAATGATACCCTGTGGAAATAGAAATTGGAGCTTTCTTACAAAAATCAAGTAGCAAAATGATTTAGCTCTTGGTTTACTCCAGCCTCGGCTGTGCTTTGCATGTGAAATGAGCTCTGCTTCGAATGTAGCAGATTCTTCTTGTTTGGGTCGTGTTTCTAATCGAGACACATATATTTTCCCTCGATTGCAGGAAAACAAATTGGCAGTGGCATATTGCTTTGGTATTTCAACCATTTGCTAGATTTCCATCCCTCCAAAATATCTTAAACAGAAGCGTAAAGTATGAGCAAGCCAAACTAGAGAGCTCAGTGTTTATAAGCCTATTTGAGTCTTATAAAGATTTGATCAGAAAATATGCCAATTGATACACAATAATGTTTTACAACAGCAGTTGTCTTAGTCTATAAAATGTATTACAATTCTAAAGGGATTTCTACTTTGTCTGTAGACTTTTCTGTTTTACCGCCACCGAGTGGTCTAGATTAGAACTGGCAACATCTTTGCTGTTGATTTAAGCAGAGGAAAAGAGAACATTTTTTCTTTTTAATTGTTGGATGCAAATAAGCAATGTTGAGAGGAAGTTCCCTTTCCTTCCAAGTTCATCCTGTGAGCCTCACCTGATCATTTTTCTTCCCAACCCAAAAAGCATAGGCACATGCATGAAAATACATATGGACACATACATACATAAAACATAGAGCCATTTGAATGTATTAGACCAGTATATGAATGATCACCTACAACATCAAGTGGACATTCTGTCTTTGAGTAGTTCAGTTTTTCTGGTTTTCAGTTTTGGTAAAGGATATTTTGTTTGTGTTTTCTTCTGTCTGTTTTTATTTTGCTTCTGGTTTTTGAGATAGTCTTATCTTGCTGTGGCCCAGGCTGACTCCACATTCTACATTCTTCCCTCAGTTTACCCATCTGTAAAGGAGGCTTACTGAAAATGTGTTAGTCCTCTTTGTTTTGATGAACCTTGTCTGTCCAGTCCTTAGATGACACTCCTGGTATTTTAACATGACTGCATATTAGAAGCAAAACTATATTTTCAACACATTTATATATTAAAGGCATAGCCCAAAGAATCTCAAAATCTAGCTATGCAGATGAGGAGACTTAAGAAGGAAAGTTTAGTTAATGTGAGGCCACCATATTAACTAGAGTCTCATCCATTATGACTAATGTTCTTTAAGAAGAGAACATTTGAACTGAGACACACCAGTGACACGAACACACAGTAAGGTGGCTATATGCAGGACAGAGAAAAAGAAATCAAGTTTAGCCATACCTTGAGCTTGGACTTCCAGCTTCCAGAAATGTAGCAAAAAATCTCAATTTATGCCACATGGTATGTGGGCCATTGTTAGGGCATTCCTGTTAATATGAGATACACAAATGGCAAATGATGTGTGAAGTGTGTATTTATAATTGTGCCTCTGGTATCTTATTAAACAGCTTGTGCTCTTGTGGAGCTCCTGTCACCTTCAGGTCCCTTTCTCGTTCCTCCCACTTTTCCACAAGACTCCCTCTACATCGCCCAATGTTTGGCTGTGGGTCTCAATATCTGTTTTGAACCACTGTTGGGTAGAGCCTCTCAGAGGACAACTCTGACAGGTTCCTGACTACAAGCTTAAATTGTCAGGAGTTGGTAATCTCCAATAAGGTGGGTCTTTGGTCAAGCCAGGCATTAGATGGGCATTCCCTCAGTCTTTGCTCTGTCTGTTCTATCTTTATCCCTGAACATCTTGTAGGCATGATAAATTTTGGGTCAAAGTTTTGTGGGTGGGTTTGTGTTCCTCTCCCTCTATTAGGGGACTAATCTAGTTAGAGGGTGTCCTCTTCAGTCTCTATGGAGGTGACAGGAGCTCCACAAGGAGACCAACAGGGTCAACTAACCCGGGCCCAGAGCAGCTTCCTGAGACTGAAGCATCAACCAAGGACCATGTGCAAACTAAACCTAGGCCCCCTACAAAGATGTAGCAGATTGACGTCTTAGGCTTCATGACGGTCCTCTAGTAAGATAAGTGGGGACTGCATTGGATACAGACTCACTTGCCAGCTTTTTGATCACTTCATCCTGACAGAACTGCCTTGCCAGGCTACAGGAGAAGAGGACACATTCAGTTTTGATGCAACTTGATGAGCTGGGGTGGGTGGAAAAGGGAGATCTACTTTCCTGAAGAAAAGAGGAGGGAGGCTGGAACGTAAGGTGGGAGGCTGGCACTAAGAAATGAGGAGAGATGGGGCTACAACAGGGGTGTAAAGTGAATGGAAATTAAAAATTAATAAATAGCAATAACACTGAAAAAAGAGTTTGTGACATGAAATTGTCTGAATCTCCAATGCAAAGAGCCAATAAGCACACAGTAAGGTAGTTATAATACAAGACAGAAAAGGAAAGTCAAGTCTGTTTATATCTTGGACTTCCAGCTTCCAGAACTGTAGTAAAAATCTGTACTTATGCCACATGGTTTATGGAACATTGTTATGGCATCCCTGTTAATATGATATAAACAAATGTCAAATGATATATGAAGTGTGTATTTAGAATTATGCAACTGATAATTTATTAAAGAGTTTGTGACATGAAATTGTCTGAATCTCTAATGCAAAGAGGCAAAACCTGAAGGAAATTGAATACTAAAAATTTCAGCTATGTGTCTGTATTCATGGACATTCATGTCTACATTTACATGTTATATACCTCATATTCATACTTATATGTTTGCATAAGCAAACATACAGGCATATTCATATGCAACACATATATACAACAGCCTTGAGACTAAAGCCAAATCAAGTTCAAATTCAGGTTACAACACAAACAAGTAGTATGGCCTAGGTAAGATACCTACTTTTATAAGATCACCTGACTTTATTTTATGATAAAATAGAGAGTAACCAATAATAATGGTCAGTGAAGCAATATATAAAGCATTAAAAGGGTAGCACTTTTGTTGTTGTTGTTTGTTTCCAAGAAAGGGTTTCTCTGTGTAGCCTTGGCTGTCCTGGACTTGCTTTGTAGACCAGGCTGGCCTTGAACTCACAGTGATCTGCCTGTCTCTGCCTCCCTTAGTGCTGAGATTAAAGGCATGTGCCACCAAGCCTGGCAGAGATATCTCTTTGTCTTTAGCCCATACTTGTTTCTTAGACCGTGGAGAGAAAGCTCTTCCTTCTCTATCCTTTTCTAAACATTGCACAGTCACAGTCCCCCAAGGAAGAATAGTTAACGCTTATCAGCAAACATGGTGTTATGATTAATACTGCCTCTCCACAAATGACAGAATCAACAACCACATTAGAAGTAAACCTATCAGCATGTCTATGGAAGAATTTTTAGATTAGGTCATTAGAGATGAGAAGGTCAAACTTAAATGTAGGCTAGGCAAAAATTACTGTGACCAGCATGTGGATCTCTGTCTCCTGACTGCCAGTATAATGTGACCATCTGCCTGAACTCTTGCGACCATGTCATTATGTCTTCCATGATGCACACTGTCCTCAAACTGAGAGAACCTTTCTTCTCGTTAACTTGACTCTCTCAGGCGTTCTGTCACAGCGACACAAGAAGTAGCATCTCCATATGACCAATGCCAGGTCCTGTGTGGGTGAGGGAACAACGACACAGTCTTAAAGGTAACATCCCCTTTCAGTATTATATACTGCATATGTTTGCATCTCTGTTTGCATAAAACCATATCACAAAGAAGTCTGTTCTTTAGAGTTGACTGTACCCTAGGTATGAGCTCAGTTTTAAGGAGATAAGAAGGGTGCTAGATTTATTTTTATCTGAATTGTGAGCTTTAGTATTTGTTGAACGGTGACCAAGACACTGGTGGTACTGAAAATCAAACTCCCATTCTCAAAAGAATACAGAAATCCCTATGGTAAGACTTACTGTCCCAGCAAGAATACTGGGTTAAGTGAGAGAGAGAAAGAGAGAGGGAGAGAAAGAGAGAGAGGGACTCAGTCACATGTGCTGAGCACACAAACAGAACAGTCTATGCTGCTGAAGCTGCATGGGTCCCCATAGAAGCACTGGCCCTCAGCCAACACAGCAATGCTGGGAGCCCTTTGAACAGTAATTGAAGTACTACAACAAATGGCTCACACTTCTGGGAGCTAGTTCCTAGGAGCTAGGAATTCTAAATGACTTGCAGTGCTCTGGCCAGTCCATCAAAATGAAGAATGCCAGTAGTGTGTCAACTGAAATAAAAAGGCCTTACCCAGACAATAGAGAAGACAACTATGCCTCTTTATTTCCTTTCTTAGTCACATTTTCTGAAGGCCTTCAGAGAAGGACCTCAATTAGAACTGATGCATCTGATAACAAAGACATTTTATTTTTTAAATCCACTGTAACCCACTGGGTAGTTGACACATTCTCACCAATACATCACTGCTGTACTTTTGTAGATTTTTGCTTCCTCTCTTGAGGATTTCAAGAACACCATCTGAGGATAGTATTGTCTTGCCAGTCTCAGAAGAGGGAGATCTCAAGGAGAATATTGGTTACCTGCCAAGCACGCTATTGTCCAAAGTTCTCAGAATACCAAACCTTTGGTAATGACCACAGAGCTGCCTTCCTTATTAACGTCCCCAGTATGGAGGACACACTGGGCCTCATACCAAAGTAGAAGAACATGCCATCACTTCCCTGTTGAGTGACACTTCATCACCTACTCTCCAAATGAGTATTGTATATGTCACTGTATCTCACAGTCTCCCACATATTTTTCATAATTATACCCTGAGACACAGAGTTTATATAAACATTGCTTTCTTATCCTACTTCAGCCTTAGTCCTACTCACATAAAGTTACTGTGCTCTTTCCCTCCAGCAACTTTTCACCATTCGTGAGGGGAAAGAATAAATTCTCTCCCAAATTCACTCATTAAGTGTTACATACCAGCAGGTATATGTTCAGCAGGTATATGTACATCCCAGGTTCTAATCATACTCATATTTCCCCTTCTACTTCTGAACTCCACCCGCTAGGTTTTCTTTATGTATATTGATAACTGACAGATTAATAGATGGCATATAGGAATAGAAGGTGGGTAGATGGGTGAAAAGGGATGGAAGCTAGGTAGACAAGCATAGAGCACAGGCATGGTTTACTAAGAGGGGACTCTATTCCAACTGTGTTATAAATACCCCATCTTCTAATCATGCACTTGATGCCAAACTCCTTTACCTGCCTGTACTCTGCACACATGCCCAGCTCCAAACAACTCAGCTAATCACCTCATATCTTACCTGTACTGGATTACAAGTACATTCCACTCTGAGTAATATAATAGGCTTTTTCTCCCTTATCAAAAAATCAAACTTAGGTAGTTTCTTCTCCAATATATTCCCAAAGTAGCCAAAGCCAATCACCCTGAACTGATTTTGGATAAATGCTCAGCAAGGCAAAACTGAATTCTCCTGTGAACTTCTAAGAAGACTCCTCCCACCCACCAGTTTACACCTATAACAATTAGGCATATGAATATAATCTGACGCATTACGGGAAGGACATGCACTATGGAATATGATATTCTTACCTCATCTATGAACCAAACTCCGCCTCTTGAATCCCATTAAAAGAAATTATAAACAATAATCAAGATTCTTGAAGATCTTCACATTTGTGACCCACTGTCAATCTTGGCAATGTGGTTCTCACCTACACTATTGATTTTATTTTACATAAACTGTTCTTCCCCCTTTGCAAATATGTGTAAGTCATTTTGCCAATCCTTTGAATAAAAGGTCAAGAACCCAAGCTGCTACCACTACTAACAGGGAGGGGAGGAAGGAGGAGGGGGGAGAAAGAGAGAGAAAGAGTGGAACATGTAAGCAAGAAAGTAAAATGTTTGCAAAATAGTTGGGACGCACCAGATTCTCAAATTTAGCTAACAAGTTGTACAACAATGCCACTGCTATCAAGGACAACTTAAAAATAGAGAAACTCGCGGGACAAGAAGGCGGCGCCAAGAGAAAGCAACTTCTGAACTGCAGAACAACATTTTCGGTACAGCGACCAAGGGACTGAAATGTGGGCCCTAAAACAACAGCGATCCAGTTTCCCAGGTGAGAGGAAACCCCAAGGTGCAGAAACCGGCCCAGTCCACTCCCAGGACACCCAGCCAGAACCCGGAAGAGATCCCCCGTGGTGGGGGCACTCAGCCAGTCAGCAGGTCACCAGACCAGTATATCACACGCCTGCGTGTCCTGATCACCTTCCCAGGCTGAACGGTGGGCACAAAAAAAACACCGTTTTTCAGAGTCCCAGTCACGAGAAAAACCCACTGGGAAGGAAAGAGACAGGACTGACCTAGGTCACCCAGCCTTCCCAGGGAAAAGATCTCTCAAAATCAGAACAGGAGGCTCGCACATGCCATCTCTGAACTAGCCGCCACCCCTGAGCACAGAGACATGCTGTGCGCCCAACTCTCCATCACAAAAGAACCATGTGCCCCAGAGCATCAGAGCCTGGGGTGCCCAGTCAGGAAAAAACCCCACAGGAAAGGAAGCAAACAGGGACTGAGTTAGGGCACCCAGGGTCTCCCTGGAAAAGGTCCCCTAGATCGGCGGGCGCTCGAGGTCAGCCCACAGACCTGCTGGAGCACCAGCTACACATCGCAGACAGATCTGTGTGACCCAGAGCACCAGACCCTGGGTTTCCCTGTCCCCAAATTGGTCAATTGAGGGGCTGTGGAACCCAAAACAACCATATGAGGAGCCCGGGGAGAAGGGGCACAAAACCTGATCTGAGTCCAATAGGACTCAAGTCAACTGTGGTCATCTCCATGGAATTCTCCTGGGGAATCGATTCCGGGCACTTCCTCCCAATGAACGGAAGCAGCGGCGGATGTTGCCAAGCCTGCAGCAGAGGAAGCAGGGGGAGATACCACAGCCAGCAGGAAGGCAGCATCAGAGGTACCCCAACCAGCACAGAAGCAGAGGAGGCAGCCGGCAGTGCACACAGCAACTTGCAAGGAGCACAGGCGGCACAATCCAAGCACAGATCTCGGCATTCCCCCACAGCCTTGTCTGAGGGGGTAGCGGCTGAGGAAGTAGATAGAGCTTCCCAACTCAGGGAGCAGAGTGCAGCGTGCTGGGCTTCCAGTTTCCAGTACAGAACTCACAGCCGGCTCAGAGAGTCCACACCAGAATACATGTCCCGCCCACAGCACAAGCTGGAGACCTCAGAGTCCAGCCTGCTGAGCCTGCCTCAAACTGTAGACCACCGGGTATTCAGGAAACATGCTCAGGAACAACTGAAGCAACAACACACACTCTCAAACCTCTGGTCCCCACTGATCTTCCTGAAGAATTCTACAGACAACAGAGTAAGACAGTTCCAGTCCAAAGGTCAGTCTTGAGGAAGAAACAGTGAAGATTGTATATAAGCAACGACGAAAGGTTTATGTAAAAACTCACCCAACAAAAAAACAGGACACAATGGCACCACCAGAAACACCGAAAACTAATGGATATTTTAATTCAGCAGAAACTCAGGAAAATGATTTTAAACCTATGGTTATCCAGTTAACTCAAGAACAAAAAGAGGAAATGAACAGAGCTCTCAAAGAAATTCAAAAGGATATAATGGCCCATATAGAGGAACAAGTAAAGACATATAGAGAGGACACGAAAACAGAAATAGGAGACACCTTCAATCAGATGAAGGAAATGGTGCAAAGCATGAAAACAGAATTAGAATCTACAAAGAAAACCCAAACAGAGAAAGACCTGGAACTGGAGAACTTAGAGAAAAGATCAGGAACCACAAAGGTAAGCATCACCAATAGAGTACAAGAGCTGGAAGAGAAAAATCTCGAGAGCTGAAGTTACACTTGCTGAAATGGATTCCTCACTCAAGGAAAAAATAAAATCGGAAAAGTTCCAAACACAAAACATCCAAGAAATCAAGGACACCATGAAAAGACGAAACCTAAGAATAATTGGAATAGATGAAAAAGAAGACTCCAGGCTCCAAGGACTGGAAAATATTTTTAAGAAAATCATAGAAGAAAATTTCCCTTATTTAAAGAAAGAGATGTCCATAAACATACAAGAAGCCTACAGAACACCAAATAGACTAGATCAGAAAAGAAATACTTCATGTCACAACATACTCAAAACACTAAACCTACAAAACAAAGAAAAAATATTAAAGGGAGCAAGGGAAAAAGGTCAAGTAAGATATGAAGGGAGACCTATCAGAATCACACTACACTACTCATCAGAAACTATGAAAGCTAGAAGGGCCTGGGCAGAGGTCACGCAGTCTTTAAGGGAATACAGATGCCAACCAAGACTACTATACCCAGCAAAGCTTTCAATCAACATAGATGGAAAAAACAAAATATTCCATGAAAAAACTAAATTTAAGCAATATCTACACAACAATACAGCCCTACAGAAGGTACTGGAAGGAAAACATCAGTCCAACAAAAACGACTATACCAAAGAAAATATAGGATACAGACAATCTCCCAGCAAAAATTAAAAGAGGGAAAAAAGCAATGAATCATAGTAAGACCACCAACTCCATAATAAAAGGAACTAACAGTCATTGGTCACTATTATCCATCAACATCAATGGACTCAACTCTCCAATAAAAAGACACAACTAACAGAATGGTTGCAGAAACAGGACCCAATATTCTGCTACATCCAAGAAACACACCTATGCAACAAAGATACACACTACCTCAGAGTAAAAGGTTGGAAAACCATTTTCCAAGCAAATGGACTCAGAAAACAAGCAGGGGTAGCAATCCTAGTATCTAATAAAATAGACTTTCAACCAAAGTTAATCAAGAAAGATGA
>CM053754.1:34601898-34645010 GCA_028658305.1 Pachyuromys duprasi
GGATGCAAAGTACCTAACCTGTGATTGATACAAAAATAAATTAATTTAAAAAAAGAAAAAAAAAAGGAAATATAACCAACCCTTTGGCAGAGTGCAGGGAATCATATGAAATCATATGAAAGAAGGGAGAGTTTGTATGACCTAGAGAGTTCAGGAGCCCTGAATGGTCCAAATATATCAGGGCACAAGGTTCTTTTATGAGACTGTCTCTCCAACCAAGGATCATGTATGATTATAACCTAGAACCCCTGCTTGTATGTAGCAAAAGGTAGCTCAGTTCCCAAGTGGGTACAATAGTAAGGGGAACAGGGTCTATTTTGGACATGAACTCAATGGCTGTCTCTTTGACCTCCCTGCCCCCCCCCAAGGGAGGAGCAGCCATGCTAGGCCACAGAAGAGGACATTGCAGCCATTCCTGACGAGATCTGATAAGCTAGATTTAGATAGAAGGGGAGGAGGTCCTCCCCATCAGTGGACTTGGAAAGGTGCAGGGAGGAGATGAGGGAGGGAAGGGAGGGAGAGAGAATGCGGGAAGGGGCTAAGGCTGGGATACAATGTACATAACCTGTGATTAATATAAAATAAAAGTGAAAAAATAGAGAAACTGAGACTCAGGGTCACTAGGCGATTAGTTCATAGAATTTGATTCCTAAATTATCTTTTTCTGACTCCAGAGTCCAGGCACTTTTGATTAAAGCATGTAAACTCTACATGTTATCACATATAAAAGAAAAGTCTTTTGAGGTAATATAACAAAATATCACACATCAGAGGCTATGTGGATAGAGATGCATGTTTATATTGTATGCATGTTCTTTCTTCTCTAAACACTGTATTCTCTCTCATCATATTGTCTCAAGGAAGCTGGAAGATCGTGGATAAGGCTGAAGCTTGCAGCTGAGTCCAAAGGAGATGCCAGTTGTGTGTTGGCAAAGCCCATATCACACACAATGCACACCAATTTACACCCCTCTAGAAACAATAACTGGCAGATTACAGAAATAAGAAGGTAACTTTCTTTCAATATGTGCTGTGAACAGATAAAAACAGTAAACACCATTTCCTTCTTTTGAAAGTGATAAAAGGAACAGACTGAAAAAAAAATGCTACAGACCTATTAGAGACCTTCGGAACCACCTGCCCTTTCTCCAGAGCCTCAGTTCCTAAGACTATCACCACTGTTCAGCATTTTAACAGATGAAGTTGTAGAGAGTTATGTTCAGTCTAAAGTGCTGATTCTATTTAAATATTTTAAAATATAAAATCAAATAACTTTCCTGACATACTAGAGAAAAGGAAGCTTTCTGCTGTGCAGTTAATTCTCTGGATTGTTTTTTGTTACCTTTCCTCTGCCTCTTTCATTACACTTTGCAGTTTATAAACATAATGTTCTAAGAAGGAAGTATAATCAACCCAGTTCAACAGACATGACTAAGTTACAGTTGTACCACTTACTGTTGGTAAGACTTTAGACAAGTTATTCAACTTCCTGACAGGTTCATCTAACTGAGGCTACTGCATTTTAGAACCTCTGAATAGGGCTGTGAGCAACAATTTTATTTGATTTTGCACTGTATAGCTACTTCTAATACAAAAGTTGATTGGGTTTGATGTTATAGGACCTGTACTGGCCACACTAATTTTCGTTCTAGTGGGGGCAAACTAAGAAGTTCTAGGTTTCGAGTCTCTTTAATGGAAATGATATAAACCCATGAACTATGATTGCTGATTTTCTTTCCTATTGTTTAAGAGATGTAAAAAACACCAATTAATATTAGAGACAAAAATAAGTACAGCTGATGGACAGAGAATAGCTGATCTTACTCAGAAAAGGGAAATTCTTCTTTAAGTGCCTGACTTGCATTCTATGAGAACTTCCATTTGGCTAGAGTTGGCTCTAGTGGTTTGTTTACAATAGTGAGGCTTCTTGATTAATCCATTCTGAGAACGGCTTCCTTGTCATCATAATGTTATTGGGAGCCCACCAAAGAAGACCACTCAGATATAATCTGCAGCCAATTGAAAGTCTTTACTGCAGCTGGTTAAGACTATGCTCAGTTATTTGGGACCCAAGTATAGCACAGAATTTTTAGATAAAGTGGATATTAAAGGCAAAACCCACATCCTGTTGTTTCACTGGACCGCTGCAGCAGAAGGTTTTGCACAAGCAAGCAGTTTCAGAGGAGCTATGCTAAGCAGTTATCTGGAGGTTCTGCACAAGCAGGAAGTTTAACAAAAGCCAAGGTAAGTTAGTTGGGACATCTTAAGTTGACATTCCTAGAACTGAGCTTGGTAATTTCCCGTAAGATTCTTCATCAAGGATATCAAACAGAAAGGCCTCGATAAAGAACATGAAGGAGGCAAATGTAATGGCAGCAACCTTGTGCATGTACCAAATATATTTCTTAACATCTTTTAAGAACAATTTGTTCCCATATTTATGTATGTAATAAGTATTATCCAAGAAAAAAATCAGAGCCAGAAAAGCAAGGTTGTTTGTGTGAAGTAGTAACAGAACCATGCTAAGTGCAAATTAAGCTTCTGAGCTTGTTCAAGGTTGATTTGTGTGTTCATTCATCTATCAATACAAGTCCTAACCAAACCCTCAATATCTCCCACTGTAATATTGTATAGATATAGAATAGTGACAGAGGAAAAGAAGTCACACAAAGATGAGAGCCTAATCCACTATAATTTATTTCTTGTAAAGAGGAAAAATGTGGACTCATGCACACATAAGAGAAGAACATGTTTTGAACATTGAGTTTATCTACAAGTCAAGAAGGAAATGCCAGAATGACCTGCACACTGCCCGTAGCTAAGCTAAGAGGCACTTTATACTCTGACAGAATCAGCCCTGCCAACATGAACTGCTGACCTCCAGAGTTGGAAAGGACATATTTCTATTAGTGAATTTGCTCATTTTTTTTGCATTTTGATACTGCATATACAAAGTCTTCCCATCCAGTTAGCATGCTACAGTCCCCTTTCAGAGTTATGAGAGCACTTAGAGGAGGAAGGGGTTAACTAATCTCTGTTCAGGCCTAGAACCAGCCTGTCTCCTTTGTCTTATAATCTGAGGTCTCCATTAGTCATAAGACCATCATCTCCTGGGGAAAAGAAAGGGATGGGGAAAAAGTGGGAGAGAAAAAAGGAAAGGAGGGAGGAAGGAGGAGGGGAGAGGGAGAGAAAGAAAAAGGGAGAAAGCAAGGAAGGGAGAAGGAAGGAATGAAATCGCACAATCCACATTATTATTTTTTTTCCAATAAAGCTCAGTATTGATGTCTTCTCTGTTGGTCAAGGACTTCACTACAAATGTCTCATTTTTATAGATCTATGATTAAGCTGTTCAAAAAGCAGTTTTTATTGATTCCTGTTTATATACTCATTCTACTATTACTTATATGGACCGAAGTAAAGCATAGGAGCCCATTCTTCTCTTCCCACCTCTGTTTGATGGTAAATGGAAAGTCCTGACATTTGGGGAGGGGGCATTCATTGGTTCTCTTATTACAGCAATTCATCTTTCTTTGGGGGAAAAAGAGAAAGCTGAGTATTGGATGGAGACATTTCGGTGGAATCTTTCTCTGGTGACTCGTAATCTAAAGCTGCTGAATCCAGGGAAGGCGGTTTTAACCACAGTATTTAATCTTAGGGAGACATTTACTGCAGAGCCTCTTGTTTTGCCTTGTTTAATATAAACCACAGGAGAGGTGTTTCTTGGTTATGTCATTTCATAAAGCAGAGTGAGAGATGAAAATCCTTAGTCCTGCTTCAGAATAGCTGTATCCTGTGCAATGCTGCAGTAGATCTCAGCCGCAAAATATCACCAATAAAAACACTAATGATTCTAACGACAACAGGAACACTAACACTAATGATTATAATGACAACAACTAGAGTCCATGAAAAAGTTGAGAGAAGAGCTGACTATTCCTGGAGTCAGGCACACCTTGAATTTCCTTACACTTCTGACTTCCCAGATATATTCCCACAAGGATGGTGTCTTTGCTAATTTGACTCCCTCTTCTCTAAATCGGGAGACTGAATAATCCTCATAAAGTTGTTATGACTATTACATGGAGTGTTGATGGCAAAGTCTTAACATAGTTTCTAGTGCATAATAAATATTCACTGTTTTTTCTTTTCATTTTTACAGGTAAAAAGTCTATTGTCAGCCTATCATGTTTGAGGATGTTTTCAAGTGCTTGGTATGCAATATTGAATCATCGTTTCTCTCCACCTTACAGACAAAATAATTAAATGACAGCTCGTGCTCATGGGTTCAGAAGTGTCAAAGCAGAAGTTCCCTTGAATCATATATATATATATTTGATATATATATCAAATTTCATCTGAAAACAACCAAGTTAATTAAAGAGCCAAATAGATCCTGCCAAGGTCATCAATTGAAATTGGTCATTGTACAACCTATAAAGTCAATAAAAAGTCAAAGGACATAATTGACTGCCCCTTTCAGTTTTGCATCAGTTTAGAGTTTACATCCAACAGATTAAATATGCCCACATATAAATTTTAAAGAGAATCTGAATGTTCAAGGAAATGAATGGTGATTTTATATAAGGTAAATATTAATGAAGGTCCACCTCAAATTATCTTCAGCAAAAGTGAAGTTGGCTTGTACCTGTGTCTGAGATGGCTAAGTCCCATTTTAGGCACAGCTGAATCCAGGCTCTATGTTGCCCTCTGCTTTCCACTTGCTTTATTTTTAGCTCTGCTTCCCTCTGTTGAGCAGGTTTCCTGACAGAATATGTTGATACAAGCATGCACCAAAAATCTCAAGTCCCATTCTCATTGGTAGCTCCACCAGATGCTCTCTTGCTTTCCAAAGGCTGTTGATCAATAGTTGGCTCAGTCCTAGGAAGTTGTAGTGTTGAAGGAACAATTTAAGTGACAACCTCACAAAAATTACTTGGAAGGGGAAAAGCATCCCAAAGAAATGGTTGGATGGAAAAGTTATCCAGGAGGATGGAAAGTTATACTGAGTAATGCAAACTCCAGTGGGTGCTCTGTTCCTGTTTTTTTCAAACAGAAACTGCAGAGTCTGGAGTGAAAGATCTACCTTGAGAGCACAACATGAAAAACATGTGTCTCTAAGACTTATAATCTCTGACACAAGAGTAGAAGGGAGGCCATGTTCGAGCTGAGCAATGTGAAAACAGGACTGCAGATGGGAGAGGGAGTTGACCTTCTCTCATTCCCATGGCACTCTGGATCATGAGATAAGCCTGTGTCTCTTTCCCTCCAGAGTGAGGCTCTGAGGTAAGACCATCCTTCTCTGTCTGCAACTGGCAGCAGAAACATTGAAACTGCAAGTTCAGCAAATCTAGGAGCTGTAGATGGACCCTTGGATTTTGGAACTGAAACAACCAGGATACCATTTTGGAGTCAACTTAAAGTGTCACTACCCACATTTACAGTCTTTAAACTCAGTACAAAGAACCTAGAAAGCTGGGTTGGATGAACAAGTTACCCAAGAGGATTAAATACACTGAGGTATAGTAAGAAGTTGTGTAAATCAAACTCCAGTGGGTATACTAGTCTCTAGAGCAGTGGTTCTCAACCTGTGGGTTGTGACCTCCTTGGAAGTCAAAGAACCCTCTCACTGGGATCCCATATAAGATAGCCTGTATATCTTATGTTTGCATTAGGATTCATGACAGCAAAATTAGAGTTATGAAGTAGGAAAATAGTAATTTTGTTGTTGGGGGTCACTACAGCAACATATGGAACTGTATTAAAGGGTACAGAATTGGAAGGTTCATTGACAACCACTGCACTAGAGATTTCTTCACAGAGATATTGCAGGGTTTAAGCTGGAGTTCAGAGATCTACCTTGAGAATAAAATATGCAAATCTGAAGAGATATTTGAGGCATGAGCTGAGCTCCTTCTCATTCCTCTTGGGTTCCTGGTAATTTCTCAGCCCCCAAGCTTTATTTTCTCTCCTTTTAAAATAAATATAAAATGTTTCATTGACAGTTGTAAATAAGGCAATACCTATCCAGTCCAAATAAAGGATCTGGCCTAAAGATGACATTCAAGGTTATTATTAGAATTATATTACTTTGTTTTGCTGTTTTTATTCCTTTTGTAACAAAATTTCATGTAGCCCAGGCTGACCTGAAACAGATGGCCAAGAATGACCTTGGACTTCCGGTCCTCCTGTCCTCTGAATACTTGGCCTATAGACACTCACCATCACACCTGCTTCATAAGGTATTGGGAATAGAGCTTAGATCTTCTAACTGGGGACTGAACCCAGATCTTTAAGCATGCAAGGCAAGCACTCTATCAACTTTGTTATAACATCAGCAAGGGTTCTATTATTTAATGTCACCAAATCATCTTTTGGTGTGTTCGTCATTTTGTATCACTGTTCAGCAGGAAACAGTGTTGGAGTAAAGAAGTCTTATTACCCCAAACCATGCCACTCTGAGCGTGGGTTAGTCTAAAAATTCTGGCTCTGTGCAAGTTTCAATGTCTAAGTGGAAGGGCAGAGCAGCATTAGTCCACAGCAAGATGGGCTTCTGGGAAGGCTCGGGGATCCTTCAGCACAGACTTCAAAACATAACAGCTCCTTCCTGCCAGCAACCACACCCTGGGACACTTGGTTCCCTACTCCCATCCCCCAAGGACTGGTGAGGGGAAATCTGGTTCCAGCCCAGCAACAGCCTCTGCGTCCCTAGCGACCAGGTTGCAAGGGCCCAGCCAAGAGCAGGGCCCTGTGATTGGCTGGATTCCTAGCTCGAGCTCCTTGCCTACATTCCAGGTTGCTTTTTAGAGAGAATCATTCGCACCTCTGATCTTCCTGGGTAGGAAGCGCCACTTTGGCGGTAAGACTGCCTGCCCTTCTGAGCTGTCCTGCGGGTGGTCCCCAAACTGATGCCCACCTGCGGAGCAAGTAAACCAGATAGTCTCAAATACCTGTTTGGTTTTCCACATCCACAGCTTCAAAGAGCCTGTGGTGGGCTGGATGGAGTCTCCTAAGGACTCAGTATCCTAATGACTGCTTGCTTTGCAGTCATTCTGGGATTGCCAGCTCTAGCTACCCATTCCTCTTCCCTTGATGGTCATGGTTATTAAGAGTACCTCCCACCCTAGCTGAGATGGCTGAGCCTTTCAACCTGAGTTCACTTCCTAAGACACACATTGTAGCAGAGGGAAACGGATCGGGATCGCAGGATTGCAGCAGGTTTCTCTCTCTCTCTCTCTCTCTCTCTCTCTCTCTCTCTCTCTCTCTCTCTCTCTCACTCTCTCTCTCTCTCTCTCTTTCTCTCTCTCTCTCTCTCACACACACACACAAACACAAACACACACAAACACACACAAACACATAAAGCATACGCATTATCTAATACAAGTTGTACATAGCATGGAAGTCCCCACCTCATCCCCAGTAAGGAACTGGGACCTCTTCAAAGAGCATGTAGAATAAGTTACTTATGTCTGGACAGGATAAGGAATAGTTGCAACTGAATTTGGGGAGGCTTGAAAAGGGCTAGTCTAACAAGATTTTTCAGACTTGTAGTCTTGACTTCTCAAAGGACAAGGATACTGTACCCTTTACACAAAACTTTCACCTGCTTTTAGAAAAAAAATCACAGAATGTAATAATCTTTCTGTTCTTGATGTTTTCATGTACATTTAACTTAGTCACTATCCTGGAGTTGTCTATATATCCCTTCAAAGGAATAATACCTAGGGTCCTGGTGTTATTTTTGATGTTATTGATGAGAAATCCGTAACTACCTGGTGGGAAATCAAGAGAAAGGACTTGATTATTTTTCACCTCTAAGGATCTGACAAGATTTGGAGAGGGAACATGTCTTCAGCACGGAAGACCCACCACAGATCAGAGCCAATGCCAGAGACCATAGTGAAAATTATTGGAAGTAAACATTTTCGATACTTTGTGGAAAAGCCAAAGAAGTAAGTTTCTTCTCTGAAAAATTACTGTGTTTCTTGGATAATAATTAAATTGTTTTTTTTAACTAAGAAATTTTAAAAGTGCCATATTTGTTAGAATAAGTCATTAAGATGCAAAAGTAGAAATAAAACAGTGTTGATAACTCTATGAGCAATTTTTCTGATATTTTCATCTGTATAATTCCCCAATTCTCTTTAATTACTTGGGCTGATTTTCCAAATATATGGGAAATATGAGCATTATGACACTTATAAATATTAATGGAATATTGCTGCTTCTCCTAGTCAAGTTTGTAATCTACCACGTGCAGTAATTTGGTGTTGGGAGGGAAACAGGGAGGTAGGCTATTTGTCAATTTGTTGTGAATTACAGAACTGGGATTAATAATGAATCACATCTTGTAAGGTTTTCACTTACTCTTTTTACATTTGGTCCTTCTCTAAGCAAACTTCTCAGAGCACAGCCAACATATTTTTCTTCCCTTCCATTAATGAAACATGTTTGAGGAGGGTCATTCACATATCTTTAAAGTTAATTAGATATTTGTCACAAAATAGCATGACAATATCTTTTCTCTAGAGTTTTGGTGGTTTTAAAAGAAAAGAATTCCAATTAGACTCATTTTCTTTAGGCAAGCCAGTAGTTAGTTGCTTTCTCAAAGATGACTTCTTTGGTTCTTTCCACTATTGTGCCATTGATCACAACTGCAGGAAATAATACTGATGTCAAGACAGTCACCCAAAGCACACTTAGAAAAGAACATCTGGATGGAGTTCAACTCAAGGCAAACTGACTCAGAATCTCTGAATGAATGTCTCCTGGCCAGTGTCACCAAAATGGATTAGCAACACCAATTGTTTTTGCTGGGTCACCACTAGCATTGTCACCCAATAGCAATTACAACACGAATGCTCTCCTCAGCCATACCTGCGTGGACTAGGAGGTGATCATGGCAGGATGGGGCCCGTGATTTTGAGATCTTTGCAGGTCAGAGAAATGGTCGGTTTAATTCTACTCTTGTTTCTTTTCTGGCTTGTTGACATTGCAAAAGCGCGGTGATGTGTCTGGCATTGTATTCTATATCTATAAAGCAGGAATTTAATGACTCCTGTATAGTAGGTTGTCAAGAGGATTAAGAAGAAAAATGTGCGTGGGGGGGGGGCATTTTGCAGTTCCCAGGATATCTCACGTACCTAATAAATGATTCTGTTATTGTTACTAAAGTATATCCTTTCAAGGGTGGAATATTTAATGAAAAGCAAATACCACCCTACGAAATGCTTGCCATCACATTTATATTCTATGCAGGATATGTTCTGTTTTATAGATGAAGAAACTGTGATGAGGTAAGTGACCATTTCAAGATCTTTTACCAGTTCGCTGTCACTATGAGAAAAGCAAAGAAACAACGTAGGCACTGAGCACACATCTACCAGGAAGACTTCACCACCCCTCTAGCTTCTCTTCTCCCTAAGGCAGACTAACCCCATCCCTTTTAAAGCCTCCAGTTTTAAGGATGCCAAGTGCAGTTTGTTTCCAAAGCAAAGTGAGGAGGAACCCTTGATTAATTTAAATAAAAGAGTTAAAATAGAGTAAGTAAATTGTAAAATAAAAGCCACAGTTCTTGCTCCTAACACATTACAAATGTGGTATTATCTTTGCAGTCAGACAGGTTTTCTGTGAACTTAATGCTGCGGCTGCTGGACTGCCCCAGGCTGCTAACATGCTTTGCTCGAATAATCCCCTGTGGTTCTGGAGTAAACAGCTGTCCAAAGCTGTTGTTGCTGAGATAACATCAGCCATCAAGTCTTTCCAGAACGCCTTGATGCAGAACTGCTGAACCGCAAAAAGTTCTGTCTTTAAGTTGAACTGATTAGTAAAAATCTGCGTAAGAAGCTTAACTAATTAACAAACGATGTGTCATCAAAAGGAAAGTCTGAATTAAAGACAGTCACAACAGAATAATGAAAAGAAGTGGAAACACACTGAGCAGAGATTTTTCTGTAGAATGGTGTTGAAGATGAAATAGTAAGGGAGATCTAGACCTGCGTTTGAGCTTGATACTGTCACTGTGCCAGAAAGCACGGAATTTTTTTTTTTCACAGTTGTGGATTCTAGAGATTCACTACTCAGGGGAGCATCCAGCTGAGTCCCTTCCAGAGGTGCCAGAAAAGGCTCTCCGTGTCCTCTGCACCCATTCATCTTTTGGCTTTTGGTACTGTGTGACTTTTCCATGTTCAAGAGAACACTATATTCATATAAATTATATTCATATCTGATATTGAATACCATACATGAATTGAGTATCATATATATTTAAAGGAGATCATATTCTGAGGTATAAGATTGGGACTTAAACATAGTAATCTTAGCAGAGATACAATTCGCCCCATAATAACCCCATAGCAACAGCTGTCTGTGACACAAATAAGGTAACTGAGGGCAGCCGTTATAATTAAGATTGAAATAGATATCATCACTCCTTTTTTCTACATTCAAATTGCACTGATATTAGATTTAAAAATACTCAACACCTATTTAATATAAATACTTTTCACAAGAAGATCAATCTATGAGCTTTAAAGAATGAAGCAAATTTCCTGTGGCTTTACTATCATTCCCTTTGAGGTTCCATCCAGGCCTTCCAAGTCATCCCTTTGTCTGACTTTCCTGTCCTCTGGTGGTCTGTATGAAGCCTTGCTCTCAAGGTGTCATGCATGAACCGCCAGCACCCATTCCACTTGAGAACTGAAGCAGATATCTAGCTCCCTCTGCAGATTGACTAAGTCAGAATTGCTTTTTAAATCGAATCCTAAGTGATTCCTACATGTTCTAGTGTGAGAATCCTCATTCAGTGTGGCCAGCAGGATAAAATACATACATACATGTATCATAAAATACAGATATTCTGTAGCTGATACCTCTCATAACACCCCTAAGTATTTATTTTGTTGATATTTCCTATATTTCTGTCTCTTCTCTTCAACTGTGAAGGTCTACGTGCAAAACTGTATCCTGGACACAAACTACAAAATCCTGTACATGTTGAAAGCTAAGTAAGTGAAGTAGAGCAATGCAATTGCCAAGAAAAGAAAAGATCTAAAAGACAATGTTCAGCTGTTTTAAAGGATTTCAGGCCTGAGATCCTAAATTTTCAAATGGCATCCAGATGTTACTCAGGATTCCTGAATAGTCTTTGATAGCTCAGTGAAAGGAAGATATGCCTTCATCTTATCTCCAAAAAAAGAGTAGGTAAAAATGGGGAATGAAATCCAGAGGCTTGTGAACAACACTGGAATCAATTTTAGCTAAACGATCATGTGTGTGTGCATGCATGTGTGTCTGTGTGGGGGGGGGGTGTATGTGTATCAGTATAAGAATAAAACATGAAAGCAATAATATCCAAGGCTCATCACATGTTGACAAAAAGCAGATTCGATTATACAGTCCATCCCCTTACTGATGAGAGTGTGCAGCCCAAATGAAGGGCTACCAATTCTAATGATTCATTTCTCTTACAATGGCCTGACACAAGGCATACTTTTGAGATAGGTGATATCTGGCTGCACATTTGCTGTTTATAACAACACAGTCCCACATACAAAGTCTGAATGAAAGAGGTTTATTTGGGCCCCTGGTTCAAGGAGTCCAAGGTCAAGGGATGTGTTTGATGGCCTTCCTCTTGCTAGAATCTTAAAAAAGGAGTGTAGTCAGGTTATTTTATTCGATCTTTCCATTCTGCTTTTCACATCCCAGGATGCTATTCTAGTCTTTTATTTAATCCAAATCACTTCATAAAGTTCCATTCAAAGAATAATAGCATGGTTTTATTTTCACACTCAGTATCTCACAATGGGGAGTAAACTCCAACATGAGTTTTGGAGGGCACAGACTCTATTAAAACTATAGTGCACATCAAAATAATTGCTGTTAGGTGATGGAAGGATTGATAATTCTACTGCCTGGAAGTGGGGAGGATTTGTGTGTGATACTTTCTAACATACAATCACGGGAAACCAGGTACTCATCATATTAAAGCTGCAGGTAGCGAATGCTGAGAGACCTTGACAACAATGCTAACAATCAAAACATTTTATGTATAAGGTCTGTCCTTGGATAAGTGTTTGTGGTAATGTTTAGGTTTTTGTCTATGTTAGTGCTGACACAGAGAGGTATGTTCTTCCTCTATACTCAGTACTCAAGGGAGGATTATGCTAAATTCTAGATACAGTGTACAAGGAAACCCCATCACTCTAAAAGTGAAGGTTACAGAGAGTATTAGAGATCTAAGGAGTGGAACATGCCTGGAGTAGAGCATTTAGAGGATCTGGGTATTAAATTGAGGAATATAAGAGAAATGTGTGTATTCTCAGAAATTTTTCCCATAAACAAAGTTGACCTCTGTGTTTGCTTCCAATGTCAAATGTCAGAGACAAGACCCTTTGTTCTATAGACACAATGTTGTCAGGACACCAGGCTGTGTGTAAAGTTTTAACAGGAAGGCTTGTAAACACTTGTAACAGTTTACCTTGGTAATATAAGTACCTGTTTTCTCAGGGTTTTTTTTTTCACAGAACTCTCTCAGAGCACAAAATTTTGTCACTTTTAGTCCCTTGGCATCATTCTCAATAATAAAGTTTGTATTTTTTCAAAATGTTTAGAGTAATAAGATTCAGAAATCAGTGTAATATGGAGGGATACCATCACCACCCTCTCCACAGATCTGAATGAGCACAGACTAATGACTGAGCCTTGGGGACTCAGTAGGGCACATAGAATGCTAGCAGCAGACAAAGCAAGCAGTGACCACTCAGATGGGCACAGTACAATCAAAGAAAGAGAAAAGGATCACAGTGGCACAAAGAGAATTCTCAAAAGGCCTCTGAACAGGCAAATTTTGCTTGCCTCTGTGTGGAAACACACAGCAGGGTCATGCATGAGAACAGTTCCGGGTTAGCTGGGAGTAAGAGGCTGGAGCTGATCTAGCCAGTGTTCCAGCAGCTGTGGTCCTACTAGACTATAATTTACTGTAAAGATACATGCATCTTCCTTCTTCTCCTGTTTGAGAAGAAGAGGTTGCAATTTTCCACAGGTCAAAGTTCAGCTATCACACAACTGGACTTGCTCTGCAGCAAACAGAAGGCCACTAAGTGGAACACACAGAGTAAAACAATCACACATCTGTGAGATCGGAAAGAGCAGCAGGCTCAGACCAGGTGCTGTGTGGGCCATGGTGGGAACGCTGCTGTAATTTCGATGAGAAACTGTTGGAAAGTTGCGAGCACTGGATAATATATCATGTTTACACTTTCCAAAACATGGTTCTGGCTGCTGAGTGGTAGACAAACTGGCAGTGACAGAGGAGAAACAAAGACCACTTTAGGGCACTGTAATGGTAACTTAGGAGAGAGAAACTGTAGCTTCTCAATAAACCCCGAATAAACTTCCACGATGTAGAAAATTGACGTCAGTGCATGGTGCGTGGATGGGTTCAAGTACTACAGGATTGAGAATGAAACTCAGTGGTGTGATAGTCACCTGGAGGATGCCAGACTCAGGGTTCAATTTTAAATAATGGGGGGGGGGAGGAAACATCAAGAGAGGATGGTAGTATGGGGGAGAATAAATATCACATTCTAATCCTCTAAAAATGTACAACTGGGGACTGGAGAGATGGCTCAGTTATTGTGAGCACTTGCTGCTTCTGCAGAAGAGTCAGACTCCCCAATGGCAGTTCACAGCTGTAACTTCAGGGGACCTGACATCTTCTGCTGGTCTCTAAGGGCACCAGGCACACAGGTGGCACACACACATACACACATGTGGAGCACTCAAAACATGCAAACTAGAAATAAATCCCTAAAAACACAACTCAACATCAGAGAAAATGCTGCTATGTCCGCCGTCACAAGTTCAAAATAGTGAATGTGCTAAAATCGTTCTTTCCTAAGTTTTTTACTCTGTTCTTAGCTGCTTCTTTTTTATTTTTTATTTTATTTTTATTAATTACAGTTTATTCACTTTGTATCCCAGCTGTTGCCCCTTCCACCATCCTCTCCCAACCCCATGCTCCCTCCCTCTTCTTCTGCTATGCCCCTCCCCCAGTCCAATGATAGGGGAGGTCCTCCTTCCCTTCCATCTGACCCTAGTCTATCAAGTTCATTGTCTTCTTCTGTGGCCTGGTAAGGCTGTTCCCCCCTTAGGTGGAGGTGATCAAAGAGCCATTTTTTATAACTAACGTGGTGATGTTAGTTAATTTTCTCTTTGCAGTGACAAAATACATGGCAAGAAGGAGCGAAAAGAAGGAAGGGCTTGCTTTGTTTCTCAGTCAGAAGGTCTGCAGCAGGACACGCTGTAACCACAGTCAGGAACACAGAGCATGCTGGGGCTCAGCTCACTTCTTCCTCACTCAACTCATAACTACGGACCAGACAGTTATTCTGGGTCTTCCTTCCTCAGTCTAATCGTGGCACTGTCTCATAGACATGCACAGCAGCTTGTCCCTTAGTTGATTCTAGATCCTGCCAGGTTGACAGTATTAACTGTCACAATGAGTTGTATTGAGTCCACCTGTATGGCTCCGCACTTGTGTGAGGCCTTGTGACAGGTACAGTGATACATACGATACTGCTGTCGTGAATGCATGCACATAGCATAAGGCACAGACATAAATTTTCAGTGTATGACAGCCTGTGGAATAACAGAAAAATTTTTATCTAAGGATCCCAGATATTGAGACATTTGTTAAACATTGTTAATTTATCATTTATGACTCTATTTTTTTTTCAAAAAAGAAGAGAGAAAAATTTAAACTCATATCCTGAGCACTATTTGAGATGCCCGTAACTCGCACCCTTCACAAAATAACCCTTCTAATGTGCACAGAGCTCTTGCAAGCAAATAAGGAAAATGTGAGCAGTCCTACTTCAAAACTTGACAACAGACCCAGACAGGGAGTTCACAAAAGAAGAAATGAGCAACTGGTAATGTGGGGAAATTTTCATCCTGCATGATATTAGAAGAAATTTACATAGCAATGAGATATTATTTTCACAAATCAAATGAGAAACGCTTTTTAAAAAGTATACAGATCTGACAACGGCTTAGAATATGCAGGTCGTTTAAAAGGATTCTCTCATCAAAAACCATATATATATATATATATATATATATATATGTAAAATCAGTATAATCAAAGCATGAGGTCAGATTCTGCTTAGGGTTTTTATTGCTGTGTTAAAACACCAGAACCATAGGCAGCTTGGGAAGAAAAAAAGTTTATTTCATCATACAGTTTTCAGGTCACACTCCATCACTGTGAGAAGCCAGGGCAAGAACTCAAATAGGCAGGAATGTGCAGGCAGAAGGTGAAACAGAGGCCTTGAAGAGGTGCTGCTTAATAGCTCACTCCTTGTGGCCTGCTCAGCCTGCTTTCTTATAAGACCCCGGACGAGGGGGCAGGGAGGAGGGAGATGAGGGAGGGAGTGGGAGGGTGGGAGGGAATGGGGGAGGGGGCTACACCTGGGATGCAAAATACCTAACCTGTGATTGATATAAAAATAAATAAATTAAAAAAAAAGACCCAGGACTACTACCCCAGGGTAGTGCCCTTCCCTTATCAATCACCAATAAACAGTAAAAGTGTTCCACAAGCTTGCACACAGGCCTAGTAGGGACAATTTCTCAACTGTCGTTCCTTCTTCCGAATAATTATAGCTTGTATCAAGCTAACTAGGACAGATCACCAGCACTAGAAAAATGCTAACACATGTACTCCTTTCCAGGCAGCTGCTGAAGGTGGCAGAGAAGCAAGTTCTAGTACTGAGTGGCTGAGGCTATCTTTTCAACTAACTGATAGCCACTGTCACCACACAGGTACTGCTTGGCTGTAAGGTGGTGGTTATGCTCTTTGAGGGCATCAACATTTCTGGAAATTTTTACAGAAACAGGTTAAATTACCTGGCCTCTCTGTGAAAGCAGATGAACACCAACCCTTCTTGAGGCCCCTACCTACCACTTCAGAGCTTGGAACCCTCTATTTTGGCTTACTCTCTAAGGCATGCTGCACCACAAACCCAAGCGAGACCAGGTTGCCTTGGAATACCTCAGTGGCATCCGTGCACCCTAAGACAAGAAGGCTATGCGGCTGAAGCCGACCTATAACTTTGCTTATCTGAGGCATTAGGCTCATGAGGTCAAGTAAAAGTATCAGGCAATGACAGCCACCCTAGAGGAGAAACAGGAAATAAAAACAAGATCCATTGTTGGAAAAAGCAGCTCATGAGGCTACAGAAGCAGGCAGCAAAGAATATGGACAAGATCAGCAAGTTCACAGAGGTCCTCAAGACCAACGGACTCCTGATGCGAGCCCAATAAACACCATGCCTCAAAATGAATGAATGTATGAATAAATAACTTTGGCTTAAGTGCTATATTTATGTTCAGTCTTGTAGGAACAGTCATTGTTGAACGCAATGGTCAATTTCATACACTTCCACAAACTGTAAGGCTGGGTTCCGGTAGGAAACAGATTTACACATTTACCCTCCACAATCCTGAAGCTTTTTAAAGGATGGGATGAGTGACAGAATCAGACTATGAAAACCGCAGTGAGCAGCGCAGGGAGCACAGGTTAGCATCTTCAAGGTGGGTTCCCCTCATTAGCATTAGGTCTAAAAAGATCCCCAGAAGAATGCCACCGAAACTAAATGGAGTACTCTGTGCCAGGCCACCATAATAAAGGGAGCAGCCTTTAGCACAGAGGCATAGGAAGGCTGGGCCACCTTGCAGGGCAAAAACCACCTAACTGCTAAAGCTACCCAGCCTGAGGCAGAAGACATGAGAGCTGCTAAGAGTGCAACTGGCCAGTTTCTCAGGCAAGAGAAGGGAATATTTACATTAATTTTAAAAATTGTGACAAATCTTACTGGTACAAGATGGTTCAGTATACCCTTGTATATTGAAACTGTAGAAAACTATTAAATATGTAAAATATTACAGAAATATCCATGTGCAAGTTTACCCATATTGTCAATCACAAATTTAAAGTAATCGTTATGCTATTTTGTCTTTTGTTTAAAATCTAAATGGGACAAAAGTATCTGCACGGTAATGTGAAAACTTTGCATCAAGATATCATATATTCAGTTAAAATTTTGAGATAGGTAAGTTTATATCTGCACAGTATACTATTAAATCCACGGGTTCTTTACATATTCCTGATTTAGCCTAATTCAATTAAGCAAAATAATGTGGCAATAATCACTGTTCGCACTCCTTGAAACCAGGGTGTATGGCATCTAGGTTACGGGTTCTCAATATTCCTAATGCTGCAACCCTTTGATACAGTTCCTCATGTTATGGTGACTCTTACCATAAAATTATTCCATGACTGTAATTTTGTTACTGTTATGAATCATAATGCAAATATCTGACATGCAGGATACCGGATATGCTGTTCTTGTCATGACCCACAGGTTGAGAAGCACTGATCTAGCTATGCTACAAAAAGAAGCCTAATGCTATATCCTTTCAGTGTAGAAAGAAGACCTCACTCGCCTACAGTGCCGTAAAGTGAAGCGATAATTGCTGAAGAGGTTGTGAAGTTACGTGCTCTGCTTCAATTTGCAATAACCAAATGGGAGAGAAAGCAAGTCGAAAGGACACAAAACTTTGAGCCTCTAACTGTTATTTATTTCAAAGTGGACAAAGTTGCACAGTCTAAAAATAATGCACCTGGGAACACCCTGATGCAATGTTGTTCAGGGATTTTCTATAAAATTAAATAATTATTGAGAAGCTGATTTTAGTAGTAATCAAATCACTCTGATTTTTTTTTCAAGCTGGCACTTCCTTGAGCTTGTATTTATTATGATTATCAAGTAACAGTGTCAGGCTACATTAAGCATTTTCCCATCTGTGATGGGTTCCCTTTGTTGCAACCTAGCACACCCTGTGCACTTGAACTTTGGGTTCTTTGTTAGCTCTAAAAGGCAAGAAAAAAGGGATCTTCTGAAGAGCTGAGTTATGAGGGGTTTGTTTATGACGGTGAGTATCATAACAAACAATATTAAATTGCCATTTATCAGGGCCACTGAGAACTAGCTGTCATCTCTTCCTATACTAAAAAGGAATGAACAAAGGGCCTCACATTTTTGGACAAGTGCTCTACAACTGAACAATATCTATAGGCTTTTTTTGTTGTCATTCTTAGCCTTTTCCATTTTAACACAAGGTCTCATTAAGGTGCTAGTGATGACCTTGAACCCTGTGGTACATTGAATATGAACCTGGTTCATCGGTTGGGAAACACTATAACTTTTCCCAAGATTCAGATGATCCATTTTTACTGGAATATTTTTCTCTTTTATTTTCTCTTTTAATTATATGTAATTACTTATATGTAATGCTTCCACGATGCCCCTTTATATTTCTTAAATGGGTTAAATATGTTTTGAATCTCCTTTCTGGATCTATATTTTTTTATAATTTAGATTTGTATTCAATTATGCTATTGAAAGTTTCTATTTAAATATGTACTTTCTTTACTTCGTGGGATCTTTAAGATAACACAGTCTGAATGCAATGGCTAGATTGGCTGTCTATCACCATCAGAATAAGGAAGTAATAAAACATACCCAAAGGATAAACAGAAGACAAGGTCTGTAGTGCATTTAATGCATTTAACCCAAATGCATTTAATGAAGACCAATTTCAGGAGAGCAGAGATATTGAGATATCATCATTTACAATTTAAATGTAAATCACAGCAAAGAACAATTGCTAGTTGAGTTAATTTTATACCCTGTGTAATCACACTAAGTTGAGAAATTTGTTTTATTATCCAAAAATGAGGTAAAAATTGGTTGAAAACATAAACTGATTATTTGCGTTAATGCCAGAACTTAGTTCAGTGCTAGAAACAGTTAAGCTGCTTTGGGATTGTAACATTTCTGTCTGGGAAAGAACACAAGTTGAATGTGCATTTTGATGTTCTACAAAAACACTAGCATAGAAGATAGAAGAGATACTACTCTAGTTTACTTTTCATTAAGATTTGTGTTAACATTTTAAAGTTGAGATTAAAAACCTTATTGTTTAGTTAGACATAGTTTGTACATCATAGGTACGGAATTGAGGTGCACAAGCTTTGGAGTCTGGATAAAGTCATAAGTCTCCACTGACTGGCATTGAGCAAATCACTTCCTCTCTTTGATCATCAGTTTTTACCATGATAATAATACCTACTTTGCAGACCATGAATTCAGTATGAAGTGTGTGACTTTATGTATGGTTATGTATATGTTTATGACTTCGGTAGGGATGGAGAAGTGATTTGATTAGAGCATAGGTACAGGACTAGAATTAACATAATTTTAACAACTTTCTGCAAAGAAGGAAAAAGAAAATTCAAATCCTCACAGATCTTCACGATAACATTTTCAGCATACCTTATCGCAGACTTTGTCCTTCGGTTACCATGATATTTTAGTTAGGGCCATATTTCAGGTGTATTCTCTCCCCAGTTGCTAATTTACATTTAACGTGTTTCTAAAAAATGAGAAGAGAAGCGGGCCCCTGTTTGTGCTGATGATCTCATATCACTTTAAAAAAGAACATTTGACTAAAATTAAAATTAGATCACCAGGCCCTGTGCTGTCACACTCCGGGCTGTCTATCTGGAGGATAGTTGGCACATGGCTGGAAATTGGAGGCACTGATTGGCTGCCAAGGCTGGCAGACCTTTAGGATGGCATCTGGTGACCTTTTGCTGAGCCCCCTGGGTCCTCTATTTGAGGTTTTATGTAATCTGAATGAAATGTGTGATCTGGTGAGATGGAGTTACATGGGAGGGCCGTCAGGGACCCTCTACTATCCAGGGGAGAGGATACTGCCTCTCACCCTGCAGTGTTTCTCTCTAACCCCAGGACTCTGGACTTCAGCAGTGGGTAGCCCTAAAGGTCTGGCTGCAGCAAGTCTCCAGTGTGAAACAGTGGAACAGTTGGACAGCTGCCTCTCACTTACTGATAACTCAGCGGCACTGTAATCATCTCTAACTGTTCTAGCCCAGGATGCCACTGAATTCTTCACAGTACCCCTCACCTCAGAAGCTGGGGCCAGAAGTAATGTGGGGATGATAAACTGCCTGGTTTCCACACACTGCTGATGGCGTGCTTTCGCTTTCTTTTGAAATGGCAAACTTCTATTTTCAGTAGAGTAGGTAGCTAACACACCGCCTAGAAGAAAGAGCTGTGAGTTTGTGAACAGCACAACAAGAAGTGTGTGCTGAAGAATTGTTTGTGTTAAGCAGAAACACATGTCGTTTCTCAGCTGGAGAGTCTATTTCATGTTAATTCTTAAAGTGCTATGTATTTTTTTTTAAAGACAGATTTACTTGAAACAGACCTAACAGGTTATTTTTGGTTTCACATCTACTGTGATTGTTATAAAAGACAGGAAGATACACTGAATTTCTTAGACATTTTTGTCTTGAATCTACTAAGAGAAGAATTTTATAGGTGTGTAAACTCCGTTCAGGAGCAATATGTCTGCTCTGTGGCTTTCAAAGTCTGCTTTGGCTGTCTGCTACTTTAGTTTGGGATCCTTATACAGTGACAAACAACCACACTTTCTCTATGAGCCTACTGCCTACAAGATGTAAAGCTGGGAGTTTTTGTATATTATTTAAATCAGAATCTACCACTGAAGAGCCATGCAGTCACTTAAAATCTCTGAACCTTAATTTCCTCATACTAAAATGAGGAGACTGTGTCTTTTTTGGAATTGATTTGAGGGCTACATTAATTAAGGGATGGAAAGGGCTATAGAGTAGGCATCAGGAAAGTAAACCATCAGTAATACAACCATTTTAGTAGTTATCCCAGACCTACGTGTGCCTCTCTCCTTTGAACACCAAATATTACCAATTCTTTGCAATGTTCATTAGACATGTATAAGTTAGGGAGGTATATTTGTAAGTTTCATGACACATTTCTCTGCACATTTTAGAGAACAATATCTGCACAATAAAAGCACATGTTCTGTCTCTACCACTCACTGGATTTTCACACACGGCCATGTAGCAAATACTGAATTCAAGAAAGGGGAAGGTACCAGTGCTTGAAAAGAGCGCCCCCCCACACATACTTTTCTGTACTATATATTAACCCCTGACACCCTGTGTTTGCTGTCCCCTCCCCTCCAGGTAACCTTGCACCGAACTGGGCTAGAGGGAGGAAAGCTTAGCCCAATGTGGGTGAGTGCAGTTTAGGGTCTTGGGATAGGTAGTACACAGATAAAGAACCTACCTGGGAACAGCCTCAGGGAACTGTTTCAGTTTATTGGGGGGAAAGGGGTATTTATGCCCCTGAGAAGGTGTCAAGAGTTTCTAGAGCAAGGTTTGTGTGGTGGTGTATCATTGCCCATGGCAAACGTTGAAAGATGCTTCATCTGCATTCTCAGGACTGTAGGGTCTGGGGCGGGGGGGCGGTTAGATTTGTCTTACAAGGTTAAACAAGGAGGAAAGCCTGAGAACTATCAGGGTAATAAATTCTTACTGGGATTGATGGTAGGGGTGCTGGCTTTGTGAGGCCAGATCAGAAGGGCGGAAATAAGTAGCCAATTCCTGTCTCCTGCTTTCCTCATGTTTTGACATATCCAGGGTTGAAGCTTCCTCAACTTTTCCTCATTAACCCTAGACCATTACGGTCCTGCAAACCCTCCCAGGTAACCACTTCCTGACTTCCAGAATCAAGTTTAGATTCGTTCTAAACTACAAAATTCTAAACTTTAGTTTGTGTTACTTTTAATGAGGATTTAAGTACCCTGAATAAATAATAATAATAATGTCTTTTTTTTCTCACTAGAAGAAGTATTTGCCAAATATACACTCTTTCTAGCATTCTGCCTTTCTCTATTGTCTTTGAACTTCACCAGTCTGGCAAAGGCATTGTTCTGGGTGAGCCTCACTGTTTCCTTTCCGTGAAGGACACTGAGCACTCTCAGAGGAGAGCATCCGTACTCCTACACTGATGTCACAAAAGCCTGTGTTCTCCATCCTAGCGGGCTGACAAACTCTCCTCCTTTCCCATCCAGCCACCAGCTCTCTCTTCCACTCTTCATACCCGATAATTCAAATAATTTTCTCCTTAATTCAGAATTTCCATCGCGTACTTTCCCAGTAAGTTCTATCAAGTAAGTGTCTTATCATAGAAAAACAATTAAGCGGTTTGCAGTTATTAACCTGTTGTCACCAAACACACAAATTTGACTGTGCATGTCCCTGATTGGATCTTCCTCTCCCCTCCCCCTGTTTTTTTTTCCTGCGCTGGGCCTCTCTGACATAACATTTTTTTTTAATGTGGTTCACTCTATTTCTTCAGTGGCGTCATCTCCTTCATATTAGTGTTGCAATGTGGGAAAAACTTTGCCATCTCTAAACACAACAGTGGGAAAGAGCTGTAAACCCAGATTCTGTGCCTGATTCTACTCCCCTTCCCTCATGCAGCTAGACTTCTTCATGCATACACTTTTTGTCTATGGTTCCTCTCTGCTTGCCATCCCCCACTTCATTCTAGTATCCACTTCCACTAGGTCATTGAAACTAACTCTCCCACCCCTTGCTAAGACTCCTGGCAGTTTCCATATGGCTAAACTGGAGACTGATTGCAGAACACACTGACATTTGAAACTGCTGGTTTGGGCCTCTTTCTAGAGACATCCCTTTCTGTTTTGCTGACTCCATGCTCCTGGGTTCTACCCTAACGTACCAGAAATTTCTTTCTACTCATCACTTAGGAATCCATCTCCTTTTTTCACATAGATGTTAATCTGAGTTCTCTATAAGTGTTCTTTTTCATTTCATGTTGCTCTTACAAAAAAAGATGACTGTAAAATCTATACATGTATTCAAAGGATTGCTCATTGCTTAACATGGATTGGATAAACAAATACGGAGCATCTGTTTCATGCTCAGACATAAATCAAAATTTATAAGATCATGTTCATTATTAATTACAGTTTCTAGAATGCTTTCTTGACACAAGGCATGACTACTTCAAAATAATTATTTCTGAAGATAAATAACATTTTCTCATATAGAAAACATAGAATAACAACAGAATATGATTTCATGGAGATAACAAAGCAGCCCAGGGTTTTTACCCAGAGGTTCTGACTATCAACTTCTGGAAGACTTTTTTACTTGCTGTGCTTTTACATTGTGTGTACACAGTTGAACTACTTATTTTTCATTTATTTTTATAATTGGACATTTGTGTTATTAAAATAATTCACAACTATTTTAATGGGTTCATGTATTCAGTCATAAAACATAGAAGAAATAATCCATATATTGACATATTACTAAACAAAGTATTAACTTTTTTTCCATTTTTCTTAGCATATGTATATATATGTATATATGCATACATACACACACACATATATATAGTGTCTAAGTTATCAGAAAGTTTCAGCCATTTGATTTTTGTTTGTTTACCCAGCCAACACCTTAAAATCTACATTTGTTTCTGTGGTTATTGATATATTTTTATTTTTTAATTTTGTTATTATTACATTTATTTACTTGTGTTTCTGTGGTGGGGGCAGGTACTCTATGGAGGTGAAAGAACAACATGTGAGAGCTAATTTTCTTCTACCATCTGGGCCCTGGAGATCAAACTCAGGTTATCAGAGCTAAGCCATTTTTCAACTCTTAATTTATTTGTAAAGAAATTTTCTGCGTATAAAGTGATACCTTGTTATTTTTAGTCTTAAGTCATTATTTATTAATCAACGCTGACTTTTTGTTTTATAGTTATATTTAAGTCATTCCTATAGGTTTATTTTTCTGATTCACATTAAAACTAAGACGGTGGAGGACCACTAAGAGAAAAAGAAGTTTCAGGGTAAAACAAGCAAAGAGAGATGGAGCAGAGCTGGACCTGGCAGAACATTCTGACTTTCTTTCATTTCTAGGTGCAAAGGCTGGAAAAACATATTTTATTTATAAGAGAGCAATGTGCTAGTGGGTTGCTGTTCAGATTTGACTCTATTCACTTCTTATAAGTAAGTTTTCTGCAACAGACACTCAGATTATTAGGAAACAAGGAGGGAAAGCATAATCTGAGAGGACAGATAGTAGCATGGGTGCTCTCTGGTACACAATGCTTATACAGACAGCCATGTTTACTGCTATATCCCACAGGGCTGTTACTGCTGTTCACGCTTCCACACTAACACCTTCTGCTTCTCATACCAGTGTTGTGCATGATGGGTGTTCCTTGTGACTGACAAGGTGCAAACTCTCTTCACAGAAAGAAGAATGAGAAGTTGAAGACAGAGCCCCAAACTACATTCCAGAAACCCAGGGCTGATTCTGCAAGACAGGTGAGCAGAGAGCTGCTAGGACCCACCAACCCTTCTGATCAGCAAATCATTCTTAACCTGGCTGATAAGGAAGAAAGCAAGCACCCAAGCAACAGCCAGAAAGAGAGAGGAATCAAAAGTTCTTAGCAGGAGTCCTCAGTGACAGATTCCTGAATAACAGTGTGAGTAACAAGAAATAGCCAAGCTTTTCTTGGTAATGCATTAGAAAAGTGCATAGAAAAGCATAAATTCATGCAAACATATACAAATAAAAATTCATAATTTTTTCATAGACTAGAAATTATAAACATTCTTTTTCAACTTGAAAATAAATTGCAAGAGGATCTTAATGTATTTCATCTTTGTCTACAATGAATTGAGTTGGTCAACCTGGCTTGCCTGTGGCAAACTCACGGATACTCAAGGATCAATAGAATAAATGAGTGTCAGCAGCCGTGTGTGTTAGTTTGCTTTCTATTGCTTTGATAAACACCATGTCCAAAACAAATTAGGGAGGAGAAAGGATTTAGTTTGTCCTACAGCTAATAATCCATCTTGAAGGGAAATCAGGAATAGAACTAAAGGCAAGAACCTGGAGCCTGGAACTGAAGCAGTGACCACTGAGGGATGTTGTTCATTGGCTTGTCCTCCATGGTTTGCTCAGTGGGTTTCTTATATAATGTTGAACAAAGGACAGTATCATCACAAATGGGCAGGGTAATCTGACATCAGTCATTAATCAACAACATGCCTCAGAGACTTGCCTATAGGCCAATCTGAAGGGGACATTTTCTCAGTTGAAGTTTCCTCTTCTCAGATGACTTTCCATTTTCTCAAGCTGACAAGAATCTAACTGGCACACCATGTAAGGTTCCAGTGTATTAGAGCGGGAAAGTCTGTCTGCTTTTACATTACCAAAAGAAAAGAGTATTAATTTTCAAAACCCCATGCAACCATGACTAAATATGAAAAAACTTATGGACCCCAAACTTTCTTGAATTAAATACATATACAGGACTCTGCTAGAAATCATCCAGACAACCCATAAAAGCCATCTTGAGAAGGAAAAACCTAAATGATTAGTAATTTGAAATTAAAAGCCAAGTATAGCACCAAATGAAAACTGGACCCAAATCAAGACCAAACTAATGATTCATTGATAACGAAATGACATTTCCGAAAATTACTGAAATTTCAATTAAATGGATACATAGTGTGGGCGTTTTGCTATGCTGCCAAACATTAAGTGACAGCCAGATATTTTAATAGAATACTGATTAAAGTCTGCATAAACCTCAAACAGAAATATTTTTAACTTATAATTTTAATAGCCCATTAAAACGCACTAGGATGCTAGCTAGATTTTATCCATATGAGGAAATGAATGCCTATAGATTGTAATCTTCTATGCATTAGGACCAGGCAAAAGACTACATATGAATGAAAGCTTGACAACTACGACATATATTTCAGATTATCCTCGGGAGATTCTAGTTGAACACTGAGGTCCATTTATGAAAGTAACCTGGTCAGTAAGTTAGTGGTGAAACTAAGGATGGACCTCAGGCTGTCAGGACTCTATTTAGAATGTTCAGTTGTCTTTCCCATGATGAGTCCTTGAAGGTATGGTCTGTTTAGAGCAGCAAAGACTGAATTAGCAAGACAAAAACAGCATCATGTAAACATATAAAAGTCTCTGAGTTTTGACTCTGGCATTGATGCCTTTCTGCTGTTTTGTCACTCCCAAGAATGACTCCTAAGAGCTGTAATAATACCACTGCTTGTTGTTGTTGCTTTTTTAAACCCTCTTTATCATGACCAGGTGCTTCCGATACATCTTATTTGCATTTTGTGTATTGCATTACCCAATACAGGTACTGCTGTTGTTTCTCTTACTTTTGATAGAGGACAACCCGAAAAGCTAACTTTAAAGTGACTCCTAAGTGTGGAGAGAAGACTCAGATGCTTGACCCACTTTTGTCGCTGTTGCCACTGCTGTTTTCTACCTCCTTGCTCTGCTTCTTTTACTCTTTCTCCTCCCTCTGCTTCTCCTCCCTCCTGCTGCTCCTCCTCTTCCTGCTTCTCCTATTTCGCTTCCTCCTCCTTCCTCCTCCTCCCTCTGCTTCTCTTCCCTCCTGCCCTTCCTCCTCTTGCTCTTCTTCCCCCTTTTCTAGTACACAAGGTCCAGTGTATTCCAAGTTGGCTTCAAACTCTCCATGTAGCCAAGGACTACCTTCAGCCTCATATCCTCCTTTCTTTCCCCTTTGAGTGCTAGGATTACAAGCATGTGCCACCATGCTTGGTTTACATGGTGCTGAGGATATAACTCAGGACTTGTGTGTGCTAGATAAGCACTTAACTAGTTAAAAAGATACGCATCCAGCCTTTTGCTTCAAAGCTAAAGGATGTCCCCAATTATAAAATATCACACAGTTGCCAGAAAACATTGAAATATTAATAATTAGAAAATAAAACCTGAAATAAGAAACTAGTGGCTTTCATTTTCGTTTACCCTCTATATATTGATATAGAGTGAGGAGCATTATATAGATATATAGATATTATTTTCCCTCTTGCTCAATTCATTCAACATCAAGGGTTCTTCCATCAGCACATAAAAAAGTACTTCCAATAATATAACTTTTGTAGCTCTTTACTCTCATTTTAGAGCTCCATACATTATTTGCCATGCATCAAAGACTAGTGTAAGCTCTTTATATGTATTAACTAAATTCTATCTCAAATCACCCCAGGGATGCAAGAAACACATCTTTAGTTCATGGGTAAGGAAACTGAGAGATGAGGTCAGTTGCCTTGCCAGTATCACGAGGCTGAGGTCTATCAATCTAAGGATTCAAGCTCAGTTCTAGGCACTCTGTTTCCAGATTCAATTCACCCCTTTGCTTGTATACAAAGCTATGGTAGCAATAAACCAATTCTAATATCGATGTTCAACCACCTGTGCTCAGCTCCTTACTTCTGACATGGACCATGCATTTACCATGACCACCAGAAAGAAATTTGCTATATCGGCAGTTCAGCTTATGGACATTTAGCAGGCTCTGTAATACAAAAGGGAAATGACTTTCTTCTCCCCACCTGTGAGCGGCTCAGTGTGGGACACCAGCTACCAAATACAGGAAGGCCTCCTGGGAGGTGTGGGGACTGACTAATTGGTTATGTCTGCCAGGCAGGCATGTAATGTGCCTTGCCAGATGGCAGCCACAGTTGCCTGGTACAGAAACCCTCATTACCACCTTGACTAAGTGGTAAGTGGAATCCTGCTATACTTACAGAAGCACACCAATCAAAACGACTTCTAGATCTTTATCACTCACAAGCAGATAAAAATAAGCCTGGGATATGTCCCACAGTCTGGACAGATTAATTTGCTCCAAAAGAGACGTTACTGATCAAGACAGCGTGAAGGCAGGGGTGAGGAGGTAAGCATCGAATAGCAGATGATGTTCAAAGACTATCCTTAATAGGAGGTAAGGCTTAGCATGTTATAAGAACGCATTTTATATATTTAGGAACAGTAGGAAGACATCTAGAAATGAGTAGGACAAGCCTTAACTTCATATATGAATGAGGCTCAGTGATCTTAAAGGAGTTGTCTTCAGTCTCCTAAGATAAGAAATGGGCTATTTTGCCACTAGCATTTTTCTTCAGCAAGATAAACCTTTGAAAATGTGTGTATGTGTGTGTGTGTGTGAGAGAGATACACTCATACACATATATGTATGTGCGTAATATATATTTTTTTCTCAGAAACATTAGTTCTGACTTCTCTGATAATTTAAAAAAGTATGTGACTAACATCAAAGACAGTAACACAGTTTTAAAATATAGAGTGTCCTTATAAGGACATCTGGCAGCATGCAAATTAAAGTGTTGAGTTTTTCATTTTAATAACTATCACAAGCAATTGGTAAGTGTGCTTCAAAGCCTCTCTGCATAGATAGCATTCGGCTATGCGGTAGAACTCTATCATTTTGTATCATTTTGCCTTCCCTGTACAGATGAATAGACAGATATGAGGGCCTTTCCCCTTTGGATGTGTACTTGTAGCTCAGTTCCACATGTTCAAAGCGGAATCTTTGCTCATGTGAACCTTCCTGTGACCCGATTCAGAATGGTCTCGGTTTTGCTCATCCAGTTATTCACTCCAGCAGCAATCCTTTCCTCCCCTCACTCCATAATTCTCATGTCCAACCAGTCACTGAGCTTCTTACATTATTCCTTTTTGGTGTCTATTTCTTTTGTCTTTTTCTGTTGTTAATCCAGTCAGAGTCCTGTACTGTCTTACTGGAGAGATTTTAATCATCTTCACACCACTGGATTTTTCTGTTTGTAAACTCTCCTGTTTGTACTGGGCAGCAATTACAAGAATATTTTGCCATGTAACACCCAGTACTTGGTGTTTTATGACAATTACCATGTACACCCACATCTATAGGTGTGAACTGGGTCAGTCTTTGTGGATCCCAGTTGGATTTTGCTGGAATATCTCAGAACTTTAAATTTGTTTCAGGTATTATTTCTCTCTTTTTTTGTCTTTATTATGTTTTCTCTTATTTTGACATATATTTATAATTTATATTATAAATATAAATAAGTGAATATTTAAATATTGTTTAAAAGTAATATATATGTATTTTAAGCACCATGTGTTTCTGTATTTGCCTATATACAAATAACAATTAATTTTTATAAAATGCCCTGAGTTTGAAAGGGAGCAAGGAGCTATCTATGACAGGGTTTGGAAGGAGGAAAGGGAAAGGGTAAATGATGTAGTTATAATCTCAAAAAAGGAAGTAGTTAAAATTTTTGATGATTATATGAATACATATGAAATGAATGGTAATAAAAGAGTACATGGGTGTGTGACATCTTTTAGAAAGAACTTCACAACCTACTAGCTTTAGCCTCTACTTCAGACATTTTAACTATAATGCTAATCCCGATTGCCCTAGTATAAAATTCAAACTCCTTCACCCAATTCTATCTACACTATTTCTCTTCATTAAAATAAATTCCACCCCAGAACAAAATTTTCTTTTCTTTCTATAGTTTTCTTGTGTCATTCATTTTTGAGAACTTCATATATTATGTCATCACTTTTATTCCATCTCACCTTCCCTCCAGCTACCTCCATGTTCTCTCCTCCAAACTTAAAGACCTCTTCTGTAATTAAACATTCTCATTCTCAACAGTCTCAAAAATAATACAGGAATAAACCCAACAAGGAAGAATGCTACAAAAGACCTCCAGAGAAATTTAATACACTTTACGTCTTAAAAGAAAGGGATTGAGGAAACCAGTAGGAAATGGAAAAAACCTCCATACTCATAAGTTAGTAGAATTAATATTACAAAAGTGATTATTCTATCAAAAGCAATTTATAGTATCAATGCAAACTTACTTCATATCAGCACAACATTCTTCACAGATATAGGAAAACTGTCCTAAAACTTATACAGAACTACAAAAGACCCAAGCTAGCCAAAGCAATTCTAAGTCAAAAGAACTTGTGAAGGTAGCAGAAGTCCGGATTTCAGAATACACTAGGAATAAAAACCATAAGGTATTCACACACACACACACACACACACACACACTCCAGGCAAGTAGAGAAATTAACAAAATAGTGAGTATAACTACAGCCATTTGAAACTTGACACAGATGCCAAAAACTGACACTGGAGAAGAGAGCATCTTCAACAAATGGTGCAAGGAAAATAGAATATCCACATACAGAAGAATGAAATTAGACCCATATTGGTCAATATTTAAGAAATGTTTGGCTTCCAACATTTATAATATTCCCAGGAAAAGATAAATGTGTGAAATTCTTATGCTTTATTTTTTAACAATTCTTATAGGCAAATGTCACAAAACTATCATTGACTAAAGTTATTGCATATATTTTTGTCATCTAAAAGCAGGATTTTGTGATTGCCCTCAGATAAAGCACAGACCATAGCCAGTCCTAAAGGAATTCATGACCTCCCTTTGGACTCCCTTTGCAACTTTATCTTTTCCCTTTTCCAAAAGTTAAATTCTGCAAAACTCTCTCCCTCTTGCTAGCACACCATGTACTCCATTGACATTTTCTATATTCACTTCTCCTTTTCTGTCATCTTTTTCCCTTCCCCTCCTTATACAGTTATTAGACTGCCAAAATCTAACTTCTTTTTCAACTCTAGACATAAGTGGCATTGCCTGTCGACCTGGATTCCTACATCCATACTAGTTGGATATATGAGCTGTTCTTGTAAGGCTTTTTCTATCCTATATTGTATTATTGTCATGGTTCCTTACTGTGCCTCTCTCTCTCTGCAAGTTATGAGAGCAATGGAAAATTGTGCTCTGTTCCTTCTAGAGCCTAGCACAGTGCCTGAGGAAACATATGGAAGCAATCACATATGCAGACATATACATACATACATACATACATACATACATACATATATACATGTGTGTGTTTTCTGCAAACCTTTGCTTTATAGCTGTAAAAGGGAGCTGATGCCATCTACACCATAGTTTTTTTTTTGTAAGAATAAATTTAATTGATATATATCCCTATATGGTGCCTTATTCAGAGTATGTCACATAACCAACTGTTCTGTTCATGCATATTCTATAGCTAATATTCTTGCCCACTCTGTAGAGCTTCTTGATTTTGTCTTAAAATATGTTATGACTATCCAGCACCTGTAAGTTGCTGTCATATTCATGGTTACTTGCTACAACTCTTAGCTGACTGAAGACTCTTAAGTTGTCACACTCACTTTGATACTATCTTTAATTACCTGGAACTAAAACTAATCATGGATCTGGATTTTTATTCAAAATATAGGTGAAGTCAACTATGAGCCCACACTGTAAAGTGATGAATGCAAACATCTTGAAAAGAATGGTCTTTTTTCTAAGAGAGAAGAAAATACGTTGTTCCATTCAGGGAATGTGAGAAAATACCAACTTTTCTCAAGAGCCTGAAAAAGACTGAAGCAAAAGGCACAGAGTTTGTGAAGTTTTCTTGGGATCATCAGGGAAGGGCAGTACAAACAGCTTACCACTAGTTATGCTGAAGAATTCCTCCTGCAAACTGAGACAGAAGGATTGTGTCTGGGCATCTGAATCTTGGCACTAGCTACTCAAGAATTTTAAGTATGAAAGTTATATAGGGAACAGCTAGTTAGCTTAAGGAAAATGTATTACAAGCAAGTCATTTACTATTGCCGGTAGCTAGCTAGCCCTAGGTAGATCAGTTTCTCCCAGTCATCCAAGTCCATTACACTAACATTATAAATCATCAAAAAAATTTAAAGTATTGATAATACGTCATATTCTATGGCACAATGACATGAGGTTTTAATCTTGACCCTAGCACCATAATTATTATGATATAAACTTTAACAAAAATTTTGGAGAGCTCCATTTTAAATTTCCTTTCTTCTTGCCAAAGCTCATAATTGCCTTTACCACCCTTTATGAACTTGCTAATTAAAACATCCTACGAAGACTACCATTTCTGATAAAGAACACATATCTGTCTACAAACACCTTATGCTCTACCTATTTTCTTTTGTGTATCTGTCAGAGACACCAATTTTTTTTTTTGCACAAATAAGACAGTATTCAATCCTTAACATTTTTGTTCAACATGTGTTAATTGTCTAATGATGAAATTGATGTGGAGCAAGTGTTCTTCACTGAGAATTGAGCTACTTGATGACTGCATGGGTTGAAGCTCACTTAGGATTGGAATTTTCTGAAAGAAGCCACTTGCCTTACTCAATTTTCCCTTTTTGTTTTCTCTGCTTTTTCCCGTTTCTTCTTGTTGTTTTCAATTGTCTTTGTTTCTTCAAGATTTCCCATAAGGCAAATGTCCACTGCTGCTCTGTACCAACTGGAGACCAGTCTCTTTCCTATAAACATTGTTTCTGGAGAAGAAAGTCTACAGACAGGTCCTTGGAACTGAAAGCAAAAGACAGTCCTGGCCAAACTGTGGTGTGTACACTGAATTATTGGCTTGTTTTCTATAGCTCTGTGGATGGTGGGTATTAGTCACTGGCTGTGTATTTTCATATGAAATTCTGATTAGAAAATCTGAGGGTGGATGGACAGATATCATACAGCCCATGTTCAGCAAATTTGCAGGACTCTTCCTTGGGGACTTTTCAGGCAAACCCACAGAGTTGAACTTCCTTCGCTCCAAATTGCCCAGAAAGGCTCCTGCAATCCCAGTTAACCCAGGCTGGATTCAGCCTTCATCTTTTGTTTGTTTGTTTGTTTCAGTCTTAGCATTAAAGTCTCCAATCTGACAAGTCTTTCAAATTTGTTATTCTAAATGATTATTCAAGATGATTTTCATTGTGCAAGACTGATGATGGGTGTTAAAAATTTATGTATATCCTCTAAGAAGAGATGGTTTCTTCCCTTATAAGGAAGAGATCCAAGGTCCCATAAACTAATGAAACTACCCAGAATGAACACTTTCCTCAGGTAGTACCCTTTTGTCTTGTCCTAGGCCAGGCCTGCAGTTGTAAGCTCTAACACCTCTTCCCGTGGTGTCTGCTTCTGCTTTACCTGTCCTGTCTTGAGCTCTGTTCACACTTCTGTCCCTTGTTTTCTTAGGAAATTGTCCAAGAGCCAACTACAATGACAACAGAAGATTATTTTCTAATCACTTTGGTCAGAAGAGAACCAAAGTCACACCCATTGAGCTCCAGCCTATTGGACAAACTTCAGAAAGAGTTGAAGACTCTGGACCCTGTTTCCTCAGGGTTTCTCCTCCAGTCAAAGCTGAACCACCTGTTCCTAAGGCATGAAGTCCCTCTGCACTTACAAACAGTGAAGCTCCTCTGCCAAAGGTTTTCTAAAAAGGGTTCTCCTGAAATGGTATGGCCATCCTGTGGGTTATTTTTATGTCTCTGACTTTTACCAAACAGGGTAATAAAATTAAGAAGTAGTTTCCTCCTTGGCCATGGCCTTTCCTATAGAGCTCTCAGCTTATATTCATGAGTGGCCAAGTTTTCATGAGGAAACACTAGAACAGAAAATAGAGGTAGGGCTCTTGAGGTCTATTCAATTTTTCCTTAAGACCTTTTTTTAAAATCTCAACTTTCACTGGTTGTTCTAAACATATAAAGCCCAATACCGATTCAAGGCAATGGGCTGCCTTGAGTCCACTGGTCACAGACTTTGTTTAGAACCCTCAAGTTAACAGGGCTCTGGACCATCTCTTATGTTAGCAGTGGAAATCAGTCACTGTCTTTTAATCCCTTACTACATTGTATTGACTAAGGCAAATTTGTTGTGACAGTGTCTTAGAGGTCAGGGGTGTCTTTATGTTATTATTTATCACTGCTGTTTTGATAACTGAGGCCCAGATTGTCAAGAGAACAGTTGAAGGAACCAAGGAATTAATGGCAGACCCAGAGCTGAGACACAAATCACCAAGGATAAGGCCACAGTGGGTTTATATGCAGCCCATGTTTGGGCACTGAGCCTAAACTCACTTGCACTTGACTATAGCATGGTCCAAATATAGACAAATTACAGAGCCACAAGATAAATATCCTAAAATGGGCATGATAGTAATAAGAAACTGTATCATTGACAGGCAAAGCCTTACACAGAGCAGATCTCACAAAAGAAGGCAAGGGCGCTGACACAGACTCCAGCAGCTGCAACTTTGATACATGCAATTGACTGTTCTTCTCAACATTCCTGGTGCCTCAATGATCTTGTCTAGGATAGCAAGTCAAAACCAATATCACAGACATCATCTCAGGATTTAGTGACATAGCAAATAAAAAATATTGATGCTCTATCTAGCTCTTAGTAGATGGTCAAATAAATGTTCTCTCTCCCCTAAGCTGTCATAATTAAATCTGTTCTAGCTTTATGAAAAATATTTAGCAGTATGCAGAAAATGAATGAAACAAACTATGTGAAATTTCAGTTCAGTACAGTTTTATAGCTCAAGACCTACCTAATATGAGACTCACCCTAACTTCTCTCCATGGTTGTACCTCTGATTCTCTGCATGTTCTGCTATCCAGAGCCTCTTGATGGCTTCTACCATCCTTTAATCTCTTACTACGTTGGAAAACAATCATGACTTTTTTTTCAGTTAGCCTAATAAATTGTTGCCTCTAGAAAATATGAATGCATCTAAACTTATAAGCACATATTACATATAATAACCATTTCTGAGATGTGAGAAGGAGGAAAAGGCTAGACAGTATGTGATACAGTAATAACAACCCCAAATTCTCAGTGGCTTTAAAAAAACAAAAACAAATATCATTGATATTTAGAAGCAGGGTCTGATACAACCCAGGCTATTATATTAAGGCACCTGCGTAGCTGAAGATGACCATGAATTTCTGATCCCCCTGCCCCCACCTTCCAATGGTTGTGATTATAAGCATGTACCATCATGACTGATTCTATTTCATGCTGAGAATCAAAACCAGGAACTATGGTACAGCAGACACTTTACCAACTGAACTTCATTCCCAAGTTCCAAGCTGTTAGTTTCTAAATTCTCGTTTACAGGCATCTATGCTGTCTTAGCTGCAGGAGTATCTTGATGAAACAGCTACCCAGGACTACTTTTGCAAGTGATACTGGAGGGGCAAAAGGGAGGCGATCAAGGCCCTTATGCCGCAAATTTTAATCTTTAATGGTCAATGGTTCTCTTTTTAGCTGTCCATAGCACCTTAGCCAGAATTAGCCACATGGCTCTCCCATGGTTCTATAAACTTTGTCAGTCCTGAAACTTTCTTGCAGAAGAACTTTTATGTGACTTTGGTTATATAGATATATATATAATAGATATACATATCAAATATTTACTGATAAAGGATCACAAAGAACTGTCAAAAATAATTCTTTGGTATACTTAGAATTTTATTATTTATAAAACATGAAAGGACGATTGTTAACTAATGAGATGAATGTGCTTATTTAATTGGTTTTTTAAGATTTATTTATTTTATGTGTTTGAATGTATGTATGTATGTATGTATGTATGTATGTATGTATGTATGTATGTATGTCATGCCTGGTACCCATGAAGGTCAGAATAAAGTATCAGATGCCATATAACTTGAGTTCCAGGTGGTTCTAAACCACCATATGGATTCTGAGAACCAAACTCAAGTCTTTTGAAAGAGTAACAAGTGCTGTTAACCACTGAGTCATCTCTCCAGCCCCTTACTTACTTTTTTAAACTAAAATAAAATTATATTTCTACCATTTCTTTTTTTCTACCTCCAATACCTCTACTTCACTTCTAACTCAAACTAATGGATTCTTTTTGGATGGTGATTGTTATTACATATAGAAATATGCATATATACAACTGCTGAGCCAGTTTTTGTTGCTTGAAGTACATGATTAATTTTAGGGTTGATTGTAGCCAGACTTTTTTGGCTACTATATTAGGTTCCTTTTCATACCTTCCTATACCAACCCTGTCTTGTCCAACCCCCCAACATCAGTGGTAGAGGGGGAAAGGAGGTGTCGATATCATTAGACTACTTCCCACTGATTAGGAGTGTCAAGTTCCTTGGGGTGAATTTGAGCTTTGTCATCAGGATAACTCCAACCAGCAATCCAGCAAATAGCAAAGCAGCAGGAGCAAACATACGCCAGTCTGTCTTGGAGCTCTGGTATTTAAATGCCCTCTGAAGAGTCAGTCCTCAGAATTCTAAAGATAAACTATCTTCAGCTGCAAGATCACGTCCCTGTTAGAGTATGAGGCCATCATAGCCAGCTGTCATGGACATCCGATATAACCAAATATCCCACACAGTTGACCATTTTGCATGGGATAACCAATTGCCAGTTGGGCATCCCATTTCTAAGAGAGGGTAATTCTTCCTCTTTTAGCAGTCACTAATTGCCTGTAGTTCTTTATCTAGGGATGAGAGACCATGTGAAATCTTCCCCTTTTTGTTGGCATATCTATTGATATTTCCATTGCTCATATCTTGTTTAGGCAAGTCACATTATTTCAGTATCATGGGTGAAGGTTCCCTGTCATTTTTAGGAGAAAACAATCTCTCAGCAGACTTTATAATACTCTGGCTCTTGCAATCTTTCTGTCTCCTACTCTGTGATGTTCCCTGGGCCTTAGCTATATGTGCATTGTAGATATATTCACTTGGACTGCAGTCTTCATTATCAGTTGATCTCTGTATTATGACTACTAATAGTTTTCTGTAATGATCTCAGTTTATTGCAAAGGGACATTTATTTAATGTGGGCTGAAAGCTACACTTCTCTGTGACTGTAAGGTAAGGCTTAGAAAACCTTGAGGAATTATGTTGGTGTGATAAACTGATAGCTCTCCTCTAAGATCCAAAACCTCACTAACATTGAGTAGCTAGGTTTCTAGTAGCAGGCATGATTTCTCTTTTGTTGAGTAGGCCTTAAATCTAATTAGACAGCGGCTAGTTAGCATCCATATATGAATGTCACTATTGCACTTTGCAAAGTATCTTAATATCTGGTCATTGGTACATATGCATCTTAGCTGGAGAGGACAATTATTATCTTCCTTCCCTTGATGGCCTACATGGCTCCTTCTGATACTATGAAAGCTAGAATGTAAGAAGAGAACTTTTAATTTGGATCCAGAATGTATATTCCAAGTCCAATGTCTGAAATGTGCAGTGTCTTCCACAATAGGAACTTACTTTCAACCTCTGGGAGGCAACAAAGAACAACAGCAATAGACTATATTGTTTGGGGAGCCATTTGGAGTACCCTGACCAAAACACTCAAACTGAGGTTTTGCACACCTGAGTCTAGGATTTTTTTGTTTTGGATAGTCTATGGCTCTTGTGGGGAACATTGTCAGCTCAAGTTGTGTGTGTGTGTGTGTTTGCGCACGCGTGATCCATGTATGTATATGTGTGCATGTTTTGTATAAGATTAAGTAAATTTAAAATATTACCATTCTTAAAGCTTCGTTAAGCATCCTTAGTGTTTTTTGTAAATAATTAGATCTTGGCCTGGGAGATGGTTCCGGAGGCAAATCACTTGCCATAAAAACAATAAAGACAGGAAGAATGAGCATACAATTTTCCAGCATCTGCATTCATTCTAGAAGGGTATATCAGCCCATCTGTAAACCAAAGCCTATGAAAGAAGGAGGCAGGATCCCTGGGGCAAGCCAGTTAGCTAGACTAGCCAAATGAGCAAACCCTGGGTTAAAGCTAGCCCTGCTTAATAATAAGGTAACTGATAACCAAGGAGTACACCCAACATCTACCTTTGCCCTCCACACTTACATATGTGCCCATGCACATAAATATGTTTTACATACATGCACATCCCAAACATACATATCCAGCTGAAGGTTCATTACTGCAAGAAGTAGACCATCTTCAACATTTTTCAGAAGTTGATTGATCGAAATTGATCAATACTTTGATTTTGTGATTATCAATGCTAAGGATATCTCTTCACATAAATATGTAGTTAAAATTGGCAAAAAGAAAATAAAAATAATTCTTTTTCTGAAGGTGAAGAGTCTATCCTAATCCCAATCCAAAAGTAACTGAATGGATTTTCATGAAACTCAAGTGAAAAACTCAAACAACAGCTTTAAAAACTAATCATTCTAACATTTTATAATCTAATGATACGGTAAGTTCGTGCTAGTATCCTGAAGAATGATTGTATAAAATATTAAAAGCCTTTCTTTTATTAATTAAGCCACTGTATTTATGTTTGGGCAGGAAACTGAACAGTAAGAACCGTCTCATCCCAACACACAGTCATCTGGATTCTAAGGCAAGGTGTTTCAGGCAGGGCTCACTGGTATCTTACCATGTGATTTTTGTTAAGTGCAGTGTAAATTCATATGTTCTGTGTTCAAACAAGGCTACAGGGAAGCAAAGTGAACCTATGGAGATAAGAGTGCCAGAAATATATTGTATGCTGAATTTTGAATTAATGTGTGGTTGTTGCACATTCAAAACCCATTTATCGTTCTATAGGGTCACTGCCCAGAATTTAAGTAACTGAGCTCTACCCAACCACAAGGCAACAATGAGAAGGTGCTATTTTGTCATTTGCCCAGATAAGACCATTTAGACAATACTGCTGATAATTATTGGCCTGAATTTTTAAAATAGGATTTTTGAGAACTATCAATGATAAATATTTTCCAAATACATTTGATGCCAACAGGCCTCTTTCTTTTTGGTGTAAATTAAATGAAGATGTTCTATTTTATATTTAATTTTCAGGTAAATTACAGAGAGCTACTTTGTTTTTTAAGAGAAGCAACAAAAGATAATTTACAGCAAAATGGAACAACTGTATACAGAAACCCAAAGATAACTCCAAGTCTCAGCCACCATAAACAAAGGTATTTTCTTCCTTTTTGTAGTCATATTGTTCCTACATATTTTAGGTCATACTGCTTAGGTAATATATAGTGAATTGAAGTACTGTTGCTGGATAGTTTGGGACATTCAAAGGTTAAAATGATAGTGCCAGCATGAATTTGGGTTTTCAAATGTTCTCATCCTTACATGATAGACAGGGGGAAGAAAGAAACTCTGTAACCTCTCCTATAACAACATTAATCTCTTTTGTAAGAAACATATTCCATTGCACTAAACTTCTAGAGCCTTCTGGATAGTGGTGGTGTTTATTAGAGTTACTTACCCAGTTTACAAACACACTTGCCTTTTGTTCTCTCTCTCTCTCTCTCTCTCTCTCTCTCTCTCTCTCTCTCTCTCTCTCTCTCTCTCTCTCTCTCCCTTTCTCTATTTCTCCATCTCTCTCTGTCTCTTTATACCACTCTCATCTTGGGATGATTGAGAGCAAAGTATAATGAAACATGTGTGTGAAAATGTCATAGTGAAATGCTTTGTATTATATTCTAACACTTAAATTTAATTTTAAAAGTAAGTAAATAAGAGAGAGGAGGATAACTCTGAGTTCCCTTTTTACACAGCAACTTCAAGGAAGGCAGAGGTCTGGAGTGAAATTATGTTGTGAATTTAAACAAACAAATAAATAAAAATTAAACAAAAAAGTACAAAGCTCTTTAAAACAGGCATTGAATTTGGAATTACTTATTTGGTATTTGAGGCTAGAAATGCTGTCGGTCCTAGTCAATATTGTATCTCACTTAACCCTCCCATAGTTACTGGCCTATCTGAGGTGTTCAATACATACTTACTGAAAAAAAAAGAAAAGACATCTCCAGTTATCCAAAGATGTTCCATCATGTGACTTGCCGGGATGAAATAGGCATCTCTCTTTTACAAAACCATATAAAGAGATTATTCTGAATCTCTTCATGAAAGAAGGCATTGCTTTGTTAAGACTAGACAGTATGTTTGTGGAAACATAGGACTGAGCCTGCAGCTTAGGAGGAAGTCCTCCATATCATTTGCTGAATGGGACTGGAAGGCTACAGCTCTCATCTCCTAAAGTGTACCAGATGACATTCAGTCTTGGAACACCCTTTCCAGAAGTCCTTCCATCTACCGTATCAACAAACTGAGCAAGGGCCAAAACTTGATCAATCCTGACACTTAGTAACTGATGTGGAAAGAAAGGAGGGAGGAAAACTTGTAATTCAAGTTGTTAACCCTGGTATCTGATTGGCAGAGTCTGCCTTAGCAGCACAGACAGGTTGATAATGCCAGCCAGAACTGGGAAGCAGAATGGGCAGCAATTGCTTACAGGAGCACACGCAGGATAGCCCCTCCTTAATGGATCCTTTGGAAAGTTTATATATTAGCAAGTAATTGAGAATTGTTTATTTTGGAAGTCACTTTCTAGACATCTTAAGCGAATCAGCTTGTGGTACTGCACTAGAGTAGTGGGAAGTAGCAAGAAGTAAGATAGTCTTGACCTTGTGGCATAATCTACTAGTGAAGAAAGACTCAAGACATGAAATAAGAAACAGAGATGGGATTTGTTGAAAGCCTTTAGGTGAAGAGAACACATAATTATGCAAGTGTATCAAGCAGGGAAGGGCTGAAGCAAGGAGGCCTGGCTTTGTATACTCCTTAAGCATTCATTCAGAAGTCACAGTTGTAGCTTGAAGTCAGTGAAGAAGGAAGCTCTACCTGAAGAAAGCTGGTGATGCTGAAGATAAAGGCTTTACTTGAAGAACTAGTTTTAATGATTTATCTGCACACCATGGAAAGAAGCCCCATGTATGTGGGTATGGAATGTAGACACCACAGCTTCCTTCTGAGGAAGTAGCACATCACTTCATAAGTGTAAGTCATGTTGAACATCACAGCTGAGGTGTGATTCAGATGGATCAGGGCAACACATGAATTTGGATACAGAGTGTTCATGAAACAAATATGAATAACATGTTAGTATTCTGTTATCATTCATCTATTATTCAAATAAGAAATAGTCAGACATGGCTGTCCTAATAATTACATATTTTCATGTCAGACTGTAAGTAAATATTATTCTCCAAACACCAGGTCTTCCAAATGTAAAGAGGAAGCAAAGAAAAGTATGTAAGATGTCTGTCCAATAGAGGGTTCCCTCTGTAAATCCACATTACAATATTGTAGCATTTTTGTTTGGCTTTGTTTGTGGCAATGAGTGGTTTAGAGATTTCATTTGCTATTAGAAATTAACTGAATTTAAAAACAGCAAGATTAAGTAGATCAAGAAAATGGCTTAATATTTGTTGCTAGTTTCTTCTCAAGTGATAAAAGGGGGCTACAAAACAGATTAGCTGTCCAGGTCTATATAATAACCCGGTTGGTTTGTGCTCCTGAGAAGAAACTGTAGATCTCATTACAGTGGAAAAGAAGTGTGTTAAGCAATGAAAATTGCATGTGCAGCCCATTTCTCAGTTGCTAAGATTTAGGCATATCTCAGGGAATAGCTGAACTGAGAAACTCAACAGGAAAGCATGCAAAGACCTTTAGCAGGCTGCCATTTTCATAGCCTCTATTTGCCTGAATAATCAGCACCTCACCTCGAGATTCCAGTTTACTGTCTGAAGTGAACAAGAGCCTGCTGGAGATTTTGAAGATGGCGCTAAGAACCTGCCAAGGCAGAGTCAACACAGACAGCCTCAACGTGAGCCTTCGAAATGAAGATCGCTCATTATCTGGCTTCCTCCCTGTCGCCAAGGTAACTAAAATTAGAGTTCAGATTTGTTAAGAGTTAACAGGCTACTGCAGAACATTGAGTCTATATTAACAATAAGCCACAGCTATGATCTTTGTTCTTCCTGTGGATTACATTGCACAACTGTTTGTTTTGTGTTTGTGTGCTTGAGAAAACAAAATAGACAAGAGATTTATGAAATATGCAAAATTGGTCCAGCAAATACATTGATCTATTTTTAATGTTAATAATAGAAAATATGATAATATCTAAATAATATTTAGCAATGGAAGCAAGTACTTTTCAAGGCCAAACTCATTTCTTACATCCTCTCCCAGCTTCTACTGGGGTCAGCATGTGGTGTCTCATGCCTTTGGTATACCATATTTTAGTACTGATGTAATTTATTGCAGATAGAGCTCAGCATGCTGATTTGAGACAGTAATTACCAGTGCAGATGTGTTTTGTGGAAGAGGATCCAGAACAATATTAATTCATGAATCTTCTGTAGCCAAATAATCTACTGTCTCAAAGCTATGCAGGATAGGGGTGGAATAATGATTACTGCTATTACTACATGGCATTGATTATACCACTGCTTAAGTTTTACAGGGTGCTGAGCACTGTGCTAAATGCGTAACTGATATGATCTAACATAACATCAACAAAGTTAACTCCTTACAGAATATCAGGAAATGTATGTAGGTGTTGTTATTGTGTTTTCATAAGTGAAATAAATTCTGAATTTTGAAAAAGACAATTGAACTAACTCTTGGGCAACAAGTAACAAAGGGTAGAATCAAGATTCCAAGTATAGAAAAGGCTGGAAATTGATGAGCAGAGGGAACTCAATTAAGAGATGATATCCAGGAGCTGTTGCTGAAAACAATTCTTGAAAGATAAAAAATAGAGCATTAGGGAAGGTTGAGAACTATAGGGGGAAAGGTCAAAACAAGGCTTACACTAATGTCAATGTGTGTTTTGAGTGTTGGCTGAATAAGTGCAGTACCGGAGAAAGGCAGCTTTCGTTTGAGAATAAGAACCCAGCTGTACAGTTTTGTATCTTTGCTTCCTTATTAAATATCAGAAACAAGTACCACTTCTTCAGTTTTAACCCCAGAATACTCAGGATAGAGAATATGTTGCAATACTTCTGATAGGACCCTTCCCCCTATAGTTCTCAACCTTCCCTACATTATTCTCTTTCTACTGAAACATGTTTGCATGTAGGCCAGACTGGATCTTTTTTTTTTTTCATTTTTATTTTATATTAATCACAGGTTATGTACTTTGTATCCCAGCCGTAGCCCCCCTCCCGCATTCCCTCCCTATCCCCCCCTTCCCTCCCTCATCTCCTCCCTGCACCTTTCCAAGTCCACTGATAGGGGAGGACCTCCTCCCCTTCCATCTAACCCTAGCTTATCAGGTCTCTTCGGGAGTGGCTACAATGTCCTCTTCTGTGGCCTAGCAAGGCTGCTTCTCCCTTGAGGGAGAGGGAGGTGGAAGAGCCAGCCATTGAGTTCATGTCCAAAATAGTTTCTGTTCCCCTTACTAGTATACCCACTTGGGAATTGAGCTACCATTTGCTACATTCAAGCAGGAGTTCTAGGTTATAACTATACGTGGTCCTTGGTTGGAGAGACAGTCTCATAAAAGAC
>CM053754.1:34645510-34698699 GCA_028658305.1 Pachyuromys duprasi
AAAAAAAAATCTCTCATGTTAAAAAGCAAGCAATCAAGTAATCCAATTAAAAAATGGGGTATGGAGCTAAAAAGAGAACTGACTGTAGAGGATTATAGAATGGCAGAAAAATACTTAAAGAAATGCTCAACGTCATTAGCCATCATGGAAATGCAAATCAAAACGACACTGAGATTCCACCTTACACCCACCAGAATGGCTAAGATCAAAAACTAGTGACAATGCATGCTGGAGAGGTTGTGGAGAAAGAGGAACCCTCCTCCATTGCTGGTGGGAATTCAAACTTGTACAACCACTCTGGAAATCAATTTGGCGCTTTCTTAGACAATTATGAGTAGTGATTCCTCAAGACCCAGCAATACCACTCTTAGGCATATATCCAAAAGATGCTCAAGTACACAACAAGGACATTTGCTCAACTATGTTCGTGGCTGCTCTATTTGTAATAGCCAGAACCTGGAAACAACCCAGATGTCCCTCAGTTGAGGAATTGATACAAAAATTGTGGTATTTTTACACAATGGAATACTACTCAGCAATTAAAAATGAAATCATGAAAATCACAGGCAAATGGTGGGACCTGGAAACGATCATTCTAAGTGAGGTATCCCAAAAGCATAAGGAAACATATGGTATATACTCACTTATGTAGACCTATAGGATAGGAAGGTCATGCTTAAATCTATATACCTAGGGAAGATATACAAGAAGGAGGACCCCAGGTTGGTATGATCAATGCTTGTTTAGATGAACCGATGGGATGGACATTGAATTGAGGAGAAAAAAAGCAACAGGACAGGAGCATACCAAAGAGGGCCTCTGAAAGAATCAATGTAGCAATGTATCAAAGCAGGTATTAAGACTCACAACCAAGCTTTCGGCAGAGGGCGGGAAATAATAATGAAAATAGGGGAAGTCTGTAAGACTTGGGGATAACAAGAGCTCCACAAAGACCAAACTGAGCAGGGCACAGGGGTCTTTTATGAGACAGTTTCTCCAACCAAGGACCATATATGGATTTGGCCTAGAACCCCAGCTCAGATGTGGGCCATGGTAGCTCGGTGTCCAACTGAAGACCCTAGTAAGGGGAACAGGGACTGTTTCAGACAGGAACTCAATGGCTGGCTCTTTGACCCTCCCTCATACATGCCAGGGAGTAACAGCCTGGCTAGATCCCAGGGGAGGACATTGCAGCCAGCCCTGAGGAGAGAAGATGAAGTGGGGTCAGATGGAAGGGGAGGAGATCCTCCTCAGTCGGTGGACTTGGAGGGAGCGGGGAGGAGATGAGGGAGGGATAGGGAGAGTGCGTGTGGGGGAATAGGAAGGGGGATATGTCTGGGATGCAAAGTACCTAACCTGTGATCGATATAAAAAGAAATAAATTACATTAAAAAACCTTTCCCATGTACAGAAAAAATATTATAATATAAAAAATAAATTAAAAAAGGAAAAAAAGAAAGGAAAACAGTATTAGGAGAGGTAATTGATCCAGATTATTTGAGCAAATTTGGACTGCTTCTGAATAATGGGGATAAGGAACATGAGCTCATCAAGTATGAAGGAGCTCCTTTATGGTATATCATGTTGATAGGATGTCCTGTGAACAAGATCACTGGCAAACTACAACAACTGAATCCAGATGGGATGATAAATTGACCAAATGCTTCAGCAATGAATGTTTGAATCACTCTTCTGAGTAAAGAACTAACATCAGAGCCTTGCTGAGAGTAAAACACATGGACTAGTTAGTACAGGAAGGACATTGTCAATACCAGCCAAGACCACATGACTGGTTGCAGAAATAAGGACTGTAATTGCCATGAGTGTTTTCATCCTATTTTTTTGAGAACGTGTTTGTGAATTATACACATATATTAAGCTGATATTTGTATGTTTTTTTCCTTTATTTATGTATTGTGTAATACAACACTGGTAATCAGATAATGTCAGCAGTGTACTCTAAGTCTGTACTATCATAGTTAAGTTATGGGACACTGAAAGTCTAAATATTCCTGAAAGGACTTTGATAGCTGTCCTCAGGGGAAATGCTGGGTTTGCAGTTTTGCATAGGATAGCTATATCATGTTGGGTTGAGTTATGAAACTACTATCATTTTGATTTGGAAATAAAGCATGGCATAATGAGGTAAGTGGGTATCCAGCTGTTAAGGAGTGGACTTGTGATAGTTAATCTTAGTTGTCACACTGGATCTGTACTCAACTAAGAGAAAGGATGTTGGGCACACCTTTGACCACATTATTTGAAATGGGAAGATCCTCTCTAACTGTGGGTAGTACCTTCTGTTGGCAGCCCAGATAAAGAGAAAATGGTTTCTTTGGGGTTTTGCTCATTTGCTTTCACATATTTCTGGGGAGTTCATCTGTCTGTGTGAAAGCTTATCCTTCCTCTTCTTCCCACCCCTGTTGCTGCTGCCGTTGACACAGCATTCCTTTTCTGATACCAGAACCCAGAGTCTTCAGGCTTCCGACGTGGATGGAAGACCACTGGCTCTCTAGGAAGTCTCTAGGCCTTCACTGTAAGACTGAGGTGACTGTAGCCTCCAGACTACTGTAACGAGCAGCTACTGGGTTCTCAAAATACACAGTATTAAGATGGCCATTGTCGTATTAGCTGATCTAATACACCTCCTTTGAAATATATATTGATCCTGTTCCTCTAGAGAATCATAACATGCATCCACACTCTCACTACATATCACTTCCATGACATTTGGAACACATTTTTTAAAGAACCTCTTTTTACAAGATGCAGAAAAGTCTTCTGTGATGAGCCGAGAGTTTGACAAGACTAAGCTCATGTCTGGCCTCTGCCAGTGACTGGCTCTATATCACTTTGGTCATGTTAAATGACTGTTACAAGCTTTATCTTTTAATTGTTTATTAAAAACTTATTTTTAATCAAGTGTATGTGTGTATGATCTGTGTGGATATGTGGAGGGGAGAGGAGGGTGTCGGGTCCCTTGGAGCTGGAGTGATAGCTGGTTGTGAGCTGTCTGTTATAGGCACTGGGAACTGAACTTAAATCCTCTGCAAGAGCACCTTTAACAGCTGAGTCATCTCTCCATCTCTTTAAATTTTAATGAAATGGGGAAGATTATACTCTAAGAGATGAGTTATGGATTAAATGAGATTGTATTCATTAATTTTGATTGCCCCATCTATTACATAAAGAAATACCTAGGCACCTATAAGACACTTCTCTACTTGCCTGTGGGCATGTTTCCTAAGAGAATAAGCAAAGGGATCAGAGCAAACATCAGTGGCACAATTCCCTAAGCCGTGGTACCCAGGGAACAGAAAGGAAAGATGGCATCCTATGGCACAACCATTATTCCTCTCTGCTTCCTGGCTGCCATGATGTGAGTTGTTTTTCCCTGTCACTCTCCTCCACCATAATGAATTAAAATGTCTGACACTTGCACACAGGGGCCTTACACACAGGTCTGTGCTCCAAAGAAATGGATTCAAGATTATTATTATTATTATTATGGTTTATGGCACTGATGAAATCAGCTCCTTCATATTCTCATTAAATGAACTCCAGCATTAGATTCCACAGTTCATGTTTCTATGGAGAAGTCTTTTTGGTTAGCTTATTAGCATTGTAAGTTTTATTGGTTGTTTTTGAGGTTGAACCAGGCTTGCACCTCCAGCACAGTCTCACTTGGTTTTATGCATTGTCACATTTGATTTGGTAACATCTTGTAAAGAATTTTGAGTGCTAGTCATAAAAGATATTATTCTTTGTAATGTCTTAATTTTGGAAGCCGTAACAATATATATGGTCTGTGCTACGTATTCCTTCTTCTATATACTAGAAAAATTGTGTATAGAATTTTTTTCTTAAATATTGGTTAGACTTTTCTGATAGACTGCATTGTTTTGAAGATTTTTTTATGTTGTAGGGAGCCCCAGATGACCCAGAGTGCTCCTTAAATGACAGATGTTTCCTCCTGGGAAGGGAGAGAAGGATGGCCCACCCATGGTCTTTGAGAACCTCCATGGCAGCAATGCATCGTGGGGCCAAAGGGCGTTATCCTCAAAGAACCTCTTATCTAACCATTTCTGATATTCTCCCTCCCATTTCAGCCCAGCATTTCTCTAAAGAGAGCTCATTCTTTGAAGATAGTGTGGTATGAGGCTTGAGTTTTAGCTTTCATTCTTGAAAGTCTAAAGTTTCACTTGTTCCTTCTGTATGTAGGCACAGGAGCCTTAGCTCACTATGTTGCAAGGATGGAATGAGGGATTACTTACAAAATGTCTGCCAGAGTAGTCACAAGTTATATGTGTGTGTGATGCATTTTAAAAAATTTATTTACACAATGATCATGACTGAATCACTAAACATCACCTTGAATATTTATCTTTTTTCCTTTTTTTTTTTTTTTTTTTTGGTGTGAGTACATTTGAACTTGTCTCTACTCTCTGCTTTCAAATATACCATGACTATATAACTCAGTCACCGCTGCTGGGGACCCTTAAAACTTACTCTGCCTATTCCATTGCACCCCAGTTTTCTGGCATAGGCTTTCAATTATCTCTACTTCCTTTCTCAGGACATGGAGCCATTTTACTTAGTCCATGAGGCCCACGTGGGAAGAAAGGCTATTTGCCTAGCTCTGAATCTGAGAAGAACTTCCTAAAGGCAGCCCAAGACATAAAGCCCCTCTCTAATCCATTTCCTCTCTGTTTCTTCTTACTCCTCCTTTCCCTTCCTCCCTCTCTTCACTCTCCCAAGGCCAATGTTTTAACCTTGAAAACCACATTACACATTACAACTTGGAAATAATTTGTAGATGGAAACAGTCTGTTCTAGCATTTCATCTCTAGCTTTTTGCCAGATGCACAGAGGACTCTCTTTGCTCCTGAGCCTCCTGAGCCTTTCTAATGTGAGTGGAGTAAAGGCAGAGATTCCAATTCTAACTCCAGTCTAGAAGGATAGTTCTTTTTTATTGAGAACCATGAGTCAGCTGTTTAGGAAAATGCATCCCTGATGATATCAGAACATCAGAGCAATTTTATCAGTCTAGGAAGCACATTTTCAGGAGACAAGAATGGCAGGGCCCAAAGGACAGAATATTAATAAGGCAGTCAAAGGGTGCTATTTCGGTTCTGAGCAGCAGAGGGAGTGGTTAGCTCCTAATCCTTAAATTCAAGTTTGGCAGGAAGGCAACCAAGATAGCATCTAAAAGAATAAACTTGGTCCTTTCTTGGCAAAGTGAATTTGGTTCTCTTCACTAGCCAAAACTGGAAGGGCAACACATGGTTAGTTACAGTGAGAGCAGGTACAATTCATAAAACTTGCCTTGAGACAGACACTAATCTATATGCACTTTATTACTTTTAACATATTAAGTTCTCACAATAGCAGCATGAAGAGGTAATATTAACTGTTGCCTTTCTGGGAATGATGAAACTGAGACTTGGTGGTATTATATGACTTCTCCAAGGTCCCACAGTACTTGGCAGAGATGGGATTTGAACTGAAGTCCCTGGCTCCAGAGTCTGAGCTCTTAATTAGGAATGGCAGTTTACATATAAATGCTTGATACCATTTAATATTGCAATCAAATGATATGTGGTACGTATTGTGTCTTACCATTGTTTCACACATACACACACACCTCCACATAGTGGGGTGGGGGGATGATGAGGAAGAAGCAGAAAATGAGAGCAGAGGAGAGGACAGGAGAGGAGAGGAAAAGACAGAATACTTTAGACTGAAAAAAATGAACAACTTGTTTTAGGTCCTCAGGTGATGAAGTGTCCTAAAGACATTTCCCTGTTAGCACGTACCATCTTACAGTTCTATGCTCTTTGTTGCACAGAGAACCTAGCAAGCTTGACCCAGGCCCAAGTCTTTGTCTCTAAGGCAAAACTTTTGTTGCACCCTACAGCCCTTCCTCTATGCTAGATTTTGTTGTGGGTGGTCGTGAGATTTAGAGCATGGGGACTGTATCACCCTAACTTCAACTTTTCTTGACCTTTGGTCCCTGAGTTAGAAACATAAGAACAACTATTGTTTTCATGCATTACAACAACCCTATTGTGTCCATAAGATAAGATTTCATGGTACTTCTTTTCTCTCCCTCTTCTGAAATGTTCCCTGAGCCTGTGGCAGGGGATGTTAATACAGATATCTTATTTATGGCTGTGTACTCACAAAGTCTTACTACCTGTAAAATGTTCTCTCACCAATGTTAAAAAGCACAGATCTGTGCTTATAGACATAAATATTTAGAAAGTAGTTTAGTGCTATTACCACTTAGTAAACAACAGTAGTAAGTTCTTCCATAATGCCTATCACCTCCGGGCGGTACCAGCCATGAGTTCCTTGGTCTCAAATCTAACCTGAACATTTATTCTTACCCCCAGAACAGTCATGCCATTATTACCACAGTGGGTACAACTTGCCTGTCAGACTAGTACTGTAGCCGTCAGCCTTTCCAGATCTTGGGAAAGCTTCTTCTGAACATCACACTCCAATTGAAGCAGACCTCAGGCACTGAAGTAATTTGACCTGGCAATTGAAATAATATATTGGGAATACAGACATAAGTCCAATTTTTCCAGTTCTTTTTCTAATAAAATTTTCTTTTACCAATATGATCTCACCTAGAAGTGATTCTCTTCCATTGTTTAGCATCAGGGCAGTGTCAGAGGACTATACAAAGAATTGTCCTTATTCCATTTGATAACCCTCCACCATTTTAAAAGACACAAAATCACAATTTCTAGGTCAGTGACTTCAACATTTGAAGAACACTTGAATAGCTGATGTTCTGAAAAGAGTGTTTGGCAAATAGTCTTAGCTCTTTTACATATAAATTGTGTGACCTTAGTGAAATTCTCAGTCTTTTCATCTGTCAAGTGGGCATCTCATGTACTTATTGGTTTGTTGCAATTGTGCAACAACACACATGCTATGTCAATATGGCTTAGAAGATTATCAAGCTCATGCAGAATCCAAGTCAGTGTGACTCTTTCATTCTTCCTTCTGTCTAGCGAATATTTTTCCATCCACTCTCATTAAATAGTAACTAATAACAGTCAGCAGTCTTTATCACTGATATGAAATCCATCTGGGAGAATCCTTCCTTCTCCCTATATCAGGACTAATCAACAGGGCCTCATGACCCAGCTCTGTCCTGCTATGAGCTCATAGGAACAGATGGAAAATGGGCTGGGCAGATGGAAAAACTCCATTTTTCTGACAGGAATTATTTATTTGTGAAGTTGGAACCATTTGGAGTGACTATTTTGTATTAAGAGGATGAAATACTGTTAGATTTGCAACAGGGCCATGGAATTAACTAATGTGCATCAGCTACTAGTGTCCCTGTGAGTCAAGGAGAAGGAATAATAATGGGGCTCTTAAAAGTCATCCAAACACATAAATTATTTACTCAGTGTGTGTCAACAATTCCCTTGAAGCTATTTCTGCCAGTGGTATTATCCTTCATGCCCTTCCTATGAAAGACGCTGCTCTTTGTTACTGAGTTTTCACAAAACATGAGCATTGCAAAACACACATACCTACCATTAGGAGACTTATTTAGCATCAGCTGCTATGTGTGTTACTCTCCCTGTCTTATTTCCAACCTTTATGGTTGTTGTGCAAAGCAGGCTCTTTAAAGCTGACTTTCCAGATGAAGAATATAAAAACACAGTGACATTGATTTCTCTAGGTCATGCAAATAGCATGAAACAAGCTTTTCCTCACCTTTGGTTTTACATATCTGACCTGTTACCCCAAGTGGCAATCAAAACCTTAATCTAGCCACATGATATCCCTGTGCCCTTTATGTGGCATCTTAAACAATATTTAGAGATGATTGGTGTCTGATCTCAGTTCCCTCAGCTTTGTATCCTTGTCTTTCACTTGGGTCATCATTTTTGTTTGCAAAAAATTCAGTTTCTAGAGTAGAGAGTGGATCCCTAACTTGGAAACTTTACTCATTTTACTTGCTCAGCATAAAATTATTCACCTTTGCTATCCATGGGCCTCTTCTAATCCAGTCTGGCCAGTTGCTTTCCTTTGTCTAGGCTTGGTTGGGTCATTCTCTGACAGTAGCCATGCTCTTCTTTCTGTGCCCAACACTATAGTTGATCTTCCTGATATTCTTTCGCATATTATGGACATAACATACTGTTGTGTTGAACATGTCACTGTGTAATTTCACCAAAGCCTGTAAGCTCCGTCTTCATTACTATGTGGAAGGATTCCAGCATGATACAAATTGTATTTTCTAATGATGAATGGATGGACACATAGTTGGACAACAGTTACTAGCCCTTTCTTCTAATACATTCACAAAGTATGTCTGCAGTAGTTGTGATGGCCTTAGATTAAAAAAAATCTAATATATTTTGATAGAAGCTAGTTACTAATGCCTCACTGAGAGCCTAGAAAATGTTGAGGGAAACTCTAGTCTTGGGTGAGTGGTACTATTAGACTGAGGAAGATTATGCCAGGAGAGAAGCAATGGGAGTAGACACATAAATTTTTATTCCCTAAGTACTGGAGGGCAAAGTTACCAACAGGCTAATTTCAGATGAGGGTCAGCACTGGTTAAGTGTCCAAGGTAGTCCAAGGCATTTGGGGAAGACCATTATGAAAGAAGTCTGAATACAACTTTGGAAACCCACTCAAACTTTCACTGATGCCTGGTTCATAGTAGGCAATCATCAAGGAGTTACTAAATAGTAAAATGTGAAATATACAGCCTGAGCTCACCTTTTCCAACCCCTGACAGAAGAGGTAAATGCTTCAAAAGGTATCAAATACCTTTAAGACTTCCTAATCACTCCAGAGCAGCCCAGCCTGGGAGTGACCACATGGTTCCATAGCTGAGAATGTTTGCGTGTCATTCATGGCTAGTGTACTTTTCTTCAGAACCTTACTATGTAATTTATAAAAGAGAAATCATACCACCTCATAGGCCCACAACATGTATCCAATCTTGAGTGCCCTTCTTTTATCCTTAGATTCAGAGAGCCCTGGCATGAAGTAACTAACAAGAAACAAGTCTAAAAAGTTGGATGTTGTATGGGACCAGCATTCCCTGTATCCTCTCAGGGAGGTTTTGCCTAACCTAGGATGCTGGCTAATAGGCTTTAATAGAAGTATCATGTCTAATGAGGTTGACAGCAACAACAACAAAATCATGTAGAGATGAAAAAAAAGGAATTTATGGAAAAGGAAGGTGTGGATCATCTCTGTGTCTAACTCCTCTGATGCCTTTAGCAAAGTCATAAAACTTTTCTAATTGTTATTATCCTCAGCTGCATATGGTCTCAACTATTCTTGTGTCCAACCTACTTTGGGCCATTTTCATGTATTGTTCCCAGGTCAGAGACACATTTACATACATACAGTGGATGATGCATAGATTACCACACTGTCTGGTTGGAAAGCAATCTTTCTGAGTACATGGGAGGATAACAAGGCTAAATTTCTCCTTTCAGGGTGCAATGTGAAATTTTAGGTTGTAAGAGCTCCCACTGTGCACTGGGCTTCGTTGGAATTTAACCGAGAAATAGCAGAGCCCCATTTAGATGAGGTCTTTTGAACCTTGATCACACGGGGAAGATGTTGGTGTGTTTACAAGTGTGACAGTGACTCTAGACTGTCATAGTCTAGAAGCAGTGAAGTTCCTTTCCCCCATTCTGCCTTGGTGCTAAGGTGGAGAGAACTTGACAACCACACTGATTCTTCATCGCCAAATTGTCTGTCATCCATAATATCTAATATTGAGCAACCACCTCTATTTCTCTACAGACAGTTTTTCAGACATGTGCTTCTGAGGGCAGCAAGATACTCAATGTATTAGCAGTCAAGTTCATTCATACAACAGTTCTGATTGTTAGTATATTTTCTTTAGGTTGAATCAAAACTGGTCTCTCCATGACTTCTTCTACCTCCCACCCTACAATATGTCTGGACGTTAAACAGCAGAGTCTTTTTCCCACTTGCCTTTTTGTTACTTCATCCTTTCTCCTAGATGCTGAAATAAGGGTGGATGGAGTTATGCTGAGGAAAGGGCATGTGTTGTCAACCACGCCAGACCTGATGAGAAATCGAAATGAGTAAAATAGTTAGGCTGGTTTATACCAACCTTATACATATAAAGGTTATAAATGGAGGCCAGCATCTGGGTTGGAGAAATTTTTGTAAAGCTAGTAGACATGTGATTTAGATTCTGCAAGGTAAATAAAAATCCAGCTCTTTAAGCAAAGAGAGGAAAAGATATTGCAAGAGTTGATGACAGGGACAAAAGCATCTGCAAAAACGTATAATGATCTCTTTAGGAAGCAGGTATGTGTTCATGTGCCTAGAAGCGAATCCCGGCTAACATTCATAGATGAAGCAGGGGCAGAAGAACCCAAGGAAGTGTTGATTTACACAGGACATCCCCAAGCAGAAGGCAGTTACATGTAGTATGAGTTTGTGTTTAGATTAAACAGTTTGTGATACTTACTTCCATCTACTCGGTAGTGTTTGTTTAGTATATATCACCCAGGACACAGCCCTAATCTGGACCTGGACATCTTACCACAAGTGAATAGGTGTGCATATTAGCAAACTTAGAAGACCAGGAGTGTTGGAATATCACCTTGAACAAGATTTCCTATAGTGCCTTGCATAATTCTTAGGGATAGTTTAGGTGTTATTTGGAAATACAATATAGTTTCATTGACTATGTTTACAGTAAAATAAAAGTTGAGAATTTTCCTTTTTTGTTTGCTTGTTTGATTGATTTCATTTTAATTGTGCTGTGCCTTAGACTTTGAGACTTACTTTACTGATGATAGTATGAGATTGAGTTAAGCAGAATGGAGTTGATGCTTCTCTTGCTGAGGAGAAAGTCATGAATCATAGTCCAAATCTGATATCAATAAGGGAAGAAAGTATTATGCCCCAGGGAAAGGAAATAAAATTTGATTAATATTTATATTGAAAATCAGTGTAATATTGTGAAGAGTGACCCAGATTTTTTATCGTGTGGCACTAGGTATCAGAAGGTCCAGAGGGACTGCTCACCAGCCCAGGAAAGGGTCATGCCATCAGCTGTTAGCATAATTCTTCTTACAAACGTTCATAAATGTCTGAGGCCAAATGCTATTCGTCAGGGGTTATTGGCGCCCAAGCCTGTGTCAGTTGTCTCTGGAGCACGGTATTCACAATGAAAAACAGATTTCCCAATTCATTCCTGGGGCACAGAGGAAGATGTGCCACGTACACTGTCCATGTGTGTTAGGGAAAGAGGGCAGTGTGTCTTGACAGACATCATAAGGGAGAGTATATATGCTATTTATTTACTTACTTACTTATTTGTGAGATTAATATAATTACAACATTTCTCATTTTCCTTTCCTCCTTCCAAACTTTCCTATATTCATTTCCCTGCTCTCCTTCAAGTCCATGGCTTCTTTTTGTCACTGATTGTATATGTGCATATACATATATATTTCTAAACATAACCTGGTTATTCCATATATTACTTGTATGCAGGTTTTTAGGGATGACCATTTGTCCCTGGTCAGCCTGTTATGTTTTATTCCCTAGGGATGTCCTGTGTCCAGCTTTTCTCAGTTGCTTACTATTCTTTGAGTGGGGTTGAGGCCTCAAGGCCTTCTCTGTATCTATGCCTGTTGGTGTCATCTTGTTCAGCTCACCTTTGAGCGGTGAAGTTGGTGAGACTTTATGGGTATAGCTGCTGATGTTACTAGGAGATACAATCTCATGGAAACTCCCTGATCAACTGGCTTTTACTATTTTTCTGCCTCTTCTTCCCTAATATTTCCTGAGCCATGAGTGTGGGAATGTTTTGTAGACATATCCAGTATGACTGAGTTCAACTGCACTTTGATCAGTTGTGGTGGTAGTAGTTTGTTACATAGAGAAGTTTCCTTGATGAGAGCTAAAGACTACATTTATCTGTGGATATAAGGACCAGTGTTTATAGAATACTGGAATTATGCTTGTTTAGTAAAGTAGAGGTTATATACTCTCCTCTAATAACCACCATTTCATCAGCTTTTGTCTTTTTATACATGAAGGTCATCTCTCTTCACTTGCTTGGCAAAATCCAACTCAGCATTTCAGTTGAGTGTAAATGTCTTTTCCCTCAGGAAACACCCACTAATCCATTCCATTGGAGAGGTTTCCTCCTTCAGTTACGCCTGCTTTTCCCAGGGTAAGCCTTATCTCATCTACACAATCAGTTATGTTCCTGTCCTAATATCAGTTGTGTAAAGCATAAAAGAGCTGCTGGAGTTCAAACATCTAGACATTTATGTAATGTGACAGTGTGCTTAGGAAAGGGGATGCTTGGACATAGAGATGGCCACACAAACTAGTAAAATACCGTGGGAAATTAAAGTCAGAGACCAAGGTCATGCTCCTAAAATCCAACCACTGCCAAGGAATCTCAGAAAACTAGGCAAAGCTAGGGAAGTGACATAGAACAAACTCCTTCCAGGCTTCAAAAAGAACTAGCCCTGCCAAACCCCAGTTCTAGCATTCTAGGGCTTCTAGTCTCCATAGCTCAGTTAAGAACTTCTAACCTCCAGTCTGTGAAGTAGTACATTTCTGCTTATATCTCCCAGCTTGTAGTATTTAGTTTAAAAAGACCCAGCAAGGAGCTTGGAAGATGGCTTAGTGGTTAAAAGTGTTAGTTGTTCCTCCAAAAACACCCACATTGGACAGCTCCTGACCACCTGTAGCTTTAGAGAGTCCAAGGCCCTCTTTTCACCTTCACAGACATGTTCACACAGTACATAGTCTCACAGATGACACAAGCATAGACACACATACAAAAAAATATCAAAGGCAAATCTTTTAAATTTTTTTTAATTTTTTGAGATTATAATATAATTACATCACTTCTCTCATCTTTTCCTCCCTCCTTCTCACTCCTTTCCTCACGCCCATATCCCCTCTCTTTCTTACTCTTTTTCAAACTCATGATCTCATTTTCATCAATAGTTCACAAGCACACGCGCACACACACACACACACACACAAACTCCTAAATACTACTTTTTCAGTTTGTTTAAGGTTACTTGTTCCTAAATATATAAACGTAAGTTTTTCAGTCTGTGTAGGGAATAATTATTATATTGTATATATTGTACTACACAATGAATAATGTATAGTTACTGGTTTATATGTTTTCACGGCTGACCATCTGACACTGCCTAGCCAACTAGTGTACTCTTCCCTGGGGCAGATTATTTATTCCCCTTGCAGGATGCCTTACTTGCCTATAGTTCTTCATAAGCTTGGAGTCCCCTGGGCTTTTCCCAGGCCACATAATCATGCCTACTGTTGCTGTCCCTGTTAGCTCATGTTTGGGCAGTCATGTTGGTAAGACCTCATGGCTATAGCTCTGATGTTCCTAGGAGACACAGTCTCACAACAAACCTCCCAATGTTCTGGCTCTTATGATCATTCTGCCTGCTCTTCTCCAGTGATCTCCAGCCATAAGTGTGGCAGCTGCGCTGCACAGACACACACAGGATTGAGCTCCATAACCCTGCATTTTGAGAGTAATCTGTCTTAATGGTCATTGTCTGTTGCAAAGAGAAATGTCTTTGATGAGGTTCAAGGACTAACTATACTTTTTCTATGAGTGAAAAGATAAGTATTTAAAGTGTATTTGGAGATTATGCTGGTTTGGTAAAGTGGAACTTATAGGTTCTCTTACAAGTTTCATGACTTCACATGTTTAGGAGCCCGATACCAGGAACTATTTCTCTCTTGAATGGGTTGAATGGGTCTTAAGTCTCCAATCAAAAGACACACACTGACTAAATGGACCAAAAAGAAATACTTGTATCTGTACTGTATGAGAAATACATCTTTACTTCAGAGATGTACACGGCTTTAGAAAAAAAGCATGGACAAAAGTATTCCAATCAAATGGAATTAGGAAGCAATTAGGCATCACTATGCTAATATCTATCAAAATAGACTTCAAACTAAAACTAATCAGAGAAAAATAAAGATGGCTATTTCATCCTAGTCAACGAAATAGTTAACCAAAGAAATGTTATTATTTAAAAGTATATGCAACAAATTCTGGTGCACCTAATTTCATAAAAACATACTACTGGATTTAAAGTGCATATTAATATCAACCCATTAATAATAGGTCATTTCAAAACTCCTCTTCCTCTAATAAACAGGTCATCTAAACAAAAAATGAACAAAAATAAATAATTATGAAGAACAATATCTTCTTTTTTCTTTTTTTATTAAATTCTTAGTTAATTATACTTTATTCATCTTATATACCCCTGTAGTTCCCTCCCTCCTCTTATCCCAATCCCTCCCTTCTTCCCCCCTCTGCACCGGTGTACCTCCCCAAGACCACAGATAGGAGAGGTCCTCCTTTCCTTCCCTTGGATCCCAGTCCATCAGGTCTCATCAGGAGTGGTTACATTGTCTTCCTCTGTGGCCCTGCAAGGCTGCTCCCCCCTCAGGGGAAGGTGATCAAAAAGCAGGCCAGTCAGTTTATGTCAGAGACAGTCCCTGTTCCCATTACTAGGGAACCCACTTGGACACTGAACTGCCATGGGCCACACCTGTGCAGGAGTCCTAGCCTACCTCTATGCATGGTACCTGGTTGGACCATCAGTCTCAGGAAAGACCCCTGCGCTCAGATCACTTGGTTCTGTTGCTCTCCTTGTGGAGTTCCTGTCCTCTCCAGATCCCACTATTTCCCACTCCCCTCATAAGATCCCCTGCATTCTGCCCAAGTCTGCCATAAGTCTCAGCATCTGCTTCAATAGTCTGCAGGGCAGAGCCCTTCCAAGGCCCTCCTTGGCAGGCTCCTGACCCATTCCCTGCCCTCTCCTTTCGATGTCCATCCCCTTTGCCTTTCTTTAGGTATACAGATTTTAGTAGGTTCATCCTATAGTATATGTCTATATGAGTGAGTATGTACTGTATGTGTCTTTCTGCTTCTGGGATAGCTCACTTAGGATGATCCTTTCCAGTTACCACCATTTACTTGCAAAGGTTATGATATCCTTGTTTTTTATTGCTGAGTTATATTCCATTGTGTAGATGTACCACAATTTCTGCATCCATTCCTCAGTTGAGGGGCATGTGGGTTGTTTCCAGCTTCTGGCTATTACAAATACATCTGCTACAAACATGGTTGAGCAAATGTCCTTATTGTGTACTTGAGCCTCTTTTAGGTATATGCCTAGGAGTGGTATAGCTGGATCTTGAAGAAGCGCTATTCCTAGTTGTCTGAGGAAGCGCCAGATTGATTTCCAGAGTGGTTGTACAAGTTTATATTCCCACCAGCAGTGGAGGAGGGTTCCATTTTCTCCACATCCTCTCCAGCATGTGTTGTCCCTTGAGTTATTGATTTTGGCCATTCTGATGGGTGTAAGGTGAAATCTCAGGGTTGTTTTGATTTACATTTCCCTGATAAGTAAGGGTGTTGAGCATTTCTTTAAGTGTTTCTCTGCCATTCGATATTCCTGTACTGAGAATTCTCTGTTTAGCTCTGTACCCCATTTTTTAAATTGGATTATTTGTTTTGTTGATGTTTAAATTTTTGAGTTCTTTATATATACTGGATATTAATCCTCTGTCAGATATAGGGTTGGTGAAGATCCTTTCCCAATATGTAGGCTGTCGTTTTGTTCTGACAACAGTGTCCTTTGCTTTACAGAAGTTTTCAGTTTCATGAGGTCTCATTTACTGATTGTTGCTCTTAGAGCCTCTGCTGTTGGTGTTCTGTTCAGAAAATTGTCTCCTGTGCCAATGAGTTCAAGGCTTTTCCTCACTTTTTCTAAGTGGCTTAGTGTGTCTGGTTTTATATTGAGGTCTTTGATCCACTTGGGCTTTAGTTTTGTGCAGGGTGATAAGTATGGATCTATTTGCATTTTTCTACATGTAGACATACAATTAGACCAGCACCATTTGTTGAAGATGCTGTCTTTTTTCCTTTTTTTTTTGGCATCTTTGTCCAAAATCAGGTGTCCGTAAGTGTATGGATTTATTTCAGGATCTTCTATTCGATTCCATTGATCCACCAGTCTGCAGTACCATGCAGTTTTTAGTATTATTGCTCCATAGTACAGCTTGAGATCAGGGATGGAGATACCTCCAGAAGATCTTTACAGTAAAGGATTGTTTTAGTAATTCTGGGTTTCTTGTTGTTCCATATGAAGTTGATAATTTTTCTTTCAATATCTGTAAAGAATTGTGTCAGTAATTTGATGGGAATTGCATTGAATCTGTAGATTGCTTTTGGTAAGATGGCCATTTTTACTATATTAATCCTGCCAAGCCATGAGTATGGGAGATCTTTCCATCTTCTGATATCTTCTTCTAATTCCTTCTTTAGAGACTAAAACATTTTTTCATACAAGTCTTTGACTTCCTTGGTTAGGTTTACACCAAGGTACTCTATGACCTTTGTGGCTCTTGTGAAGGGTGTTGTTTCCCTAATTTCTTTCTCAGTCCTTTTGTCTTTTGTATACAGGAAGGCTGATGATTTTTTTTTTGAGTTAATTTTGTATCCAGCCTCTTTGCTAAAGGTGTTAATCAGCTGTAGGAGTTCCCTGGTAGAAGTTTTGGGGTTACTCAGGCATACTATCACGTCATCTGCAAATAGTGATACTTTGACTTCTTCCTTTCCAATTTGTATCTCCTTGATCTTCTTTAATTGTCTTATTCCTCTAGCAAGGACTTCCAGAACTATGTTGAAGAGATATGGAGATAGTGAGCAGCCTTGCCTTGTCCCTGATTTCAGTGGGATTGATTTAAGTTTCTCTCCATTTATTTTGATGTTGGCTATAGGCTTACTGTATCTTGCCTTTATTATGTTTAGGTATGTGCCTTGTATCCCTGATCTCTCCAAGACTTCAGAAATGAATGGGTGTTGGACTTTGTCAAATGCTTTTACAGCATCTAGGGAGATGATCATGTTTTTTTTTTCTTTCAGTTTGTTAATATGGTGGATCACATTGATGGATTTCTGTATATTGAACCACCCCTGCATGCCTGGGATGAAGCCTACTTGGTCGCAGTGGATGATATCATTGATGTGTTGTATTCGATTTACAAGTATTTTGTTGAGTATTTTTGCATCGATGTTTATAAGGGAGATTGGCCTGAAATCCTCTTTCTTTGTTGGGTCTTTGTGAGGTTTAGGTACCAAGGTGATTGTGGCTTCATAGAATGAGTTTGGTAATGTTCCTTCTGTTTCTATTTTGTGGAATAGTTTGAAGAGTATTGGTGTTAGCTCTTCTTTGAAAGTCTGGTAGAATTCTGTGCTGAAACCATCTGGTCCTGGGCTTTTTTTGCATGGGAGACTTTTGATGATGGCTTCTATTTCCTTAGGGGATATAGGAATATTTAATTGATTTACCTGGTCTAGAGAAGCTGCACACAAAAAACCTCAACATATAGTGCAATTTTTTTAATTAAAAATTTTATTTATTCATTTTACATCTTGGTTATAGCTGCCCTCTCCTCCCAGCCCCACCCTCCTTTCCTGTTTATCCTATTTCCTTCCCATACTTCTCAGAGAAGAGGAGCCCCGCCCCCATACCAAGTTGCAATAAGACTGAGCACATCACATCCTCTTCCCTGTAGCATGGTAAGATATCCCCACTGGAAAAAGTGATTGAAAAGCAGGCAATAGAGTCAATGTCAGATTCAACCCCCATTTTCCTTTCTAGGAAATCTATATGAGGACTGAGCTGCCCATCAGCTACATCTGTGTAGATGTGGGTCCAGTCATGCACGGTCCTTGGTTGTTGCTTCAGTCTCCACAGCCACATACCCCCCAAACACTGGACCCTGGTTAGTTGGCTCTGTTGGTTTTCTTGTGAAGCTCCAGTTCCCTCTTGGTCCTTCTATCCTTCCCCCCACTCCCCACTCGTCCACAATGCTCCATGCACTCCACCCAATGATTGGTTGTGGGCCTCTGCATAGTTTCCATCAGCTAGTGGGTAGAGCAACTCAGAGGACAGTTATGCTAGGCTTCTGTCTATAAGCATAGCAAAGTATCATTCATCATGTCATGTGTTGGCTGTCTCCCATAAGGTGAATCTCAAGTTGGGCTAGTCATTGGTTGGACATTCCCTCAATCTCTGCTCTATTATTGTTCCTGCACATCTTATAGACACGGCAAATTTTGGGTCAAAATTTTGCAGGTGGGTAGGTATTCCCCTTCCTCTATTAGGAGTCATGTCTAGTTAGCGGGTGGCCATCCCAATCTCCATGACCCCTGTTACTAGGAGTCTCATCTATAGCCACCCTCATTTCCCCCAGGAGCCTACCTTGTTGTAGGTCTCCAGTTTGCCAGCTTGGGGGGAGGGTGGGCTTCTATGTGTAATTATTTAAACAAGACCTGTATAATGACCACATCAGTCAAGATGGATGAAAGTTTACAATGCCCAGCCCCTCAATAAAGTGCTATAAGCAATTAGTAGCTGCTGAGAGAGAACAGGTTTTTCTCAAGAGACAAGCTCCTGATATGTTATCCAATTCTAAATGGTTAGCCTTAAGCATATGTAATAGAAGCAACCGCACTAAATTGAATCAGTAGGTTGTATGTGTGTAGGTACACACGTGCACATGTACATATGTATGTTTGTATGTATATATGTATGTAGGTATGTATGCATGTTTGTATGAATGCTTATGTAAAAATAATAGAGGTCATGAATTTGAAAGGGAATGACGGGCATGAGAAGAATTGGAGGGGAAAGGGACAGATGTGGAAAGGATGTAAATAGTATCCATGTATGAAATTCTCAACAACATTAGAAAATTTAAACTAGAAGCTCTAGTAACCTAATGCATTTATTTATGCACAAGCTTCTCTAACTCCCTTTGATTTTGACCCTCCTGAACTTGAGTCAGTACTGTAGGAGAGAAGCAAAATTCCCATATCCCTTCCCTCCACCCCTTCTTTCTTTTCTTTTGCCAATAAAGGGCAGGCACGGCTGAGCACAATCATCAGTCTACCTCCTCTGTGTCCACAGGGAGTTTAGGGATGGCTTTTGGAAGAACAAATCAGACTTGTCTGAGGGGACAAGTAGTAAGGAGTGCATCCTAGAAGGTGTCGGAGCACAGGGAACCTCAAGGAATCTGCTCAGAGCTGTCTCTGTGAAAGCAGAGCATTCAGTTGAAATCTCCCAGGCATTGGCTAACTAGCCAGTACTTTGGAATTCTGATGAGATGAAATCTCAGTATGAATCTCCCTGGTGGAAGAACAGAAAGCTGCGTGGGATGGCAGTGTGTGTGCTTTAGGGCTTGGTACCAAGTGCCCAATTGTTGTTCACAAGATAAATCTCCCTTCACTTTTGTCAGAGCTCAGTCTGCCTGTGAATGTGTCTGGATTCTATCCCCAGAAGCACCATCTGCTTGTGATTGTCCTACCATCTGACCGTTTACCCTTTGTCAACCATCTTCCTCTGGGCAGCTCCACTACCAGCTGGAGTCTACCCATTGCTCAATTTGGAAAAACTGAGTCTGAAGAGAGGGAGGAGGGAAACACTGCGGTGTGTAAATGTCTGAGGCCAAGATGTGATGTGGGAAGGCCCAGGGTATTTGCTCAGAACCTGAGGAGGGAGCATGTGGCCAAGCCAGAGCCATATTGTGTCCCAGGCAGCCTGATGGCTCCGCAAATAATATTGATGCCTTTTGTTTGGAAACTTTTGTGGTGACTTCCCACTTTCCAACAAGCCATGGTAAATGCTGGGCCTCCCCCAAACCACTTTGCCTTTTGCATGGTTCCTGGCCAACTGTGCAGGGAGATGAGGCCCCTCCATGCTAATGAGGGGAAGGGCTGGCATTCCTGAAGCACCCAGCTCTGAGAAGCCCGCCTTTGTTGCTAAGGAGCATTGGAACTGTAGCTGAAAGGCCCTTAGAGACAGGCAGGAGTGGGAGAGAAGGAAGGCATGGCTTGTTTCCAGAACTTCACAGTTCTCTAGACAGAACCAAAGCCTCCTAGTTTCTGATCCCAGTTAGAATATCACTCCCTCCTTATTGTCCCTCTTAATGATCTTGAGACATTCCTTGGAAGACTTAGAGAGCACTTAGCAAACTCTGAACCATACATCTCTTCTGTTAGGCTTTTGCTCCTGTGAGCATGCCACCCCCAGGTGGCTGGAGAATGTTCTTTGTTTCTGGCTCAGAGGGGCGATGGCCCTGAAAAACAGCAGCTGGGGTTTGCTAATGTTCACAGGCGGGCCTCTATTCAATAGGTGCTCACCAGTGGCCCACTTGCTGAAGGATCTGGGCTCTGTGCTGCTGACAAAGATGAAGAGGCTTTACTCCAGCATGGATTTGATGCCAGGCTTGCTGGAGACTAAGGTCATTCATACTGGTATGTTTTGCAAGCTGTTTGCTGCCAGGGTGGCCTGCATGGCATTTTTGCACTTGGAGTTTACACTTGGAGTTTTCCATTCCTGGCTCATTCACTCTTACTAGGCCTGTTAGAACCAATATTGAATATAATAATACCCTGAGTCTCAGTTTCTCAACTGTAAGATGGGCATAGCAATGCCGACCTACTTTGTGTGCTATGAAAAGCAATTACAGGCAGGAGAGAAATGTAAAAGACAGTTTCTGCTGACTAGGAAGTCAATGTGAATGAGCCAAGTTTCTAGCTTCAGTATCTGGAAAAGACTGATGATTAGGCCTCTTGTAAAGGGAAATATTGTATGAAAATAAAGACATTTGTGTCTTCTGTGGCATGTCTCTGTGGCTTGCAAGACACAATGCTAAGCCACTGATACAGTATTTCATTTAATAAGAATGGAATGATGTTGCTCTGGTAATTGTGCATTGCTACTTGGTGTGAGAGTCTACTCTTTGTGAGATACCACCTCTGTCCTCTACTCTCTCCATCTTTAAAGCTTGCGGTTCTTGGAAACTTAGGACACACACACACACACACACACACACACACACACACACTAGATTTCCTTCAAGAAGCTTACTGCTTATTGTCACCCACTTAGGAATGTTCTGCTATAGGAAATTAAACAGTCACCTGACACCAGGCATTATTTCTCCATGTTTATTAGACTTCCACAATGACACACAATGAATATGCCACATGCACTGAGAATAATAGAAAATAACAGAGGCTACAAGGACATGCTGAAGCACAGTGACCTCATAGCATATTGCTACTTCTGCCCATTTGTTGGCTTCATAGCAGACCTCACATAACCTCTACTATCACATTGTTACCTTAAATTTTGTTTAGTTAATTTCTACTGAGAAAAAGTGATGAGTATACATACATAATACAGACACACTCAGATAGACAGAAACGTGCACGTATGTACACACACACACACACACACACACACACACACACACACACACACACTATTCACTTCTTGCCAAAACTCTAAGCATCTTATGGTTATGTAGCCTGACTTCATGGGGCTTACTTTAATTAGAATCCCCATCCGCACCAATGATGCCTTTTGGAATTTTCCATGTATTCACCTCTCTGCCTTGTTGATCATTCGCTGTAAGTTCCCATTTCCCCTTGCCATATTGGAGTTGACCCCAGTATCTCTCCTCTCGGACACAACTCCCTTGAAGTAGTCCCTATGCCACTATAACAGTTCTAAATAAAGTGTATATCATTGTTCTTTTATTAATGATATGTACTCTATTCTTTGAGAAATTCATATGTTTTGATCATATTTACCGCACGTCTCCCTGTAACTTCTCACAGGTTCAATCTCTCCCCCTACACTCTCACTTCCTGTCTTCTTTTGTTTAAAAATAAGTAAAACACACACCCACACACATACACACACAAAACTGAGGGTAAAGCAGTGAAGAATTCTAGACAGAAGAAGATTCAAAAGCAATTGTTACTTGTTTTGGTATGGCAATGGTCTGATTCCCCTCTGTTTACCCACATAGAACATTTGTTCATTTTTTTCTTTTTCTGAGGTTCCCTGAGGGTTCATGTCTCTTGCTTGCAAGGAGTTGTAAAAATGGCATTGCTTCCAGTGTTTATCACACTCTTACAAAAAGTCCAATTACTTTCTCCTTGTGGGTGAAGAAACTGAAATTCTGAGAGACTAAGCCACTATGAATTCTACTGCATATTGAATGGGTTTTAGCTGTTTTAGAGCCTGTTCCTCTTGTATTATTGGTATAATCTGGATGATGACGGTGGAAACTGTGAGTTATGATCTGGCCATGGCTTCCCTCCATAAAGAAATATCCATGTAGCCAAAACTATGAGAGCACTGCTTAGACTCCACATGCAGTCACAAAGCTCCAGGAGCACATGTTACACCGCAGTCTCTGTAAATGAACCCTGGCCATTTACATCAGTTTGTTACTAAGTCCACCAATGAAGAAATCTATTGGATGTTGGATAGAAAAGCCTGAGCAAGACAAAATCCTTGCTATTGAGGATTAGGATTTAGTTTCTTAATCTCAAATCAGGTTTACAATTCCGTCTATTCTATCTGCCTTTCTAGCCCACCTGCCCAGAGATAAAGGATATAATAGGGTCTAGGGCTTCCCACTAAGCCACCTTTCCCTGGCAAATGACTAGCACAACCCAGAGATTCCTTGCTATCTACATATCTGAGTGTGCTTTCTCATCTCTGAAATGGACCTATGAGACATTTTACTGAGATGTCAAAGTTGGGCAAACAAAAAGCCAAGCTTTTGGTTTAGTAGTTATTGAACAATTAAATCTAAAACCCTCATTTTTCTTTACTTGGCACATCATCAGAATGAGAAAGCCATGACTATCTTTGCTCTGTTGACTGGTAAGGCAGGGCTAGGAGTTCCAGAAGTTCAGTTGGCAAAAACCAAAGAGTTTATTTTCATGGGTCTAGGTGCTTTTGTTCTTGAAAATTTGTTCTTGAGATTTGGGTCATGAGACACCATGTGACCAAACAGAAAATATGGCATGTTCCGAAGCCACTTTGTTTGATGGTTCCCTGACATGACCTAACTCATTCGTCTTATCCCATGCCATTCAAGCTCAGCAACTAGGTGGGGCTGCATTAACACTGGTCCTGGAAACATCTTATCCCTGAACCTTCAAGGCTATGTTCTTTCAGTGAACCTGTAGCTATCCCAGAGTTGCTTAGGAAGGGAAGAGATGAGAAAATAGAGAAGATGGTCAAGACAGAACTGTGTGGTTAGTGGAGACTACCGGGTTTCCCTGCCCTGAGAGAACAGAGCATGTCCAGAACTCTAATCCCAGGTTTCCTTCCTTAAACCTTCTCATGGGAACCCTGGGAAATAGCCCTGGAGACACTGCTCACATTGCCTACTTTTGCCCTGGAGAAGATGTTGAACTTATGTAGAAAACTCAAACTTGACAATGTTTCCCTCTTTATTGTTCATACAGAGTGAATACTTTGATTTACTTTTCTTTTCTTTCTTTCTTTTTTTTTTTTTGAGACAGGGTCTCTCTGTATAGCCTTGGCTGTCCTGGGACTCTTTATGTAGACCAGGCTGGCCTCAAACTCAAGAGATACACCTGCTTCTGCTGTCTGAGAGCTGAGGTTAAAGGAGTGTATCACCACCATCTGGCTATTGTTTTTCTTATAGTGGAAATCCTTCCTAGAATAGTGACTAGAATAATTGTGTATTTACCTATGTAGGAAATTATTTATTGAAGCTCTTAGGAAGCTGAGACAATAAGATGACAAACTGAAGGAACATTTGGAAATATATATTTAGACTTTGTCTCAAAACTTAATCCAACAAAAAGATCTGTTGAGGTCTGCTCTGTACCAGGAATTCCGGTGAGAGAGCAATATTCTACATGCTTTTTGACACATGGACTTAAGCTTTTTTCCCCAAAACAGTTTGTTAGCCATGTAGAAAAAAATATCAAACACATTGATAATAAGCACTATAAGAACAAAAGAGCATTTTAAGGATTTGGACTCTTGTTATATCAGAAGACAAAGCTGGGTCTCTCTAACTGTTGGGAACTGCTCCTTATCATAGCCAGGTCCATGTCAAAGGTGGCTAGAACAGTTACATCTGTCCCAGCTCTGCCCAGGACTCAGACTGAGGAGAAGCACAGGCCCCATTAAAAGGGGATGAGAGAAAGTCTGCTCTCACTCCCTGTACTTGTTGTCACAGCTCCTTTAAGTACTGAAGCACTGGACCCAGGATTATGTTTTCTCCAGAATGGAATCTTCGCAAGGCTTGTTCAATTCGCTGAGGACTCAGGGACAAGTCGTAAATAAGATTGTAGTTGTAAATGTGGCGCCTTGCTCGCTCCTTCTCCAGAACTCCTGTGATGACATGGGGAGGGAGGAGGATTAAGTTTATTTCATTATTTTAAAGAGGAATGATAGATCAAGAACAGATATGTGTTAGTTTGAAGAGTTGTAGGTAGATGCTAAACACTAATGTTTTACGACTTTAAGATTATTAAAATTGAACTAAGATATTTAGAGTTTTGTATATGGCTTATAGACCTTCAATGAGGACTTTGGAGTAGAACAAAACAGATGGATCCAGTAACTCCACATATATGCTCTAAAGTATTTATGCTTTGTCTTTGTATCCATGCATTTAAAGTCAAAACTTCAAAAAGTAGGCATGCTTGCTAAAAGCGTTCCTAAATATTCTTTTTTTAAAAATTAAAGTACCTATGAATGTTCCCAAACACTTAGGAGTTAATCTGCTCCTTCCTGACATGTTTCCTGTGACTGTCTCCAAGTAACCTATGTGATAGATGTGTGCTTGTCCAGCCAGCATTCTGTCACCCATGTCACATGCCTCAACAACGACAATGTCAGCATGATTTCTGCATGAAGGTTAGGTGTTGATAGCTCCAGAGAGTACTGTGTGTCCAATGATCACAAACTGGTTCATAAGCCTGAACTGTGAGCTGAGACATGTTAAATGCTACACTTGGGAACACAGAGAAATAATCTGTTGCCTATGGAAGTTCTCCAACCCATGGAGAAGATAAGTTAGGCAAAAGTTTAACTGAAGTGGAATAATCAATACAATAATGAATATTTACCTTTGAAATAGGCTGTATCTCATGCTCCATTCCAAGCATTTTATAGTCTTGATTCTTTTGGCCCTTACCATCACCCATTTCACAAAGGGAGAACTGAATACTAGAGTTTTTCAATCACAAGCTTAATGGTTCTCAATGTTAACTACTATATCACATTATAAAATGAGGGTAAGAGATTAAATGTGGGTCATATTGTATAATTTTCTTCTTTGAACTCTGCAGATCTATGTCAAAAAGAAGCTTCCCGACCACTTTAGGAATGAAAGATGCTACTCTTATGTCCTGTTTAATTAGTTTCAACATGACACAACATGGGATCATGTTAGAAGAGTCTTAGGAATTATTCAGATCAAGTTTTTCCATGGGCATATTGTTGGGGATTGACTGGGTTGATAGCTGAGGTAGGAAGACCAAGCTCAATGTGGGAGGCACCATCCTTAGGCATGTGGTTCTGGATAGTCTTAATAGTGGTAAAGTTAACTGATAAGAGTATGGGCTTGACTCTGTATCTTCCACAAATAAGCAAAACCTCATCCTCTACTGTGTCTTGAGCCCTAGCTGTAGTAAGAAGTCAAGGATATCTAGGTTTAAATTATGAATCAAATTCCTGCTGACCACTATGTCATCATTTTGAGCTTGAGGTCTTCCTCTGCAAAGTGGGTACTGAATTTTCAGTCTGACTGATGTGAGAATTTAGAAATGAAAGGCATACAATCACCAGGCACATGGAAAGGATGTCCTTTAAGACATTCTGGTTCTTTGCACATTCTATTTTTTATTTAGACTTTGGTTCACTGGGTGAATTCTTATTATACCATTTATTCGGTCATTTATTTCAGACACCTTTCTTTCTTTAGAATGCTTGTCATTCTTTGTTCCTTCTCTTTGAGGCTTTTCTTTACTTTAGAATCCCCATTAGAGAATAAGCTCAGTAGGTTCCCAGAAATACTGATTTGATGATGGATGGTCTGTTGGGTCCTGGATAGGGAATGCACTGGCCTACTCAGATCCTTGCACATAATAAAGAACGGTGAGTCATCTGTGGGCAGAGCAGGTGCTGTCAGCTCCACATCCAGAAAAGGCCTTCATGGTCTGTGCAATGATGTGGCTAAGGAACCCATAGCGTGACCTTAACTAATCCTCTTTCCCATTAAAGGCAGTTGTAGATGTTCCCAGATCTGGCTGATACATTCTTTGGCTGTTGAGCAACTAGCAAACTTCATAGAAACGCAGAAAACAGGCATAAACAGAAAAAGAGGCATAAAAAAGGCATCTCAAAGCCACCAGAATCTGTCCCCAAAGTCAACAATACTACATTTTTCCTCAGACTATTTAATTTCTATGAGAAAGGTCTAAATCTTTGGGGAGTTTTTCAGTGACTAAGTTGAGGATGCAGCGTACATTTTCATGACTTAACAGTTTACTTAGGAATGACTTTTCTTTCGACCCAGTGTATAGTTAGGCTCAGGATTACTTCAATAACCTTCTAATCTCGCTTCTCTCTGATAGAAATCTTCCCTAAATGATACATCTCAGCTTTCATGATGACCTTCTCTGGTTTAACCTTTCTTTTTGGTGGATTCTGCTAGAGAAGGATGTCTCTTCATCCTAGCCTCCAGGATTCACAATAGAGGCTCAGCTTCACGATGCATCTAATGACCTCATGAATACTTGCACACCTGTCTTGTTCATCCTTTCACTCTGTCCTGAGTTCAACTCCCAACATTTGGAAAGGATGTTTTCAACTTAGAATGTCTTGTTCAATCCACCAATACATTCCTTACATCATGTTTCAGGTCTAGCTCTGTCTCCCCAGTACTGTCTCTGGTACTTCAGTTCACATTACATGCTAAATTTCCTTTCATATCTTGGCTCTTTCCTTTTTTATATTAGAAATTTTAATTGATACATATTTATAGAATAATATGTGATGTTCTAATAAAAATAATCTTTGTATAATTTTAATGAGAATAGACAAATTTTTCTCCTTAAATATTTATCATTTTAATAAAATTATCCATAATTCCTTCTTTTCAGATTTTTTGAAATGTACAGTACATTAGAACTCCTTTCTTCTATCTAATAGTAACTGAGCACCTGATGTCTTTCTTTTTGACTACTTAGTTCTCAATTCTTCCTTTAATCATAAAACTTTTTTATGTATTATCTTTTTACTTTCCTCTGTAATGCTGTTAACTACTGCCAGTTTCTGTGCCTTGCCTAGAAGTCTATCCTTGAGGACAGAAGCCAGGGCTTGGCTCACTCTTTCTGGATTTCTTTCTGGTCTAGCCTCTAACACAGCACTGGAGTAACTAACACAGTCATAATAAATATTTTATTATTCAGCTAGCTGAATCTTGTACTTAAAGTCTTCAGTTCTTTCGAAATTTCTTTTTCTTCCTTCCTTTCACACAATTACTAAAAATTTTGGAGTATGATGCTATTATGTTTTATGAGGTACAAAATTGTATTAGAAACTCAAAACAGAAGAAAAAGAACACAAAGAGAATGAAGACATTAACATCTTCTTAGGAGTGTTTTTACAGGGCATACTGGCCTTCAACCTTAAGTGATCATTTTAATATAAATGAAGGTGTTGCTGCTCCCACAAAAGGATTCTTCTCTCATTAAATGCCCACATGCCACAATCAAGGAGTACTTGTCACCTTGTATGTTGTACTGAGTTGTTTATACACGTGAAATCATTTATGTGCTCCAATACTAATGAGTTAGCAATGAACCTTCAAATAAAAAATACATGATATTAAATAATATGGTAGATATTAAAGAAGTTGGCAAGGATAGATGAAGTCTGACCTCGATCTGTCTGAAGCCCCAGAAACCATGATTAGATTCCAATATAAATAAGATTGAAGAGAAGGAGACCTGGAAGACAGTAGAGTTAAACAAGTCGGAAATTAAGGCATGACCTAGGAAAAGCCAGTAACCCTTATGACTGTGTGAGAAACACTAAAAGAGAAAAAGAGTAGACGAGACAGCTCAGATGGGCAGGCCCTTTGTTCAACCTGCCATGTAGTTTGGTGTTAATCTTGGGAGCAGAAGGGAATTAGGAGAATTTCAAGAATGAAGTATGTGTTAGGCTGGTAGAAGAATGGAAGTAGAGACAGGCGACACAATGCCATTGCCAGTCACCTCATGGGGAATTTTCCTTTGACTCCTTTTCTTGATTTCTAATTGTGGCAGGCACCTGCTGTATAGATAACAGGTACTATCTGCTCATGAAATGAAACCAAGCCAGACATTCATGAGTAGGTTAGAACAAAAAGAGAGATAGGCTGGTGGGCTTTGGAACTCATACTTTACCTGTGTTGCTCAGGTCACATAGGTAAAGGGCCTTTTCCAGCTTTCTGAATCTGTCTATCCACAGCTCAGGTTCTTCATCCGCTTTCCTCATGGGTGGACTCACCACAGGCTGGCAGACTGGCCTGTTCTTCAAAGATTGCACAGGCTCTTGTCGAGCTGGAGTCACAGGGTGTTCTAGCCACAGATTCTTCTCTGGAGTTTTCTACCAAAACAACATAAACATCATACTGGCACACATTCACTGCTTAGAGCTTCTCCAGACTCTTGGCAAAAGACAAGGCCACACAACTAGATTTATTGCAAGGTCTGGCTTTGGAAAACCAGGAAGAGTCTCACATATTTGACAGCACAAATTTCTACCTACCAAGTTTTTGCTGAGTGCAAACATGGCAAGTTTTTCTTTCTTTGAAAAGGGTGACATCATCACTTTTATCTAGGTTTTGTTGTTGTTGCTGCTGCTGCTGTTGTTGTTGTTCTGTTTTGTAACAGGCAAAGGACTTGGGACCTGGGTGACAGATCTGATGTCCTTCTCTAAGGATGCTACAGGAATCTACAGGGAATTGGCTCTTGGAAAAGTCACTACCTTCTCAGTGATTTGTGATGGAAGAATGACTGGCACAAAAATAACACCTGTGGGCCCAGTTTAAAGACTACCCAAGCGTCTCTCGAACTGTAATCTAATGAAGAAAATGGAAGCTCAGAAAGAATCAGAGACTTATAATATAGAGCAAAATTATAAGCAAGGCATAGAGATGATGCTTAGCTCACTTCAATATCCTAGTCACTACAGAACAAAGAGGTGCTTTTACAATAAAATAGACAAATGAGACCAAGTGGTGCCAAGTAAGGCATCCTGACATCTCTGTGTAGAAGAGGTGAATGTCTATGACCTGTTCAGTGCTGATCTAATCCTTTGGGAAATTTGCCTTCTGCCTGATCAGTCCCCATGGTTATAGGAAGAAGCACCGTGTTCCATTTGTTTTGTTTGGGACTGGGCATCCAACGCAGAACAAGTAGTGAACCTGAGGGTATTAGGAGCATGAAACTCATAGTAAAGATAGGAAAGCTTGCCCATACTTGCTCCTTGATTTAGTTCATGTTGCATTTCTGTCCACAAATAACACAATAAAATTTCCTATAATTTCCAGTTAATTAAGATAGTAGAGTTGGTTCTTTTCATTGTAATCTAAAATGTTCATAACTCACCATAAAATGATTTGTACCATTTGCAACCTCCCAACTTTCAAATGACTGAAACTTAGCAGTCGTTTTCTTAATGCCAAACTTCTCACATGTAAATTGTGAACACCCCAAACTCCTGCTGAAGAGCAGCTGTAACACGAAGCTTGTCTATGATCTGGGTAACAGACACAGATGAGGTTGCTCCTGGGAATGTGAAGATTTTTGTTTTTTGTTTGAAATACTAGAACATTGTGTGAAACTGCATTGACATGGTTTAAAAGCAACCAGTAGATTTTACAGAGTGAATGTAAAATAATTCCTCTTTGATAAAATTAATTTGGGGACAAAGAGAAAGTTTTCAGATACAAAGTGAATAAAGTATAAGTAATAAAAAAATTAAAAGAAAAGCAGAGAGATGATTCTTATGCATTTTTAGAGCTTTGAATAACTTTAGAAATGGTGAAAGCTTTAGAAAAATCTGTTCATTCAATGAACTTGAATACATGGATGCTTTCATAAAAAGCACTGATTTTTTTTTAATTTTTGGATACTTTCACACTCTCTGATAATTAAAGACAAAGGGAAGTAGAGACTTTGTGTGATCCCAACTTAGGCTCAGTAAAGGAGCAAGTAACTAATGTGTCCTATGTCACTTTTCTCTACCAGGAGAAGTCCAAATTCCTTGCTTGGCCCAGAGGACATTAGTGCTATTTTTGCTTATTTCTCCAGTTTATCCCTTTTAATCATATATTATTTTCTCTAGGCACATAAAGATGAAGATGCCCTTTGCCTTCATAATGTTACTCCTTTTGTTACAGAAGCCCCCTTTTGATGCTTGTGCCTGGAATGAAATAGGGCTTCTGTTCAATTTTTAAGACCCATCTTATATCTTACTTCTTTTACTACTTTGCTGAAAGGCCCAGCATGGGCAAGAATTCAGTCTTTCTCATCCCTTTGTCTAACAAGGCACTCATCACTGCATACTATATTTGTCTAAGTATCTCTTGCTCTAGAGATAGTTATTGATATATCATCAAGGTCATATGAGATAGTTATTGAAAAATCTCCAAGGTCTAGCTAGTGGCTGACAGAGATTCTCAACACATGCTTGTTGAATAAATATGTCAATAGATGAATGAATGAATGGACATATGGATGGATTATTTTCACTGGTATAATAGAAAAGTTGTTTTATCAACACCCTGCTTCATCTTCTTTTTAAAAAGTGGGGCAATGAGGACTGCATATACAAAGATGTGAGAAGAGTCAATTATCACAGAAATGCAAAAAATAAATTCAACAAGAGGCAAAATAAAAGAGCAAAATATATTTTTTAAAAATCTTTTTCACAACAGACTTTACACTCAGAAAAAAAAGCGTTTGTGGTTGTTTTTTGCATGGCAAGATGCTTGCCAAAACGGATAGTGTTTTCTAAAATATTTCCATGTGTGAAGTGTATGAAGAGGCCTCACATCATTCTAAGATGAATTATGTTCTAATCCAGACATTTCAAAACAACAATAGAGAAATTCATGCTACTTTTAAAGCCTTCAATATCTCCTCGTTAAATGCTGAGTATATTAATATGACTTTTTAACCATTTGCTGCTTATTTATTCTCTTCTTTGTTTTTCTTTCTTCTGCCTTTAAAAAAACTCAGAATATTAAAAAGTGATCTCTTGGAGAAAGGTCTCTCTCAGGTTCTGGATGCTGGAGTTAAGATAGTAAAATGGTGTTCTGGTCACCCTTTAGTCTGATAACAGTTGGTGGTAACAGCCTTGGAAGCTCAACTCTGCATGTGCCAGAAGAACAATTGCTTGGGGCACATGGCAAGCCTGTCACTGAGCAAGGGCAAGGGACTTCCAAATACTCACTAGGTTAGGAGCTAACTGATATTCTAGGAGTTAATCTGCCTCCCTTCCTGTGTAAAGTCCTAAAGTCGGCCTGACACTAAGCTGTAGAGCAGAAATAAAGAACTTGAAGGTGAAGGCCCAGACCAGCAAGAGGTGACAGGATGGGGTCAAAGGACCTCAAGCCCCCCCCCCGTCCCCCAGTAGCTCTGCATGCCCAGCTGCATACCACATGTTCTGCCTTGCTTTGGGGTCTCTCAGGGACTTCACACAAGTCAGCTGGGCTCTTCTTTTCATTTTTTCCTAAACAAGAAAAGAAGACGGAAGAAGGGTGGACTAGGTATACACATTTAGCATACACACATGCATGAGGCAAAGGCAATACCCTGGCTCTGCTGTGGCAGGGTGGGCGGGTGGGGTTCCTTTGTGTTTGGCACTGGGGAACCCTTGTGGATAAAAGGCCAGGTTCTTACCTGGTGGATTTGAGAATGTGAGTGGGGGTGATAAATAATCTTGCAAACGTATTGTTTAGATACACTCATAAGTTACTCAGGAAGGAAAGGTATAGAAATAGGAAAACATTTAAATTTATTCAGGAGCAGTGGAAGCAGTGGGAAGTGATTATTTTTAAAGGAAATTAAACAGCTGGTGATTAGAAGGATGAGCAGGAGTCATCTGGACAAAGGCCTGGCAATGGTGCCCATGAAGCAGAGGTGTGAATCAGCCAGAGTACAACCTGTGGAAGACGCTGGACCACAAAGGCCCACGCAGCTTAGCGAGGTGGACACTGTGGCTCTGTCTGCTATGAAGCAAGCGCTGATACCCCTTTTGCCATCAGGTGTGTGAGCACCTCACATTCCCAGGCTACCTTCATGGATAAAACCAATTTGCTTTAGATGCAGAGCCACCTTCTGCTTTGTCCTCCAAAGCCTAGGGAGGACTTAATTGATTCTAAACCCCTGTGACTACCCTACACTGCCAAGTGAAATTTAAATATGTCACTGAAAAAAAAAAGCATTAGTTCTCAGTTGGTCCATACTATTTTCAATAAAAAGGAACCAAAACCTTTACCCAGTGTTGGAAGGAGGCATTGTAACACAGTGGGTGATATTATCAGGTCTGAGGCTAGAAGTCTTGGGTTTAAATCTTGCCTGTTTTATAAGATCCCTGACCTTTTGGTGCCTATTTATATCTCTGTGTCTTTCTGCTGACAGAAAGAAGAGACCTTGGGTGATGGTTAGGACTAAATGGAATTACCTAAAACATAGCAAGTGTTCAGTGTGTTAAAAAGTTTAGAGTGTTCCCTAAAGTTCCATACCAGGCTTAAGTCCCCTTTGTAATAGACTATTAGCATTCCCTTTCTGGATCATTACAAATTATCTTCAATTTTTGTATGTTTGTGAGTTTTCACATACAGAGTACAGGTTTGTGTGTGTATAGATGCACTGCGAACATGAGCGTGTTGTGTGTGACGGCCAGAAGCATCTTTCTCAGTTACTCCCTATCTTATATTATGAGACACACTCTCCCCCGGTTTCTAGAGTTCCCCAGTTGGGTAGACTGACTTCTTGTCCTCACTCCCCGCCCAGTAGTTACAACCCAGTGGCACCCTACTTTGCCAGGCATTTTTTAAACAAACAAACAAACAAACAAAAACTTTGGTGTTGGGAACCAAATTCATGTGCTCATGTTTATGCAACAAGCGATTTACCAACTGAGTCATCTCCCAAGCTCTTCTTCAGTTTTTTTAATATTTAATATTTTAATTTATATTTTTATCATAATTTAGTCAATTTGTATCCCAGCTGTAACCTCTTTCCTTGTTCCCTCCTATTCCCATCCTCCCTCCCTCTTCATCTCCTATGCCTTTTTCCAAGTTCATTGGTAGGGAGGTCCTTCTCCCCTTTCATCTGATCTTAGCCTACTAGGTCTCATCAGGACTGGTTGCATTGTCTTCCTCTGTGGCCTGGTAAGGCTACTTCTCAGTCAGGGGGAGGTGATCAAAGAGCTAGCCATTGAGTTCATGACAGAGACAGCCCCCGTTCCCTTTACTAGGGTTCCCACTTGGAAACTGAGCTTCCACGGACTACATCTGTGCAGGGGTTCTAGGTTAACTCCATGCATGGTCCTTGGTTGGAGTATCAGTCTCAGAAAAGACCCCTGGGCCCAGATTTTTTGGCTCTGTTGCTCTCCTTTTGGAGCTCCTGTTCCCTCCAACTCTTTCTGTCTCCCAATTCTTTCATAATATTCCCTTCACTCTGCCCAAAGTTTGACTATGAGTCTCAGCATCTGCTTCAATACCTTGCTGAGCAAAGTCTTTCAGAGTCTCTCTGTGGTAGGCCCCTGGCCTGTTCCCTGTTTTCCCCCTCTTCTGATGTCTATCCCATTTGCCTTTCTGAGTGAGGATTGAGCATCTTATCCAGGGTACTCCTTCTTGCTTAGGTTCTTTAAGTGAGTAGTTTTAGTATGTTTATCCTATATTATATGTCTTATATCCACTTATAAGTGAGTATACACCATGAGTGTCTTTCTGCTTCTGGGATACCTCACTCAGGATGATCTTGCAGGAAATGGTAGGAACTAGAAAATATCTTCTTCACTTTTTGATGGAAAAGACAGTGAGATTTCGTGTTCACCTGAAGCCTCAGCACCCAGTAGGAGAATAGTCCTCAGTGCTTTCCTACAGGTGAATGGTTAGGTGTTTTTATGTGGCATTTGGAAGATAAAGTTATTAAATATGTAGCTCCTTTCTCTGACTCCTTTTCCAGTCTTCTGAGAACAGAGATATGTCTCTTTATTGCTTTATGTCTCATAACCTACCCAGATACCATAGAACAAATCTACATTGATGCCAACTGAAGATCATGATGGCAGTCCCTTCAAGGCAAATCTGAATAGATCTGTGGAGAATTTAAGTTGTCCTGGGACCCATGAAAACCTACTTGCCCTGAGATCTGCTCACTGCACCATTTGTGATAGAAAATGTTTGCTCTTTATTGCAAGAGAAAATGCTTCAGATTACTCTTAATCACACCCCTCCCCCCAACACACACACAGATTGAGAGTTAAAGGGACTCTAGCAGCTGGGTATGGCATAAAGGTAGGGATGTCGACTTATGGTCAGACAGACCTAAACACTAACCCTGCATTTTCCTTTAAACAACTATGAGCTTTTGGATTTGTCCTTTTATTTGTGAACTTCCAGGAACTTGCCATACTATCATGAGGTGAAAATTAGGTATATAAAATATTCAACAAGGGAAGGTGCTCAACCTTAGCTACACCTCATTTCCTCACAAGAGAGAATTACCATACAGCATGCCAACCATTTTCCTGAACCAGTTAATGCATGACACGTTTTAGAATAAGATCTAGAACCTAGATTTGTCTCCGTTTAGGTCTTTCTTGCTGTCTGAGCTTTTCAGTGGTCTCTTAGGAAAATATCTGAAACTATTTGGTTTCTATTATGTTTACCCTTTTTTTTCATCATTGCTGATGGTATATACTAAGGTAATTACTTGCATATGTAAAAGTTGTTTGAAAGACCTCTGTTGGATAGCTCTCTTTATTTCTTCTTCTTCTCCCTAACACAGCAGGAAGGGTAAATGAGAACCATCTGTGTAGTCAGCCAGTGGAAGGATTGCACTGAGGAAAATAAACCCCACTGCCTTCTAGAAGTTTCCAAATCTGAGATGGATGAGGATTTATTAGGTGGCCAGGGGATGGTAATGTTCACTGTAATGTCCATCCCTCTTGTTTGTTCTCCCCATTACTGAAATCAGTGTTGTTTGTTGCTGGTTGTACCTTAGCTGAACCCGGAGCTTTCAAAACTACAAATGCTCCAGTGTCTCACTAGAGCAATTAAATTCTGATTTCAGCCAAGGAAAAACTAGTACAGTACTTCTTAAGCGTATTCTCTAGGTGATTCTGAAATGAAACAAGGTTGAAGGCATTTGACTGAAATAAAAGCTTCTGGATTCATGGGTCCTAAGGAGTGAACCTTGAGTGATCAGCAAACTAATGCATTGAGTGTTTATCAATGGGAGGCATTTACCAAAATTTAAAGAATAACTATCCAAGGTGGAAATTACCTATACTCAACAGGCTAGCTAAGATGATAAAACTTCATTTGTTTGCTTAATACCAGAGGTAACTGTAAATCTATTTCCAATTCATTCACTTATACAGGACCAACTAGTCAAGCACTCACTAGAAGCCAACACAACAGTGACCAAGACAAGCTATTTTTTCTCATGAAATGTGCATTCTAGTTGTGAAGCCAGGAAAGAGACACACACCAACATCAGTTATGATATATGTTATCAACAGAACTAGACCCAAGTTCAAGAGTGAGAACCACTGGAATCACTAAGGAGTTCACTTGAGGATTCTGAAGAAATCACAATTAAGAAGAATACTAAGTAGACAAGACTAGAGTACAAGCCATGTGAGTACCTGGGGAAGGAGCACTTGGAAAGTTAAGGGAAGGCGAAGGCCTTGGCAGCAGTGTTTAGTGTGTTCAACAATGGCTGCAAAGAGAGAGCTAGCATAGCACAAAGCAAAGGGTGGAAAAACAAACGCTCAGTTACAAGACTCCTGACAGAGCCTTGGCACTGATGCAGGTTTCTGACTATTCATCTTCTAGCCCATACTCTTTCCCTGGTGAGTCTCTTCTTCCTTTTTTTTTTCTTTTTTTCTTTTGGAGACAGAAACTACATTTTGCTTCGTAGGACCACTCAACTACTATTCCAGTGTACTATGATTTGGTAGGTTTGATCTCCAGTTCCATCTCTGAGAATGTTCTAGTTAATCTAAACAATATCCTAACCACAGTCTTTTTTGCCTCAAATCTGAACATCAAATTGAACAGATTGAAGTTGAGCATCTTATAGGAGAAGTACTATTCTCTAGTTAGTTCTCTTTTCCTTTAAAGAATATATCATCTCTTTGTGTGTGTGTGTGTCTGTATGTGTGTGTGTCTGTGTGTGTATAAGCACTCATGCAGGTGCCTGTGAAGACTACAAAAGGGCATAAGATCTCCTATAGCTGGAGTTATGGGTGGGAGGGTGAGAGTTGCCCCGCATTGGTAATTAGAACTGAATAGTAGTTCTTTGTAAGAGCAGCAAGTTCTCTTAACTCCTGAGACATCTCTCCTTTCCTGTACATTTCTTGCATAATTTTGACTAGTATACTCAATTACTTTTAATTTTTATCTATGCTTCAATTTGTATATTTTCTATTAAGCTACAGTTAATCTCACAAGTCCTTTCTTTATTTTGTAGACATATATGTGTGTATAAACATACATACATATGCATATCTAATCTCATATTATACATATCTATTAAAAGTTATATTTACTTTGTGTATTTTGCAGTTTAAGTCTTCTGTTGAGTCCTTACTATAGACTGAAATTCCTTGCTACCATCCTCAATTTTGCTACTATTGTCTCACTCAAAACTTAACGTTTCATCATCCTTCATCATCATAGATCAAGTGATTCAGAAATGAAAAAAAAAAAACCTATCACATTAAAAATCAGTAAGCATGAGGCCATAACACAATGCAACAACAGCAATACTACACATTAAAAATCAGTAAGCATGAGGCCATAACACAATGCAACAACAGCAATACTACACTGCCATCTCTGTTGCTCTACAGTGACTAATATCCTCTGCTCTCTTGTCAGACTCACTGTCACTTAGAGACCTAACAGACTCTATGTCTCTAGCATGTGCACTCACTTCTCTCATTCCATTTTAATGATGATAAAAATACACCAGCTTCAAAACTAATACTTCAGCTATGACGTGTGCTACTGGATGAATTGTGTTTCTGTAGCATTTGTATCCAGGTACTCTAATGCCAGAGAGCTTGGAGTATGACTGTATTTTAAGATAGTGCCTAAAGAAACTGAGGCAGTTTAGATACATACCAACACAATCTAACCAGTGGCCTCAAGAGAGAAGGAAGCATGGACATGGAAAGGTGTCAGGATACATGAATGCAGAGGAAAAACCAAATGGATATGTAATGAGCATTTACCTGGTGATGAGGAGGGGCTGAGATGCTATGCTGTTCATCATTCTCAAACAGCAGTCAGTGTGAACACACGGCACATGACACCCATTTATTGGTCTCAGTTGTATAACATGGTGTTCTATTTGAGATACAAGTACAGAAACCCTCTGTAGTAGGCTCCTGTCTTGTTCCTTGTTTTCACCATCTTGCAATGTCTATCCCATTTGCCTTTCTAAATGAGGAGTGAGCATCTTATCCAGGGTCCTCCTTCTTGTTTTATTTCTTTAGTTGTATAAATTTTAGTAATATTATCCTATATTATGTGTCTAATATTCATTTATAAGTGAGTATAAAAATATACCTATTATACACTCACTCTGCACTGTTCATTCTCATTTCAAATTATCAAGATATGAAGAAAAAAATTAAAGCATACCTGACATTAGAACACATTCCAGAAACACAGGTTTATTGCTTTTACAGGTATGCTAGATATTCCAAAGTTGTTAATCAAAGATATGTAGGGAAGGAGCCAATATGATCTTTGGAGACTCTAGAGTGTGTTTTCAGGTTTGCTTACTGTTACTAAGGGCTAAGGATACAAAAATGGTTGTGCCATCCCTTATTAGATGAGAAAGTTGGATTGTCTTTTAAAGTTGAGAAAGGTCTCATATTGAACCAAGCCTGCGATAATTCTCTGATCTGTTAACAATATCTGTCATAGAAATAAATATGGCTCACAAAATAAATGAATCATTTCTAGCTCAAAGAAAAATGAAATACAATAACATTACTCTTCCAAACTATGTGGTACGTTAATACCCAGCAAGTCTGGGGAATACTTTCTAGGGTTCCTTGACTTTTCCTTAGAGATACCTGATCAGGTGTGTAAGAACACTGCATTCTAGACTGTTCACATAGCATGCCAACCTGTATTAAGCTTTCTCCAGCCCCAGGAATTAGAAATGTTTCTTAGTCACTCGGGTCCTGGTTGTGTCGTATCTCTCCCAAGTGATATTTTCAACTTCTCCCCTGGGTATCTGTGAGTTTGTTTTATTGAAAGGAATATTTATAGACATAATCAAGTTGAGAACAATTAGAACTTCATAAGAGGAAGGAGAAGGTATTTGGGTACATAGATCCAGAGGAAAGAGAAGAAGGCCAAGAGCAGAGAATAGAGCCATATATAATAGGTAAAAGGAAGCTTAAAGATACTAGGAGCTAAAAGAGGCAGAGATGCTTCTCTAGAAACTTGACATGGGCTTTGGCCCTCAGTGACACTCAGATTAAATAGTTTGAGACTTCAGAACTATGACGAAATCATTCTCTACTGTTTTAAGTCCCAAGGTTGTGAGATTTTATTATAGAAGTTGGGAACTTCTTCGTACTTTTATTTCATATGTTCTTCATACTCTTATTTAAACTTTTCAGCCTCTGATTCGTATATGACTAATATCCTGTTCTTGTTTCCATGTTTCAAATAAATCTTGGGTTGTTTTTCCTTACTTGGCTATAGACATATATATTTATCCCAAATCACAACACACCACACACACTTAGTACCTTGCACTATGATTCACAGTAGTTACTGGATGTTTAGGTAGAGAAATCTTAGCAATAGATTAATATAAATGCATTTTACCTGTCATATTTAAACTTGCTAATTGCTAAATATTTTGCCATATTCATCTTTATAATCTCATTAAATAATATGTCATGAAAATTGTTCTGTAGCAGCCCAGTCATATTGTTTTACAACTCCACAATTTAATCAACTGCTTGTCCTATAGTTTAATTAAATGGTCTCTAAAGGCCCTTTTTATTGCTTCCAATTTTAAGACACTTATAAAAGTTGTTGTACTAAACATATATCAATATACACATGTATATTTGATAGCTATGTACTTATATATTTGATGATTTACCAGCCAAATAAATACCTACTTGAAGGATTGATAGATCAAAGACATTGCTTCTGAAATTTAAGTCAAGAATATCAACTTCCTATGCTAGTGAGCTAGATTCATGACAGAGTCACCTCTATAGTCAAAATACACAGCTTGGAGAATCATGCTTTTTTTTAAATCACCAATTAAACTAAAAGAATAGTTTTAAAGGTAATTTTCAGTCCTATTTTTTTCTTCACTGACTATTTTTGGGAAAAATGACATAAAACACAGCTACATTTGTTGAGGAGCAAAAAAGACCAGCACTCACCTGCTGGCACATCATATAACAAATCGGAAGATGCCCTCTTCAGCCACTTAACAAAGTTCTGCCACCTGTGTAAGAGATGGAGACAGGATCTGAGTGATGGGTTGTAACGCTCCCACAACCTTGGAAGCATGCACATTGAAGCTGAGTTTTCCTGGTCAGTAGCAACACTGAAAAGAGTTTCAAAATCAGTGCAGGAAACAGAGATTACTTTAGGTACATCTGCTAGAAAGGACTTTGGTACAAGGAATTAGATGCCCTCAGAGCTATGGCAGGAGCTGAATATGGTGGCTAGGTCATCCATTCCAGGCTACCAGGAATAGGATCAAGAGGTTGTGGCCAGCCTAGGTGGTGCAGGGATACACTATCTAACAAACACGTAATAGTGGACTCTGGGTTAGAAACCCAACATCCCCCAAACAAACAAATTACTGCCAAGGCCAGCAAACTGGAGACTGGAGTCTACTGGTTAGCTCAGGGCATTCAGAGACCAGGGGACTATGTGAAAAATCTGTCTAATGCCACAGTTGCCTCCAGCCTTGAAATCAGTGACTATTATGACATCAATAAAATTAGCCAGTTTTTGCATTGTTACTGCTATAGCAAAAAGAGTAAACCCACGACCTGTCTGTGGTCACCATTCTGCCCACATTTCTACCTGAAAATCTTACACATTTACTTCTCAATGACAAGTTAAATCAGTCATGAAATCTTCAGGCCAAGTGGTTATCAGAAACATACCTTTTTGCTGTCATAACTGTGGAAAGAATTGCAATACCAAACAAACATAGAGGGGGAAGAGTTACATGTGCTGGACTTAGATAATATTTAATAAATTGCCCAAGAAGAAATTGTGTTGGGGAATAATATATCACAACTGAAATCAGTTATCTAAAGCTTGAAATGATCTAGCAAAGCTTTGGTAGTGAAAATCATTTATATTTGCTTGCTTATATTTGCTTGAATGTATTTATGTTATATAAATACATTCTTCTATGGCAGTAATAGATGCCTTGCCTCCTTTTATACATTTTATATAGTGTGGTTAGGACTACAGTCAAATATCCATATCCTTCTCAGCTAAGGCTGTGACTCACCTACCTATATATATTTTTTCATTCTTTTCACTTCTCTCCCACCTTCTGTCTCTCTTTTAATCTCTGTCATCAAATTTGTTTCTGGTCCTTATTGATTTTTTAAATTTTCTCCTATTATAAGTCGTTTCGTGTTATTAACACAGAGACTCACAACTGGTCAAGGTGCAGAGAATAAAAGGCTGCCAAGTATACAGCCCTAAACAATATGTCTGTATTACACCTCCTCATCCCAAGTTTCAGTCTTCACTGAGAAAGAGAGGTTGGAAAGATTTTAAGAGCCAGAGGCACTGGTTGAGCAAAAGGAAACTGTTTTGTAGATACAACAGAGCAGTTTCACACATACATTCGCAGCAGCCGAGAGTGTGTACGATATCTACACAAGTTCAAGTCAGGCAACACCCTAGCATGGGGAGGGGAGGAGGGATGAAATCTGACCCTGGTGGTTTGGCCAAACTCCAGGGAAGACTACACATTCAAGAGTATACAGGCAGCACAACTTAGACTTTATGCAGGGAAAGACAAGGCACAGTGGGGTGAGTGGGATGTGGGAATGAATCTAGTTAGGAGATAGGAAATGAAGTGAGTATGATCAAAATACATTGAATGTAGTTCTCAAGGAACTAGTACAATGATGAAAAAATTTACATTTGTTCATGGTGGTGAAAGACAGCTTCTGCTGCTGGAAAACAAACTGCAAAGAGAGAGAAGTTTTGTTGCTGTCTCACCAAGCCAACTGAGATGGACAGGAAGTTGGCAAACGTGTCTTAGGTTTTTTCAAGGATTTCTAATGTCGTATGATTTTATTCTACTTAAGTAGAAGTGATATGTTAAATATGAAACCAGTTTGTTTTGTTTATACCTCATAAACCTTTTCCTGTACATGGGTTGCATGTCAGAAACCTTCTTTGATCAACATGTGTGTTCTGATAGGAGCTTTGAACATGTGGCCTCCAGAGTTCATGTGAGGAAGAAATAAACCATGATTTGCAATGCTGCAACCAGAAAATCTGGTGGCTACAGGCCTGGGAAGGTAAAAGCTGAAGGATATAAGGCTCTTGTGAGGAGTGATAATAATCATACAAGCATCAGGCATTAGCTCAGATCTGGAAACAGACTGCAATGGATTTGTTTTGTTAAATATAATTTCTTATTTATTGCAATTTATTCACTTTGTATCCCAGCTGTAGCCCCACCCTCATCCCCTCCCAATCCGGCTCTCCCTCCCTCTTCTCCTCCCATGCCCCTCCCCAAGTCCACTGATAGGGGAGGACCTCCTCCCTTTCCATCTGACCCTAGTCTTTCAGGTCTCATCAGGACTGTCTTTCATAGTCTTCCTCTGTGGCATGGTAAGGCTGCTCCCTGCTCAATCAATAAATGGATTTGTTTTTGAAATTTTCTTCACTGCCAGTGTTTAGACACTTAGGAAGTGCAGGCATAGGCATCTTCCAACCTTCTAAAAATAAAGCCTAATAGCAAAGAGCCTAGATAGTCACAGACTGGATTTCATTTGTTCTTCAGAGCTGTCAGGAAATAATAGACCGTGTTCTTTCAGAAATCAAGAAGAGAAGGGGCGGAGAGATGGCTCAGTCAATAAAGGACTTTGCTGTATAAGCCCAATAATTTGAATTTGATATCAAGAACCCACAGTGGAAGGAGAGAACTGATTTCCAAAAGTTTTCCTCTGATGTCTACAGGTACACATGCACACCTGATCCAGAAGTGGAATCTTACAACTTTGAAGACCTTTGGTTTTCACTTTGAAATTATAGACATTATTTCAGTGTCTACTAACATTTACTCCATAGAAGTCTGAGGTCAGTGTGACTTTTATTCATTTATAATTATTTTTCAATTTCATTTTGTTTTTAGTAAAGGTCTTTGTAAAATTTTGCTTGTCTTTATAATGCAAATTCTCATTGCAATATACAAACTCACAGATACAAATTTAGATTAGATCATAGGTATATCCTTTAATTTGTATACATGGGCCTCTTTCTTACCAGCTCTGCAAAGTTTCTTCCGCTGGTATTATCCCTTGGGTATGGCTTTTGTGGGTCATCTAAGGTTTACATACTTGACTTTTATTCTGCAGCATGACAATGTTGAGGCAGTAAAATCTTTGAGAAATGAAACCTAAAGGAAAGTTATTAGGCACCAAGACTGTTGTCTTTGGAAGAGATTAATATAGTTCTCAGGTGACCCTGGTAAATTCCTTGATAATTAGTTGTTATGAAATTAACAATATTGTTCTTCCAACTCAACGGCTTTATGTTCTGCTATGCAATCTCTCTTTCTTGAGTGTATTTCTGCCATAATGCAATCTGTCATGTTATGATACAGAAATAGAGGGAGGCCTTCCAGAGGCCCTACTGATGAAGGCACCTGATTTTGGATTTTCAGTCTACAGTGCTTTCACCAAAATTCACTTAAAAAACACAGCGGAGAAATTCAGAGGCTTTTGTTATATCAGCACAAAATGGGCTACCATAATCATGACTTTGGTTTTTAGTTTTTTTTGTCTATTTTGTTCATAATTTCCCATAATGCCATGTCAATATAGGTTGAACATTTGTTCTAATCTTGTATCTAATATTCTCTGTCTGTTTTTCACTAGTAATTTTTTGGTAAGTTCTGCAGAGGCTCTGTAAATTTGACATTGCATATTAGATTTTTCTCATATAGATGTTCCTTGCTTTGTTTATTGATTCCTAGTGACCCTTAATTCTTGAGAGGTGTGGTTTTCATGAAATCAGCCATACTTCTCCACGTTCTTCATGATTTTATCCAATAATCTTTAATGCTTTTTAAGCTACAATTTTTTCATTTGTTTTACTCACTATGCCTATTTGCCTTCCAATTCATAGCAACATAATTCATGGCTTTTGCATCTTCAAAAGAACAGCAACAAATTCTTAAACTTTTCTGGTTTTTAGAGCCGGAACGTTTTCAAAGTGTTATTGAAATTTACAGCGCATATGGTCATATGTCCTTTCCCATGTTCTGCAGGGGACTTTTTATTTTAGCATTTAAATTTTTCTTTTGAAATTTATTTGTAGTGTAACCAAACAGATACAGTCTGTCCAAAGCACCTGGCCCAACCACGTACAAGCTTTCCAGAACTGTTGGACTTGAAGGAAGATGGCTGCAGTACGTTGGCTACAGCCTAAAACTGGAGCTGGGAGCCTGCATCATCTCAGCGTTACCGGTGAATTTGTTCATCAGGCATGTGTCTGATGTGTCTCCATCCCTCCTAAGTTTCCTCATTAGGAAAATAAGATAGAACCTACCCTTAATTCCTAGCTCTTATGGGAATTAAAATTTAAGAAAGCACTTGAAATACTGCTTGGAATATATTAAGTTCTACACATCTTCTCTGTAGAGAACTGTATGCACTTTATCAGCATGCTCATCATTATTAAACTGTGTGGTGGGCACTGGGCTTGTAATCTAAGGCTGGGCCAAAGGCATACCACAGCAAATCCCTAATAGTTCTTTGTGTAACACTTTTCATATTCTCTTTAAGCAGCAGTTGCTGAATAAAACACCTCACGTTTCCTTTATCTCCTAAAATCCTCTGCTTGTCCCCAGGATTGGTAAAAACAGTCCTTTCCAACCTAACTCCATTTTCAATAATGGGCCAGATGTGTGTGGTAAGTCCTACTTGTGGCTCTGTCAATAGTGCTAGTCTGTTCAGGAAGCCTCCATAGCAGCTTTATTATTTACCTCCTCCCCCAACACAATTTGGCTCTTGCACGTGTGTTCTAAACTGCTTCGAAGCATTTAATTTTGCCAATATAATTTTAGAGTATTAGATTGCCTCCTGTTCTTTCTCTGCCCTCCTTAATTGCCATTTATTACAAAGTCACGTAGAAATATTAAATGTGAATTCTGACTTCCATATCCCTGGCCAAGAACAGGGATAATAATTTCCATCCAACACAACCTGAGCTCATTTTACATAAGGGTGATTCAGAGTGGAGATTAGAAATTGTAATCAAGTCTTCCTCACAATCGCCTTATCCTGGCAGTCATTCACTAATGTCTCTGCTAATTGTTAGGAAAATGGAAAGATAAAAACAAAATCTCAGAGCTTAAAAAAATTTATTTAAAAATCAAAAACAAAAAGACTATTTTTGTTACAGGGCTGGCAAAATTGCTCCTCTTGTCGACTCTTGCTGCATGCTAGTTTAAAAAGGGAGCACAGCTCATTTTATTTGGCTGGATGGGGCTAATCCCACATAACCACAATCCCTCCTGATGTTTTATTGATTCTAGAGGACATTTAATCAGGAAGCAGCTCAGCAGTAGAATCTTGCTAATTAGCAGACAACCACATTCCAAATGGCTTCCCAATTGAACACAGATTAATGGACAATATGTACTAGGATAATGATTTGAGCATTCAGTTCCTAAAATGTGTGCCTAAATTACATCTTTAATCTCTTAAGGATAGAGGTTTGCATACAAAGCCCATAATGGAATGGGTTTAATTCACAGAAGAAGTTTTAGCCAATGACTATTTAGAGATGAAATAGGCTTATCTCTTATAAACACATTTTTCTTTGATCCTCATGGTGTTGAGGTCCTAGAATATTCTAAGGTCAGAGATAGCAGTCTTTGCTCCTATATTCCAGATTCCTGCAAAATTGGTTCTGCCTTAGTTGTTAATCTATAATATCAATGTAGTCTTTCTTATGTCCACGTATAATGTGAACTTTGTTGTTTGATTTTTCTTCCTTTAGAGTAGAGCCACTTTGAAAATCTTCTTTTGGTTTCTACTCTGCTCCTAAATCATCTTTCTGCTTTTGCAGCTTAAGCATCTCTAAGGAAATGCTCATGTCCAAGACTGGCCCTTAGAAGTTCACACACTAGGTTGGACTCTTAATCTCATTCACTCATTCATTGCTCTTTACATATTTTCCTTATTTCTCCTGTAACCTTGTGATATGCCAGAATATTTTAACATTGATTTCTCAGTCCAACTGGAAGATATATTTATGCCAAAGGGGCTTTGTTTTCCTCACAGCTGTACTTCTGGTGTCTAGAAGTAATAGTGTGTTGCTGGCTCATCGCAAATGTTTGTTAAATAAATGAACCAACAAGGTTCTCAAATATGCACTGTGTGCCTACCTTGTGCCACGTTGTAGGTTAATGTTGTCATCATTTAGTATGAGAAAAGCAGCTATGTTTCTTGTCATAGGGGGATCATTGCATAGACATCAATTAAGAAACAATACAAATAAGGCCATGATTCTAAAGAGTGCTAGGAAATAAAAGGATTAGGTGCTATTAGAGTGCTTAGTACAGTGAACTTGATTTTGTTGAGATGGTTAGGAAAGATATCCTTCAGTATGACCATACGCTGAGGGCTAGAGATATTTTGAGATATCTTCTCTCCTAAGTCAGTTCAAGTACATAGATATTTATTAGCATAAACACTATTGCTTTAGACATTTGGGATACAGAACTGAACTAAATAATGAATCTGCTTGCCCTATGGTACTGTAGTTTATTGTTTACTACAATATAGCAATGAGCATAACATAAAATATAAGTTATTTTACATATTAGGAGTTGATGGGGCTTGGGGTGATATTACACTCAATATATATATATATGTAATAGTAGAGCCCACATAAATTGTTTGAGCCCTAAGAGGTTTTCTGTCCTTTTCTTTCCAGTGCTATGAGCAGTTTCCTAAATCTATACATCAGCCAGTACCTATAAGAAACCTTGAAAGTGACTCCTTAAAAGCTCCAGAAGTCCCTGGGAATTTGTGCCCCATATTCTTGGTAGGGTGTGCTACACCTCTCTTGTTCTTCCTAACCTTGAAGTCTATCTTATTTACTCACTGAAAATTCCAGCCTTAGCTTTTCCTTTTCCTATGCATCAAGCTAAGCAATCTCATTGTTTTCCTTTTAAAATAATCGTTGTTTGGTGATGATGCTTGACCCTCAACCTCTGCAAACTGTTTCATCTCTTTGAGCTTATCATTTAGCGCAGTGGTCCCTAAGGATTGAAAGAAGAATCTTCCTGCTTCATGTTTTTGCAGCTGAGAAAATTTTGTCATGTATGTATTAAATATATCCTATATATGCACATGCGTGGAGATCAGATGATAGTTTTTGAGACATGACTTTCTCATTCTCTCATGTGGGATACAGGGGCTGAAGTCAGGTTATCAGGCTTGGTGGTAAAGGCCTTTACTGACTGAGCCATTTTCCAGCACCTTTTGGTGTTACTAAAATGATCACTTTTTAATTCAGCTGTCAAATGATAGAAATTGATTGCTTCACACAGGAAACTTGTTCTCCAAAGACAGATCTCTATACTTGGCATCCTAGTAGAAGACAATGGGAATAAGAAGTTGTTATAGCTTCACAAATAGCACAACACAGTAGCCAAAGTGTCTAACATCTGACACTGGTTTTTCTTATGCTTCTGAGATGACAAAAAGCTTTCTTTCTGCATTGTAGATGGTTTATACCTTCTTTTTGTGTTTTGTATGGTACAGAGCAGAGGAAACTTTAGTTTCTTATTTTCTTGGAAATATACAATTTATTTCAGAGTGGTCCAACTTCACCTAAATTTAGTGACCTTCTAAGGCCTCAGCCCCTAGAATTAACATATCAAGAGTTAGGACTTTACCATATTTTCATTTTGATGGGACACAAACATAAAAATCAACTTACTTTATTTCACCTTGGTAACCCAAGTCTTGGTGGTCAGTCAACATTTCCAGTAGGGTCAAGGTTAGATACAATCCATGTTTGCCACATATAACCCTGACCTATAAGTAAGAAAAGAGTTGAAGCTTAAGCAAGATGGAATTAGTGTTTTAATTTTTTCCCACTATTATAGCAAATATGATTCTGTCACAGAATTATTGCTCAGATGTACATTCTGCCATTGTGGTATCATTCTGGATAAGACTCTCCAGATCAGTGCTTATAGGTAACAAACATTTTCACTGGACAGATGTGTGTAGTTTATTTTCCAGAGGCCACTAGTCTTTCCATTACTGATCTTATATTTTTGTCAACCCATGTGGTTAAGGCCTAGGAATAATTTGCCCTTCTTTCTGGTGATGAATTGTAAAACATTTCTATCACTTACTTTGATTTGGAGAAGCAAGTGTGCTGTATTCATGGTTAATGTCATTGCTTTATTTTTTTTTTCTGTTGTTGTGAGACATTACCCTGACAGAAACAATTTAAGGGATAATGGGTTTAAACTGAAACAAAGTTCACAAAGTTCAGTCCTTCAGATCCTAGCAGGAGCAAACAGCAGCTTGTCACAATGCATTCAGAGTCAAGAAGCAAAGGGCAAGAAACACATGCTAGTTCATTTGCTTTCTCTGTTTTCTACATTCTAGAATCCCCAGCCCAGGAAAAGTTCTCACTTCCAGTTAATATCTTCCTTCATCAAATAGTATAACCAAAAAATCCTCACAGACCTAGCAAAAAGCCAATCTCATAGACTGTAGGCTTTACTAAACTTACAACTAACATAATAACCATCACAATCACTATCTTGCCCTTCTTAAGTTAGCTAAATACCAGAGAAAGTGGATAGTCAGTTGATTGTGAGCAATCTAGTTAGACAAAGGTCTTTATAAGTGCATACAGGACTGCATTACTCCTTTGACCTATCAGCCTGGCGTAAGGGACCAGGAAACCATCCTCCAAAGTTCCAGAGTTCAAGGGAGTTATTCAATCCAGTGAATCTTCTTTCTTACCATGTTTTGTTCATTCATTCAACAAGAAACATAGCAAAAGCTCATGGCCACCCTCCACATTTTGTTCTGAACCTGCAAAGCCCTATATGGTGTGATATCTTCTTTACAATAACAATTGTCTACAACTCTGTTAATGTCAGCATTGCTAAACAATAATGGAGTCTACATTTTAAAACAGTAACAAGACTTAGCTCTGTGTAACATTTTCTTAGCATATGCAAGGTCTTGGGTTAATTCTTACTGCTTAGTAAGCAAGAAAGCAGAGAGCAAAAGCTTATGTTTTCTTTTCTTTATTTAGATTTTAAAAACTATCCTGTTGTTTTCTAGGTGTGGAGTAATCAAGTCAGGGAGGCCTGTAGAAGAAAAATAAAAGATTCTTATAAAACACAAAAAAAGAACAAAGTTTACCAAGAGCCTAAGGAGTTGAGGAGGATGCTGGGTTGAGTAGAAGAAGATATAAATAATATGTCAAAAAATGTCCAGTGATGTTTAGAATGGTAAGAATTTTGGTGTTACCATTTTGCCATATTTTTATGCCTTTTTCTAGTGAGGCAGCAATCCTCTTGCTTTTTGAGCTTTCTTGCAAGACAGTATCTTTTCCAGGGTGGAATGGTGCTTTATTCATTTATTTTATCACTATAATGTATTGAGAATTTTAGTTTCTTTAAAAAACAAGAAATGTTATGTGGATATGTTTTTGTCTTAATCCAAGTTGTGGGATATCGGGCTGCTTCAGATTGACCACAGCAGCTAACTATGTTTTATCTTGTTTTCTGGCAGGGACATAATTTTGCTAGCTGAAAATAGTTTATGTTTGGAATTCTGGGGACTCTTCAGAGGGTGTAAATGAAAGACCCTTGAGACAGCCAGTGGAGGCTGCTGCTCCACCTACTGCTGCTGCCCCTGTTTGCTCTTGCTCCTGCTGCTGTTGCTGGTTAGAGATATACTGAAGATAAAGATCAAACTTGTCCCAAGGACCTCAACACCCCTAATCAGCCAGAAGTAAAACAAGACCAATGCCCCTTTCCCTTCTAGCCTTCTTTCTCTCCTACCTAGTGTTGGAAGGTTAGAAGTGTAAGGAGGTAAGAAAAACAAAACAAAACAAAAAACCCCAATAAATTAGCCAGAAATTTAGTTACAAGTGATACCTAGCACAGACTAAGTAGAATGGGAAATCTGATTTCTAACTCCATAGAGAAAACAACAGGGAAGAAGGGATGGATATTCTGTTTCAGGATGTCAGCAAATAGGTTTTTTGCAGCTGCTGCCATTGGGTTCTCCCAGAGGGGATTTTTTATTTCTTCTTCTTCTTCTTCTTCTTCTTCTTCTTCTTCTTCTTCTTCTTCTTCTTCTTCTTCTTCTTCTTTTTATAGTCTGTCTAAAAAAGAGAATGACTGAGCAGTTTGAAAAGTTGCAAGTGGAAATGAAGGAATCCAAAAACCAAAAATTAGATGAACAGGGAAAGCCAAAGGGTCACTCTATTCTCTCATTTTTGAAGAGTTTGCAGAGTTGAGTATGCAACTGAAAAAAAAAATCAGAAAAAAAAACTGTGGGTAGAGATGGAAGCTCTTGGGAAGTGAGAACTGTCCGAAAAGGGTAAACAGAAGAGCTCATACTTGGTGACTGAGCAAGAGAACTGGAGATTCTCACAGGTTGAAAAAGAGAGGCAAACCAGGCTAGAAGGCAGACTATCACCCTGTGCTAATAACAAGAAGTCCTTGAGCAAGGCAAGAATCTGGTGGTGGGGCAGAGTACAGGAGGACAGGGTTAACAAAAAACAGTCTGTTTCATGAGAAAGGGCTAAACTTGAGCCAAATGTGCTGCAAAAGGTTGGGTAGTCTGGACATCAAAAAAATAGTATTTGTTTTCTCATAGTGCTGATCATGATTGTCCGAGATAATATGAATTCCTATAGACATGACAGATCTGAGGTGTTTTAAGGAGGCTATGATTTCCTACAAAATGCATTTTCCTAATGTAAAATATGTATTAAGTTACTGGGCTACCCAAAATAGAGTTATTTCCCAGGACTGAAAAGGTCTGGTAACAGCTATGCTAAAAGCTGGACAGCAGTTAACAATGGTTAATATGGTGGATGAGGAAAGCCATGAATATTGAACAGTGACATAGAGCAAGGGAAATGGATATTGTTTAAGATCAATTGCTTGGTGGAGGGCAGTTCTCTGATTTACAGACTTTATTTGATGATGTCATTCTAGGACAACATTATTTGGTGGCTTTAAGAGATTGGGACAAGGTTGAGCAGCCTAGGAAAAGGTGCACCTCATTTACTAATATTGTAAACACCTCTGGGGAAGCATTCACAGATTTCTTGCAAGAATAGTTTTTGTTGTATACAAAGCCATATCAGACCCTGGATGAGAGAAAGGTGATGATAGAGAACTTGACATTTGAGAATTAGAATACCAAATGTAAAAAAGTTATTAGACCATTAATGTCTTGAGCAGTAACAATGGACAAGTACATTAGAGACATGACTAATATTGGCTCTCACGAGTGCCATGCTAATAGGATAAGCTATTGCTAAGGGTCTCAAATATAAAAATGCCCTGTGCTTTAATTGTGGTAAGTTTGGCCATTTACAAAGAAACTGTGACCAAAAGTCTCATCTCTCAATGTCCAGTACATTAACTGTGAGAAATATGGTACTTTCTGCCAGATAAGTAAACAAGCCATTTCTCAAAGCAATGGTTTTTCTAAAAGAACTCTGAGGCTTCCCGGGATTTGCAGACTGTGTGGCAAGGGAGACCATTGTACCAATGAGTGCAGGTCCAACAGGTATAAGCAAGGCAACTTCTTTTAATTTAATTTAATTTAATTTTTATTTTTAAAAATTAATTAAATAGTTTATTACAATTTATTCATTTTGTATCCCAGATGTAGCCCCCTCCCTCATCTCCTCCCAGTCCCACCCACCCTCTTCTCCCCCTCTGCCTTTTCCTTAGTCCAATGATAAGGGAGGTCTTCCTCCATGTCTATCTGACTCTAACCTATCAGGTATCATCAGGACTGGCTGCATCATCTTAAAACCTTTTTGCCCTTGGGAAACAAAGGGAGTCTGGCAGCTCAGGGCCTCTCAGCAGAAACTACAATCCATTTCCCCTCGGTCATCCAGGGAATAACAAGTAATCAAAAAAATATTGTAGGCAGTGCTGCTCTAGACATGGAGGCAGATGAACCTCTTGCCCCTATCTCCCAAAATTCAGTGTTATAAAATAACTACTGGAGTTTATAATTCTTTGCCTTCGGGGACAATAAGGATCATCTTGGGAAGAAGTGGATTGACTTCTCAAGGATTTATTGTGCATACAGATGGAGATTTCAAAGGAAAAATTAAAATTATGGCCAGTGTAAACAAACAAACAAAAAAACAGAGTACAATAAGGACATTTTCTCAACCATGTTTGTTAGCAGCTTTATTCGTAATAGCCAGAAGCTAGAAACAACCCACATGCCCCTCAACTGAGGAATGGATAAGGAAATTGTGGTACATCTACACAATGGAATATTACTCAGCAATAAAAAACAAGGATATCTTGAAATTTGCAGATAAATGGTGGGAACTGGAAAGGATCATCCTGAGTGAGCTATCCCAGAAGCAGAAAGACACACATGGCATATACTCACTCATATAGACATATAAAATAGGATAAACCTATTAAAATCTGTACACCTAAAGAAACTAATCAAGAGGGAGGATTCTGGCTAAAATGTTCAATCCCTAGCCAGAAAGGCAAAGCAGATTAACATCAGAAGAAGAAAACAGAAAACAAGATAGGAGCCTGTCACAGAGGGCCTCTGAAAGGCTCTGCCCTGCAGAATATCAAAGCAGATGCTGAGACTTACGGCCAACTGTTGGGCAGAGTGCACGGAATCTTATGAACAATGTGGAAAATAGTAAGATAGGGAGAGGACACCAGCTCCACAACAGAGCAACAGAACCAAAAAGTCTGAGCACAGGGGTCTTTCCTGAGACTAATACTCCAACCAAGTACCATGCATGGAGAAAACCTAGAACCCCTGCACAGATGTAGCCCATGGCAGTATCCAAGTGGGTTCCATAATAATGGGAACAGGGACTGTCTCTGACATGAACTGATTGGCTTGCTCTTTGATCACCTCATCCTGATGGGGGAGCAGCCTTACCAGGCTACAGAGGAAGACAATGTAACCACTCCTGATGAGAGCTGATAGACTAGGATGAGAAGGAAGGGAAGGAGGACCTCCCCTATCAGTGGGGAGGGACATGTGTGGAGAAGGAGGAGGGAAGGTGGGATTGGGAGGGGAGGAGGAAGGGGTTATGGGGGATAAAAAGGGAATAAAGTATAATTAATAAAAAACAGAGATGTAAATTAATGCAGGTGACAAGATTGCTCAGCTATGAACTGTTTCCCTACACTAAAGGCAACCCCGTTCCAGTGGAAAGAACAGGAAGGTTTAGAAATACTAGAAAATTTGTATTCTGCCAAGCAGTGGTTGATTAGAGGTCAAAAATAAAATTGCAAATAAATGGTGTTAAAATAGAAGGTTTCTTGGATACAGGAGATGATGTAACTATCATTCCTCTCTGCCCCCAAATCTTGGAATTCAGAATGGCCACTTCAGAAGGTTGTTACACAGTTTATAGGAATTAGAAATTTATCTCAAATAAAACAAAGTATCTGATAGGTTAAATGAGTGGAGCCAGAA
>CM053754.1:34699199-34746384 GCA_028658305.1 Pachyuromys duprasi
AGAGCTTTGTTTCTGTTCCTTCAATCAATAGTTTCCCAGGTAGATCTGCATTTACACCAATAGTGTATAAGACTGTCCGGTGGGATGTTGAAAAGCTTCAGATAATAATTGCAAGGCAGGGGGTGTGGCTCAGTTGGGAAGGTGCATACTAAATAAACACGAAGACATGAGTTTGAACCTCCAGCATTTATATAAAAGCCAGATGTAGCGGCGTTCATCTGTGTTCCTAGTATGGAGGAAATGGAGATGGGAGAATCCCTGGAGTTTACTGGCCAGATTAATGGGCCAAATTTATCAGGGTCAGTGGCAGAACCTATTTCAAAAGTTAGTGGAAAGTGATAGAGTGGCTTCCACAAACTCACCCACACTTCTAAGTATACACAATTGTGCACATAATACACACTAACCATAATAACAGTAGTAATAGTAATAATGATGTCACGATAATCATTACAGTGAGGTACACAAGCAAGCTGTAAGTAGAAGAGTGTTGACCTCCAAATTTCAAAAATACCAAGTACATACAATAATGTTCCTCTCACTGAAAGCATGACCATATACGATCTAATACAGAGTTAACACAAGATTTGTAAGTATTGTTTGTGCATTCCGTACCGTACATGGCTTATGAGTATTGCAGCACAGGCACATCAACAAATCTGTGTTGTGTGTGCACAAATTCCATTAAAGTCGTTGTGGCAGGAGAAGGACATTCCTACCTCGTTGATGCCTGGAGAGATTAGGCTTGGAAATCCCAGTCTAAATAACAACTACTTGGAACAAGTCAAAAAATAGAACTGAAAAAAAAAAAAAACATCAAAGAAACATGTAAGTACCCCAAGCAAAAAGTAGGAGCCCGAGCTAATTGTTTTCAATTGTATAAAATTCTTGAGAGAAATTGAAAGTAAGAATGTTTTAGGCTCTGAGTGAATACATGCAGATAATCCCAACGCTTGGGAGGTGGAAATTGGAGTTTTGAGAGTTCAAAATCAGTTTTGGCTACATAGAAATTTCATTGCTAGACTAGACTCTGCATGAGACAAAATACTTGTTTAGAGCGCCCAAAGTCTTGGATCCAATCTCCACCACTCTCCTCTAACGAGAATATTTTAAATTACAAAGTGTACTCGCTTTCTGGCGATCACAAGCTGTTAGCTTCTGGGAGACACAAAAGCCAAACCAAACACTATAGGACTCTCAGAAAATAGACCGTCATTGGGGGTGGGGGGGAGTGAGGGAGATCATACAAATGTTTTAGCTGGGCTTTGAGGATATAGAGATATTCTCTAAGAGAAGTGCTCACAATCAGACATTGATACCACAAGTCCTTATAATCAGAAGCTTGGAGAGCAGGAAACAGGTGGCTTTATTTGGAGCATAGGACAGGAGGGAAGGGCGAGGAGTGCTGCACTAGCTAATGAATCCATGCCTTATCCTCAAGTCCTTTCAGATCACGTACGTGGTTTTAACAAACAGATTGATATGGGCCAACCCCTTAGATCTGGAGTACAGTGTTTGAAAGGAAACAGGAATGTCCGGTAACTGAAATGGCTTGCTCTGTAGTTTCACATAATGAACACAAGAGGGCGATGTGAAGCCGTTACATCTTGGACGTGCTAAGGCTCAATTCAAATTTTTCAACTGAATATGCCCTGAATTTTCCAAATCACTGTTCCTTGGGTGCTGTTCTGTGCTGTCTGAATGCATTTAGAAACAATAATAGTACTTTTACCGTTTTCACTAGGCCTTGATCTTCTCCAGGTCCAATTCAAACGTGTTCTTTTAGTTTTCAACTACACAGATAATTCACATAGATGACATTGCCCAGTGCTGGGCAGCAGCCAACCACTAACATTTGTTTTACAGAATTCTGCATATCACGTAGCATAACCCCACATCCTCTGTTTTACAGATAAGAAAATAATTACCAAGAGGCACAGTGGCCAGAGGAAACACAGTTGTGAAATATAAATAGCTTGACAGCATTCTGTCCAAATCTTGTCTTTGCCGCTGGATGGGTAAATAACTTGGAAAAATACCTTTGACCACCATGCCTCAGTTTTCCCAAGTCACCTTCTTTACACCGAATTCATTTTTAAATTTTATTTTAAAATACTCCAACGGCTATCAGCAGGAAATAAAAACCACATGTCTCGGATACCATCATTATAATTTTAAAGGTTAAATTGTCATAGTTAGGGATTGTGTTGAGGCTATTGAGACAAAAAGGGCAATTTTGTTAGTATAGACTATTTCATTTTTACCTTATAAACATTAATCTAATTAAACATTTCCACATACTATTTCAGTTCTTGCTTCTGTGTACTTGCTTCTTAGACTGTGACTTGTTTGTTTGTTTGTTTGTTTTATTTTGTGTTTTCAATTTATGTACTTAGTCAACAAAAAAATGACTCCTGAAAATTTACTGTATCCAATCAGTAACAATATCCAATCAGACTGAAAGCTACTCTTGAGGCGCTAAGTTCCTAATGGGGAGCAGAGGACATCCGGAAGTATGCTGGACTGAGGGTGAGGTTTGTGCAAGAGACTGAAGAAACCCTGTTGAGATGGTTACTGAGCTAAGTCCCTGAGGAGAATTTGAACAAAGCCACACAGCTGCCCAGCTCTGCCAGTGGGGAAGGGATTATGAGACAGGCACATGCTTTCTGCCTTCATTGAATGAGAATGACTACAGGTGAGTGAACAGGAAGTACTGGGAAAGGTCTGGAGGGTTACAAAAGCTGAGAGGTAGCCCATGGCAGCTCAGTATCCAAATGGGTTCTCCAGTAAGGGGAACAGGGTCTGTCTCTGACAAGAACTCTGTGGCTGGTTCTTTGATCACCTCCCCCTGAAGGGGGAGCAGCCTTACCAGGCCACAGAGGAGGACAATGAAGCCAGTCCCGATGACTCCTGATAAGCTAGGGTCAGATGGAAGGAGGAGAGGACCTCCCCTATCAGTGGACTGGGGAAGGGGCATGGGAAGAGATGAGGGAGGGAGGGGAAGATAGAAAGGGGAGGAGGGAGAGAGCTACAGCTGGGATACAAAGTGAATAAACTGTGATTAATATAAAAATTAAAATTTAATTAGGTGAAAAAAGAAAAAAAAAGACAAAGGCCAAATTACAGGGGCCATCCAGAACACTGTGGACTTTAGGTGAGAGAAAAGGCCAGTAGACAACTGTATGAGCAGCTCTCTGATAAGATCTGATCGTGTTTTTCATGAGTTACTCTAGCAAAAATGGACAAGAATGTCAACAGGACAAGCACGGAGGAGAAAAGAGGCTGGGGTGTCAACATTGGCGAGGACGAGAAGGGACCGGAAGATGGATTTCTTTTGAGGGTAGATTCAGCTAGATTTGCTAATTTCAATTTGAAGTTTAAGAACTAAAAAAAAAATCACACATCAGAAGTTTTAGCCTGAGAGCAGAAGTCTGGAGTTCTCATCCCTGTAAACAAAACCTGAGAGCGAGCTAACCTGGTAGCTAACTAACCAAGTTACCAGAAGAATTTCATAGTGGCCAGGCTATACGATTCCCAAGTTGGTAATGAAAATCATAATTAAAGAATGTTTAGGAAACTTGGCCTGGTATACACCAAAATCCCAATGGTTAAGTGGTTGAGACACAAGTTTGAAGTTGGCCTGTTCTATGCAGCAAGTTCCAGGCCAGTAAGTGCCACATCGAAAGACTCTGTCTCAAAAATAAACAAACAAAAGAGTATCCAGAAAAATCTGAAACAAATGAAAGTTATGGAGTGGGACAACTAACATTAAAATTTACTAACACAAAAGTACACTTTTATGCTATTACAAATAAAGCTGCTACAAACATGGTTGAGCAAATGTCCTTACTGTGTACTTGAGCCTCTTTTGGATATATGCCTAGGAGGGATACAGCTGTATCTTATATCCTACTTGTCTGAGAAAGCACCAGATTGATTTCCAGAGTGGTTGTACAAGTTTACATCCCCATCGGCAGTGGAGGAGGGTTCCCCTTTCTCCACAGACTCTCCAGCATGTGTTGTCACTTGAGTTTTTGATCTTGGCCATTCTGATGGGTGTGAGGTGAAATCTCAGGGTTGTTTTGATTTGCATTTCCCTGATGGCTAATGACATTGAGCATTTCTCTAAGGGTTTCTCTGCCATTCGATATTCCTCTATCGAGAGTTCTCTGTTTAGCTCTGTTCCCCATTTTTTAATTGGATTACTTGATTTGTTGTTTTTCAACTTCTGTAGATTTTTATATATACTGCATATTAGCCCACTGTGAACTGATTGGCCTGCTCTTTGATTACCTCACCCTGATGGGGGAGCAGCCTTACCAGGCCATAGAAGAAGACAATGCAGCCACTCCTGATGAGAGCTGATAGACTAGGATCAGAAGGAAAGAGAGGAAGACCTCCCCTATCAACAGACTTGGGGAGGGGCATGCATGGAGAAGGGGGAAGGAAGGTGGGATTGGAAGGGGAGGAGGGGGAGGTTTATGGGGGGATACAAAGTGAATAAAGTGTAATTAATAAAATTATTTTAAAAATATAAGAAGGAAGGTCTCAAAAATATTTTTTAAAAGTACACTTGTATAATTTCAAAAATGCCAGTAGTAATAGCAACAAAACCAATGGAAATTCCACAGAGCCTCAACGATAGGTAGGTGATCTATAGACAGATAGCTGAGAGATAGATACATAGATAGATAGATAGATAGATAGATAGATAGATAGATAGATAGATAGATAGATAGATGAATAGACAGGGAAACAGATTGGTTGATAGAATGATAGGTAGTAGCTGATAGAAGGATAGATGATAGATAGCTATAGAAGATAGATATATAGATGATAAATAGGCAGAAAACAGAAAGAGGGAGATTTGTTGTTGTTGTTGTTAAAAAAATAACAACTAGCTGAGCACAGTGGCTTAGGCCTATAATCTCAGCACTATGGAAAGCAGTAGCAGGCAGGTCTCTGTGAGTTCAAGGCCAACCTGGTCTACAAAGTGAGTTCAGTACAGCCAAGGCTACACTGAGAAACCCTGTGCTGAATAACCAAAATAAATAAATAGATAACAACTAATGTCCTTCTCAGAGGTGTGGGTCCCGTCCAGACACAAAGGCACAGGAAGCAGGAGAGCCTTACAAATGCCTGCTAGTCTATGTAGCCCCTCACCTGCTCAGCTAGGCTACCCCTCCCTCACCCAAAGCAGAAGCATAGCGTAGAAAATTCCTATCCGCCATGCTTTCCCGCAAGGTCAAGTGTCAGGTAAGCTTTATAATAAACAGGATGTAAGACGTGGAGATGAGGTCATACAGGGTTTTGACAAGGGACAGAAGAGGTGATCAGACTAGGTGATATGTGAGATTTCACTTCCCTTATTACTCAGGCAATGAGGAAATGGAGGAAGCTCGGTGTGTCCAGGGCTATAAAGACTGCTCTCTCCAATCAGTGCTCATGCTATTTTGGGCTGAGACTGGACTTTGCAAAGTCATAAAAACCAAGCGTCTGGCTTTCACTACTCTGAGTCTCTGGAGCTTTTATTATGAAATGAGGATCTTTGTTTCTCACACTTGTCTGGAAAAGGGAGCACTTAAAACCAGTGGGTAGAAAACAATTAAGTAGATAACAAGAGGAGTGGGTGCCATATTTCCACCTACGTTTTTACAGCAAACTTATAAGATAGACAGAAACAAAGTAAAACTTAATCCAGGAAGTAAAATTTAAATGTGGGAGAATTAGACCGTACTTTTAAAGTGGGAATATCATGTCTAAGCATGGCACAAAGCTCTGAAGACCTGCGGAAAAGAGTTTGAGAATTTTGAAGACAGTAAAAAAAAATAAAAATAAAAAAACAAGCCTTCTTTGCAATAGCAATACTGTGTGCAAAATTATCAGAACACTTGTTTGAGAAATATTAACAACCTAAAATAATCGATAAACGCTTAGTTCTCTTGATGTATGCTAGCATGCATGTCTTTGTTATTATTCTATTGCTGTGCTCACACACCATGATCGAGTCACCTCTAGAAGAAAGCATTTGTTTGTCTTGACGATACAGAGGATGAGTCCATGACCATCATGGCAGGGGGCATAGTAGCAGGTGAACAAAATTGGCATTGGAGCAGCAGCTGAGAGCTTACTTCCTGACCCAACGACATAGGAGACTCAGAGAAAGAGATAACTGGATTCTAACCCACCCACAGTGACAAACGTTCTTCAATAAGGCTACACCTTTTTGTTTGTTTGTTTTTCTTTGGGGTACAGAATTTTTCTGAGTAGCCTTGGCTGTCCTGGAACTTGATCGATAGAACCAAGGTGCCCTCAGACTCATAGAGACACCTGCCTTTTCTTCCTGAGTACTGGGATTAAAGGCATGTGCCACCACCACTCAGCTAAGGATATACCTTCTAATTCTTCTCCAGAAGTTTCACCAAACATAAAATACATAAGCCTTTAGAAGCCATTCTCATTCAAACCATCAAACGACATAAATCAATAAGACAAGTATCAGCTACCCAGAAGAAGAAACCTGGATAGAAGAGATTTGCTTTTAAAGTAAATAATTGCAAGTGCTTTAAAAAAAATTGTAACACTGAGGAGTTTTAAAATGACATAATTAAAATAATAACAGAAATTAAAATCATTGCCATAACTTTTCTCGTATTCACTCAGCAAATAATCACAAGGTCTAAATGGACAGCAGAAAAAGCAGGCATCCTTGTAGACAGTGGTAGAGACTTTAGTCTGGTGATCAGGTTATATTTATCAATACCGAAGTATATAAACTCTTTCACATAATTGCTCTACTTTGATGAATTTGCTCTAGAGATGTCACAACAAATTTTGATAAAATTTAAATGCAGATACTGCTGTAGTCTTGCTCTTCAATATTCTCTCGAAGTTCATTCCTCCATTGAAGGCTTATTTCCCAACTGATGTCACTATTAGGAGTTAAAGAATTATTTGGATTACTGTTGAAGTAGGTAGGCTACTGGGTACACAACCTTCTGAAGATATGTTTTCCCCCTGTATGTTTTATCTCTGCTTTCTAATCAAAACAAAGGGAGAAATTTCATCCTGTACCCACTCCTGCTACTACATCATACTCAATACAGTCTTCTAGGCAATGAAGTCAGATGACTGTGCACCAAAACTTCAGAAGACACAAGCCAACCCATATTTCCCACCTTTTAAATTATCACTGTTATTTAATCACCACAATACAAAACTGATAGAACAGAAAACTGCTATCAAGAAATGGGGCTGCTGCTACGACCACACCAACCATGTCATTCTGCACTGTAGAAGGAGCTTGGGAAAGTTTAAAAGCTCAGAATGCTGTAAATGGTGCCTAGTGGGTGATTCTTTTAGGGACTCAGGAAACCAGACTGCTGATAAGAGTGTGGGTAGTACAGACTGTGCTCAAGAGGTTCCACATAGAAAGGAAAACTGCTGGATATTGGACTAGGGGTCAACACAGTATGCAGAAAATGTGTCTTCACGTACCCAGTGCTCTGAGAGTTACGTGAGGCTGAGTTCACAGGTGGCAGACTAAAAGATTAGCTGGAGGAGAACATCAACGCAGCCCATCACTAGGGCTTCCGCATGAGTATTTCTATGTACCTTTAGCCAGGTTTACAGGGTAACTAAGGAGCGGAAATACCCGTAAATTTGAGGTGGGGAAAGGAAGCTGTGGAAGCTAAAGAAATTGGTGACATTAAAAGGAAACTATACACTTTTCCCCGAGACAATAGGAACGATACAGGAATTAGCAAAAACATATTCTCCCCAGGATCTGGGATGTGAAGACAGATGTTTGAAAGAGTTTTGCTTGGAAAATGAACATCGGACAGCATGTAGTTCTGGGTCACCTTTCTTGTATAGGGCATGGCTCCCGGGGATTCACTTTCTTGTGTTTATCTGCTTAAGCCCTCTGGAGCTCCTGTAGCACACACTAAGAGAGCTTAACTATTGTTCCCTTTACAATGCCCCTCTTCACATGTCTCTTATGTGATGTGCTGCTTTTGCAAGCAGGCAGAGCACAAGAACTTTCCAGCCACGGAGGCTTCTGCTGCATTTTCAAAGACTGAGAGACCAGTGTGCATGAGGCAGTGTCAGAGCCAGGAAGTAGGCCCTTCGTGGGCAATGCATGGAGTTGCATTAGTGAAGCCAAAGCTAAGGAAACTCAAGAAAGTTGGAGATGCCAGGAATGTGGAAGCCTTGCCAAAGAAATCTGCAGGCACTGATGAGATACGTGCCAAGGTAGCCAGGTAGCCTGCAGATGGCAAGGTCAGAGATGCTGGGAATCCCAAACCCCTTAGATTTCATAGAAGGTCACTCTGTGTCCAAGATATGAGACATGGAGATAAGGGTTTAATTCATGTCCTACTGGATTTGGGTGTTGTTTTGGCCTGTTTTCTCTTATTTTCGTTTACCATGAGAATGCTTAATTTATTTCATTATGCCTTGGAAATATGTACTTTTTATTTTGTATGGGCTCATAGCTAAGTTTGTCTTAACTGTCAGAGGAGACCTTACACTTGAACTTGTGAGCAGTGGTGAACACGTTCAGACTATGGAAAGTCTTGAAGATTCACTGAATCCATTTTGCACTGAGAATTTAGTGTATGGATCATGAGCCTTTAGGGGTTAGAAGTGAAATTCTTCACTAGGTACTTAGATGTTCCCTGTGTTGATTGATTTGCATGCTTAGAAGCAGATCCTCTAGGCAGTAATTTTGTTGTGAGAGATCTGCCCTGCTCTGTTCTAATAGGTTATAGCTCGGTATTTTGCTGAGCGTAGGAAAGGGGTTTTGTTGTAAATTTGAATGATTGCTCTGCTTCACAACCGCTGCAGCTTGTTGTTCTCTGGTATGAGCCCACTATGATATTATATCTTACTTTAGTCTGAGAGCAAAAAATGAGACATATTGGTTAACAGTTAACTAAATCCTTTGAAGCTGTGGTCGAAATAAGTATTTTCTGCTTAAAAATGTCTCATCTCTTGCATTTTATTCCAGTGTGGTAGAGCAGGCTAGGATACATTTTCTTCTTCTTTACCCAGGTGAATATGCCATATTTTTATACTATCTAGTTCTTTTTCAAGGAATCTTTCTCTTTCCTTTAACCTCAGCTAACATTTCTGGATCCTTAACATTCAAATAAGAATTGTAGTTTGGGATCAGAAAGACCTATCTTGGCCACCAAACCTCTAGAGGTTGCCAGGAGAATTTGTTTGTCAAAACTTGCTTTAATTTTTTTTCTCTCAATGTACTCAGGGTTGTCTAATTTTCATGTGTAATTTATTAGTTTATTGTGAGCTTCCTCCAACCTAGACATAAGTTTGATAAGAGCCAGGACATTGTTCTCTTCCCTGTTGTATCTACAGCCAAGAACATAAGGGTAAGACAGCCTCGCCCTTAATAGAGGCTCAATAAATGTCTGTGACAGAGGAAGAAAATATCCTTATCAGCTACAATTAACCATTTATGATCTTGCCACTTACACTGATCTATGGCAAACTTAAAATAGCCTATACACCTGGTCACAAGGATTGTCTGTGGGTTACGGTTAGAGTGACTGCAACAACTCGTTTATCGACAGCAATTATCTTCTTACCTTTATTTGGACAAACACTGAGATAAACTATACCAAGACCTGATGCTAGTCTTCCCCATATGTGCACCCACATATTCTGATTCCTATTGTCTCCATTCCTTTTCTATAGCTCTTATCAGATCTAAGCTGGGATATTTATGCATAATAATATATGTATATATATAAAAGTGTATATGTGTGTGTTCATAGTAAATTTGTATATGTGTCTGTATAAATATGTATATATACATGCATCTTTCATATATTAGTCTGCATATATAACATGGTAAATGTGTTAGCATGGATGTAAATATAGATACAGATATACTTGAGATACATACCTGACCACTTAGTCTCTTTTTTCATTTGTATCCTAGCAGTACCCTAGCTTTATTAAGAAGTTAACACATTTTCCACTGTGTGACTTATTGGTGAGGTTACAAATCAAGCCCTCTGTGGTAGGTTGTTCTAATTGTCAACTGAATACAATTTAGAATGACCTGGACAGAGAATCTCAATGAAGGGGTGTGTAAATTAGTTTGGCCTATGGGGTGTCTTTGAGTGGTGATTTTGATTGTGTTAATTGTAGAGGAAGAACCTGGTCCTCTGGGTGGCACCATTTCCTAGGAAAGAGTTTCTAAACAAGATATGTGTGAAGAACACAAGCAGAACACTAGCGTGCATGTCTTAACTCACACCTTTCTGTGGATGTAAAGGTCCTCTGGGTGGCACCATTTCCTAGGAAAGAGTTTCTAAACAAGATATGTGTGAAGAACACAAGCAGAACACTAGCGTGCATGTCTTAACTCACACCTTTCTGTGGATGTAAAGTAACAAGTGGTTTCAAGTTCTTGCTACCTTGAATTTACAAGAATGAATGACTGTACCCTGAAATTGTGAGCTGCACAGGCCATTTCTTCCTAAATGTGCTTTTGTCCAGGTAGTTTATCATAATCATAGGAAACAAAACTAAGACATCATCTATGTCTCCTGGCAGAAGAGCAAACATGCAACCTATCCAAATCAGCAAGAAACTCCCCCCCTCTCCTTTGTGTCAGCCTCTGATACCTGGAAACGTTTCCTACCCTGGACTCCTGCTAGCCACACTAGGCTGAGACTCAGGGAAGCAATTTTCACTCTTCTTCCTGTCCTCCAGTGTGAGCTCACCTGTCTCCTGGCCTGGCGTGAGCCCAATAGCCATCTATTTGCTTGTCCTCTCACATTTCCACCATTCCCTGGGGACTCTTGTCATTCCTTTGTTTCTTGGTTCAAACCCAGCTTTGCTCCTCACAGTAGACCTTCTCAGCTCTCCCTTTTAACCTATCCCCACTGATTTTATTAGCCCCCAATACCTAGAAACACTGTCTATCTGAAGGCCCAGTGACCACACCAGTCTGTGAAACTGATTGTCACTGTCCTTCCCGTCTTCCATTTTGATGTCTCCTGTCTCACTCCGAGTCCTGTAGAAGCCTGCTTATAAGTTCCCCTCCACCCACTTCAAGTCCAGGTCTTAGTGTAGACCCAGGGTCCCTCCAGCACTTATATCCTTGTATCTCCAGACATACATACTCTTTATCTTACCACACCTACATGCAGGAGCCCCTCTTACCAAATCTCCTACTCCTTAGGGACATACCCTTCTGCTATAGACAAGATTGCCTTAGCTCTTTCCTGCAACCCCACTCAGCTAGTCCATCCATTTCTCTTCTCTACCAACCTGCAGAGGCATTCTCTACCAGAAAACCAACAGGTACCAGTTTCCAAAGACACATAGAGAGCAATAACAACAATAAACAAAAGGAATGGAATACCCACCCAACAAAGGCAAGACCAGATATCAACACCAAGAATCACCTCAATTATCATAACTCCAGATACCTAAACACCAAGCAATAACAACCAAGGCAATATATCTCCACTAGAATCCAGTAACCAAACTACATCACACCATGAGAAATGCAATATATCTGATACACAAGACAAGAACATTAAAATGGCTTGGACATGTTCAAGGATCTTAAAGAGGATATGAAGCAATATCCTAATGAAGTTTATGAAAACAGAAAGAGTTGAATGAAATAAGGAAAACAATGTAAAACATAAAAATATAATTTAACAAACAGAATCAATAAGGGAAATACAATGGATATCAATCAAGCAGGAAGTATATAAACTCATGGAAACCGAACAACTCACTAATAAATAAAAATGATTCAAGGCATTAGTAAAAAAGGAAATAAAAAATATTTAGAATTGAATGATAATGACAACACAAAACATCCAAACTTTGTCACATAGTGAAGGCAGTTCTAAGAGGCAAATTCTAAGCACTCAAGTACCTACATAAAAGAAAAAATCCAAGAGATTTCATAACAACACATCTGTAAGCTCTAGAACAAAAAGAAGAAATAACAGCCACAAAGTATTGATAGTGAAAAAAAAAGTCAAACTCAAGTCTGAAATCAGTAAAAAAAGAAACAAGATAAAAGAAAAGAAATGAAGAGTTAGTTCTTTGAGATTGTCAAACTCTTATCTCAATTAACTAAAAGATAGAGAAAGATCCAAATTAAAAAAAATTAGACAGGAAAGGGAGATATCACAGCAGGCACTGAGGAAATGCAAAGAATCATAGGGACTTATTTAAAAAAAAAATTGTACTCCATCAAACTGAAAAACCTAAAAGAAATTGGTGAATTCTGTGATAAATATGATATATCAAAGATAAATCAAGATTATGTAAGCAATTTAAAGTAACCTGAAACCCCCCTAGTAAAACAGGAATAAATGTGTCCCAACAAAAGCAAAAGAAACAATAACAAACCAGGGCTAAAAATGCTTTTAGACCTTCAAATAAGAATTAACACTAACATTCCTCAAATTATTCTACAAAGTAGAAGCTGAACTTTTCTTAATTCTTTTTATGAGGCCAAAATTAGCCTTATACCTAAACCAAACAAGGACCCAAAAAAGAAAAGAATTACAGACCAGTATCTCTTACAAACGTACATAGATGTAAACATTCTCAATAAAATGCATGCAAACTCAATCCCAGAACACACCAAAAATTATTTCCACTATAATAAAATAGGCTTCATTCCAGAGTTGCATGGATAGTTAAATATATATATATATATATATATATGTATATATAAATTAATAAACATATTTTGCCACAAAAACAGACAAAAAAGAAAAATAACAAATGATCAGCTCATCATTTTCAGAAAAGCCCTTTGAGGAATATAATAACCCTTCATTATGTAAGTTCAGGATAGACTAGGGATATAAAGAAAATAACTCATCAAAATAAAGGCATTGTACAGCAAGCCTACAGCCAACATCAATGTAAATAGAAAGAAACTCAAAGCATTTTCACTAAAATTTTTAACAAGACAAGGTTGTCCATTTTTGCCATATCTATTCAATATAACACTTGTCTAGAATAATAAGACACCTAAAGGAAATCAATGTGATATAAAAGGAAGTCAAAGTATCTTTATTCATAGATGATATAATTTTATACATAAAACCCTAAAACTACCCAGCCAGAAACTTCTATAGCTGATAAACACTTTCATCAAAGCAGTGGGATACAAATTTAACATGGAAAAAATCAGTAGCTTTCCTATATATAAAAGACAATAAACTGAGAAAGGAATCAGGAAAACAGTGCCTTACAGAATAGCTTTTAAAAAAATCTTGGAATAACTCTCTCTAACCAAGCAAGTAAAAGACTTATGTAATAAAAAAATTTAAGATGTTAAAAAAATAAACTGAAGCTATCAGAAGATAGAAAGATCTCCAGATTGCCTTTGCTCGTGGATCATTAGGGTTAACATAGTAAAAATGGCCATCCTACCAAAAACAATTCAATGCAATCACCATCAAATTCCAACATAATCCTTCACAAAAAATACAAAAAGATAATCTTCACTTTTATGTGGAAATACTCACACACACAAAAATAACACAAGGTAAGTTTTTAAAAAATCTTGAGTGCTAAAAGTATCCCTATTCTCTTTATATAGCAGAGCTATAGTAATAAGAACAGGGTACTATTGGCATTTAAAAAGACACATTGACTAATGGAATTGAAGATCAATACAATAATCCATGCACCTATGAACACCTGATTTTTGATGAAGAAACCAAAATTAAACACAGGGGAAAACAAAGTTTAGTCAACAATTGGTACTGATCAAACAGGATGGCTGCATGTAGAAGAATACAAATAGATACATAGTAATTACCTTGCACAAAATTCAACTTCAGATGGATCAAAGGCCTCAATATAAGGCCAGATACACTGAACTTTCTAGAAGAGAAAGCAGGAAATAGGCTTGTACTCACTGGCACAGGAAAAGTCTTCCTGTGCCGAACTTTGTTAGGATGGGTACTTGAAGTCATTTAACTTCTAAATTACTTGAAGTTCATTGATTTTGTTTATTTGCTCTTAACTGTATACTTTTTTGTTTTGTTTGTTTATAATTACAGTTTATTCATTTTGTATCCCAGCTGTAGCCCCTCCCTTATCCCCTCCCTGTCCCACCCTCCCTCCTTCATTTCCTCCCATGCCCCTCCCCAAGCCCCCTAATAGGGGAGGTCCTCCTCCCCTTCTCTCTGACCCTAGCCTATCAGGTTTCATCAGGACAGGTTACATTGTCTTCTTCTGTGGCCTGGTAAAGCTTCTCCCCCCTCAGCTGGAGATGATCAAAGCCACTAAGTTCCCTTCAGAGACAGTCCCTGTTCCCATTACTCCAAGAACCCACTTAGAGACTGAGCTGCCATGGGCTATATCTGTGCAGGGGTTCAAGGTTATCTCCATGAATGGTCCTTGGTTGGAGAATCAGTCTCAGAAAAGACCCCTGTGCCCAGATATATTTGGTCCTGTGGGGTTCCTGTCTTCTCCAGGTCTTACTAACTGCCCCTTCTTTTGTAAGATTCCCTGCACTCTGCCCAAAGTTTGGCCTCTGCTTTGACACCTTGCTGGGTAGAGTCTTTCAGAGGCCTCTGTGGTTAGCTCCTGTCCTGTTGCCTGTTTTCCTCCTCTTCTGATGTCTATCCCATTTGCCTTTCTGAGTTAAGATTGATCATCTTACCCAGGGTCCTTCTTCTTGCTTAGCTTCTTTAGGTGTACAGATTTTAGTATGTTTATCCTATCTTATAGGTCTAGTACCCATTTATAAATGAGTATATACCATGTGTGTCTTTCTGCTTCTGGGATACCTCACTCAGGATGACCTTTTCTAGTTTCCACAATTTACCTGTAAATTTCATGATTTTCTTGTTTTTAATTGCTGAGTAATATTCCATTGTGTAAATGTACCACAATTTCTGTATTCATTCCTCATTTGGGGGACATCTGGGTTGTTTCCAGGTTCTGTCTATTACAAATAAAGCTGCTATGAACATGATTGAGCAAATGTCCTTGTTATATACTTGGGCATATTTCAGATAGGTTCCCTCTAGCTAACTTGATTCTTAAAAAATAAAACAGTTAATTTTATTTATACATGTATCACATGTTATTTTCTTGTCCTTTTCCAGTTTTATCATTAATACCTTTTGTTCTCAGCATTCTTACCATTCCTGCTTATTTTGCTGTATTTGTTTTATATAATTTTAATACCCATAGACAATGTCAACAGTAAACAGAACAAACAAAAAGCACTCTAGAATAAAAGGCAAATGTAGGTAAGAACCTAACATATATATAATCCATTTTATTACAGTGCATATGTGTGTGCCTTTTGAACACCCAGCCCAATACAGTGGAAGATTAAATCTGTTTCTCTCCTACCATTTCTTTTGGATAGAAAGGGATAAAATACAATTGCCTGTCAATCAAGACCAATTAAAGTATGCAGAGGTGAAAAATCTAAAATATCCAGTATGTTAGCTTCAGCATTGTGCTGTTAGTTGTTAGGACTCTGCCAAATGCTCATGGCTACTTTTTTTCTCATTTCCAATAGATTTGTCTTGAGCAGCCTCTGTGGAAGTGGAAATTCTTAGAATTCTTACTTCTGTGTTATTAGGGCAGATTGAAAAGTCCCTCTTGATATTTCATGTCTTCTGTATTTACAGAACAATGCAACCTGTAGCTTTAAGCTTAACAAGTGTCTTTGACTCCTTAGCAAATCAAATCACTGACTTACAGGAGCAAAAGCTCAGGAAGAATTTTGAGAGAAGCCAGAGGTAATCCATATACATGTGCTGTTGTAGGGGTGTCTGCAAGCATCAGGGCCAGCAGGAAAACAATCCAAGTGAGGTAAAAATGAGACTTGTGTCAGCATGACTTAGCCAGGGTGAAAAACTTCTAGAGTATGTTTTTCTTACATATTTAAGCACAGTAAATCTCCAGGAAAATGTTTCAAGGTGACAATTACCACAACAAACTTTAGTCAGGGCCACATCTAAACTCCTACATCAGGGCTACATCTAAAAGTCCATCTCTTTAGTGAAGCACCTGTAACCATTATTTCAAGAATTGAGAGGTCCAAAAACTTAGAGTTAATTCCTGGAGCTGGAGCAAAATCACCAGACCAGATTCCCTTCAGAGCATAGGGCCTGCAGCAGTTCCCCACCCAGATAAACCTCAGGGTGGGACTGGAGACATGTAGTCCCTAAGAAAGCCCATGGGGTATGCTAAACAACCCCCCCTGCTACAGCCTAACCTGCACTTGAGATATCCCCCAGGTAGCCAGGTTTGACCATTTGCAGTCTTAGTGCCTAAAAACAGACCAATTCCTTTAAAGGTCAGCTTCCCTAGAGACCCTCTTACTTAATCCTATAACTCCAAGGCTTGTACTTCCCCCGCTTACATTTTGTCCCTTGTTCTCCCAAAGTGGGGGGAGAGGGGCCACTTGCCTCTTTGTCTTTGTAAAGTGCTGCCATCCAGCTCGAGCTTGTAATAAAAGACCCTCATGTGTTTTGCAATGGAGTCAATTCTTGTTGGTCTTTTGGGGGCTCGCAAACCGGGTATAACAAAATGAATTCTACTGACTGGTAACTGAGTTCAGGAGTCTTCACCTCAGGAGAAAGGATTTGTAAAAACCTAAGGATGGCTTCTATTTAATGTGAAACAGTAGTCAGCATTCTGGGGGATACAATGAAGGCTGGCTTTACAGAAAGCAAAGATTACCATGTACAAATGCATTCACAGCCTTTGGGGTTGAAAACAGGCATACACATACCTTCTGCTGAAGAGGAAAGCTTGCATATTTAACTACTCTGCTTTCAAAATTGCTATCTGAAAGCCCTCTGTGTTGTGATGTGAAATGGCCTGAGCACAGCTTTTTAAATCTCTAATTAGAAATCCCTAATAAAATCAGTAATTAGAAAGTCACAGCTGACAAATTGGTACTTTCAACTTTGGTTCATATTTCTACTCAGTTGCTAAGTAGTTAAGAAATTGTCTGACACTGGCACTAAAGAGTGTTCACCTCAGTTTGCTTCATCTCTCCTCTCCTTTCAAGGCTGAGAGCACAAATGTATGAGTGGCCAGGATATGTACAGAGGTTCCCAACTACTCAGGAGCCTGTGACAGGAAGAGAGTGAGTCAAAGGTTTCCAGGGATTCCAAGATGAATTCAAGGGCATTCTAGGCAACTAAGCATGAATCTGCCACTAAAACAGCAGAGGTGAAGTTCAGAATCAGGATATCACAGTAGATTGATCATCTGCCCAGTCTGTGCAAGGTCCAGAGTTTCAGTTCCAACTTAACACTGAAAGAAAGAAAAAAATTACAGAGGCATCATGACCTATTGACTAACAAATACCCGATTTCATAACACTTTGCTATAGAACACCAGAACACCACCAACGTTTGCATCTGTTCCTGCAAAGAAAAAGTGCAGAGTGCTGGAGAGGAGGTTTTCTTCATTGAAACTTGTAGTCTTGTCGGGGTACTAGAAAAGACAGTGTGTAATCATTTATTCAGAATGTTTTGTCTATACACAGAAAGTCCTTATTCTGGGAAGTGAACCCAAAAGGAAACAAACATAAGGGGAAAAGGATCTTCTGTATGACTTCACAAAGAAGCAGAGGAATCACGAATGTTCTCCTTCTCGTGTGCTTAATAAAGTTCCAATACTACGGTGAATAGAACCACTTCCTTTTTTTTTTACAAATAATATTTTTATTTTTTAACTTTAATTTTTATTAATTACAATTTATTCACTTCCTGTAGTTCCCTCCTTCCTCCCATCCTGCTCTGGGCTCTGCTCTACATGGTCCTCTGCCCAGAATTCCCAAGGTGAGCCTGTGGCTAACCTGAACAAGGGAGAGTGGTTTTTCTGGAACCAGTGTCTCAGCTAGAACCAGACGATGGCAATGGTGCAGTGGGAAAAGTTGAAGCCGCTGTGATGCAAGGTGAACTTGGAAATAGACACATCCTGCACATGTTTTGTCAGGATCACGATGGCCCAGGGTACAGATATTACAGAGCCTTTTGCCTTAAAGTGCTTGGAGTCTAAGTGATCTGGAGAAGTCAAGTGGCACAGCGGTGGGCTCCAGGCAAGAGTACCATTATCGGAAGAGCATCCACTGATGCCTTCCTCCCTTTTTAATTACGCATGGGCATTTCACCCGAGTACCGAGCAAACTCCGCAGCTCATTGTCTGAAATCCTGTGCTGTCACTTTTCTGACTTCCAACCTGAGCCGCTCATCACATAGTCTTGCTTTGTTACATGTCCATTCTCGGCACTGCCCTTATTCTTCCCTCATTTTCAAAACATCTTGTCTTTCCTCTACCAAGAATGCTGTGCCTTAAGTTCTCCCTCAACTAGAAGAATCATAACAGATACTATGCCCTTAAGATAAGCACTAGTGGTACCAGGAATGTTAAATACACAGTATTGTCTTTTTAGACGGAGAGATTTATAACCTGTTTCCCACCCAGAAGGCTGTGAGCAGACATGATTTATAGCCCAGTGACATCTACCCTGTGTGGCCAAGCTACACCCAATCCTTTCCTAGACCCTTAAGCATTTTTTTTCTTAGTTACTCTACAGAAACTATCTTTATGGAAGATGTCACCCGTACTGTACAAACAGTTTCAATGCCGTCGTGTCTAACATTTTTCTCTCTGTGTGTGTGTGCACATGGGATAAGTAAGATATCCATAGGAAATGTATTTCAATTATACAGTGCTTAAATATCCCCAAAATAAGTTGCTCTAGGTCAGGCTCTTGAAGTTTGAACTGACACTAGCTATTGAGTCATATTGACCCAAACTACTTTATCTCCCACAAAGCTGTGTTTTGCTGGCCCTGGTGTTTGTAGACAGGTTCCACACCCATCCACTGTCACTGCTGCCACCAATGTCCATTGTGCCTCTATTGTTATGCTTTGCACATTGCTTTGTTGTTTTTTTTCTGATTGAGGAAGAGTGGCCCACTCCATCTTTTTTCTTCCTCCTAGTTCAAGAAGACCTAAGTGGACAAGGATAGGAATACTTTTCATTTAATGAAACACTTTTTTTTTCCAAACTGTGACTAACAATACATTTACATACCTATTTAACAATTTTAGTACAACACTTGATGAAACAGGAAGAGGAAATATAAAACTTAATGGACAGTCCTGTTTTCTCCCAGAAAAAGTACAGGCAGAGATTGACAGAGCGATTGACCATGAGAAGCAGGAGAAGCTGGCTGACAGAGAGTCCATGCCCTACACCAATGCTGTCATCCATGAGGTACAGAAGACAGGCAAATCATCCCCTTGAGTGTTCCCAGGGAAGTGACAGTTGACACCAAATTGGCTGGATTCCACTTGTCAAAGGTAACTATGCACTCCCAGCTTCAAATACCCCAGTCTATATATTGAACATCAACTTCAGATTCTAAACTTTAAAGGTGATGGGTATTCATGTCCTAAGAAATGATTTCAATGGGGAAACAGACATCTGATAAAACTCTTCATATATCTAAATAGTTATTCACACATATTGTTGGAAGTTGTGAGGGAAGGTTTTTTGATCAAACATATTTATGCAAAACCTAGCTTCAATTTCCTTGGACAATCCCATCACTGTCCTGTGCTAATGTGGGTACCTATGTAGCACAAGTGCTCTGTCAGAAATTGTTTACTTAGCAGGTCTTCAGACTAGGGATCTTCCATGCTGAGTTTAGGAAATTCTTCACAATCCTCAAAAGACAGGAGTTTAAGATGTAAAACAGATTTGAGGCACATGAACCAACACCAGAGTGAGACTAGTGTTTTGAACATTGTCCCCATGGGCATATTTCCAGCATTTACTTATACCTCAAAATATCACAAAAAATGGTGTGATGTGAAATATTAATTATAAGAAAGGGAGGGAGGAAACGCTACTTATTAAGCAGTCATGGTGTGCTGTATATTTTCATCTTTTTAGAAACATCTTCCTAATTTTTCAGAGTGAACATCAATCTCCATTTTCTAGACTGGAAAGTTGAGCCTTAGGAAAATTGAGTATGCCTAAGAGTTCTGTTCTACAAAGTAACAAGAGGTGGGATCCAGAAGCAAGCCTGTTTTGAGGATTCGTACTGTCCCATGGTCCATCCACAGAGCTTGCTGTATTTGACATTAAAGGATCTCTTTTCCGTTATGCTCCATATGCCCCTGACATCTCTCCTGGCTACTAGCTTTCCTCTCTAGACCACATAACTGAAGCTCCAGTCTTTGCTGTCTACTGACCAGTCTCTGAGAATCTAGATTAATTATCTAAGAACCAAAAATATATATTTTATTGGAGATACTCTCCAGCATCAGACCCAGAAAAGCTTATCTACCCATTACTGCACAACCACCTTCTCCATAGAATCAGAGGAGCAGCCACCTTATTTATTGTGGCTTTTGTCACTGGAAAGGTCATGGCTAGAACTTTGTTTCTGGATTACCCAGACGCTGTTTGAATTTTTGCTATACATTTATTTAACTCTAGGCATCCAGAGAAACTCTCCCACAGACTTTTAACATCATCCTTAACACCTGTCCTGGGGATTGAGAACTCAAAATAGCTATGTCCAAGAGAGGATGCAAACAATATCCTTGACAGCAGGTAGGCCTGGGTCCAATGATGATTTCTGCAGCTATGTGAGCATATTACATAATCTTTCATAGCTTCAGTTTCTTTACTCAAACCACTTCACAGGATCCAAATGAAATTAAAATAAAATTAAGTGTGCAGGGTATGATACTTAGAATTCAAATTATTTTTATAAATTTAGCCAATATTCATTAAATCCCTAAAAATATTGATTTAGGGTTGGAGGAGATCTAGAACAAGGAATACCTACTCATAAGTCAGGAGGACTTTCCAGAAGAAAACACTCTGGTTCTCTATATATTGTCATGTGAAATGAGGAGCAGGACCAACCTGAAAAGTGATTGCTTGAATCTAGGAGAACAGGATGGAAGTCTGAACTGAGGTGGAAGTGAGAAACTGGAAATGAGGTGATTGAATACAAAGAAATTTAAAGAATGGCCCAGGCTTCCCAGTAAAATAACAGCATGAAGGAAAGGTTCATGACAGGGATTATTCATGTAACTGCCTAGACAGGAGTGTCTTCTGATTTATATGTAAATCTTTGACTAATTGTGGTGTGTCTGTGTATTGACTCCTTAACATGGTATGGAAGATAACGGAGAAGTAGAGGCTGTGGTACCATGGACATGACCATTATGAGCAGCAAGGCTCAACGTCTTCCCTCGGATGTTTACAGGTTATTTCCCTAGACATATGTATACTAATATCTTCCTATTAAGCAGTTGCATTCTGTAAGAGAGCAGTCTAATATGTTGATAGAAATTCTTATGAGGCAATTGCAATCCACTACTGCAATGTGTCATATATTAAAGGGAAATAACGTGTGAATAATTCAAAGGACAGTTAAGAAGTGGATTGGTGAGAATGGAAAAGTTCAGGATGTGAAGAGTCTCAGGCATGAGAAACTGAGAGTCATTCTCATCTGAGTGTGTCCCAAATATCAAGCTCTGATGCTTTGCTGCCTTCTCTAGGGAACCATGATTCTGACCAATTTGACTGTGCAACACCGAGACCCAAAAGAGTGGGACACTCCAGATGTTTTCAATCCAGAGCATTTTTTTGGAGAATGGATAATTTAAGAAGAGAGAATCCTTTCTACCATTCTCAATGGGTGAGTTGTAATGAGCATGAGAGAGTTCTAAGCTCCTCTTTAGCTATTCTGCCCTCTTCTCTCTGCTTCAGTTGTATTCACTCCATGTGGCTCTGCCTGTGAATTCATCTCACTGTTGCTGCTGCCCAACATTTTCTGAACAACGACTGATCACCTTTATTTATCTCTGGCTTTATTTTGTACAATATGGGAAAAAAAACCCAAACTCTGTCTCTTCATCATACAAAAAAAAAAAAAAAAAACCGACAACAACAACAACAACCACAAAACCACTGGGTAACCTAACATGTTTATATAGTTTTTCAATGATTCAGGTTATTTTAAAAGAATGTTCCTCTACCTCTTCCTCAGAAACAGAGATGAGTATTAATAGCGAAATTGGATAAGGCCAGGGAGAAGGGCTCCCTACTTACCACAACGAATACATGATTCAGCAATTTTAAATGGCACCTGCTGAACTGGGTCACATTCTTGTTTATGCTTGCTGGTTATGACATGAAATTCTGAGAATCTTTTCTGATGTTTGCTGCAACAATCATGAAAGGAATCTCTCATGTTTATGCCTTTAAATTATTTATCTTCTGAGTTGAGTGGTGCACACATGAGGAACCACACATACCACTACAGGAGTTTGAAGTCTAAAGATAACTTGCATGAGTAGATTATCTCTCCATCTTGTGGTTGCTACATATTAAGCTTATGTTGTTACTCCTGGGGACAAAAGCCTTTACCCACTCAGCAATTTTGCTGCCCCTTCTGATGACATTAACATGAGGTAGAATACTTTGGGATGTAAGGGTAAAAAATTTTAACTTGACCCTAACCATGGGAACTTATGTTTCTAAGAAACGCCCTTCTTTGTTCCTGGACCGAGAAGTGCAAACAGTCCCTAACCATTCCCTAGTCACCACACCTGGGCACTGCCAATCACTGACTGCCCCCGTTAAAAAAATCACTTACCCCTAGACCCCCTCCTGTTTGGCAGTTTTTGCCTTTATAAACTCTGTGATTCTGCTGCTCAGGGTTCTGCACCACCCTCTTGCATGGGAGCTGTGTGCGGAGCCCTGGCATGCCGGCTATTAAGTAAAACCTCTTGCTGTTTGCATCAAGTTCTTGTCTTTGTGGGTTATTGGGGTCTGGAGTCTATCCCGAGGAGCAGAGGGTCTCTCCACCTTGGGAGTCCAACAGGGAAAAGAGAATATTAGGTTGTTTATTTTTTTTTACACGTTTAAAGTATTTTTCTCGTAGGTGCTTCTTTTTCCCTAATATATAAAGTTTTCTGCCGGAGCCCGCCAGCAGAGCAGAACGGGGTTCTGAGTCAGGAGTGAGGATTGAAATTAATAATGTACACTACACATATTATGTTCCGAGAGGCTTCTGGCCGCTTGCTTGTGGCTCCAATGAGCCCTATAGCGTCAATATGCTCTGCATCCGAAAAGCCACGAGGCCAGCCAGCTTTGTTTATTTATACAAACAGTTTACACAAAGTTTTAATTTTTACAAGGAAGTGAGGCAGTGTTGAGATTTCAAACAAGCTCTCCCACCTGCTGTCACTAAACAAAAGGCGAATGGACTTGCAAATCCTTCCCTGTCTCCAAGGGAAGGCCTGGAAAAAAACCTGTCTTCCTGTGCTGAGACTTGCATTTCAAACAGTCGCCAAAGCAGCTATGACCCGCCCACGACAGTTTTCCCCCATTTTCATTAGCTTTAAGACAAAAAGAAAAAAAAAAGCAGTGATTCACTGATGTCATATTATTCAGAATTGTGTTACATCTTATGATTATACATTTATTTAAAAGTGCATTTTCTTAGTTTGATATTTAGTGCTCTGATAAAAAAACAAACAAACAAATATGACCACAACAACTTGGGTAATATTAGGTTTATTTCATCTTACATTTTACACTCCTTCACAAAGAAAAGTCAGGGCAAAAGCTCAAGGTAGGAATCTGGAGGCAGAATCTGAGCAGAGACTGTGGAGAAATGCTATTTACTTACTTGACCTCATTGTTACTCAACCTGCTTTCTTATACAGTCCAGGACTACCTGCCAAGGGGTAAGACTACTGCATTAATCATTAATCAGGAGAATGCTCTATAGGCTTGCCTACAAACAATCTTATGAAGCATTTCCTCAGTTGTGATGTAATCTTGTGTCAAGATAAAAAAAAAAAAAAAAAGACTAACCAGGACTCACACTATCTCATGTAATCTACTTCTTCATTAATGATTAAAGAGAAAATGGACTGGTATTTTCTCTCTTATTATAGGCAAACTCAGAACATTCTAGGAATAGGTATTTTCATGACAGGACTTAAGGCTTGAGTTTTAACTTCTACTCTGGTTTTCTATTATAACCAGATTAAACTTGCCTGCCCACTTACAGATATTTTTAACTTTTTCACTGAGTTCATATGTATCAGTAAGTATTTTTCTGTATAACAAGAAATCTAAAATAGTATTACTCACACTTCCTGTTTATAACATACCGGTTAGCACAGTGGTTCCTACATGTGTAGGGAGTCAGCTATTTGACTGCTAGTTTATGTTAGCCTCAGAGGAAAAACACTGTTCTTCTCCCATTGTCTTTATCCTTTCAGCAAACCAGCTGGTTCTTCATATGGTGCTAATAAAGTCTCAATTGGAAGCATAAACAAACAGGTGTGGTGAAGTCCAGGTTGGACAATGTAACACAATAACGTCCGCTGCCTTCTGATGGCCTAGATAAGCCACAAGGTCAGCCACAACTCAAGGGGTAGGAAATTCTTACAGTCTTTAGTTGGTGTAGCATCAAAGTCTCAGTGCACATAAGTGAAACATAGGGAAGATGGTGACCAGAATTGTTTTGTTATCATCAACTCTGTTCCATATAGAGGAAGAAAATTTATTTTCCCGGGAAAGAGTAAAGACCCAGTTGTACTGAGAAAAAATTAGAAATATAAAATGTCCAGAGTTAGCATCATGAAAGCAGCTGTCTTGATTTTCATAGCTACTTTTCCCACATTTTCTCTAGACTTCCTACAAGCAACCTCCCTGGAAGAACAAAGTACAGCTATCAGATTCTTTTATCTTGACAAATATAAGTGGATATGTTTTTATTACCTCTACACTATCAGGGGAAACTGCAAAGTAATTCTTGAACTTTGCAGTTTCTATTTATAGGCCAAAGCAAAGGATAGATTATGGTATGCCAGACCTTCCTCATTAACAGATAAAATCACTGCTTTACAGGTGCTAGGCCTGGGAAGAATGTTCAAAACCTGAGCCATTTCTTTTATTTCCGTAGTGAGGCAATTTATATGTGAATTTTTATTGTTGTTGTTGTGAAGATGATCCAAGTATAGTTTTAGCCAGGTCTTTCTATCATGCAACAAAATATATGATATAAGCAGTTGGAAAGAAGAAAAGAATTTTGGCCATTTAGACAATAACGATTCAGTAATTTAGACAATAACTTTGATATCGGGAATCCCTTGTTTTGTCAATTACTTACTAAGAATATAGAAATTAGACATGGCTTTGATATTAAGGGTTCTTTGTTATGTCAATTATTTATTAAGATTATATAAAAGACATGCCAATCAGTGAAATTGGTGGGAGTATTTTGTCAGTTGAGATTCCTTTTTCCTAAGTGACTCTAGCTTCTACCAAATTGACATAAAATCTATTCAGCATAGACTTGTATCTGGATAAGAATGAAAGGAGTGAAGATATGTTAACCACTTATTGGACACACAAGCACAAACTATGGCACAAAATTATTGTGACTCACAATTAACGGACAGCTTTGCCAATAAAAACTAATTTTATTTCTTCAACAATTTATGGAAGGTAGAGAACATGATGGAAGCATAAACTCATGGGCAATTTTGTCATATTATTCAATATCATGGTTAAATACAAATGCAAACATCAAGCTTTAGAGCTGACATAGTATAATGCCTGCCGTGATGTCCAGGGGAGTCCACACAACAGTTCAAAAGAACTTAGCCTTTAAAGAAAAGGGAGGACCACTGAAAACGAGTCTCTCCTCTCCAGGAGGTTTAAGAGCCTTTTGTGAACTGGAATGGAGATTTCTTCCCCTACTTTAGGACTGGCCAGATGAGCAATGAATAAGTCGACTTGTCCAAATTTGAAGTAAAAATGCTCTGCTTATTTGAACAGCCAGGACCTAGAAGCCTGAAGGGAAGAAGGTAAAACCAGTGGGAGGAAAAGCCATCCAGACCTTGATATAAAGTGGCCAGGCCTTTGCTTCTGGTCAGCAGTGTGCAGAACAGCTAAAAGTTTGGCATCTTTATTATCCACTTGCGGCCTCTTTGTCTGTCTGCCTGTCAGGAATCTGTCTAACTTCTAGTCCCTAATTCTCTCAGCTCATAAAGCTGTCATCTTAACTGCTGTCAGGGGTTTGGGGACAGAGGCTACTCTAACCTCTTTGATCTGACAAAAGGAGAAATGAGGACATGGACTGCAGGCAGAATACCCTGGAAAAGGGTGATGTAAGAGGCCAGGATAAAAATTAACAGATGAAAAAAATCCAAAATATGAGATAGCCACTTCTTGAGCATATATGATGCTATGTGGGTGAGGCAGGAACTGTAGCATACAAAGGCCAAGTTCATGTTATTATAATTCTCACTGAGAGGCTTTAAGAAAACCTTAAGGATACCATTAGAGGAGCAGAACACGCAACAATGCTACCCAAAGAACCCTTAGCAAGCTCAGTCATAGGTGGCATCATGATTGATTCCTTTTCCACCATTGTCTGCTGCCAATGTACAGCATGGAGCTATTACTGAAATGAAAATTTGAGAAGCTTCCTGTCAGCCAGTGGAAGTTAAAAAGTTAACATCTAGGTTTCTGATATTATAGTTTTATTTAGTACATCCAGAGACAAAGTTAAGGAGAAAAGCTCCTTACCTTTGTAATTAATATAAATCTTGTTTATTAAGGTGAAATGTAGTGGTGTGGCTGGCTGGACCATACATCAGAACCCACTTAAAAAGTAAAGTCAGAGAAATGTTCCTCTTTGTATCTACACTGACATAAATTTTTCTTGAGCGAGCAAAGTGTAACTTTGTTGTAAAAATATTATAATAACATTTTCATATTTGGCCTTGGCATTCAAATATATGCCCATTTTTTCAGCTACAGGTAGGTATTACAGTGATGAACTAAGCACACATCATGATGTCCTATAGCTAGGCATTGTATTTTTTACCAAGGAAGGAAGCGTTACTGAGAAATAGTTGTCTAAATAATATCTCATTTGATTGAGTATAATGGCCAAGGAGTCTATCATCAAAGGCCTCTTTTGACTGGTGCTCTACTGGGAAGCACAGAGAAAATTTTCTTCTGTGTTGACTCTCATATTTGTAGAATAGATACTGGCTAGTGGAGTCTCCATGGCCTCCCTGAACCAAACCAAACCAAACCAAACCAAACCAAAACAAAACAAAACAAAACAAGTGACTCTTCACCAGTCAAGACACTATGTATTGGTTTTCCTTTCAGAACACTGCAAGAGACAAAACACTTAATTTTATTTTAATTTAATTTCATTTACATATTTACTTATTACAATTTATTCATTTTTTATCCCTGCTGCAGCCTCCTCCCTCATCTCCTTCGGTCGCACAAACCCTTCCTCTTCTCCCTCTATGCCCTTACCCAAATCCCCTGATAGAGGAGAACCTCCTCCCCTTCTATCTGATCCTAGCTTATCAGGTCTCATCAAGACTGGCTGCATCATCTTCCTCTGTGACCTGACAAGGCTACACCTTCCAGGGGGAGGTGATGAAAGAGCCAGCCACTGAGTCAGAGACAGCTCCTGTACCCCTTACTAGGGAACCCACTTGGAAGCTGAGTAGCCAATGGGCTTCCTCTGAAAAGGGGGTTTAGGTCCTCTCCATGCATGGTCCTTGGATGGAGTATCAGTCTCTGCATACCCTGGGCCCAGGTATTTTGGCTCTGTTGTTTGGAAGAAGAGGGAGATACAAAGACCTGGAGAGGACAAAACAATTTTAAAGGGTCATCCTCTGATTTCTTTAAACTTTATAAGGTCATAGATGCATGACAATTTCTATTATTGATCAAGTAATAAGAAGCTGACACTGATATTTGTCAATTATTATTAGCTTATTGTGGGAAGGGTCTAACTTGCCACAATAAACTTGGGGCAATCAGCTGCTGGAACATGTGTCTGAAAATGAAAGCCAGTAACCTGAAACATTGATAACTATGTTCTCTCCTATAAAGAGTTCAAGTTGTTCACTTTTTCCTTGGCAAATGGCCATTAGAAGCATAATTAAGAGGGTTGATCTTGATTTTCATAAACCCTCTCTTGCTCCTAGGCTCTACTAAAAAGGAGGCTTTGTGAACCTGATTGGAAAAAAATTCCTCTACCATCTCCTGCAAGAGCAGTCCCTCATGGGATCATGAGGCCATTGCCTCTTGGCATAAAAATATTAGGTTATTTTTGTTGTTGTTGTCTGCATGTCTGAGGACCCTTCTTTTTCTTAATGAAAGCAATTAAGAAGTGACTTCAGAGAAATTTTAGAGCCAGTTTTTCACAACTCAAAAGTAAGAAGAATGATAGAGGATTCTTGAGGGAAAGTCATCTCATTTCCCACCTGTATCACCTCACCTGTATGAAAGACAATTCCAGCCTTTTTATCAGTGGGAGCCAGTTAGAGTGATCTATTCCATCCTAAAGAGAGGCCAGGCAAATAATAGCACTTATACACTCACCCCATGGCTCACCACCTTGTCCTGATTCAATTTCCTCCCATCAGTTCACTTATCTGCCCACACTAAAGACAGATGGTCATCAATATCAATAAAGGTGGAAAAAGTCAGTGGGCATAAAAGAAAAATGACCTTTACTTTAGGCACACTTTGCTGACATACCTGTCTGTATTTCCTTTTATGGGTTGAAAAGCATTGATAATTTTGTCACTGAATCATGGTCTGTTGTATCAGTGATGTTTGCTAAATGAGTTTTGAAAGTTGTTAGGCTTTCTCAGTCACCTTTGGACTTCCATTTGTATCATGCTACACCCTGCTCTAGCCAACTCCCTATCCGTGTAGACATTTGACTTGTAATTTTGGACTTCCATATTCTGTGCTCTCAGGAACGAAGGAAGACGGCAGATATAAATAAGCAGTTGAACACAAAACCAAGACTCAACTCAGAATCTGAAAGATCCTTGAGAAATCAGTCCCTAGAGATTAATACCAGCAGAAAAAGTGACTCACCTTCTGTTTCATTCCACAAGAAAGTGAGATTTCTTGGAGAACAACTGGTCAGATCTGAGCTGTTCATTTTCTTCACTACTCTTATGCAAAAATTTACCTTCAAGCCCCCAGTCAATGAGAAGCTGGGCACGAAATTCAGAATTGGCCTCAAAGTTTCCCCAGTGAACTACTAGGTCTGTGATATTCCTAGACTGTGGTATCAGAGAAGGAAAGAGAAAGTAGAACAGGAAAAATTGATGTGTGCTCCTAAGCCAATGGGGCCTGCTCACATGAAGGGAGACAAGATGAAGGAGATCGAGAAAATATGAGAAGATAGTGACTAAAGAACTTGAATACAGTTCCTAGACATTGTTATCTCCATGTTGTCTGTGGGCAAGTCACTTATATGCTTATTGAGATATCATTTAAAGGGTACAGAAAATTGTTCTTTGTATAAGCAAAGTAAGTACTTATATGAGTCAGAGTTGGAAGAATTGTGGACTAAAACCTATCTGAATCATAAATATCATCATAGAAGTTACATCTTTATTTTTCTTTCTTTCAGAATGTCACAGGTGTGCACTTGCTTCTGGCCTATCGAAATTTGGTAATTTTGGACTTCCATATTTTGTGCTCTTATTTTGTGAGCTTATAATTTCTTAAAACAGAGAAGGCAAAGGAGGACCCACACTGTCCTAGTGTTTGCAAAGTACGTCCACTACAATGTGTTTGAAATTCATGCAGCATGGTGAGGTCCAGAATATGACAGACCTGAGGTGAGGTCTAGCCCAGTAACTAAGGATCAAAGACGGTTTCCTCTCATAGGAGTCATCTCAGTTACAACAGGAAACTCGAGAGCTCAACCTTTGGAGTACAGCCTTTGCCTCTTGTCCTTGTTTAAACATAATCATCTTTGCACTGAGCACCAAAGGGAAAGGTGAGGAACATTACAGTGGAACACCCTGGGAAAACCGCATGGGTCATTTGATTGCACTGAGACATTAAAAGCTGTAAACTTCTGTTTCCTTCTTCTAGAATGGGAGGTAAGGACCGAAATCTCACTCTTTGTTAAAAAAGGACATGACTCAGAGTGTGACATCTGTAATGTGTTTGATTGAGCAGGACTAGGAGCAAGACAAAAGTTGCTCTATTTTGATTATATTTTTCACGTGATATTTTTTTAAAAACCACAAGAAATACCTTTGCTTCTGAAACACCCAAGAAAGAAAGGGTACAAACAATCTGTGGAATTTTCACCATGGTGCGTCTATAAGCTTATTGCTGCTATGTACAGAAGCATGGAATACTCAGTGACAGCTTACCATCAGAAAGTTCCTGGTTAGTTGAAAGGCAATGTAGATAACATGAGGTCCTTCTGTTCACATATAAGCACTACAGAATACAAGGATGTTTTATTTTAATTTCTACTTTTTAAAATATTAGTTACAGTTTATTAACTTTGTATCCCAGTTGTATCCTGTTCCCTCATTCCCTCCCAACCCCACTCTCCCTCCCTCATCTTCTCCCTACCCCTTTCCAAGTTCACTGATAGGGGAGGACCTCCTCCCCTTTCATCTGACCCTAGCTTATCAAGTATCTTCAGGCCTGGCTGCAAAGTCCTCCTCTGTGGCCTAGCAGGGATGCTTCTGCCTTGGGTGTGTGTGGGGGAACAAAGAGCCAGCCATTGAGTTCATGTCAGAAACAGTCTCTGTTCCCCTTACTAGGGTACCCACTTGGATACTGAGCTACCATGGGCTACATCCGAGCAGGGGTTCTAGGTTATATCCATACATGGTCCTGGTTGGAGAAACACTCTCACGAAAGACCCCTGGGCCCAGATATATTTGGTCCTTGTAGACTCCTGTCCTCTCCAGGTCATACTAACTCCACCATCTTTCATATGATTCCCTGTACTCTGCCCAAGGTTTGGTTATGAGTCTTAGTATCTGCTTTGGTACACTGCTAGACTCTACACTGCTAGGTAGAGTCTTTCAGAGGCCCTCAGTGGTAGGCTCCGTCCTGTTACTTGTTTTCTCCTACATCCAATGTCCATCCCATTTGTCTTCTAAGTGAGGGTTGATCATCTTACCTGGAGTCCTCTTTCTTGTCTATCTTCTTTAGCTGTACAGATTTCAGTGTGTTTATCCTCTCTTATAGGTCTAGTACCCACTTATAAGTGAGTATATACCTTGTGTGTCTTTCTCCTTCTGGAATACCTCAATCAGAATGATCTTTTCTTTTTATTTTTTATATTAATTACAGTTTATTTACTTTGTATCCCAGCTGTAGCCCCCTCTTTTATTCCCTCCCAATCCCACTCTCCCTCCCTTATCTCCTTCCTGCCCCTCTCTAAGTCCACTGATGGGGGAGGTCCTCCTCCCCTTCCATCTGATCCTAGTTTATCAGGTCTCTTCAGGGCTGGTTACAATGTCCTCTTCTGTGGCCTAGCAAAGCTGCTCCTCCCTCAAGGGGCGGGGAGGTCAAAGAGTGAGCCAATGAGTTCATGTCCCTGTTCCCCTATCTAGGGAACCCACTTGGATACCGAGCTGCGATGGGCTATATCTGGGCAGGAATTTTAGGTTATATCCATTCATGGTCCTTGATTGGAGAAACAGTCTCAGAAAAGACCCCTGGGCCCAGATATATTTGGTCCTTTTGGACCTCCAGTCCTCTCCAGGTCATACTAACTCCCCTTTCTTTCATATGATTCCCTGCATTCTGCCCAAGGTTTGATTATGAGTCTCAGCATCTGTTCTGATACACTGCTAATTATAGCCTTTCAGGGGCCCTCTGTGGTAGGCTTCTGTCCTGTTACTTGTTTTCTCCTACATCCAATGTCCATCCCATTGTCTTTCTAGGTGAGGATTGATCATCTTACCCCAGGTCCTCTTTCTTGGAAAACAAAGATGTTAAGGAGCTAGTTTGACTCAAAAAAAGACATGGATAACCTGTTTCCCACCCAGGAAGCTAGGTATGGGTATAGTTAATAGTCTGTAGAGCTACTGCATACCTGACTCCCCCAGCCTCTTATGCTTACATAGTCATTCTCCTTCCATTCTGTTCCTGAGCATTATTTCTCAATCAGTAGAGTCCATCTTTAAGAAAGCACTAACATGTTTTTTGCAAACAATTTGAATGTAGTCATTGTTAGGTCTGAGGATCCCTGAAGGAAGACTCCAGACTCACGTAGTATATAAAACCAAAGAGAATTTATTCTGCAGAGAAAACCAGCATGTTGGGTTGCTCACTCATACAAAATAGCAATGACCCTAAAGGGGGCTCGTAGGTCCCTTTTAAAATTAGGAAGGGGAATATTTTTAAGTTAATTTTTAAAAATTATGTATACAGCATTTTGTCTCATGTACACCTGCTCACCAGAGGAGAGCACCACATCTCATCGTAGATGCTTGTGAGCCATCGTGTGGTTGCTGAAATTTGACCTCAGGACCTGAGGTATAGCAACCAGTGCTCTTAACCTCTGAGCCATCTCTCCAGGCTATATGACTTTGATTGGGATTGGCTAGCATCCATGGAGGCAGCTTGACTCGGATTGAGATTGGCTGGTGCCCATGGAGGCTCTGTGATGTGACTTGGACTGGCTGGCTTCTTGGAATTAAGTCCTCTCATTTATCACCCTGAACAAAACTCAAGTCTAAGTTAATCAAATACTTCAACATAAAACCAGATAGATTAAGTCTAATAGAAGAGAAAGTGTGTGTGTGTTTGTGTGTGTGTGTGGGGGGGGGCAGTAATCCTTGAACTATTTAGTACGAGAGACAACTTCCTGAACAGAACACCAACATCTCAGGCACTAAGATCAACAATTATTAAATGGGACCTCATGAAACTGAAAGGCTCTGTAAGGAAAATGTCATCAATAGGACAAAACAGCAGCCAACCAAATAGGAAAATCTCTTCACCAACCTTACATTCCTTAGAGGGTTAATATTAAAAATATATAAAGAACTCAAGAAGTTAGTCGCCAACAAACCAAATAACCCAATTAAAGAATTGAGTACAGAGCTAAAGAAAAATTCTCAACAGAGAAATCTCCAACAGCTGAGAAACATTTGAAAATTATCAGTGGCTTTATTCATCAGGGAAACACAAACCAAAATGACTCTGAGATTCCATTTTACACTGTCAGCATTACTATGATCAAAAACTCAAGAGACAGCACATGCTAAGTTCTGGAGAAAGGAAAAGACTCCTCCATTGCTGATGGGAGTGCAAACTTGTACAACCACTTTGGAAATAAATCTGGTGGTTTCTCAGAAAATTGGGAATAGTTCTACTTCAAGAGCGAGATATAATATTCCTGGACATACACCCAAAAGGTATTCCATCATACTACAAAGAAAGTTGCTCATCTATGTTCATAGAAGCTTTGTTCATAATGGCCAGAAACTGAAAGCAACCTATTTGTCTTTCAGTGAAAGAATGAATAAAGACAGTGTAGTACATTTACACAATGGAATACTACTCAGTGATTAAAAACTAGGACATCATGAAATTTGCAGGAAAATGAATGGAATTAGAAAATATCATCCTGAGTGAGGTAACTCAAACCCCCAAACTTATGAGTACTCATAAGTTGATATTAGCCACAAAATACAGGATAACAATGCTACAATCCACAGAACCAAAAAAGCTAAGTAACAAATTGGGTCAAAGGGAGGAAGCTTGAATCTCACTCAGAAAAGGAAATAAAACAGGCATTGGAGGTGAATAATGACAGGGAACTGGGTAGGAGAGGGATTGTGAGGGCAGCAGGTGTGGAGGTTAAGAGCAGGGAGAGCAGAAGAGAGAGGGCTGGTCAAGAGAATGGAAATCAAAGATTGGGGGCATCTTTGGGATAGACGGGAGGCCCCAGGAAGTCTATGTGGTCCAACTAGCTGAGACCCCCTAGCAATGGGGCAGAAGGAGCCTGAAGTGGCCATCTCCTGTAGCCAGGCAGGAATTCCAATGGAGTGATAAGAACACCAACCTACCCACAAAACCTTAGATCCAAATTTTGCCCTGCTTACAAGATATGCAGGGATAAAGATGGAGCAAAGATTGAGGGAATAGTCAACCAAAGACTGGCCCTACTTAAGACCCAACTCATGGGAGAGAACCAATCCTTGGCATTATTAATGTTATTTTGCTAAGCTTGTAGACAGGAGCCTAGCATAACTTCCTGAGAGGCTTCACCCAATAGCTGGCGGAAATAGATGCAGAGACACCAAGCCAAACATTAGACAGTACTTGGGATGTCCTAAAGAATAGGGGAAATGATTGAGGGATCTGGAGGGATCAAGGACTCCACAAGAAGACCTAGAGAGTCAACTAACCTGGGCCCATGGTGTCTCACAGAGACTGAACCACTATTAATCAAAGAGCATGTATGGACTGGTTTTTGTAGTATATGCACAACATGGTCTTCACGTGGGTCACCCAACAAAAGGAGAGGGGCCCTTCTCTGACTCTGATGTTTGACTATGGATCCTGTACCCCTAACTGAGCTTCCTGGTCTGGCCTTAGTGGGAGAGGTTTTTCTTAGTCCTGCAGGAGTAGGGAGGGTTATTACCCTTGGGGGACCTCCCCCTTCTATGAAGAGAAGGAGAGGGGAGGAAGGGGAAGGGATGTGTGAGGGGGACTTGGAAGAAAACAAGGTGGCTGTGATCAGGATGTAAAGTGAATAAGTAAGTTAATGGGAAAAAAAACAAATAAAAGGCAGGAATTTTGTCTTCTCATCCATGTGTTGGCAACTATTAGAAATAAATAAATATAAGTTTCAGTCAGTCCTTTGTGACAAGTAGTTTTATACAATTATGGAGATACTTGTTAAGATCCAAAGAAGCAAAATATTTAGAGTAACACCTCTGCAACTTTGGACAAGTAACTTTAAATGGTAAAAGAGAGGGAACAGGAACAGCCTACTCTAGAGGGTCCTCTGAAAGACTCTACCCAACAGAGGATTGAAGCAGATGCTGAGACTCACAGCCAAACTTTGGGCAGAGCACAGAGAGTCTTACGGAAGAAGAGGGGATAGAAGGTCACAGAGGGGACTGTAACCCCACAAAAAGACCAACGAAGCTAAAATGTCTGAGGCCAGGAGGTTCTGCAGAGATTGATGCACCAATTAAGGACCATACATGGAGAGGACCGAGACTCCCTGCTCAGATGTAGCAGATTGGCAACTCAGTCTCCATGTGGGTTCCTGAGAAAGAGGAACAGTAGCTGCCTTTGTCATGAACTTAGTTGTGTGCTCTTTGATCACTTTCCCCTGGTGCTGTGGCCTTGCCAGGCCACAGAGGAAGAGGATCCAGGCAGTCCTGCTGAGACTTGATAAGCTATGGGCAGATGGCAAATGAAGAGAACTACCCCTTTCAGTGGACTAGGGGAAGGAGTGAGGGTGAAACTGGGAGGAATTGAGGGAGAGTCCTTCAATCAGGATATATAATAAATAAAATGTAAAAGAAAACAATTGAAAGTGTATAGGAGCTAATATGGAAGGAACCCATGAAAAAATAAATAAAATACTTGTCAATCACTGTAAAAGCTTCTGGAGTTATTGGTCATTTGTTATATAGATTCTCTTCACTACTTCATCCAGCCAATACTTAAGTGAGTACTTAACTTTCATGATAAATAAATGAAAGAGCAACATTTAAAATTCTGAGCCATGTCAATTGGGTATACTCTTATCTTCCTATCACTATTGTGTAGAGAGCCTGCAAATGCCATTACAAGATGGCGCCGGCAGCCAGCCGGCTGACTGGTAAACAACTGTCATTGCACATGCACCTGGGCTGGAAATGAGCCCCAGAGTCACGCCATTCGGGTACGTCATATGGCCTGACTGGCCTCTGCTAATCAGGAACCAACACGCCACCCAGAGGGTATAAAAACCGTGCCATTTGGGGGCTTGGGGTTTTCCTCCATTCACTGCTGAAATAAACACTTGCTGCAGAAGAATCCTGGTGTCCGTGTGCATTCTTGCTGGCGAAACAACTACACGCGACCCACACTATTGAGTAGACTTTTAGTCAAATTCAATAAGAAACATAACACTTGAAGAAGAGTGTTTGATTAGCTTATCAAATAATCCTCCTGCTAAATTGGTAAGATTAATTCCTTACTTCCTTATCAATTACTCATCCTTCCTTCCTTTTCATCACCTAGTGAAATTATATATCAACAGGATATTCATATTTTTCCCTTTTTAATTCACTTTACATTAGATTACAGTTTACATTATTGGAGTCCCATCTCTCCTCCCCTCCCAGTCCCATGCTCCCTCCCTCCTTCCCTCCTCCCCTTTTCATCAGAAAAAGGCAGATTCTTTTCCCATCCAGCCCAGCTCATCAAGTTGCATCAGGAATGAACATGTCCTCTTCCCCTGTGGCCTAGCAAAGCAGTCCTGCCAGGAGACAGTGATAAAAAAGCTGTCAACTGGGTCCCTGTCCCATACAGTCCTCACTTCCCCTAACCAAAGACCATGTACAAATTGGACCTAGGCCCCTTACTAAGATTTAGCAGATGGTCAGCTTAACACATCAATTTATCCATGTCAAAATTCTCTCCACAATGATCTGTAACTACTTTATAAGGAATTATAGACTTGATTATGATGGGAAAGGACATATTTTGATTGGTTTGTTGTTGTTATTGTTTAAGACAGGGTTTTTCTATGTAGCTCTGGCTATCCTGTACTCATTTTGTAGATCAGGCTGGCCTCGATCTCACAGAGATCTGCCTGCTTTTGCCTCACAGAGCGCTTGTATTACAGGTGTAATACCGTGCCTGACAAAAGGACACATCTTAAACAACTTATTGGTTGAGAGCCTACAGAAATAATTGTGCCACTAAATAAAATGTGTGTTGATTATTTATTTCACCTGAACAATAATTGGCAGCTTGAGTTAGCTCTTTCCTTGGGATGTATAGATAACTATTATCCAAAATTTCCCCATTTTTAAGATATTTTTTGAGGTTACCCCATGAGAATGATCTAAAATCACATCTAAGACCCCCATAGAGATTGATTTTAATGCTTTTACAGATGGCTCTTCAAATGGTCAAAAAACACATTTTTATATACAAACTCCACACAAAAAAGAATATACCCTCCCTCCTTGCCAGCTCAACAGTCTAAACTTAATGTATTCAATCATCATTTACTAAATATTTCTCAGCCATTTTAACTGTCCTCATGTATAAATTAGCACATGAATTATAGAGAGGCATGAGGGACCCTAAAATTTCCACCAAGTAACTCTTTCAGCTGATACACATTTTCAGTAAAGTAGCTAAATATTATCAACAACAACAACAACAACAACAAAAAAAACCAGCATCCTTCTTATATACAAATAACAAACAGGCTGAGAAAAAATTCAGAGAAACAGCACATTTCACAATTGCCTCAAATAATATAAAATTTCTAACCAAGCAAATAAAAGACCTGTATGATAAAAAAACTTCCAGTTTTTGAAGAAATAAAATGAAGATATCATAAGACCAAAAGATCTCCCCTGTTCAAAGATCAATGGGATTAATATAATTAAAATGCCCATCCTAGAGAAAGCAATGTACATATTCAATGGAATACCAACAAAAATTCCAAAAATTATTTATGGACATTAAAAGACAATTCTGAACTGCATATGGAAAGAAAACCTCCAAGATAGTTACAATAGTCATGAAAAATGAAAGGACTGCTTCAGGACTCACTATTCTCAATTACAAGTTGTACTACAGAGTTATAGTAATAAAAATGCATGATATTAGTATAAATATAGACACATTGACAACCTGAATTGAAGACCTAGACACTAATATATGTACATATACACATCTGATTTTTGGTATAGAAGCCAGAAATACACACTGGAGAAAAGAAAGCCTCTTAACAAATTGTTCTGGTTAAACTGGATGTCTGCTTGTAGAAAAATGAAAATGGATCCATACTTATTACCTTGCACAAAATCCAAGTCCAAGTGGGTTAAAGATCAGATAATACCAGATATACTGAACCTGACAGATGAAAAAGTGGGGAATAGCCTTGAAAGCATTGGCACAGGAGATGACTTTCTAAAAACAAAACAAAACAAAAAAACCAAAACACTGATAGTGCAGGAACTAAGAACAACAATTAATAAACGGGACCTCATGAAATTGAAAAGCTTCTGTAAGGCAAAGGACACCATCAAGAGGACGAAGTGACAACCTACATGATGGGTAAAGTTTGGTTGTGTTTTGTTTTTGGTTTTGTTTTACCAACTCCACCTCTGACAGAGGACTAATATCCACAATATATAAAGAACTCAAGAAACTAAATATAGAAACCCAATAATACAAATTGAAATGGGGTTCAGATCTTAAACAGATAATTCTCAATGGAGAAATCTCAAATGGTTGAAAAAAAAAACTTAAAGAAATGTTCTACATCCATAGCCATCAGAGAAATGCAAATCAAAACTACTTTGAAATTTCATCTTATACTTGTCAGAAGGGCTAAGATAAATAACACAAGAAGACAGCTCATGCTGGTGAGGATTTAGAGTAACGGGAACACTCCTCCATTTCTGCTGGGAGTACACACTATGAAAATTAGTATGGTGGTTCCTCAGAAAGTTGGGAATTGATCTTCCTCAAGACCCGGTGCTACCACTCATGCACATATCCCCAAAGGACACTCTATCCCACCACAAGGACACTTGCTTAAGCTTTTTCACATTTTCTAGAAACTGGAAACAAATTAGATGACTCTCAACAAAAGGATGGATAAAGAAAATGTTGTACATTTACACAATGGGTTATTGCTCGGCTATTTAAAGAATGAAGGGCATCATGAAATTTGTAGGCAAATGTATGGAACTAGAAAAATAATGCTCAGTGAGGGAATTCAGACCTAGAAAGATATAAGTACTGCATATATTCATTTTAAGTGCATGCTAGCCATAAATGACAACCAAGCTACAATCTGTAGACTCAGAGACATTAGGTAAGGAAGAAGGTCTGGGTGTGGGAGAGGAACGACTCATGGATTTCCCTGGGATAAGGAAATGAAATAGATTTTATGGCAGATTGGGGATGGTAGAGGCAGGAGGCAGGGCAGGAGGTGAGAAGACAATTTATTGGAAGGAAAGAGTGCAGAAAGAGATGGAATTAGAGGTATTTGGAGGGTAGCATGGAAACCTGGTGCAGTGAAAACTTCCTGAAATCTATGAAGGTGATTTTATAGGAACTCATATCTATTGGGGATATGGAGTCCCAACTGGTTATCTCTTGGAGCAAGACCAAGGCTTCCTGTGGAGTTACTGCACTGCATTCATTTGAGTTGTTTGGTAAGGGAGTCCCCTGGAAACCCCCAAACAACCCAGACTCTTATTAAGGAAGACAAAGAGTTGCTCTCTGCAAACTGATAGCAGGGCCCCACTGCCAAGGAAAAGGGCCACACAACTCACTGAACATGGAGAAGTCAAGTTGGTGTGTGCATGGACCCTTCACCCCTACGTTCTAGTCTCTCCCGTGTGGGAAGATACTCTGAGGGCTACTAAAAGAGAAATGTGTATACAAAGCAAGCCACAAAACCTTTGAGCTACAAGCTGTCCTGCCTATGATAGTGTGGTGGTGGCACAGAACAAACAGGAATAACCAACTAATGTCTCCTCTGCCTGCTTGAAGCCTACTCTATGAGAAGAAACCCATATCCAACACTGGTTGAATAACCAAGCACCAGAGACCAGATAGCCTAGAAACCTAGGGGAAAAGCAGATACTACTGGTCTGAAGAAAATTCAGTGACTCCTAATAATATTTTGCTATACTGCTAGATCTTTGCCATATCCACTCATCATGAGGGAAGCTTCTTCTGGCAGCAGATAGAAACAGATGCAGAAAACCACAGCCAGACATTACATGGACGGAGTCTAAATTGGATGTCTCCATCAATTCCCTCCCCTGAGAATTCAGGGAATCCTGAGAAAGAGGAGGAAAAAAGAGTGTGAGAGCCAGGGGGAATGGATGACACCAGGAGAACAAAGTTCTCTGAATCAACTAAGAAAGATGCATATGGGCTCCCAGAGACTGGAGCATCAAGCACGGGGCCCGCATGGGTCTACACCAAGTCCTCTGCACATATATTATAGCTATGAACTTCGTATTTTTATGGGACTCCATAAAAATACGTATTTTTATGAGAATGAGTCAGTCTCTGACTCTTATGTCTGTTTTCAAGATTCTTTTCATGTGTTGGGTTGCTGTGCTCAACTTTGATATATTTTTTTTTGTCTCTTAGAAGCCTGTTTTTCTCTGAGAGACAGAAAGAGAGTCGATTCAGAAGAGAGGGGATGCTGAGAGAAACTGTAATCAGGATATATTGTATGAGAAAACAATCCATTTTCAATAAAAAGGGAAAAACAAGAAGGATTGAAAGAATACAAACAAGCCAAGCTTTACTAAACTTATCATTCTGTTTATCTGTCTCCCTGTTAAGATTTTGGATAGTTAGAAATTTCCATTACTTTTTTGTCAATAAAAATGTGTAAGCAGAATATGTAACTGTACATGTAGTGCCTATGTATGTGTATCTTGTTTCATGGTTTAAGGATCTTATATGTACATGGCAGAGGGTGGAAAGTTGCACACACTGGAGACCTAATGTGCTTGGAGGTTCCTGAGGAAGAGCAAGAAGGAAGCAAGCTGGAGGTCATTATGTAAAGTGAAACAAACCAGATGCAGAAAGACAAACAGAGCTTGTTTTCCGCAGCACTAACCTAGAGTAAACCATGTATGAGTAGATGGTCAGGGTCTGAGGCTAGAAACAGGACCAATAGAGGGAAGGAGCGATCTTAAGGGGGTTACGGGGAGGATATATATATATGAAGTTAGACATGAAAGTGCTATGGAATCCATTAAAGTCCATACCAGTCTTGAAAGTTAATAGGAAGAGAGAAAGCAAGAAAACAAACTGGCAGAAAGGTTGCCTAGCATGTTCAAGGGCAGGGTTCAGTTCCCTAAGAACAAAAACAAAAACAAAACAGACAAACAAAAAAACCAAAACAAAACAAAAAAAACACAAGAAAACACAAACAACAACAACAATAAAACAAGCCCAGGATTTTTCTTCAGCGAATGTTAACTGAGAATCTGTGGATATACTTATTTACCTTGTTGACCCTTCCTTCTTGAGGAGCAAGTCCAGCAGGATTTACCTGAGAGAGAGAGTGGGGATGGTTGGGGCAGAGATGCAAAGAATGGATTCAAGACAGGTTTCTGATCAAGACTCATTTATAAAGCACTCAAACAGCTTTTTAAAAAAAACATTATTAATTACAATTTATTCACTTTTTATCCCTTCTGTAGCTCCCTCCTCCCCTCCCAAACCCTCTCTTCCTCCCCTTCTTCATGCATGCCCCTCCCCAAGTCCACTGATAGGGGAGGTCTTCTTCTCCTTCCTTCTGATCCTAGTCTATTAGGTCTCATCAGGAGTGGCTGCCTTGTCTTCCTCTGTGGCCTGGTAAGGCTGCTCCCCCATCAGGGGGAGGTGATCAAAGAGCAGGCCAACAGTTCATGTCAGAGACAGTCCCTGTTCCCATTACTATGGAACCCACTTGGAGGTTGAACTGCCATGGGCTACATCTGCACAGGGGTTCTAGGTTATTTCCATGAATAGTCCTTGTTTGGAATATCAGTCTCAGAAAATCTGTGCCCAGAGTTTTTGGTTTTGTTGCTCTCCTTGTGGAGCTCCTGTCCTCTCTATGTCTTACTATTTCCCACTTCTTTCATAAGATTCCCTGCACTCTTCCCCAAGGTTGGCCATAAGTCTCAGCATCTGCTTTGACACCCTGCAGGGTAGGCCCTCTGTGGCAGGCTCCTGTCCTGTTCCCTGTTTTCAATCTCTTCTGATGTCCATCCTCTTTGCCTTTCTGAATAGGGACTGAACATTTTAGCCAGGGTCCTCCTTCTTGATTAGTTTCTTCAGGTATACAGATAAACATACTAATGTTTATCTTATATTATATGTATAATATCCACTATGAGTGATTATATGCCATGTTTGTCTTTCTGCTTTTGGGATACCTCACTCAGAATGATCTTTTCCAGTAAAGCAAAGGACACTCTCATGAGAACAAAACGACTGCCTACAGATTGGGAAAGGATCTTCACCGACCCTCTATCTGACAGAGGGCTAATATCCAGAATATATAAAGATCTCAAGAACCTAAACAACAACAAAATCAAGTAACCAAATTAAAAAATGGGGTACAGAGCTAAACAGAGAATTCTCAATAGAGGAATATCAATATCGAATGACAGAAAAATACTTAAAGAAATGTTCAACATCCTTAGTCATCAGGGAAATGCAAATCAAAATGAACCTGAGATTTCACCTTACACCCATCAGAATGGCTCAGATCAAAAACTCAAGTGACAACACATGCTGGAGAGGTTGTATAGAAAGGGGAACCCTCCTCCACTGCTGGTGAGAATGCAAACTTGTACAACCACTCTGGAAATCAATCTGGAACAATCTCAAACAATTAGGAATAGCGCTTCTTCAAGATCCAGCTATACCACTTCTAGGCATATATCCAAAAGATGCTAAAATATACAACAAGGACATATGCTCAACCATGTTTATTTGTAATAGCCAGAAGCTGGAAACAACCCAGATGCCCCTCAACTGAGGAATGGATACAGATATTGTGTTACATCTACACAACGGCGTACTACTCAGCAATAAAAGACAAGGAAATCATGAAATTTGCAGGTAAATGGTGGGAACTGGAAAAGATCAAATAGCTTTTTAAAAGTAAAATGCCACAAGGAAGTTTCTCATAGCAACAGCCCATTTGCAGCACTTGGTAAATCACCCAAAGATTCACACAAGGTTACATAAAGTTTATTATCTAGTACTCAGGAACAGAGCACCCTGATACTGGATAAACTGACAAGATAAGTCTCTGAGAAACTGAACTTTAGATTAAACCAACATCTGCCAAAGCCAAGAGGCAAAATTCCATTACCAGACTCGTTCACCTTGCTTAGCACTGTCAGAGCAAGGTGAGCTCTTATAAAGGGGCCAGAGCGCTCCCTGCGGTACAGTCCAGAAACATTTGTTTGCAATGTTTTCGAAGATTGCAGTCCCTGGTGAAAGACTGTTTATAAAACAGGAGTTCAGATACACGTGATGTTCTCTAGGATGCATCCAAATCACAAGCCCGATGAACAGAGGAAAATACCTTCTGGATGAGCGAGGCTTTTAGCCAGTACAGACATTCTCAAGTGCCTTCTTCCTGGAATCCACCCCAATACTCTAACAGGAATAGGAGCCAAAACCTGAAGACGGGACCTGGAACTTGGGAAGGGACGCGACCAACTGTGTCCAGGCAGGGCCAGGGCCTTGTTTGGGTCCTTGAGAAGACTGGGTGAAAGTGCAGGGCATGGGGCAAAATGCTCTGCTCAAGCTTAGGGAGCAAATAAGCAAGTTTTAGGAGAGGTCGCTGCCGAGCCAAAAGTGCGGAAGTGAACACAGAAGGGTGGAGGAGTCTGCGGGGGGCGAGGGAGGAGGGGTAGGCGGGGCTATGTGTACTAAGATGGTTTAGCCACGGGGCTGGCCCATTCTAGGAGCTACAGGCGCTGACCCTTGGGACCAGCCTCAGCACAGACCATCATTTCCCAGGAAAGCCTACTCAGGTACCAGCCATGCTCGCCGCAGCGGATTCCCTGCTGGCTGCCATCTGGGCAGCGTTCCACCTCAGGACGTTTCTGCTGGCTGCTGTCACCTTCCTGTTCCTGGCTGATTACCTCACAAATCGGCGCCCCAAGAACTGTCCACCAGGGCCATGGCGCCTGCCCTTCGTGGGCTGCTTGTTCCATTTAGGCTTTAAGCAGCCCCACATAACCCTTCAACAGGTAGGAAGAGGCCAGGGTTCCTGGCTGTGTTCTGGGTCGGGATATTGGCAGCAGGTACAGGAGGAGCAAGCTGTAGGCTGATACCTGGCAGCCTGCTCACCCAGAAAAAAGATGTTTGGATTCGAAAGAGTTTGAGATTTTCTTCTTCTCTGTCGAGGAAAGAGTCCCAGAGTGATTTTATAACCAGAAATCATATTGTGTGTAATTTTACTTCTCATAAGTATGTCGAGGTGGATTTGTTGACTTAATTTATCATCATAAATATATCATTCTAGTTGAGGAAATGAGATGCCCAAGATGTTGGTTAGTGCACCTATCCAATTTTGAAGGAAAGGAGTGTGCTCTCTTCTTGACCTGTATCCATATTAGTTCTCTTATCTGTCTTGTTGAGCCTCACTTGTTCCCTCTGCATTCTTGCTGACTGCTCACCTTCTGACTTTATCAACTCCAGAGAAAGATGCACTGAACCTCCTGGCAGTCTGCCTTTTCCCACTCAGTTCTGGAACCCCTCCCCCTCTTGTATTAGAAAGATTGTTATGTGTACATAGTGCAGCAAAAAGACAAAAGACTGGCAGATCTTTTCGGTGACTGTCCATCCTCCCATGTAATGTTCTTTATTAACAGTTATTTTCTCTTCTTAGACAGTAAATAATCTGGCCATGTTTCATTATCCTTTTCACTTTCCATTACAAGTGAAGGTTGACTATGTCTGATTATTTACTGTTGTTTAAGCCATATTTTTTTTGTTTTCCCACCTATTTTTCTTTCATTTTTTCCCATAGTGTTTCTTGAACGCTTTCCAAGTGATTGCTTTTTTGTATCCATCTTCACTCTTTTGTTGCATCTCTTTTTTCATCCTCCCTGTCACTGCTCCATGTTTTTCAATACGCACAGGAAGCTTATGGGACTTTGCTAACACCACTTTCAATGTGAAGTGAAGCAGTCGCAAACAAGGAGGACCCCCGTCTCCCTTCTATGACATAGCCATCTCAGGTGCTGTTCCCCACTCACACTGAGAACCACACAGACACCTGCTCTTCAGTGTCCTGTGCAGCTGGAACTCAAAGGCAGAAGTGTCTGAGGCCTTTGCTCTTTACTCATCCCCTCATAACTCAGTCTTCCTTCTGACTCTTCAAGTTCGGGTTCCTGTCTGACCTCAAGCACTTTCCCCATTCCTTCAGAGGAGGCTGTGGCAGAAGGAAACTTCTGCCTCATCTCAGAATGCCTGTTCCTGCCACTCTCAAGGCAACTTTCTCCTGATTGTAGGACAGTAGGTTAACAAAATGCTGCACTTAACATTTTTTAGGTGTTCGCCCAGTTCCTTCTAGCCTTTGTGGTTTCTGGTGAGAAATGTTTGCAATCTCCCCCACTGTGCTTTCAATTTTTGTTGTTTTTAGCTTTCAATTTGACTATGATGTTTAATTTTTTCATTTATTTGAGGATTTTTTTTTTGCACTTTGCATCTTTTACATAGGGTTGTATTTTGCCAAATTTGGAAGTATTAGTAATTCTTCATGTTTGTCACTGTCTACATCCCCACCCCTCAAATATTTTTTCTGGAATAGTTGTTGTCTATATACTCACCTCCTCTTTTTTCTGGAACAACTGGACATTGATGGCTGTTCTAATTTTATTTCTGTTGCTGTGAAAAAATATCCTGAAAATAAACAACGTAGAGGAGGAAAGAGTTTATTTGGTTTATTATTCCAGGGTGGAGTTCATGTGGGGATGTCAAGACAGGAACTCAGGCAGCTAGTCACATCATGTCCACAGTTAGGGTCGGAGAAAAGAAATGAATACTTTCCTGCCTCCGTGCTTGCTGTGTTGCATATAATCACGGAGCTTTTATTCATTCTTAGACATTTCAGGCCCGAGCCATTAAAATAGTGTCCTCTGCTCACAATAGGTTGAGTCTTCCTACAGCAATTAAGAGTCAAGACAGCCCTCCATACTCATACTCTATCCTGATCTAGGTATTTCGTAAATTGAGGTTCTTATCTAAAATAGTTCTATGTTATGGCAATTTGATAACTCAAGTCAACCAGCACAGTCCATCCTTTGACAACTTGTCACACAAATAACACTTTGAAGCCATAAGCTTTTAGTTTTTACCCTTTCCCTCCAAATTCCATTTTACTATCATAGTGTAAAATAAAGTTTTATTCCAAAAATAACACAAGACCCTCAAACATTCAAATTATTTAAAATCTCCAAATCTCAGCCAGGTATAGTGGTACACATCTTTAATCCCAGAACCTGGGAAACAGAGACAGGATACCCTCTGTGAGTTTGAGGTCAGCCTGGTCTACATAGTGAGTTCCAGAGCTACATAGTGAGATCTTGTCTCAAAAATAAAAATAAAAACAAAAAATTCGTAACTGAAAGTTCCTACAAGTCAAAATCAGATTATATACTTCCAACTTATAGTATCCATCAGGAATACTATAGTGTCTGTAAGAAACGTTATTTTATGTATAAAACTGGAACAAACACTAAACACATTCTGTAGATGCATAAGTCTCCCTGCATGTACATATTCATGTATATTATATAAGTGTGTGTAACAGTACTAATTAAAGAAAAGAAGATCATAAATTAAAAATAATAGGAATACAATGAATACAGCTGTCTGCCTTGGAGGGAGGAGAGAGAAGTTTAGAAATGTAAATACATAATGACATAAATATATATTCATGTACGAGATCCTCAAACACAATATAAATTTTGTATTAAAAAAGGAATTCAAATTAACAGATCTTGTCACCTCTGCTGGTGGCAAAGTAAATCAGAACTCCCCCCACACACACACACACCTTTTCTCTCTGTGTATCTCTGTCACTTCTTAGGTTTAAGGATGTAAAGTCAGTGGAGTCTTTCAGAGTCATGTCTCTTAGATTTCATGGTTAAATACCTTGTCTCACTAATCCTAGTTTTCTTATTTTCCTTTATTCTGAACATTCACTCTGCTGAATTTTGCTTTTTGAACTTTGTATGCTTATTCCACTGTTTCACTTCCTGATTTCTATTGATTTTTTTTTTGTTGTTGTTTTTTGGTTTTTTTTTTTTTTGATGAGTGAAGTTTTTATTTGAAGAGAAATAAGTTCACACTTGAGAAAGTGACTAATCAGCACTAAATGTTTAGCTGAACCTTCTGATAGTAATGAAAGCTTTTTTTTTAATCAGTATTTTCAATAGAAGTTTTTTTTAATAAATTTATTTATTTTTATATCAATCACAGGTTAGGTACTTTGCATCCCAGGCATAGCCCCCCTCCTTCATTGCCTCCCACCCTCTCTCTCCCTCATCTCCCTCCTCTC
>CM053754.1:34746884-34778190 GCA_028658305.1 Pachyuromys duprasi
CTAATCTCTCCAAGACTTTAAACATGAATGGTTGTTGGATTTTGTCAAATGATTGTTCCTCTATGTGGGCAGTTAATTTCTTCTCCATTTCTTTGAGGGCCTTGTTCATTTCCTCTTTTTGTCTCTCCTTTTTTTCCTCCAATATCTGCATAATCAAAGCTTTAACATAATTTTCCTGTGTCTCCGCTGAATTAAAATCTCCACTGTTTTTGGGTGTTTCTGGTGGGGCCATGGTGTCCTGATTTTTGTTGGGTGAGTTCTTTTGCCGATTTCTGGGCATTTGTTTATATATAATCAAAGAGCTGTTTGTGCTTTAAGTCTGAACTTCAGTCTGAAACTGTCAATCTCTTGTGTCAGGAGTATTCTTCAAGAAGATCAGGGATTTCCAGTGGTTTGTTAGTCTGTGTTGTTGTCTCAGTTGAACTCTGTTGTGGGCTTTGTGTGCCCGGCTTCATGCTCTGTGCTAGAAGCTGTGAGCACTGCAGGCTGGTCACCCCTCTGCTCTGGAGGCTTTACTCCTCACTCTGTGCTAGAGTCTGAGTGTCCTGGTTTGAGATGTCAGCTGGGGACTCTGCCCTCTCGCCCTGGGCTTGCTGCTAAGGGCTCTCCCCTGGACTGGAGATTTGGCGCCCCCTTCTGGGCCAGGGGCTGTGCACCAGGGCCTGAGATGATGTTTGGGGCACACACAGTGGGTTTGGGTTGGTTGCAGGCATTGCTGAGCGCCTGTCTGAAATGGTGCCAGAGGCCTTCTCTGTCTGGCCCGTGGGCACACACACACACGGACTGAGGTTTTTGCTTGCAGCCCCGAGCAGTGTGCCCCCTCAGTGTGTGGTCTGGTCAAAATGGTCCCCTGTCCTTCTCAGTCTGAGGTGGTTCTGGCAGAAGCGATCTGTGTGCACCTGAGGTATGCCCACCGGTTGAAGCAGAACCCGGGTCCTTCCCAGACTTGCCTGTGGACTCACACAGGGATTATTAAGCTTTTTGCTGGCGGCTCCGGGTAGTGTGAGCCTGCAGTGTGCAGGTCAGTGAAAACAGTACCCGGTTCCTCCTCAGACTGCCTGCGAGACTGTATGATCCAGTCTATTATGGCGGCTGCGGGCACGCGGCTGCTCGTTCAGATCACAGCTGTTCGCACCGGTCACCTGGAGGTTTTTCTGGGGAATAACTGGGTGTCCCTAGGATTTTCCCACTTGATTTTCTCACTGTAGGAGTTCCGCTCACCTGGCAATCACAAATGCTGGCGTTTTAGGTCCCAGAGTTCAGTCTCCTGGTCGCTGCGTTGTTTCTGCTGTCCTACTCCTCAGACACAGTGTCCTCTCGTGGCAGCCATCTTGGATCTCCCAAACTATTATAGTAATGAAAGCCATTTTCACTCTTTACTGAAGAAGGAGACCAATGGGATGTGTAGACTTTATTAACATCCCATTTTATCTCTATTGATTTTTTGCTACATCTTACACCCCCTTTTTCAATCTGTTGCTGTTTTTTTGTGTTATTATCTCCAATTTATACTTTATTTTACCTTTGAGTACTAATAATGCATAGTGAAAAGTATGCTCTGCCTTACGATGTCTTCTGAGAGGTCTTGTGGGCCTTTTAATCCAGCAGACAGACCTGACTCATTTGAGAGTCAAAGGCTAGAGCTCCAGGAGGCTTGGCAACCTGGCTATCTTGATTGATGATAAAAACAAACAAACAAAAAACAACTTACTGCTTTATTTTTTCCCGAGCTAGGAATATACATGAGCAGAGAGCTTATATAGGTAGAAAGAAGACATTCACCTCAGTACCTCATCTTAGATCAGTGGTTCTCAACCTTCTGCATGCTGCAATCCTTTAATAGAGTTCCTCACATTGTGGTGATCCTCAACCATAACATTATTGTTGTAGTTACTTCATCTTCGTAATTTTGCTACTATTGTGAGTCGTAATGTAAATATCTGTGTTCCCCAATGGACTAAGGAGCCCTTGTTAAAGGGCCATTTGACTCCCAAAGGGTTGAAACCCTCAGGTTGAGATGCACCATCTTAGAAGCTAGATCTCTCTCAAGAACAAGCAGAGAATCCAGGTGACATTCATTGCCATTTAGGAGTCACTTAACTTAAACCGTATTCTCACTTGTTTCCAGAACTTGTTTGTTTGTCAATATGATAAATGAGTCAACATATCTTTCTTAAGAGGCCTAAAAACACACTCAGACATTTGTGAAGATAAAGTTAAGAACTGATCTATATTGCCACATGAACATTACTTCTATCTTCTAAAAGAAAGGACATGCAATTATGGAATCTTTCCTTACTAACAACACTGCACAGTTGTGCTAGAGATAAAATGAAGTTAAAGTAGGACTCTTGATTAAGAATTAAGGAAGATATGCATATAATCTTTGTTTTGCCTTGCAAGATTCCAGGATGAAACCAAAACATTACATTCACTTTGACACGGGTCACATAGGTCTAGAGCTCTGTGCCCAATTCTGTACAGTTTACATGCACAAACATGACCGAAGTATGAATTAAGCCCTTCTGTTTGATACCTTGTTGAAGCTAGACCTTACTCAGAAGGACAGAATGCAGAAGTGGAGTCTTTAAAGGTGAACTCTTGAACATATAGAGGGAAGAAACTTTGATATTGCCCACTCACTGTCATTCAACTCAATTTGCACAAACTTTCATATTCTATATCATCATCATTTTTCTTACGTTCTCTCTGTTTCCCTGCTCTCTTTTACTCAAACTGGTCCACCTCTCATGCTCTTGCCTGCTTCCCACTCTGTAACTCTCACTAAACTCTGAGGTCATTTGGACCTCTCAAAGGTCATGTCTTTTTTTCTCAAATCTTACATAATGTCTGGAGATTCCCTTTGCAGGCAACATTTTTGTCTTCTTGGCTACACTACTTCACATACAACTATTTTGCCTCCTTGGGAAGATGAAAAATGCTCATAATGGTGAGGATTTTTCAAGACAATGTGATAAAACATGAAAAAAAATGCCAATCCTTTACTGAGTGAATACTGTCCATGACCAGAGAGACTTGACCTGCTCTTTTCTCCTTATCCTCATGATTTTGTGCCTCACACACATTGCATATACAGCTTGCTAATTTCTCAGATATACAGAGAGAGGAAGAGTGTCTACAATGAGAAAACAAAGTGACTTTCACATTTTTACTTTCATTCTTCCCTATAGAGCCCAACGTAGGAGGGTCTTTATTTTTGTTTTTTTTGTTTTTTACTTTTCATAACTAAGGTTTGAAATTTCAAAAGATAGAGCAATTTCCCCAACAGTTCATAACAGTGAATCTTAGAACATATATGCTTACATCACTCCAGAACTACAGGGAAGTTTCCACTCCAACTTCCACCTTTTACTGTACTCTCCAATCTAGCAAGGTAAGGGAGGGTACTCTAACTAAACAAATACTTTTACTTATTAATAGTTCCATGCTTGGTGCAATATACTTCGAACACATACTTTCAGACCTTGCTAGGTTAAGAACATCTGCCTTCCCTGACCTCTAGGATGCTTCAGGTTAAAAATGTTGATTCCTTTAAAACACTTATACCCTCAAAATCTAGTCTAAGGACACATTGGTACTCATTCACTTTATATTAACTGAATACATGAATGAAGTTTTCTGAGGAAATTCTCACAGTGAAGAGGAGAGGAAAAAATATCAGAAACATTCCCATCACACCAAAATGCCGCCTCCAGACACAAATGCCCACATTTAGCTCAGTGTTTGCAACTGTAGTTACACATGAATCTTTAATACACAGCAGATGTTGAGGGCATTATTTTTGCATAAACACCAAAAGAGTATAGATCTTACTTGCCTATCAGATGCCATATATACTGTTTTCTCTGCCTTTATTGGAATTTGGGATACTTCAAGTTAGAGAACTTGCTTATTTGTTTACATATATTCTCAGTCTTCCCCTAGGGACACAGGGTAGCTGCATACCAAATTCATATTTGTTAAATTCACTGGAGATTTTCTATAGAGAAATGTCTACCTTTATTGTGCATTGAAATTTTGATTAATGTATAACAGAAGAAAAATAAAAAACGTTAAAACATTTCCAGAGTAAGATGCTTACTTCCATCTACTCACACATGGTCCTCACAGTCAACCTTTGTCACATTGGCTACATGCATGCCTGCTATATCTGGACACACAGACATAGGTTCACTCAATTGTGACTACTGAAATATTTTTCAGATCGTGAAGAAATATGGGAATGTTTTAAGCCTGGATTTTGCTAATATCCCCTCTGTAGTTGTAACTGGCATGCCCTTAATCAAAGAAGTCTTTACTCAAATGGAGCAAAATTTTCTGAGTCGCCCAATCATTCCTCTTCGAAAACATCTCTTTGATAAAAATGGTAAGTATATTCTTTGAGCAGTCTATGGAGTGTGTTTTAACTTTCCTGATACGTTAGAAGTTACTATTACTTGCCAACACTCCCATAAACCAACCCTATCATATGTAAAAGAAGCAGTATGCCACATTTTCTGAATGAAAGCACCCATCAGGACTTACAGTGTTTACTTTCTAGACTTGGGAGAAATTACATATCCTGTACACCAGCTCCTGATGCTTTAGTAATAAGTCCAGCCGGGCACACTGTGCTCTCATTTCCATTTTCCCACTCCAATCCTCTACCCTAGGAAAATAGATGTGAACTGGCTTCCTCTTGCTGCGGCCCTTCTTATTTATAACTTCTCATAGTCCATCATTAAAGTGATGTCATCATGGGTCTTTAGCCTTCTGGCTCATCATATGACAGGACTTATGTGAATACTTTTTATTATTGTCTCAAAAGTAACAATCAAAAAGTTGAAATCCAAATTAAAGTGTATCAATCAATTTTATTGGGATGGTGGAGGCTAAGTATTATATGAAAAGGGTTTGAGGATTTTTCAGAAAGTTACAAAATCAACAAAAGCATGGCAGTTCATATGCCATGGTAGTTGGTGAATGCTGAGTACACCAGAATGTTCTTTATCCTTGCCTCTAAGTTCTCTCTGTGTGAGATACTCATCCTTTGTACCTTTTTGAGTCATTTCTTCATTCTCTACTATATGCTTTGGCTAGAACCTCCTCTATAAAACTTTCTTACCTTATGTGCCTTGTCTTATCCATGAGTGCATTCCTGTTGTTCACCTTAACATGAGTTATTAGACTTGGGTGATCAGAGAGTAGACTTTGGAGTTGGAGAGACTGAAATAGAAAGTTGCTATCTACTGACTCTATTTCTTTATAAAGCATACTTTATTCCCATGTCTCAGCTTTTGCATCAGATGGAATAGGCCTGGGGTTAATTGTTAATAGTTTATGGAATTTTGGAAAGTACTAAATCACATAATACACAGGGAAGGATAAATTGTAAGATGCTGTAAGTAACCAGTGAATGTTAATTCCTTTGCTTTGGGATTGTCTCTCTAGAGAGCTGCCAAGAGACTTATCGACCCTTCTCCTTTCCATCATACACATGCCCATCCAGTTTGCCAGGTAACTTTAGACCAAACTAACAATGCCATAATGCTGAATCTCCTTTTCCAGGATTGATCTTCTCCAGTGGCCAGACATGGAAGGAACAAAGAAGATTTGCTCTGATGACACTGAGGAACTTTGGATTAGGAAAAAAGAGCTTAGAGCAGCGCATACAGGAGGAGGCTCACTACCTTGTGGAAGCCATACAAGAGGAGGGAGGTGGGCATTTCACAGGGCAAGTACAGGTGCTCTGGCTGTGTTTTTGTTGAACAGATTCTTTTTTGTGATTTTTTTTCATTTTTATTTTATACTAATCACAGGTTATGTAGTTTGCATCCCAGCTGTAGCCCCCTCCCACATTCCCTCCCTATCCCCCCTTCCCTCCCTCATCTCCTCCCTGCACCTTTCCAAGTCCACTGATAGGGGAGGACCTCCTCCCCTTCCATCTAACTCTACTTTATCAGGTCTCTTCAGGAATGGCTGCAATGTCCTCTTCTGTGGCCTAGCAAGGCTGCTCCTCCCTCGGGGGGCGAGGGGGTCAAAGAGCCAGCCATTGAGTTCATGTCCAAAACAGTCCCTGTTCCCACTACTAGTATACCCACTTGGGTATTGAGCTACCATTTGCTACAATACAAGCAGGGGTTCTAGATTATATCCATACATGGTCCTTGGTTGGAGAGACAGTCTCATGAAAGACCCCTGTGCCCTGAAATATTTGGACCTTGCGGAGCTCCTGACCTCTCCAGATCATACTAACTCCCCCTTCTTTCATATGATTCCCTTCACTCTGCCAAAGGATTGGTTATGTTTCTTAATCTTTGCTTTGATACCCTGCTAGGAATAGTCTTTCAGAGGCCCTCTGTGGTAGGCTTCTGTCCTGCTACTTGTTTTCTCCTACTTCCAATGTCCTTCCCATTTGACTTTCTAAGTGAGGATTAATCCTCTTACCCCAGGTCCTCTTTCTTATTTATCTTCTCTAGGTGTATAGATTTCAGTATGTTTATCCTATCATACAGGTCTATATAAGTGAGTATATACCATGTGCATCTTTCTGCTTTTGGGATACCTCATTCAGAATGATAGTTTCCAGGTCCCACCATTTTCCTGCAGATTTCATGATTTCCTCCTTTTTAATTGCTGAGTAGTATTCCATTGTGTAAAAGTACCACAATTTCTGTATCCATTCCTCAACTGAGGGACATCTGGGTTGTTTCCAGGTTCTGGCTATTACAAATAAAGCAGCTATGAACATAGTTGAACAAATGTCCTTGTTGTGTACTTGAACATCTTTTGGACATATGTCTAGGAGTGGTATAGCTGGATCTTGAGGAATCACTATTCTTAATTGTCTAAGAAAACACCAAATTGATTTCCAGAGTAGTTGTACAAGTTTACATTCCCACCAGCAATGGAGGAGGGTTCCTCTTTCTTCACCTCCTCTCCAGCATGTGTTGTTACTTGAGTTTTTGATCTTAGCCATTCTGACAGGTGTAAGGTGAAATCTCAGGGTCATTTGATTTGCATCTCCCTGATGGCTAAGGAGGTTGAGCATTTCTTTAAGGGTTTTTCTGCCATTCTACACTCCTCTACAGAGAGTTCTCTGTTTAGCTCCATACCCCATTTTTTAATTGGATTACTTGATTTGTTGCTTTTTAACTTCTTGAGTTCTTTATATATACTGGATATCAGCCCTTTGACAGATATAGGCTTGGTGAAGATCCTTTCCCAGTAAACAGATTCTTATTATGTGCCTTTGTGTTTATAAGCCACCTGCTCTAGGTTATATATTGAAGACTGAACAGTGAACTTACAACTATGAGCTTGCCCTAGAGGGCCGTAACATAGCAAACAAAATGAGTTGTTAAACACTGTTGAATTTAAATCCCGGTCATCAATCTGACAGCCATTGACAGAAACTAGTTAATGTCAGCTGCATGTGTGTGCTATGGCCAGAGCCTGTTATTCCACTTTCTGTATTCTCCAATATTTTTGGGGGGAGGGGAGAGTGCAGCTGGAGAATTGTTTTATTTATAGACAATAGAAACATAAATATAATGCCAGGGAGTAACAGCCTGGCTTGATCCCAGGGGAGGACATTGCAGCCAGCCCTGAGGAGACAAGATGATCTGCGGTTGGATGGAAGGGGAGGAGGTCCTTCCCCATTGGTGGACTTGGAGGGGGCGGGGAGGAGATGAGGGAGGGTTGGGGAGGGTGGGAGGGAATGAGGGAGGGTGCTACACCTGGGATGCAAAGTACCTAACCTGTGATTGATATAAAAATAAATAAATTACATAAAAAAGAAACATGAATATATTTAATGCCGCAGCTCTGTCTTTTCCCACCTCCAGGACGTCCTTTTGACCCTCATTTCAATATCAACAATGCAGTTTCCAATATCATTTGCTCTGTCACCTTTGGGGAGCGCTTTGAGTACCATGACAGTCAGTTTCAGGAGATGTTGAAAACACTGGATGCAGCCATAGGCTTGGAGTCATCAATTATGTGCCAGGTAAGCCCTTTACGTTCTCAGATCTCAGGGAGGGTATTAGACAGTCAGGCTCCTTCTTTTTGTATTTTAGGGCTTTTGATGTTAAAATATAACGTCAAATGTATTTAACATGAATGGAATCAAATCTCTCTGTTGTATTCTGGGTTTTGGTAATATGCAAAACTCTCACATGAAAAAATATTTCTAATACATAAATGAAGTACCAATATTTGCAGGAAGCCTGTATATGTGTGAATGCTGTTACTGTTGCTGGCGTTGTTCTTGTTGAATAACCCTATCTCCAGCTAATCTTCCTTGATATTCCTCTGTGTATGCTGCTTTTTGTTAACTGCGACTAGGGTTTGCAAGACATGTGATTTTCTTTTAACAATCATTTTTCTATGTTTGGGCTTTTGAGTTGGTTTCATACTTGTGATGCTGTAAATGATGTTGCAGTGGCTATTCTGGTACAAGTGTTTGTCCAAACCCAGTCACTCATTTTTTCTGAATTGTATCTACACATAAAAGATAATTAAAAATTCAAAACTAGTTCTTACTTTCAATGCAGGTATACTTGATGCTGTGAATCTTGTAGTACCATATCATAAAGTTTGATTTTCAAACTTCACCCCCACCTGGGAAGCCTATGTCCAAATTCTCATTCCTTTAATCCTTAGAGTCCCCTAAATATTTTCTATAGCTTACTGGCCTCTCAGCCATACTCCTCTATGTGAATGACAATTTTAAAGGAAAATTAACTCCTAAGGTTACCCACCTTAGATAGAGTCTGCTTTTCCTGTCTTGACTCTGCTTGGTACTGGTTCTCAAGAGCAATTTCTAGGATACCATGTTACCCAGAACTCCAACTTTGTATTTTCTTTTTACAATATCCTTGGGTATGCATAAATTTTAATGTTCTCTCTTCCTAGTTACAAGTGATATTCTTGTCTATTATTCTTTTTCTCCTTCAAGACTCTCATCTAATATGCATGGTCTGCTCTGCTTTCCTTCAGTCTTAATCTGTAAAATCACTTTCTGTGTCTTATTTTTAAACTGTCATATGCTTCTGTTTTGGAAGTTTTTTTTCAAACTGACATCAATTAGCTATAAACTCTGTGCCAAATTTTGTATTGTCTTTTTTTTAGAATACTTATATCCCTTTATTAAAAGTGTTAAGGTTTGGAGGAGCTAGAGAGATGAGTTGACAATTAAAATCATAAGCTGCTTTTGCAGAAAGCCCAAGTTTGCTTCTTGGTACCCATGCTGGGTGGCCACAGAATCTGTGATTCCAAGAGGCCCAATGTCTTTGGCCTCTGTAGGTTCCTGAGCTCATGTGTTCATTTGCCCCCAATGCACATAATTAAAAATAAAATAAATATTTTAAAGTATTACATTATGAGGACTAATTTGTGATTATTTTGTACTTATTATATGAGTTTTCTCAAGTGTTGTCTGTGAGATTAATATATGCTGTTAGAAATGCTTGCTGTTAATCCTAAACAGCTGTATAACCAAATCACCACCCAGAGACTATGATTTATTTAATTAACTTAGAACACAATGCTGGGCAATAGTTACTCCCTCCTAAACCTCCAAGCCCTCATAGTTTCCTAACATTTAGATTTTACCCATTATACTTGCTTTTTGTGAAATCTTAGTTCTGGTTCATGTTCCACGTCCTCCAAGATCTATCCTCCAACTCTGTTCTCCCAGCCCTCTTTTTCTCCCACTCATTTCCTGTCCTCTGGCTCCTCCCTTTTTTCCTGTCCTTTGGCTCCTCCCCTCTCCTTGCTCAACATTGTGACTAGTTGCTTTATTTTGGCCTGTTTACACAAAGTTGAGACAGGATGCTTAGAATAAGTATCAAAATGCAATATCCGGATTAAAACCAGAGGGGGTAGGGGAGAAATCAGCATTTGAATGAACAAGGATAAGGTGTATACATTCCAAAAGAACATTATACCAACACTCATGTTTTAAGTTATTACTAAATGTTCTTATTTAACACTCACAAGTATTAATTGAAAGGACTTGTATAATTTTCTATTACTTTAGTCTTTACCTTAAAATTTGACAGTTGTATGGGGTGAGAAGATGGCCTAATAGTTATCAATATTAGTTGCTCTTGCATAGTACCAGAGTTCAGTTCCCAGCACCTAAACAGTGGCTCCCAGCTATCCATAACTCCAGTTCAAGGGAATCCAATACTCCTTCTGGCTTCTGCAGGCACCAGACATGCAAATGATGCAGATACACATATTTAGGAAAAACATGCATACACATAAAATACAACAAATAAATCTAAACAAAATGGACAGTTTTAAATATCCAGCATGTGGGATAAATAGTTTTATCCTTTCTAAAATAACAGAAGTTCTTTAGCACACTGCTTCTGAGTTCTTCTCTACCTTACTGTCCTCATGCATTTTAGTTTGTTCCTATTTCAACAAGGATATATACAGCAAACTGGTTTATATGTTCTCTTTTAATCATCCTCTCTTGTAATTAGACCCTTTTCTGCAGTTAAATTTAAGGAGTTAAAGTCTTTACTTGGAAGCATTGAAATGACTGTGGAGGGTGGGGATACGGAGTAAGAGTGAAACAGGAGTCAAGCTGCCTCCATTACCCCACTGTAAGAAACAAACAGATAGACTAGGATCAGAAGGAAGGAGAGGTCTTCCTGTCAGTGGACTTGGGAAGGGGCATGTGTGGAGAAGAGGGAGAGAGGGCAGGATTGGGAGGGGAGGAGTGAGGGGGCTGCGGGGGGATAAGAAATGAATAAAGTTTAATTAATAAAAATTAAAATAAAATGGAAAATAAAGAAAAAAGGATGTTCAAATTCATCTGAATTCAATGTGATATGTGATATTTAATAAGGTTTGTAGGTCAGATAATAGTATTTTTATCAGTGCTGACTTTATTGAGTGCCACCATGATTTTACTGATTATTTAGAAGGGTGTCTTGATAAGAAAAGAACGTGTAATCAGAATATATTATATTAAAAAATCTATTTTCAATAAAACAAAAAATTTAAAAATGAAAGAAAAACGAAACAAAGGGAAAGACAAGGCTGTCTTGGAATGTGGCACCATGGAGTCTTCATGACTGTCTTATTTTTCCCAATCAGCTCTACAATGTCTTTCCAAGGATACTTCATTATCTTCCTGGATCACACCAAACACTCTTCAGAAACTGGGGGAAATTAAAACTGTTTGTTGCTAATATTATTGACAATCACCGGAAAGACTGGGATCCTGATGAGCCAAGAGACTTCATTGACGCTTTCCTCAAGGAAATGACAAAGGTGGGGAAGACAACTGCTCTTTTGTCTTCTTGCAGAAGAGGAAGCAGTTAAATGGTTTCCTTGAGCTTATTGGTTTGACGTAGCACAGACGTGTTCCCTCAGAGTACTGTATGATTCCTGTATGCCTGTTAGCAAGGCAAGCATTGTATGGAAATAGTGAGGACTCATTACTTTGCTTGTTTTAGATTCTACTGGACACAGATACCTTTTGCTACGCCTCTTTCCTTCATCTTCTCTGCAATATTGTAACATCTATTTCTCCCTGATCACTGCTTTCATCTTTATATTTTATCTCTTTGATTCTGAACCTTGAGCCATCTAATATATGAATAATTCAGCATAGTCTTACTTTTTAAAATTAATCACAAGGTTTATTATAAAGTATCAAGCAACAGGCACAGAGATGAATAGAATGACATCTCTGTGGATCATTACTTAACACACTACAGGGAAACTAAGTGAAAGGGGGATAATAATCATGAGGTATAGGATAACATTAATTCAGGATTATTAGAGTCATTAGAAATAGAGTTTATAGCCATTTTATAGGAGTCCATGATAATGCTAGATATTATCTTGCTGTGTCTGTCTCTTAGCTTGTGTCCATATGTGAGTAAGCAATATCATAATTGAAAGTAGCAGTTAACGTAGCAGTTTGTTACAACTGGTTTAGGGCCAGTTACTGACTGCATCTCATCCAACACTACAACACATGAGCAACGTACAGCTGTATGCTAAAGCTTAACTATAATATTAGATGAAGCCTTCTAACTCCACACAAAACATACAATGATACACAAGAGGCTAGACAGCATCCAGTTGGATGTTCCTTTAGCATCATTATAATACCTGGCAAAAATAACACAAGAGAAATTCATTTTGGCTTGCAGTTTTAGGAATTTGGGTCCTTCACTGCAGAGAAGGAATGACAGCCAAGCTCACGGTAGCAAAACCCTGTGGTGACATCTGTTCACATTATGATGCATTAAGAATCAGGAGCCCCACAAGGACCAAATATGCCAGGGTACGGGGTCTCCTATGAGACTGTTTCTCCAACCAAGGACCATATATGGACAGAACCTAGAACCCCTGCTCAGAGGTAGCCCATGGCAGCTCAGTATCCAAGTAGGTTCCCTAGTAAGAGGAACAAGGACTATTTCTGATGTGAACTCAATGGCTGGCTCTTTGGACTCCCCCCACCCCCGAGGGAGGAGCAGCCTTGCTAGGTCACATAGGAGGACAATGCAGGCAGTCCTGAACATACCTGATAAGCTAGGGCCAGGTGGAAGGGGAGGAGGACCACTCCTATCAGTGGACTTGGAAAGGGGCAGGGAGGAGAGGAGGGAGGGTGGGATTGGGAAGGAATGAGGGAGGGGCTATGGCTGGGCTACAAAATAAATAGCCTGTGATTAATATAAAAATTATATTTAAAAAATAAAAAAAGAAGTTAGGAAATTAAAAAAAAAGAATAAGAAACTAAAGCAAACCCAGGGCCTTGATATAACCTTCAGAGTCCTGCCCCTAGTGAGTAGCTTCCTCCAGCTTGGTCCTCCTTCCCCCCAGTATTATATAACCTCCAAAAATTAATTTATAAAACTAACACCCAAGCATTCAAAACATGAGTCTGTAGTAATTCTGAAATTTCATTTCAGATAAAAGAGATAAAAAAAACATAGCACAAATATGTAGCCTGATATTACTGTGACTTTGTAGGATAAACATCATGGGATCAGTAGCATAAACTTGAATAAATTGGATTATGGGTTCCTCCTCTCTATCATTTCATTTTTCTTGGATAATATTGATAAAAGCAATGTTTTTTAAATTTTCTTTTGGTGGAAGAAATGAATAATTACTTATCATATACAGGTGTTAGACCATCAGAATCAAGAGCAATCTTAACAAACTTATGCTTCCAGAGGAAGCTGGTAAAGATGACGTTGTGTCATAAAAAATAACTGACAGAATCATAAAAGTCTTGGCTAGGAAAGATGACTGGGGAGATCAGGGAATCAGTGAACAAAGAGAGCTCACTTGATTCTTTCTGGTAGCAGCAAAATATTGTGTTGAGTATTGACTATGTGTCTGTAGTATATCACATAATTGATAATGGTATGTTATGGTGCATTTCTTATTCTCATTTTATAAAACTGAAAAGAAATGTTAAGTCAGTGCCTTAGGCCATGTAGTAACTTAGCGATGTAGCTGATACTAAAAGACAAATATAATTTTTATCTCATTTTCTTATCACTGGACAAAAGGTTTTCCAAAAGTGTTCCACCTGAATGCCATAAGGTTTTGGTCGGCATGTAGCATTTGAGACAGGAGCTCAAAGGGAATATCACTTCATATGAATCTTTTCAAATTCATATCCCAAGGTTGTTGTTGATTATTAATATTTATTAATGATTTATCTTTTGGTTAAAGAGTGGTTATTCCTAAACCAGCTGTATACCCCCCAAACCCACACAGAGACTAGGATATTTTTAGTTAACCGAGAGCACAATGTTAGGCAATGATTACTCCATCGTAAGCCTTCAAGCCTGCATAGCTTCCTCCCACTCAGATTTCTCACATGATGCTTGCTTCTAGTCATATATTAGATCTGCTTCATCTCTCCTGGTGGTTCCAAGTCCTCTCCTCCCATCTCTCTTCTCCAACTCCTCTCCCTTGCTTCCTTCTCCTCCCTTCTGGACCACAATGTCCCATTCTATTCTCTCCATTGCTCACCATTGGCTGGTTGTTTTATTGACAATACAGAGAACAAATGGTGGCATGTTTACACAAACATGAGACAGGTGATGCTTAAAATAAATATAACAATGCAATGTCCAGATTGAAACCAGATAGTGGGGTAGAAAATCAGCATTTGAATGAACAAGTGTAAATTGTATACATTCCACAAGAACATTATACCAACACAAGGTCTTAACTCAAACCATATGAATAAATAACTACACACTTTCTTTTTCAGTACCCAGATAATACTACAAGTTTCAATGAAGAAAACCTCATCTGCAGCACTCTGGACCTTTTTCTTGCTGGAACAGAGACAACATCCACGACACTGCGCTGGGGTATACTCTATATGGCCCTCTACCCAGAAGTCCAAGGTGAGCATACACTGAATGTACCTGTACAATGTGGATGCTTCTGGAATCTTTGGTACAGAAGGGATCAGAACATGGCATGGAGAATTGGGAAAGGGTAGAATATATGTGAGGTGATGTGCACTTGGGAAGGGATACATCCTCCACATGTTCTTTCAGAATTGTGATCAGTACCAATAATATAGCATCTGTGTACTCACAAAGCATAGAGCCTAAAACAAAGCAGAGAAGGGAAGTGACATTGTGGTCAGGTCCAGCAGAGTGGTTTTACCCTAGGAGCATCCAGAGATACCCACTTTCCTTTTTAACAATACACTCATATTTCCCCTAGATACTTGTGAAAACGTCTTTGTACGGTCTCTGAAGTCATGTGATATTCTCCTCTCTACCCATTCTCAACTCCACCCACCTTGCATGGTAGCCATCCTTTGTTACATGCCCTCTCTTGTCACTGTCTTTCTTCTTGCCTCTAAGTCATGACATCAGATCTTCTTTGTACCAAGAGTATACTGTTTGCATTTCTGCCACATCTAGAAGGATCTTCCAAGACCCCACCTCTCTAAGGTATTTCAAATTTCTGTAGGAATTTTCTGACTGGGGAATTGCTGCTGCTTTCTTCCTTCAGAGATGAAAACTGCTCCTCCATCCCTGAGCTTTGTACATTTCTTTTATGTCTCTCCACTGTCTGTTAACCTCATGATTTCTTTTCCTCCACATTCTAGAAGAGTTGAGTAGGTGCTGGTTAGGGCCATTTTTCATACCATGGGACTTTGTTTACAAATTGTGAATAACAGTTTATTCATTTGTAAAGTCAAGTTAGTACACTTAGAAAACAAAAAAGACAGGGTTCTGCCAATGTGGTAAAGTCAGATTTGTCTATTATCTTTGTTTCATCTTTGTGTGAGTGTGAGTGACTCTCTGGGCATGTGTGTGTATGTGTGTGTGTGTGTGTGTGTGTGTGTATATATATATTCACATACATGTTAAGTTCACAAAACAACTTCAGACCCCCTTCCTCAAGCACAGTTCACTTTTTTTTTAGATAAGTTCTGCCATTGTCCTAGAGTTCAACAAACAACTATTGAACACCCAAGGGGTCCACTTGTCTCTGCACCTCCAATATACTAGTACAAGCCTTTGCCATCTCACCTGACTTTTTTATGTGCATTCTAGGGACCAAACTTAGTTCCTTATGCTTACAAAGCAAGCATTTTACAACTGAGCTATCACCCAAGGTAAACTTTATTTCTTTATTAAAGTGAAATGTATATTTAATGTGTATCTATTTTTACCTGTATGAATCCTGAGTAACCCCATTTAAAATGCACATTTATCTGAAGATTACATTTAACATTTTTTTGTTATATTCAAAGAGGTGTATGAGAATGCCATGGTACAAGTGTGGAGGTCATAGGAAAACTAGTAGGAATCAGGTATCTCCTTCATCATGTAGACCCTAAGGTTTTAATTTAGGTCAGCAGGTTTTAACCCCATCAGCCATCTGCTGTCCCAAAACTTCATTTTTTTAAAAAAATTAAAATTAACTCACTTAGGATATAAATTTGACTCCTGAAAATAAGACTCCAAAAACATCAGAAGATTGTAAATAATACAATTACAACCATGTTCGTTTCACAACACAATGGTAAAACCCAGAGTACCCATGGGCCATGAATAAATAAAATGTAGAATATACATGAGATCAAAAGAAAATTTAGCCAGAGATAAATTCTTTTTGAGAGGATTCATGATGGTGTCACCGATTGCACACTGTGTCTGATCAACAGGGAATCAGGGACTGCACAGCAAACCAAAAACCAAACTGTGGGTCCCAAAACACCAGTGACTGTGCTCTCCAGGTGAAAGGAAACCCTACAGTGAGGAAAACAATTGGATTCCACTTCAAGTCATCCACCTAACCCTCTGAACCTTCCTGCAGAAGCCCTGTCTTGAGCACTTAGCCCCACGCCTGCATGCTGTGCTCACCTTTCCAGACTAAATGTGGGCTCTGAAACAGCAGAGATTCATCTCCCAGTCAAAAGGAAACCCCACGGTGAGGGAAACAATCAGGTCTGACCTCAGGGCACCCAGATAATCCCTGGAAAAGTTCCTGGGTTCCAGCACGTGCCTGAGTGCTATGCTCACCAGCAAGTGAATACCTTCTGGGTACTGTGGAACAGAGCCCCAACCTCAGGCCTACAGATCACTAGGAACAGCCCCAGACTAACAAAATGGATGCTTAAACAGGACCCAAGAATCTGCTGTGTACAAGAAACACACCTCAGCCACAAAGATAGACATTACCTGAGAGTATAGGGCTTAAAGAAGGTTTTCCAAGCAAACACCCAAGAAGCAAGCAAACATAGTCACTCTAATATCTAATAAAATAGATTTTCAACCAAAATTAAAAGCTATGATGAAGGATACTACATGCTCAACAAAGAAAAATTCTACCAAGAAGCCATCTCAATTCTGCACATCTATGTCCCCAATACAAGGATACCCACATTTGTAGAAGCATTAATAAAGCTTAAACCACACATAGATCCATACACATTAATAGTAGGAGACTTCAACACCCCACTCTCACCAAAGTACAGGTCAATAAAACATAAACTAAACAGAGAAACAATGAAACTAACAGATGTCATGAATCAAATGGACCTAATAGACATCTACAGAACTTTTTACTCAAACACAAAAGCCTATACCTTCTTCCCATCATCTGATGGAACCTTCTCCAAAATAGACCATATAGTCAATCACAAAGCCAGCCTCGACAGATACAAGAGGAATGAAATAATCCCTTGTATCCTGTCAGACACCGTGGACTAAAACTGAACCTCAACAACAACAAAAATACCAAAAAGCCTACACATGCATGGAAACTGATTAACTTTCTACTCAACTACAGCTGGGTCAGGGAAGAATAAAGAAAGAAATTAAGATGTTCCATCATTCAATAAGATCATTTGCTCAACTATGTTCATAGCAGCTTTCTTCATAATTGCCAGAATCTAGGAACAACCTAGATGTCCCTCAACTGAAGAATGAATACAAAAATTGTGTTACATTTATGCAATGGCATCCTGTTCAGCTATTAAAACAAGAAATCATGGAGTTTGCAGGCAAATGGATGGAACTAGAAAAGATCCACATGGTATATGCTCCCTTATAAGCAGATATTAGCCATATAATATAACTATACTAAAATCTAAAAACCTAAAGAAGCTAAACAGCAAGGAGGAACTTAAGGGGGATGCTTAATTCTCATTCACAGTGGCAAGCAGGACAGATATTTGAAGCCTTGGAAGAGAAGGAACAGGACAGGAGTCTGCCATAGATACCTTCTGAAAAGATTTCACTAAACAAGGGATCAAAGCAGGTGCAGAGGGGACTTACAGCCAAACTTTGGGCAAAGCATAGGGAATCTTATGGAAAAAGAGGAGGGCAATAGGAGGACCCATAGTGTACAGGAACTCTACAAGGAGACCAGCATAGCCAACAAATCTGGGTCCAAAGGGGACCTACAGAGACTGATTCACCAACCAAGGATCATGAATGGAAAGGACCTAGACATCCTGCTCCGATGTAGCCCATAACTAGCTCAGTTTCCATGTGGGTTCCCAAGTAAGAGGACCAGGAGCTGTCTCTGACATGAACTAGGTTGTCTGCTCTTTGATCACTGAGGAGACTTGATAGGCTAAGGCCAGATGGCTGGGGAGGAGGACTCCCCCTTTCAGTGGGCTAAGGAAGAGGTTTGGGGGTTGGAGATTAATAGAGGGTGGGGCTGGGAGGAGTTGAGGGAAGGGCTACAGTTGAGAAACAAAGTGAATAAATTGTAAAAACATTGAAAATACTCTCTGATTTTTTAAATGTCATGTGTGAGTTCTTTGGTTGTATGTGTGTGCTTTGCCTATGTGTATTAGTACTATATACTTGTCTCCTACTTGCAGAAGTCAGAAGAAAGCACCAGAGTCCCTGAACTGCAGCGAGCCACAATATGTATACTGGGAACCAAGTTCAGGCCCTCTGCAAGAGCCACAAGTGGTCTTAACCCTTGCACTATCTTCCAGCCTCAGAAAAGGAATTCTGATGTTACACTAATTCAGAACTCTGTGCTAAGTTAAAGCAGATGGCCCCAAAAGAACAAACACTGTACTATCAAACTGAAATAACAGTCAAATCAAATGCAGGGAGAAGGAAAATAGTACTTTTAACATGTACATAGAATTTTTTTGCAAGGTGAAATTCCAGCAATAGCATGTACAACATGTAAAAATATTAAGAAGATCTGTGATTGGTCTCCCACACCATTAATCTCAACTCTTGACAAATATGAAACTGGAGTGTTGAAAGCTCAAAGTGACCTTTGCCATGTAGGGAGAATCCTGCCTCAAAATTCACCATGGAAATCATCATAAATTTTATATTATATACACTTCATATAAACTTAATTTGTATTTGTAGAGTAGCAGTAAAGAGCTTGGAGTTCCAAATACATTTTCAGTGAAATGTGTAGCCAGATGATAAGATGAAATTAGTTCAACCTCTATAACTCTTGAGAAAGAAGAGCCATATTGGCAGACAGCTTGTAGAATCAATCATTTGTTATTATAACTGTTTGTGTAGATCTCAAAATATTCTCAAGATAAAGCAGATTTATTCCCTCTAATCACAGGAGAAAACTGATACATAAAGAATGTAAGCACCTTCACCAGGATTCTGCCCATCAACACATTGCTGTCCACAGCCCACACAGATATATCTCTGTAAGAAATTAGTTTACAGGTGTGTTGTAGTCTGAACATTTGTGTCCTCCTTGCCAAACTCATGTTCAACTCTAATTATCAATTACAATTGTGCAGAAGGTGTGAAGAAGATTAGTGTCTTTCTAGAAGAGGTATCAGAGAAATTTCTTTCTCCTTGTGGCATTCATGAGACAGAAAATCGTCTACCCAGGCAAGAAAACTGGTAGTGCCTTGATCTCAGAAGTTCTAGGCTCTAGAAATATGAAGAATACACTTGTGTTGTTGTTGTTTTTGAACCCACTCATGAATGTTATTTGTTTGTAGAAGCCTGCTATGAGCTCACCTGTGGTGATCTGAAATATTCAGTTCAGAATATATGGAAATTTATGATTATGTTGAAAGCTCAAAGAAAGTTATTGAATTGACAGTTTTATTATAAAACAGCCATTTGAAGGGTTGAGGAAAGTTTTACTTTTTTATAACCAAGACACTAAGAAGAAATAAAAGCAAGTAAATTCTCAGAGACAGCTTCTATATTGTTAGGGAAAAAAAGCATTAACATTTTAAAATTAATATAATTTCTGTGGGTTTTTGTTTGGTTTGGTTTTGTTTTGTTTCGATTTTAGAAAAAGTACAAGCTGAGATTGACAAAGTGATTGGCCAAGGAAGACTGCCCAGCTTGGCTGATCGAGACGCCATGCCCTACACCAATGCTGTCATCCATGAGGTGCAGAGAATGGGCAATATCATCCCCTTTAATGTTCCCAGGGAAGTGACAGGTGACACCAAGTTTGCTGGATTTAATCTGGTAAAGGTAAACACTTTCCCATCCTCTGATCCCCTAGTCCATCTCTGGCACCATTTTGGGAGTCAAAACTTAAAAACTGACATGTATTCCTGACTTAAGAAATCATTTCAATGGGAAGAGAAGTATATTTCTGCTAAAAACCCTTTATGTGTCTTAGTGGATATTCAGATCTATTATGAGGAGTCTAGAAAAGAAGATTCCTAGATCAGGTGTGTTTAGGCCAAACCTGGCTCTCTTTGCTATGGGACACCTTAACAAAACTTTCTGTTGCAGAGGACCTTTGCTGCAGAGGCAGAGAGCAGTCTCCATGTTTACTCTCCCCTTTATCACTGAGCAACTCATGGCTTGAAGTTAGGTCTGAATTTTTTCAATGTTGTTTGCATTCTTTTTTTCTGTGCATTCCTTCATCTTTAGAGAACCAAACTAACCTTTTCCACAGATTCTAACATCAGCTCTCTGGGTACTGAGAATTATAAATGACTATGTCCAACAGAGGCAGAGAACCATGGCCTTGAAGAAGATAGCCCTACTCCAATGCTGGTTTCACATCCTACCATTGTTCAAGCACATTATCTAACCAACCACAACTTCAGCCTCTACAAAATGCATTCTACCCAATTCATAGGCTCTTTATGGAAATATAAAGAGGTTACACATACATAATTTTATACTCATAATTGAAGTCATTATTTATTAATCAAGGGAATGTTCATTAAACACCCACAGACTTCAGGTCTGGAGTAGGGATATCTATATAAAAGGACTGCTGGAAGGAAAGCATTCTGTTTCTCTGTGATGCTGACAAGCAGGGGTGAGGAGCAGCAGCTAAAGGAATCAGTAAGTGCTTCTGGAGGAAGAGGTATTGGAGCTAAGGATTGGAGGAGAGTTAAGAATTAATTATCTGCCAAAATGGGAAGGAATATTCCCTTCAAAACAAGAAGCACTGGAAATGTGGCCAGGTTGAGATCAGAAAGGAAGAGGACTATGGTTGGGGCACAGTGAGAAGGGAAGTACGAACAGTGACTCTGGTGGTACAGAGCCTTGGATATAAGAGTTTAAGAAACCTGCTTTCACCTCCCCCTGAGGGGGAGCAGCCTTACAGGCCACAGAAGAAGACAATGCAGCCACTCCTGATGAAAGCTGATAGACTAGGATCAGAAGGAAGGAGAGGAAGCCCTCCCCTATCAGTGGACTTGGGGAGGGGCATGTGTGGAGAAGGGGGAGGGAAGGTGAGATTGGGAGGGAGGAGGGAGGGGTTAATGGGGGGGATACAAAGTGAATAAAGTATAATTAAGAAAAAAAGAGAAAAGGACAGGGAAACCTATGGAACCTGGGCAGCTGCTTTAAGTAACTATAACCTTCTACTAGTGCACACATCAGATATTTATGCAATATGTAGAGAGAGAAAGCACCCACAGAGGGTAAGGTCACCTAAAAAAAAAAAAGAAACAAAAAAGAAACCTGCTTTCCAAGTTTCAATGAGCGTTTGGGCATTCAAATTGTGAAACAGAGTCATAGCTATTGGGTGGTTGCAAGAGCCTAGAAAGAAAGGATGACAGCCTGCACTAAGGTTGCAGGTTGAAACTGGAATAGAGACAATGAAATCAGAAGATATTTGAAGAGTGGGCCAGCTTTGGTGATTAAGTAACAAGAGGGAAAGACTCACTTTGGTGACATTGGTTAATGTGGCAAATATCTGCCTTTACAAGGATGCTTTCTGATACATCCCTGTGTCTTTGAATACCTGTAGAGAGATAGGGTGGCATCTCTTTGTTAATGTACTGGGAAAATGTAGAATCAGAGGTGAAGAAGACATTCAATCATACAGCTGCTTTGGGCCTAATTGCAGTGACCAACAGGTTCATTATCTTCCCATGGATGCTTTTAAGTCTCCTTATCAGACCTATACTAACCATTTTTAGTAAGGTAGACATATTCTTTAATAAAGCATGGTCTACCTACCTTTCTAAGTGGTTGGGATATGTCAGGCAATGGCAAATCAATTGGGCAGAATGGGAAAGTTCAGGATGTCAAGTTCCTTGAGTGTGGGAGCTTGAAAATTATCATCTGTCTGTGTGAGAGTTTTCATTAAGTCTTTACTTTCTGCTGCTTTTCTAGGGAGCCATGCTTCTGACAAACCTAACTGCACTACACAGGGACCCCAAAGAGTGGGCCACTCCGGATGTGTTCAACCCAGAGCACTTTTTGGAAAATGGAAAATTTAAGAAGAGAGAATCTTTCCTGCCATTCTCAATGGGTGAGTTGGGATAAGCGGGAGAGAGTTTGAAGCTCTTACTTAGCCTTTTCCTCCTCTCCTTTCCATAATTCTGTGCTCTCTCTGGGATGTCTTCATATAAGCATGTCCATTGTGGCTCCACCGTTTTTAATATTATATGCAATATATTAACATCATAGTGTCTTCTCTCGTAATTCCTCCCATGTCCCCCCCACCTTCTTACCCACTTTATGCCCTGTCTTTTCCTTATTCTCTTTAGAAAATAAGCAAACAGGAAAAGATCCTCTCTCTTTCTTTCTCTCATACACACACACTACCCCCAAAACCAGTAAAAATTGGAAACCATAATGTACAAGCAAAAGACTTACACAAGTCAAAGACCAGTAATTCAAAACAAAACAAAACAAAGCAATATGAGATAAAAATGTTTACAAAAATAGCATTGAGCTCATTTCGTATTGACCACCTACTCTTGGCCATGGAGCCTACCACTAAATTTGATTAATATATCCAATGAGACTCCATTGGAATAAACTAGTTTTTTTTTTCTTTGTGAAAGGTTGTCAATTGTAGATAGCTTTTTGTTGAGAGCTGAGAGCCCATGTCAACGTCTCCTTTTCAGTGCTGGGATCCAGTCTGGATTAAACTTGTGCAGGCCCTAAACATGTTTACCAGTCTCTGTGAGTTCATATGTACATCAGTCTTGTTATCTGGAAGACACTTTTTTCCTTGGAGTCATCTATCCCCTCTGGCTCTTATAATCTCTCCACCTCCTCTTCCACATATCTCCCTGAGCCCTGAGGGAAGGGGTTTGATGAAAACATCCTATTTAAGACCAAGTGTTCAAAAATATTTTAGTTTCTCTACTTTGTCCAGTTGTGAGATTCTATTAGTTGCCATCTACAGAAAGAGAAAACTTCTCTTATGATGGTTGAGTAAGGCACTTGTCTACAGGGATAACAGATTATCATAAGACATCATTTATTGTTAGGTTCCTTTAGCAAAACAGTAGCATTTGCTTTTTGTTGTTGTTGTTGTTGTTTGTTTGTTTGTTGTTTTTTCCAAGATGTTTTTTTGTGTAGCCTTAGCTGTCCTGAGCTCACTTTGTAGACTAGGCTGGCCTCAAACTCAGCGAGATCCACCTGCCTCTGCCTCTCCAAGTGCTGGGATTACAGGTGTGCCTCACCACTCCAAGCCATTTTCTTTTTCTTATAGATCTATGGCCTAACCAGTCATGGCCATCCAGTCAGTCTCAGTTATGGGTTCCATATCATGGAGTTGGCCTAAAATATAATCAGGTAGTGGTTGGTTACTTCTACAACATGTATGTATGTTACTCTTACACAAGCATATGTTGTAGGCAGGTCACCATTGTAGATTGTGGCTTGTGCAGCTGGATTGGTGATTATCTGCTGTTAAGTTAGAGTGTGTTTGAATCCCAGAACACTTTGTATCAACATAGGTTCAGACTATCACTGTAACAGATGGTCATCTTAATTTCTAATGAAGTTTTCAGGTCCTCTTGATACGTTTATCACAACAGTGATAACAGAGACTCAGACACTTACTTCTTGTTAAAAATAAAAAATAAAAAGGATGGCTGCCATCTTTACTAAGTTTTTAAATTTCCCATGTTATTTTAAAGGAGTACTCTCTCATGTGGAAATAGACTTTTACTAAGGACATGGGAGGATGCTAGACAGAGTGGCTCCCTATTTATCAAAATGTACACATAAGATAATTGTTCAAAATGGTACCTTCTTAACTAACTGGGATTCTGCTCAATGCACAATCCCTTGCAAGGTCTTCCACTATTATAACATTAATTTCCTATTTATAATCCAGTAGATAAATTTATATTGTAAATTATATTGTAAACACAAAAATCTTCACCTGCCATAGCTCCCCCACAGAACCGGTGGTGCAAAGTACAGAATCACCTCAGTGTTTCCAGGTAAATGATTTCAACTCTTGTTTCACAGCACACAGTTTCTGGCATGTTGTTCCCATTAATAAAACTTTGCTTGTTTCTTGTTTCTGACATGACATTCTGAAATTATGGAACTGTGTCTTTATGCACACTCTACAAGGTGTTTTATGTGGTGATTGCTATGGTGAGAGGGATTTTTAAGACACTCATGACTAAAACAGGGAGAAGAAACCTCTGGGGAAAGAGACAATGAAATGGATTGTTTTCTTCATAGTTTAAATATCTCTTTCCCATATCTCTTTCCCATAGGTGCCTTACTTCTCCCTGATTTGAAAATATTTCCTCATCTTTATTAGCTTTAGAATAAAAAGGGCAACACAAAGTGATTTACTGGTGCTTTGTTATTGGGCATTAGTTTATACCCTCTTAATTACAGACTTCATTAGCAAGCACACTATCTCATGCAGTCCACTTGTTCACTCATAACTGGAGAGAAAATGGATTGGTATCTTATTTCTTCCTATAGGCAAACTCAACATATTTCAAGAATATGGTTTAGCACAATTGGGCCTAAAGCTAAGTGGTCTACTTCTAGACTAGTTCTCTTTTACAACTAGAGTGTAATTCTCCTCCCCAGGTTACAGTTCCTTCTACTATAAGATTCATTGACTTCAAATATATTACTGTCTTGCTGCATAACAAGTGGCCCCAATCTATTACTTTACAGGTATCATTCACAAGGAAATGAGATAAGTGATCTTATACGTGTGAGAGGTGAGCTGGTTGAATGATGACCTACCATGAACTCATCTGAAAAAATAGTGTTATTCCATGTTACCTATTCCTTTTTGGCAAACCAGCTGTCTGTTCATAAGGTAGTGATGATATCTCAAAAGGGAGGACAGAAACACAGAGGCCTGGTACGGTCCAGGCTGCCAATAGTCACATCATGACTTCCACTGCATTCTGGTGTCCTACTCAAGCCACAATGCCAGCCACAACTCAGGGGAGAGGGAAACTATTGCAGTCTTTGATTGGAATAGCATGGAAGAACCAGTGCACATAATATGAAACTCATGGAAGATGGTGGTGAGATCTCTTTTGCTTTCAGCATCTCTCTCTGATGGAGGGGAATAAAATTTAATTGCCTAAGGCGCTCACACTAGTGTGGTGTAATGAAAACAAGTTAAATGAGCAGAATATAGAAACCTAAAATGTCTCTTGGATTAGCATTATGTCAACAGCTGTCAGTATTTTTTGCTTCAGTGCTCCTGTTGGCACACACCTACTTTTCCCTATACTTCCTCTTGACTTCCTAAATGCATCCTCCCTGGATGAAGGAGATTCAGAAATCAGCTTCTTTCTTCTTGGCAAAGATAAGTAGGCATAGGGTTATTATCTGTGTAATGTTATTACAGATAATACAATCCTTCTTCAACCTTCAAATCCTTCCTGTTTAGAGACTAAAGTAAGATTTATGCTAGTAAAGAGTCTTTTGCTTCTTAATGCATCAAATCACTAAATTATAGGATTTATGCTTGAGAAGAATTCTGGCAAAAGCCTGGGACATTTTTCTCCTTTTAGTACTAAGGCAAAGTAAAGTATTTTGGGATGTGAAATAACCCAAGCACAGTCTTAACCAGGTAGTTCTGGTCAGGTGTCTCTCACCACACAATACAGCTGACATAAAGAGTTTGAAAGGAGAAAAGGTTTATTTTGACCCTTGATCTTGGACCTATTTTCTGATTTATATTAAAGCTTTCAATTTGAGTATCCCTTGTTTTCATCCTTTTGAAAGTATGTTCATTCCTGTGGGCTAATTGTGATGACTGCCAGCCATGGAGCCTGTTTGCCTGTTTGTCAAGTTAGAAAAATTTAGCCCTGAAAATGAGTGTGTTAGTCACAGTCTCACAGTGCTCCCTGATGAAGCCTGTTCCTGAGCATGGGTTTCTGACTTAACAGGCCAACCTTAGTCCTGACAGAGATATTCTTCTGGAAGAATCTTGGGAATTTACAGCAGAGCTGATTTGGGTTCTGTTTTAGCAACTTAACAATCATATTCCTAGACATACTTCATAGGTTGAAGATGAAAGGAGCAGGGACAAGTTAGACATGATGGTGGGACACACAGACACAAACTATGACACCAGTGTGACTACAACACACAAGTGCACAATTTTGCCTGTAGTGTCTGCCTTTGTTTCTTGAGCAAGCTGTACAAGGTCGAGGGAAAAGCAGAAGCATGAATTGACAATCGGTTCAGAATATTAATTAGTCTCCCTGGTAAAGCAAAGCAACAGATGCAACTTAGACAGCTGAGTAAGACAGTGGCTGTTATAACATTCAGCAGAGCAGAATCCCTATGACAACACCGACATGCATGTCGTCATGCTTATGTTCTGTCTGGACTGTGGAATTATAAATAGCTTCTACTGTCTATATTATATGCTTCCTTTTTGCTGACTTTATAGTGCCTACATAGTACCTAAGTGCTTGCTTTTCCTATCCTGGCTTGCTTTCCTTTCATCTTACTTTATTGTCAATACTACTTTTAGATACCTGCTCCTATGCTAATGAGAGAAAGAAAGAGAGTGTTTGGATTTGGGTAGGTGGGTAAGTGGGGACAAGCTGGGAGGAGCTGGAGGAAGGTAAATCACAATCAGAACATAAGGCATGAAAAAAATCTATTTTCAATTAAAAAATCATGGAAGCAAAAAGAAAAAAATAAAGGTACTAGCGATGCACAGGAGAGGGATGATGATCGTAGCTGAATGCTACACTGCACATGCTGGGTTAGAAGTGGATCCTCCTCAGGAAATGGAGCAACCGTGGCCTAGAGAGACATTTGAGTGACGCCTAGCATCAGTTTCTGTGTCGATTCAGATATTCAGAGAGCTATGGAGCCCATCTGTTACTGAGACCAGTCAAGGTGATGGTGGCCATTGGGCTTAGGTGAAAAATGACTAGTGCCTTAGGAACCCTGCTCAGATACATGCTTATATTTTTCTCTTTTAAAGGTTGAAAAACATATCATGGTTTTTTATTGTACCGTTACTGGCTCTATCCCTTATGTTTGTTAAGTGAGTTTGGAAAGTGTGCATGCTAGTCACACACCCCCAGGCAGCTCCAGCTCCCATTGTCCCATGCTCTGCTCTCCTGGCACTGCCGGATCCCTGAGGGCATTTGATTTGTGATCCTGGACTCTCACCTTCTGTGTTTTGGAGAGGCAGGGCAGATGCCAGATAAAAATGAGCGATTGGACTCCAATTCCAAGGCCCACTCAAACTCTGCAAAAGGTACTTAGGGACACCAGTCCCTGGATAGTCCAGCAGCAGCTGAGTAAATTAGTTTTGTTTTTGTCTTATAGGAAAGCGATCTTGTCTTGGAGAACAACTGGCCAGATCTGAGCTCTTCATTTTTATGACTTCTCTTATCCAAAAATTTACCTTCAAACCGCCAGTCAATGAGAAGCTGAGCCTGCAATTCAGAATGTCTGTCACCATTGCACCAGTCAGCCACCGCATCTGTGCGGTTCCTAGGTTGTGATGTTGATGAGGGAAGTATTAAGAAATGGCATCTGCTCAGAACACACTGCTGCCTGCTCATATTTAAGGGGAAAGAATTCAGGTGATTGCAGAAATGGGTATAATGAGACTAAAAAATAGAATCAAATTATGGGTTCATAAGTGGGAAGCCATTTATGAGCTCAGTGACACAGTTTTTCACTCAAGACTTGCAGAGAAAAGTGATTTCTCCAGTAAAGAAAATGTTTGCACGGATCGTGGGAAATAGTGGATTAAATTGAACAAACTGATAAGTAAATCAAAAATGTATAACATTAATTTGCCGCCTACTTTTCTCCTTTCCTTGACATGCATTTGTTTCTAGACTGTACACATATTTATCTATAAGTACTACAAAGAATAAATAAGAATCACAACTGATTCCACAAGAAAGGATGCCAAGAGTTCTCTCATTGGCCAGGTCTGTAGCTGCCTTACCTTGCTGTGACACTGAGCAACCCTCTTGAGTGTTAGCAGGGCAGGATGACTCCTAACAGGTAGGCTAAGCAGTTGCTGTGGAAGCAATTTCTATGATTCATATATATGATTCATATATAGCATTTGGACCTTGACCTTGGACTCAGGACGTGCTAAGGCAAATCATGTAAGCAAATCTGGATAGAAAACAGAAAAGATTTCTCATTCTATAGTAACCTTTTTGCCTAGAGTCCTCCCATTAGACATTTCTCTGGAACCATTCTCACATGGGAGCTGGCATTGCTGGGTGTGAATGTCACTTGCTACTGGTCTTTAAGATTTAGCGGTTCATGTTACTAGCCTGTACTTACTGGGCCCTGGCAAACCATTTTTCAGCAGGGCATCGTAAATGGCAGAATCCTTTCTGGGTGTGATCAGTGAAGACAATTAATAATGATAAAGTAGGTATAGTAACTGACAGGAAATTTTGACCTTTTTATGATTAAAATGACAAGTAAACCTGCCTAATGAAGTGGACACCACCCCCAAATCTTTTGGTCCTCAAGAAGCTAGGCTCCTGGGATTTAAGTAGCTCAGAGAAAAACAGGCCAAAGACTGATGATTTTGTAATTTAGTGAAAAGCTGACTCATGCAACACCTTGAGAAACAGCAGCGCAAAGCAAAGAGGCATTTGTCTGAGGTTCCCAAGGACAGAATGTCTACAGGAAATGGCTAATGTTAACTCTCAGATCATATATTTCACGATATACAGCAAATGTCTTTCTGTATGTGTCCCTAATAGAGTAATACAAAGGGCTAAGAGGCCTTGAGGTTCAGAGAATTTCAGAAAGGACTGGGAAGCCAAAACTTGGGATCTGACAGGCATGTAAGAGGCCCTGTGTTGATATAATAAACCAAATGGAGTCAGGAGAGCTGGAGAAGCAACAGTGGTTGTGAGTGGGAACACTGAAACAAGGCTTGTGAGAGAAGCTTCAGAGTCCAGCTGCAGAGAAGAAAGGGTCAGACCACAACTAGGTAAAACAGTGAGTTGGACTGGATAGATGGATAGCAGATCCAGACGGGCAAACAAGCAGATGGACTGATAGCAATGCAAGTAAGCCAGGAGGATAAGCCCTGCTGAAAACCACAGGACAGTCAGGAATACTTTGGCTGGTGGTCCTTGACATAAATGTATGTTGTCAGATGACTAGGTATGCACCTCTTCATGAGGCCCAGGCAAGGGAGTTGTTACACCCTTTCCTTGCTTTGGTGTCTTTGACCTATTAGCTCACAGGCATTTAAGAATGTTTCCTATACAGGTGCTGATGGTTTGAAAAATGCTCCCTGCAAACAGGGTCTTTCCCTCTATTAGCAAAAGAGCTCAGAGACCCCTGCTGTGACTGCTAGAGCACCCCAGGATTTTCAGGTTACCTCACCACTGCAGGAAAAGCAAATACAGCCACTGATTGCCCGGGACTCACCTCTCAATCATTTGAAGCTTATGGCATAAGCCATATATTAACTTAGAGACCACTCTCCTTTAGCAACTTACATAAGCAAGGGATTTCCTTAGTCTTATGGGCTACCTTTGCTGTCAAGATCTAAATCTCAGATCCTGTCTGTTTATGCACAGTGTAATTAAGAGAGCCTTACCCGAAACCTGTCTTTCAGCTTCTCTGTGGAACGTCCAGCAAGAAAACGAATCTTCAAGTTTTATCCATGATTGTTTCAGTCTCTGTGTATGATTTTAATATGCCCATGTGCTCTATCAGTCCAAACTCACCCCAACAAATTTATAAGGTGCCATATTTTCTATTCTTGGGGATAAGTCATCGCTTTGCACGGCGTGGGTGGTGTACGGCTGCTGCCTCTGCTTCTGTGTCCATCCAGATGCACTGTCATCGTCCATCCTCCAAGTGGATTCAAATCTGCATGTCTCTGCTGGCACCACTCACCGTTCAGCTCAAGAGACCGCATGATGAAGTTCCAGTTTCTGCTTGAGCGGATACAGCCCCGGTTCCTCTTGTCCTGTTCTTACTCGAAAAGTAAAATCATAAGCGTGAGTGGTCTTTGGAGTCATTGACTTACATCCTTTTTCCCTCAAAACACTGATGGTCTGAGATGGTCAGGAAGAGGAAATGAGATGGAAAAAAAAAAGTAATACAGAACCTACACATTTGAAACATACACATTTGAAAGTTAAAAAAATATCAATGATGAAATGGCTAAACAGGGTGTTCTAACTTAGTTCCCGGAGATTGCGATGAAGGCCAAGATTGTGAAATTACAAAAACAAAACAAAACAAAAAAACCCTCAAATGAGTCTGGAAACATTTTCTGCTTACTTTGTAGTAAAGATATTGATACTTTTATACATATAAAATGCAAATTTGACAATTAAGAATCAAGAAGAATATCATTTTATGTTATAAGAATATAAAAATAATAAGATAGGAATATTGCAGAAATTATATTTGAAGATATGTATAAAGAATTAAAATAAATTACAGTATAATTTGTTAAGAATTTTAGCTCTGTTTATTATAAGTTAAGAATTAGTCTTTTTAGATTTTGAATTGATTAGCAATGGCAAACATAAGGAAAATCACAAGCCTCCTCCCCTACTTAGTCAAGTTTTGTCTACTTGCCCCAGGATTTCTGATCATTGAATTTTATGATTTTTCATTGTTGGGTAAATAGCCATGTATTAGATATTTTTAAAATTCAATAGATTGATATAATCATTGCTGTGAGAAATAAAAATAAACTCAGTGACCCTAACAAATCAGTCTCTCCTATAAACTGCCTCCCGAGTGCAACAGTTGACACTTTCCTAGACGCTCAGAAAAAGATTCAAGCTGCTATCATTACTTCTCTCCCTCTGTCAGAGGCTTGATCTCGAGTCGTAATATCTGCTCTGATACATCGTTACATTGACCCTCCCCCCCCGTCCTCTTTGGCATGCTCCTGTTCTGTTGCTTGTTTTCTCCTCCACTCAATGTCCATCCCATTTGTTCATTCAAACAAGCATTGATCATACCAATCTGGGTCCTCCTTCTTGTGTATCCTCTCTAGGTGTGTAGATTTCAGCTTGAACTTCCTGGGGGAGGTTGTTGAGACTTGGGGAGAACAAGAGCTCCACAAAGACCAAACTGAGCAGGGCACAGGGGTCTTGTATGAGACGGTTTCTACAATCAAG
>CM053754.1:34778290-34808281 GCA_028658305.1 Pachyuromys duprasi
TTGTTTACTACTATGTAATTTAGAGCATGGCCAGATTTACATATTTATATTTACAGCCTGATCTTGACACAATAAATATAATAAAGGCCAAACTATTCGAGCTTCAACCTATCCCCATGGATGCAGTGGGTCCCAGTGCCAAGTATCATGTAACTACAATGAAGCAGAAGCTTTGGAAAATAATTCACTGTGACTCTTAGTGGAAATTTCCACCCATGAGCTTTGTCTCCTTTTTGTTCTCACTTCACTGAAAATGATGTAAAGTGTGACGCTTCTTCCCATCCAAGACCTATATGAAATAAATAACAAATGAAATCCTCAACAACTATTCCTCTTTTGTTTTGGAAGCTGCATACCCTCCCTTCTTAATTTCTAGTATACAAACCGTGTGAGAAGAAATGAGGGCGCTGAGTTGAAGGGCTGTGTTATAGATGTACTTTCTGAGCATGAGCACCCACAGTCAGTTGTTCTCTGCATTCTGACCAGCTGTGAGTTTTTGTAATGGTCTCTGCGTGCTGCTGAAAGAAGTTTATTTGATGAGGGGTGGGAGCTACACTTACCTGTGGGTCTAAAGATAAATATTTACAATGTACTCAGAGGAGAGCCTAGCATAGCTGTCCTCTGAGAGTCTCCAACCAGCAGTCATGGCTAAACACTGGGTGAAGCATAGAGAGTCTTGTGGAAAAGTGGGGGAGGCGGGAGGAAGGATAGAAGGACTTGGATGGGAAAAGAACTCCACAAGAAGACCAACAGAGCCAACTAACCAGGGCTCAGAGAGACTTGTGGACACTGAAGTCCCAACCAAAGACCATACATTGACTGGACCTAGGTCCTCTAAACAGATCTACCCAATGGGCAGCTTAGTCCTCATGTGAGCACCCTAGTAAGGGGAACAGGGGTGTTTCAGACAGCATGGACTCTGTTGTCTGCTTTTTGATCACTTCCTCCTGGAAATGTTACCTTCCCAGGCTCCTGGAGAAGAGGACATGATCGGTCCTGATGTGGCTTGATGTGCCAGGATGGGTTGGTGGTGGTGGTGGGACTTCCCTTTTCTGAGGAGTAGAAGGGTGATAGGAAGAGGGGTAATAGGAGTAGATGATGGAGGGGCTACGATAGGGATATGAAATGCATACATTAAAAAAAGAAAGGAAATGTTTACAATGTAGTTTGAAAATATGTTATTGGTTTAGGAAAGATGGAACAGCAATTTTTCTTGTAACATCCATTCCCTTACCAGCCACGGATAACTAGTAAACAGTGACGCTGCATATGCCTTGTGGGATAAACGTGGTTTGGGATATTGGGAACTGACTCTAAGGAATGGGGAGGGGCTGGAGAAGGGCTGGGAGCATCCACCTAAGGGAAGAGAGAGGGGTGTTCCACCATGTTCTGCTTAGTCCCCAAGGACTGAGGCCAGAGAGTGAGGAGAAACCAAGCAGAAGGTCTGCTGAGGACCTGGGGATGAGATTGGATTTGAAGGAGCGGTGGGATACATGAAGAACCGCAAGTGTTTTGCTTCCCTGGCTGGAGTGGCCTGTGGCTCCCCCTGGAATGCCTGCTGCCATTGGAAGGAGTCTGGGATAAAGCAATGAATAGCGGGAGGAAAGCCAGTGGGGGCCTGGGAGATCTGCGTGATCTGGTGGAGGTGAGGACAGGGGAAAGGAGGCCACAGCTGGTGGTCTGCTCCACAGCTGGGGATTAGACTCCGGACTGAATTTGGAGGAGCCAAGGGAGAAGTGAACTGTGCTTAGCTTACCTGTTTTCCTAGTCAGAGCGGCCTTGATAATACGTGCCTAAAAACAGCTGAAAGAGAAATTATTTCCAACAGAGGCTACTGTTATATATCGCATGGTATAAAACCAGCTAACAGGTTGCTCATGCAGGGAGAGGATAAAAAGAACACTCTTGTCTAAAACCTCTCGATCATAATTGGAAGATAGTTTCAATAGGAACCCCTCTGCTAAATTCTGTCAGATGAGGCAAACATGGATTTAATAATGATTTTAATAAATAACAACCCCTCAGATACTACATAAACTATGAAGGCTGTCACGCTTTCTATAAGGTTTACTTGAAAATTTACAAGGCTTAGGGGATTTACAGTCTAGCACATGTAATGTTAATTTGTTGCATCGCTCTGTGTGTGTCATTTGGAGCCAACCTCCTTTTATTAGAATGACGTTGCGTGATTTTTTTTTAAAGCTGAACAATGGCAATCTTCAGAACTCCCATTGCCCCTGCTTAAAATAATTATAGCTAAACTTGTTCAGTGTTAATACTCCTTCAAATAAGGAGGAAATAGACGAGGTTATTGCTGTTCCTTCACTGGAGTACACATTCTCTCCTCCCAGCTGGTTATCTGTGGTTAGGCCTCAGTTATACGAGACCTCAAGGATTTCTGCGTATATGGGATTAAATCTAAAAATGAGGAGATGGTTCCCCTATGCAGCAATAAAGAAAATTGCTATATATACTGAGTAGAGGCCCTAAATATTGCATAACATCCCTTTAGAAAACTTTCTTGCAACAAATGAGTTTATTTGTTACTCTTAGACTTCATAGTATTTATTTTTTTAATAAAGAGAAATGTATATATAAAAGTTTAAATGACCCTTAAATATAGTTATGGATGTCTAGCTCTCTGAAAACTTCTGTCATCTTCTTGGTTCTTAGTAACTTAATACCACAACAAAAAAATGGTAATTGTTAAAAATCTGTATACAGGTAATCTTAATTTGTTGTAGAGTGCCATGTATAAATTCCTAAGGTTATAATCATTTATTCATGTTGACAAAATCTGACTTAAAGATGCATGTCTAATCACATATGTGTTTATTAATAGATTTGACTATTTGGATAAAGTGATTCATATAACAAAACTGTGATAGTTTTGTAAAATCACACTGTAAAATAATTTTGAACTGAGTTTCCCAAAGTCTCCATGGACTATATCTATTCTTAAAGTTTATTTTGATACTAAAAAAAGCTTCAATTAAAAAATCATAATTTTTAAGAGTCAAACTTAACAGAGATAAAATTACAAAACCCTAATGTTATAAAAGTTACTCATTGTGAAGTGTTAATGATAATCAATACACCCAAATTAATGGTCAGTCGCATTGTCTATGATCAAAGTTTTTAATGTGCTCAGAACTATGTTGGTAGTCATGTTAAGTACAAATGTAATTATTTACAGGGACAAGCTCAGAGAGAGACCAATTTATATCTCCCATTACATAGTGTCTTCTTTATATGACGTTAAAGTTAAGCCTGAAGCAAGTAACTCAAAACAAATTTAAAGTGAACTTAAGGTTTGTTTAATATAAAATAATATTCAAAATCAGCAATACCAAAACACCTGGCTGTAAAAAATTAGATGAGTTGTTAGGATTTTGGAACAAAATTTGCTTTTGGGTTGCCTGGCAACTTATGGTGTCATCATGTGTCACTGGCCAGGTGGCCACACCTGGAAGGCGTGGTTACCTTGCTCCTTAAAAGGGACCACCTGACACTTGGTCTCTCTCTTGGTTCTTTCTCTGTTGGCCTCTCTTGGTCTTCTCTTGGCCTTCTCCCCTTTCTGTATCGAGGTGCCTCCTCTCTCTTTCCCCTTCTCTCTCTTTTCCCCTCTATCTCTTTCCCCCATCATGTCCTGTTCTCCCTTCTCTCTCTTCATATCCACCTAATAAATTTCTTTATATAAGATCTGTCAAATGTCTAATCGTCTTTATTTAATTTTGTCCCATAACCTTACATAAGTAAAATGGGCTAAATTTATAATACACTTGCATGGCAAGAACTCCGCCCCCCCCACCCCCCAGGCTCATGTCGTTCTCTTGGATGGAGCTCAGTCCTGCCAAAGTAAGTTGAATGCTAGCTTCCTCACAGAATAAGGATACATGGGGGGAATTAGATCCCATCCACTTACCCAGAAGTCTGTTGCTCCTGTCTCTGGCTGTGCAGGTATGATCAACCATGACTGTATAGGCCAAACTGAGGGTTGGGGTGGGGGAGACCCTTCTCTGTATTTATAGTAAAGATGAATTATTCCTTGTAGCTCACGTGATAAGGGCATAGATTTTCTTTTCCTCGTCTTAGTGTCTACACCCACATCCTAAGTGTCTCAAACAATAGAGAGGCAAAGAGTAATCACTCTGCCCTCTGACAAAATGAGAACAATGTGAATGGGAGATGGGGAGTTACTAGTACCTAAGCCTACCAACTAACTGATATGGGACTCACTTATTACTTCAATTGGCCATGCTCCTTACCCTGGCTTTCAATTCATTCTCTTAACAAAAGTCAGTTCCATGGTCCATACCCTAACCACCCACATTCCATGATTAAAGGATATTTCCAGACACTGTGTCATCAAATTTATAGTTTTGCATATTTATTCAGACTATTCATGTGGTTTCTTTTAAAAGTTTGCTAGATAATTCTATGTAAATGACTCAATAAGATTATATTTCTCTTTTAAATTGTCAGTTAGGTGTTAAATTTAGCTGACTTCTTTTACAAAGCTTCCAATCACTTGTTCCTTATGCTGGTGTATGATTCAACAAACTGATAATTGCAGCTACTGTCATCCTTCTTTAAAACTCTGGTACATTGTCCAGCCAGTTTTACAATTTGTGTTTAAACCTTATGTTAACAATTTCTCTTAATGTTTCCGACAAGGCTGTACAGTTGCTCGCTCCTGGCTATTGTTCTGGATCTGTAGCCTCTTTCACTTTTATTGTGCCCCTTGGATGGACCTTACTCTGAGCCACTCTAACTGCTGCCCTTTCTACACTGTCTCGTTTTCCAGCTGCAAGAAAAATCTGCACCCTGAACACTTAAAGCAGTTTGTGTGACCTCTGAAAAGGGATCCAGCTCTAGCCTATTTGTTTCTTTTTCTCACTATGGACATTATTTTCAGGACTCGGAATTAAAACAACTGGACTGAAGCCTTTTCGACATCAATTAACCTTTCTATCTTACCTGCTCTCAAAAAATATTAGAGAAATTTCATGTGAGTTTAACATCTTTCAGGACCAGCTCGATTCTTCTGGCTGACCTAGTAATCCACAACTAGACCTTCCTACTGCTGGGATGGGGATTGTGCTCTCCTGCAGCTTCCTACTGCTAGGGATGGGGATTGTGCTCTCCTGCATCTTCCTACTGCTAGGGATGGGGATTGTGCTCTCCTGCATCTTCCTACTGCTAGGGATGGGGATTGTGCTCTCCTGCTAGAACAAAGCTGATTCCACACCAACAAATCATAACTAGCTTGAGATGGTTCCCAAATATATAGAGACCAAACAAAAATTCAGCTCTAAATCTTCCTGAATCGATGGACATTTAGTTCCCTCATGCTCTGATTCTTCTATTGATCACTATTTTCCTCCTTATCCACATACCTTTTACCCTGTCTTTTACCATCTGAACTTCAAACAGTACCCAAACAAAGGCTCCATGTAAGCATCTCTAATGGTTATCACCCTGCTACAGCCAACAGCAGAACAGCCATGGGTCTCCAACAGGTACAGCACAGCAAACTGACCAATCAAAGCAAGAAAGACATGACCTTGGTACAACAATGCATAATGTCTTTAGAAAATCAAGTAGGTTTCCTAGTGGCAGCTCTCTCTCTCTCTCTCTCTCTCTCTCTCTCTCTCTCTCACACACACACACACACACACACACACACACAGAGAGAGAGAGAGAGAGAGAGAGAGAGAGAGAGAGAGAGAGAGAGAGAGAGAGAGAGAGAGAGAGAGAGAGAGAGAGAGATACACACACCCAACACAGAAAGAAGTTTGGGACCCCTTGCTATTCCAACAGAGCACTCTCAGCCTGTTGGGATTGAGTTTGTCTGCTTCTCTCCCTCATTATTCTGGCATGCAGTGCCCTCAAAGACTAGAAGAGGATATCCAGTCCACTGGGGACTGTAGTTATAGACAGTTTTGAGCTACCACATGAGTTCTGGAACTGAACCTGGGTCCTCTACAAGAGCAGCCAGTGCTCTTTTTTAATTTATATTTTGTTTTATTAATTTCAGTTTATTCATTTTGTACCCAAGCTGTAGCCCCCTCCCTAGTTCTCTCCCAAACCCACCCTCCATCCCTCACCTCCTCCCATGACCCTCCACAAGTCCAGTGATGGGGGAGACAGCCAGTACTCTTAATTGATGAACAACCTCTCCATCCCCAGGGTCCTAGGTCTTAAGTGGACCTTTTGTGTCAAAGGGGGCTGAGGAGAAAGGGGAAGAGAAAGGGGGAAGAGAGGAAAAGAGAGTGAGATGGACAGAGGGAGAAACAGAGGGAGGAAGAAAGGGAGGAAGGGAGGGAGGGACAGACCTATGGACCAGTAGCTGGGCTCTGGGATACAGATGCTGAGGGCTTTCAGAGGTGAAAGTAAGTTTACGATCTAGTTTATCCTGCTCAGTCCAGCTGAACAGGCAGCTGTCACCATCCCTGACAGACTGTAACTCTGCGCCTCTCTTCTGTCATGGTGAGCTTCATACTCTTATAGGTAACCCCTCATCTGTACCCTGCTGAGACCAGAAAAATCTTATCACTAAGTTGGACTTTGATGGAATCAAACATGCTCACAGAATGTACTTTGGTCTATTGTCGGTTTCCTATCTAGGGTGAGCAGACTTTTGTCCATTTCTTCTTATCACAGCAGCTATGGTAAATGGTGGTGCAATAAGCATGGATTTGCTGGCATTTCAATTGCTGCTTTACTTTGATTCCTTTAGGAGAACTGTTAGGAATGGTATAGCTGTATTGCAGGAAAATTCCGTGTTTCATTTTCTGAGTATTGTCTGTACTGATATCCATAGCTGATGGGCAAACTTATATTCTCTCCAAAAGTTTGATAAAGATGTTGGCACAAATTAAAATATTGTACAGAGGCACATGCAACCCCCCCTCCCACCAGCACTTTCTTTCCCTTGACTAGGAAAGTACTAGAACAGAGGTCGAGAAAGGGATTGGAGTTTACCCTGGAATCTCATTTTGAGAGAAAAAGTCCGAATCTTTACTCCAGTCAAAACAGAAACTTGTCATCCAGAAAGAGATTTCACAGTGCTGACAACTTGTCACCACATCTTATTGAAAAGACGGGAGCTGATACAGTGATGGTTTGATGATAGGCGTGATGACGGGTATGACTATACCTTGGCCAGGCTTGGTGCTTCTGCTTGAAATTAAACCTCAGGAAGGGACCCCAAGAAGAGATGCGGGTGGGTCATTGGGTTTTACTGCTCACTTTCCAAATGTGATCATATCACATAAATATATTTTTTCTGTTTTCATTATTACATGTCTTTTTAATTGGCCTATTGAAGACAGCAGAGTTGGTTTGTTAGGGCTACCAAAGAGCCTAATCTCTGACCCCAACACTCCAGTAACCCCTCCTTGTCAGCATAGGATGTTTTTGTTGTTGTTGTTTGTTTGGCTGGTTGGTTGTTTTAGAGATGTAGACAGCCTAATTAGATCAAATGAGATTTCAGTGTAGCTTTCATTTGCATATCCCTAGTGTTTAAATATGTGGAATTTTTTCATGTATTTAGTCCATTTATATTTCTTTTAAGGCATAGCTATTCAGTTCATTTGCCTATTTATTAGATGGATTGCGTGTTTGCTTGAGTCTTGCTTATTTGGCTGGTCATTTGTTTGATTGCTTTTGAATGAATAACTGCCAAAGGTTTTCTTCTTTTCTGCAGGCAGTATCTTTACTCTGTTAAAATTTTTGCTGCACAGATCTTTTTAATTTTCTGAAATCTCATTTGTCAATTTTGTGATTACACCGTGACCTATATGAGCTCAGGAAATCATTGCTCATTCCTATATATGATGTGTTTCACCATTGCTTTCCTGTAGGAGTTTCAAAGACTAAAGTCTTACATTAAAATCGTTTATGTATCCTATTCTGATTTTGGCACAGAATGAAAGCTATGTACCCAGTTTCAGTCTTCTGCTTGAAACTATCTAGTTTCCCAGCACCACTTAAAAATATGCTATTATTTTTCAGCATATGTTCTTGGTGTCTTAGTTGGGAATCAGATGCATGTAGTTATGTGGGTTTGCTTCTATGTTCTCTATTCCATTACATGGTTCTACATGGATATTTTATGTTATTATCATAGTGGTTTTGTTACTAGGGTTCTATAGTATAATTTGAAAGTATGTTTTGTAATTATTTACTACTACCTTATGAGCATCATTGGTATTTTCATGGTGATTGCATTGAATCTGTAAATTAATTGAGCAATTTTCACAAAAATTAATCTACCAAAATATAACAATGGGGACTCTTAATTTTTCTGGAGTTTTTCTGTCTTTCTTCTCTGCTTTGCAGTGTTCATTCTCAATGTCTATTATTATCTTGGTTAAGCTTATTCGTAAGAATTCATTGTCTTGAGGTTATCTTTACTAAAATTGTTTTTCTGATTTCATTCTAAGTTGGTTCATAACTGATATATCAAACTGGTTATTGTGTGCTAACTCGGTATAGGCTGTTTTGCTGAGTTTGTCTTAGGCAATAAGTTTTTCATATATTCTGTAGTGTCTTCAAATAGAGGATCATAGAGTTGTTAGGAATACTCAGTTTATTTTCTTTGCTATTTATTTTTCTCTTTATCTTCATACTGTGCTTTGGATAAATGTGCAAGCACAATAATGAATATGTACAATGATAGTGGACATCTTTGCCTTGTTACTGATTTTAGACAATTTTATTTTCTATTGCCCCCACACCCATTTGGCATGAGATTGGCTCTGGGTTTGCTGCACACAGGTCTTTGTTTTTGTTTCTTAATTGAGGTGTGACCTTTAATCCTGTTTGTGTAATATATTGAGCTTACTTATCTGAAAATGCTGAATCATCATTGTATCCCTGGAATGAAATCAAGTTGATTATTGTGCATGATTTTTTAACGTGCTGCTAATATGTTGTTTGTATATCTATATTCATCAAGAATATCGGTCATATCTCTTTATATAGTTCTTTTGGCTGTTGTATACTGGTTTTGATATCAGGATGATATTTAACCAAAAACATTGAGTTTGAAAGTCATGGCTCTTTTCTTGTTTTGTGACTAGCTTGAGGAATATTGGACATCAGAGATTCTAGCCAATACTGGTCTTTTCTTTGTTAGGAAATGTTTTCTTATTCTAAATCTCACTATTTCTTATTTAAATGTTCATATTTTATACATTCTTATTCAATTCTATATGAACATTTAGAAACATATTCATTCTTGATTTTCAATTTATTGAAGGATAAGTTTTTTAAATAAATCCTAACAACTCTCTCAAAAGTATCTGTTTGAAAATATAAACTTATACTCTTGACTAATTATAAAGTTGGGTTTTCTTTCACTTTCTTTTTCTTTTTAAAGATTTTTCAGTTTCTTTAGTCTTTTCAAAGAATTCTTTGTTTCACTCATGCTCTGTGTTTTTTCATACTGACTGCATTAATTTCAGCCTTCATCTTTATGATTTCTTTTTGGCTTTAGCTGGTGCTTGATTTTCAAAAACACTGAGCTGTACCCTCAGCTTATTTAGCTGATGTGACTGCTTTTTTTAATGTAATTACTTGAAGAAATATAGGTTTATCTTAGCTGTAACTTAATTCTTTAGTAATAGAACACATTTATTTTGCCTCAGTTCCTGAAAAAAAAAATGCATGAGTAGATTTCCCTCATTGTATGCTTCCTTGAACAGACTATTCTTTTGTTGTGTGGTTTCATGTTCATGGCTTGTTTCTGATGTGTGGTTGGTGAGCATTCACCTTATCTCCATAGATATAAACAGTCTTCTGTCCTGCGTTTCTAAGATTTTTTTCATTACTTTTAGCAATTTGAGATAATGTTTGGATATAGTTTTTTTGGGCTTTAGTTTGATTGAGCTCTACTGAGCTCTTAGATCTGTGAACTTACTGTTTTCTTTTCTTTTCTTTTCTTTTAAATTGCAGGTGGCAAGGTGGCTCAGCTGGTTATGGCACTTTCTGCCTAGCCAGATGTTTGGACCCTGGGTACTTCATGGTGGAAGTTGGAATAAAAAATACCCACATGTAGACCACTGATCTCCAGAGGCAAGCCCCAGCACATACATTACATACATATATACATACATACACACATACACAACAGCCTTGCTATAGGCTCCTGAGTTCAGTCCTCGGCACAGTGATTTTCTGCAAAAAGGTGAGAGCTCTGCCTGACAGACCTTCTGTTGGAGCCCGAATGTGTTAGGTGTCTTTGTGATTAGTTATATTTCCCAGGAAGGGTATACTCACTATAGGAAAGTTTGCCTACAGAACAGGCTCTCAGATGCCCTTGATGCTCTGAGGAGTTCATGCAAATCACGACGCTAAAGCCACAGTTGTGTCTCTAGAGGGAAAGACTTTAGTGTAAGATAGATGAAAAATCTATCTTACACTGATTTCTATTATTATTATTATTATTATTATTATTATTATTATTATTATCGAGTCACAGTCTCACTCTGTAATTCTGGCCTCCCTGGAACTCATTATGTAGTCTAGGCTTCCGCTGAACTAACAAAGATCTGTCTGCCTCTGTCTCCTGAGTGCTGAGATTAAACAGTGTGCACCACTACCCCTGATTAGTTACCTTTTTAATTTTAATTAAAATGTAATTACTTCAGGTACTCCCCCTTCCCTTTCCTCCCTCCAATTCTGCCCATGCCTCCCCACTTAACCCCTCCCAAATTGATGGCCTCTTTTTAATTATTACAGTTACTATGCATCTAACTATAATCATATATATATATATATATATATATATATATATATTAAACACATGGAATATATAAATACAACTTGCTGAGTTCGTTTTGTTGCTTGTATGTACATAGTTTCAAGGCTGGCCACTTAGTATTGAAAACTAGTTAGAACGTGCCTCTCTGGAGAAGACTAGGTCTCTCTCAACAGCCCTTGGTTGCCTGTAATTATTTTTCTAAGGGTGGGGCCCCTTGAGATTTCCTGGTTCCACCTTAGCAGATCAACTATTGCCTTTTAAAATCAGGCTTCCTGTGTATTCTCCTGAGAACACAGTGCCTGGGACCCAGCTGGGCACAGTAAGGCCACTACAGAAAGCACTCCTGAGACACCTGCAGGGCAGAGCACAGCCAGACAGGGCCCCGGCGGGAAGGTGGGGAAGGACTGCGGTCAAAGCTTTGAGGGGCGGAGCGAAGAGCTCTCTGCGCTTTGGATCAGAGATGCTCCCGCTGGTTGTTTCTAGTGGATAGAAGCGTTGGGACAGCAAGGAAAACCCTGGGAGAGTCCCACTGCTGGGAGGGAACGGAAGGAGCTCGGGGGAGTGAACCAGGAAGGGATAGGGAGGGACTAATTAAGGGACCGGTTACGTAGGAAGCGCTTGTTAGCATCAGAGACTGCCCAGCTCCGACTCTCGGTCCTCAGTAGAGCCGGCGCCATTACTAGCTCAAACCCCGGTAGAGCCAGCGCCACTACTAGCCATGCTCGCTGCCGCGGGCTCCGTGGTGGCCACGGTGTGGACGGCGCTCCATCCCAGGGCTCTTCTGCTGGCTGCGATCACCTTCCTGCTCCTGGCTGACTTCTTTAAAAATCGGCGCCCCAAGAACTTCCCTCCTGGGCCATGGAGTCTGCCCTTCGTAGGCAACATATTCCAGTTGGACTTTCAGCAGCCCCACCTCTCAATTCAGCCGGTAGGAAAGAGCAAGGGTGTCTGGCTGTGTCCTTACATAATCCTGAGCTACAGGAACAGGGGACTTCCCGGGAACACGACTGAAGACAAGGTTCAAAGCCTGGTCTTTGCAACCTGCTATCCCGAACCCAAAACCTTTGTCCTCCTTTAAGAAATACGTTGTATGATTTTTAGATAGTTGGAGATTTTCTTACGCATATATGAAGAGCTTTCATTGTAATTCTGTCATGGTCAGAGAATGCATTGCATGTGATTTTAATTGTTTAAGTCAAAGTCTATTAAAGGCATGGTAATCTAACTAGATGAATAAGCTCTGCAAATTTCAGAAATCGGTGGAAGGTGGTACCTCAGCTTGGTTGAAATGTCTGGAGAGGGGGGAAGAGAGGAGAAAACCTCCTTTGATTGTAATTTTCTACAAATATCACTTCTGTCTTAACGTTTTTGGTTTGGTCCTTTTACACCCTTACTACCTGCTCAGCTACTGACTTTATCAACACCAGAGAAAGATGCGCTGAGTGTCAGTTTTCCACTTGGAATGACTGTTCTGTATACTTAGAACACATGTAAGACTGGCAGGTCGTTTTGGTGAATGACTATCTTCATGGTAATCATCCTCTTTATCAACTAATTTTCTCTGCTGAAATAGTGAATACTCCAGACACTTTGATAAGTGCTACTACTTCCCATTACGTGTGAAGATTGACTCTGTCTACTACTATTTAAGGGTGTAAGCTCATGTTGTTTGCTTCTTTTTCCCACCTGTTTTTTCCCTTCACATTTCTTGGACACTTCCAAGCAATTGCTTTTTCATTCATCTTTATTCTTTAGTTACATCTCTTTTATCATCCTCCCTGCCGCTGTTCTGTGTTACTCAATAAGCAGGTGCAGCTTATGAGACTTTGCTAACACCGTTTTCCAAGTGAGGCAAAGCAACTACAAACATGGAGGAGCCCTGTCTCCCTTCTATGACCAGCTGTCTTGAGTGTTGTCCTCACTCACACTGAGAACCACACAGACACTAACCTGCTCTTGGTGTCTTATGCAGCTGTAACTCAAAGGCAGAAGAGTCTGAGGCCTTTGTTCCTTACTCATCCCCTCTTAGGTCTGTAATTCTTCTGACCCTTCAAGTTCACAGTTTCCTTCTGGACCTCAAGTACATTCTTTCCCCATTCCTTCAGAAGAGGATGCAGCGGAAGGAAACTTCTTACCTTTGCCCTACTTCAGAATGCCTGTCCTCTTCATTCCCTTGCTCACTTTCCCCTGAATTTAGGATACAAGGTTGACAATCTGCTGCACTTAAAGTTTTTAGATCCCTCCCCCCGAAACTTCATTCTGGCCTTTGTGGTTTCACCATAATTACTAAACTACTTTCACTCTGCTTTCAAGAGATTTTCTGGGTTTGTAGTGTCCATGCTGATATTGGTGGTTTCCTTCATTTGTGGCTTTATGCTGTTGGCTACTTCTTGGTAAGTTTGTATTTTGCCAAACTAGGAAATTTCCACCACTCATCAAGAATTTTCTCACCAACACTTTCCCTTTCCTGTGTTTGGTGGACACTGAGACACAGCTGTGCATCTCTGGTTCTGGAGCTTGCTCTTCATCTGCTTTCTCTGCACTGTGCAAGGTGGGCCTGGTTCTCAGCCCTGCAGAGCCTATGGGTGTTCTCACATCACTTCTCTGCCGAGCTCTTCTGTACAGACTTGCACTTAAACCACTGCAGCTTTCTGTCCTTGCCTTTCTCTTTGCTTCCTCTCTGTATCTTTCTTTTAAAAAAAAAGTTGTTGTTTTTTTGTTGTTGTACTGAAAATACATTCTTTTCTCATACAATATATCTTGATCATAGTTTTCCTTCCTTCCACTCTTTCCAGCATCTTCCCTTCCCTTCCTCTCCAGATCCACTCTTTTTCTGTCCCTCATTAGAAAATAACATGCTTCTAAGAGATAACAACCAAAAATGACAAAATGAAATATAGTAAGATAAATTTAAAAATCTGTCATATGAAGGTTGGACTTGGCAAACTAATAGGAGGAAAAGATTCCCAAGAGCAGGCATAAGAGTCAGAGGCCCATTTGTTCTCACACTCAGGAGTCCCATAAAAATGCTAACCTAACAGTGATAATATATGTGCAGAGGATCTGATACAGACCCATACAGGCCCTGTGCTTGCTGCTTCAGTATCTGTGAGTTAATATGCACCTTCCTTGGTTGTTTCCTCTCTGTATCTTTCATTTCTTTGTTAAGATTTCCCTCTGTTTGGACTATTTGTATAATAGTCTGTTTTAGGGTTTCATTACTGTGAAAAGACAACATGACCATGACATTTCTTATAAAAAAAATGTTGTTTAATTTGGCACTGGCTAACAGTTTCAGAGGTTTAATGCCATGATTTGCAAGAGTACAAATGACATGCTTTTATTTTGTCTTGCCTGTTTAAATGTTTGCTTTACTACAGCATTAAATGTGACTACTGAACATAGATGATATGTCTGATAGCAACAGTGACTTGTGATGAAATAAGTTTGAGAAAGTCTTGCTGCTCCAGTCACTTTTCATCCATTGGTTTTATATGTTATATTGGTATATGCCTTAATATTTCTGGCCACAAACAAATGAGGTTAAGTGGTATAATTTAATTACAATAAAGTTTTGATTCTTGCCATTGGGAAATAATCCCCACAATCTGGTGGATCTTTCTTCTTCATTTGGGCCCTATGATAAGTACACATGTTAGCCATCAGTTACGAACATAATTTTCAGTGAGCAAACTGGCTAGGACAAAGCAGTGTGACTTTCCCATGTATTCAATGAATAATTACAAATAAGTGTATGAGCCTAATATGATTATTTAACCAAACCTTTAGTGTCTATATTTGCTGCTTTGCTTTTCATGTGTGAGTGGAAGAGAGTTGACATTTTGTGACATATAAGAGGGTATTTTTGTACTTATTGAGTACATATTACAACAGACACAGTACAGTACAGTCCACGATCATATTGGTTAGGCTGACATGATTCATAACCCAATGTGATATCAAATGAAGTCACATGGCTAACTCTGGAGATGACCTATGGTAGATAAATTAGGTTGTACTTAAAGAGGATATTAACACATATCTAGTAGAGTAAACAGGATAAGACATTTTAAATGGAGGAAGATAGCATGAGTTTTAACAGGATGAGGAAGATGAGGAAGATGAGGAAGATGAGGATTCTGCATGTGGGAAGGGTACCTCCCTTTCACCATCTGTTCTCTCCCCTATGCTCAATGAATCATTAGAAACAATTCTTTAAATAAAAGTCTTATCAGACTAAAGTGGAAGTGTAGTACATGAGTTAGATACAAGCACACACTACATGTTAGTTATAATAAGGCACCCAGAATGGTGTAAATAAGATAGAATCGTTTTCCTCTTACAGTGGGATTAAGATTTTCAGGCTGGAGGTAGAGTTGTGGAGACTGACTTTTGCCATAGATGGTTCAATGTATCCTTCTGTGTTGTTGCTTGTCTTTCTCTACTGACACCATTTGTATATTTCTGACATATGAGGAAGGAGAAGAGGAATTATTAAACAAGTAGCTTTGATGACAAGTGACTCAGAAGATTCCTCTTTATAACTTTCAATTATCTGTTAACATTTTCCAGTATTTTCCTCCAACTGGAAATATTTAAAGCAGAATAAACAAAGAATATATATTTTTGCACACCAGGCCACCAGCACCCATACTTATGTACCACCACTTACTTACAGTTACCCACTCAGAAATAATTTCATATAGCTTGTTCATCTGTGTTTTCTGATTTGATTGCAATAAAGTTATAGTTTATTAAAAGGTCTTTGTATTAGTAGACAGGTTCTATGTATCAAAAGAAAAAAATTAAGTATCACATACAAAAAATGTTTAAAAGGTTCAAACAAGTGACTTTTAAAAATTCAATAACTACAAAAATCAAAAGAAAGGGCAGGAGTTCAGTTGGCAAACTGCTCACTGTGCAGCACTGGGAATATGAGTTCAGTCCCTAGAATCTACAAGCATGTGGTCTGGTAGCCTGCTTTTATAAACTCGGTGATAGGAAGGAGAAGACAGCCAAACCCTTGAAGTTTACCAGCTAACCATCCCAAGCCTGCTCAGTGCTCATGAAATACACTGACTCAAAATAACAAGGCTAGCAGCTCCTGAAAATGAAACCTGAGCTTGACCTCTGACACACACACACAGCTCACTACACAGAGCTGTAAGGATTCAGACTAACAGACCTTTTCATCTACTGCTAATAGGAGTGGGATCTGATGCTGTTCCCTGCCCTCCCCCACCTCCATAGGGGTTTTCCCTTTGCTGTTCCTTCTTAAGGACTTCAATAGAGCTGCCTCATTTGTCTTCATGGCTCATTTGTCTCAGTGATCCTTAGCTTCTACTTTTTCTTTATTTGAGACAATGCATTCTGTCTCACTTTGTTCCTCAATAATCCGCTTGGAGATTTACTTCTATTATTAAATTTGTTGTCTCATTTCTTTTTTTTTAATTTTATATCTCTTATTTCAATTCAGTGTTTGTTTTCCTATCTTTATTTTCAATTTTAACTCTGTTTTGCCCTTCTGAGCCACTTAAAAAAAACAGCTTTGTTTTAATTTTTCACTAGACACATACATGGACAGAGAACTAGTAAAAATGGAAAGAAGGCAGGTGGTGGATTCTACTGACACACGTAAGACTCTGTCCGACACATTGCTGGTTAGGAGGCACGTAAGCCAGGTAATTTCTTTGTTAATATTGAAAGTTAGTCAATATTGCAAGTAGTTAGTCTTATACAGGTTGGCTGTATAAGAATTTACACTCATCGACACACTGATCAAGATGAAGTTAATTTCTTTTCTCAGACACACCTATGTCTGATCTTTTAAAAGGAAAGACACACACTTGTCTCTTCCTTAGGAACAAGACAAGACAGATTGTGCTATAAGTTAATGAAATTAGCAAGGACTCTGGATAAAGAACAAGGAAAGTTCTGAGTTTCAGGCTCTATCTATAATATGGTGTAAGGTTGTGGAGTAAGACCAAATCATTACGTTTTCTTTGACAGGGTTTACAAAATTCCAGGTCTCTGTGATTGATGTGATAGGATGTAAGTAAATGAAGATAAGGATAGGGCAGAGGACCACAGATACCTGGAGGAACTGGCTTCTGTTTGGTACTACTGACAACACCCAGGATGACAAAAAGTAAAAGTGGGTCGATACAAGTCTGATTTATAAACACACAGGTGGAAGAATCTTTAAAAATAGTTATACACGTTCATCCACCTTTGCACAAAACTGTGTGTTCTACACCTCTGTGGATATGCTCTTAATCTCTCCAGCACCCTCTGATCCTTTCCTCAAACTCTCTAACCCACACCCTCAGGCCTGGCCTCCACTCTCTAACTGCCACTAAATACCGAGGGTATTTTTTTTTATTCTCTCACACATGTTATGTAACACTTGGCAGAGTTCCTCTACCAGGCAAGAGCCTTTTTCTTGGCTGCATTACTTTACTTGCATCTAATTTTTCTTTTTAGAAAGATGAAGAAAATGCTGGCTATGATAGAACAGCTATAACAAAGGAAATAAAGCACAAAGCATATTGAGCATCCACTCAGTGAGGGTGGCTGTATGGAGCTAGCAGGTCCTTGTCCTGACTCTCGCCATGCGTTTGTATCCCCAAGCTTCTGGACACAGAGCTCATTCATTTCTCAGAGATGCAGTGGGTGGTTGGGTTCCCGCAACTAAACACTGCTCCTCACAGTGTCACTCATTCTTCCCCACAGAAGCCTTTGAGGGAAATAATGACTTTTCACTCCTCTGTATTCGGAGTCTGAGACTTGGAATAGAGAATACACCCCAAGAGTTCAGTTAGAGAACCACAGAGCCTACATGCGTACCTCACTCCAGATCTTCAGAGACATCTCCTCTTCCAGCTTCTACCCTATATTGTACTATTAATATGCAGCAAGGTTTGGAGACAGCACATCTACCTAAACCAATACTGGATATTGGATAAGGGTTCCATGGTTGCTATAGAACACTTGTACTCATATACCTCATCTTTCTCTGGAAGGATGTCCTTTATTCTCTGCCTCACTGGATGACAGGATATTTCAGGTTAGAGCACTTGATGTCTTACACTTATAAACCCATGTGTTAGTCTAGGGACAAATTGATGCTCGTTTGGTTCATGTTGGCTACCTATATGAACAAAAGATTTATAAGGAAATTTCTAATTCTCAAGTTAAATTTGGTGGAGATGGAAACAAAATTACGGAAACATTTTCATCACACCAGTGTACAAGAGGACACCACTCTTGGATATGGTACACAACATACCCAGACACCAAATTTTCAGCACAAAGATTTATTACCCCAGAGGGATAAGTGTGGCAGGGAAGAGGGGTGTGTCACAATGGCAGCAGAAGCAGCAGCAGCAATCAGGCAAGCAGTAAGAAAGAACAGGTGTTTCTGCAGGAGTGGATTTTTAAGGGGAAAAGGGGGAGTCTATGCTAGAGTGAATTGGTGTATCCTGATTGGATATGTTATCCAAATAATGAATTTTGATTGTTGGACTTTGGTGTTTTGTCTCATAAATGAGTCAGTAGCCAAGTAAATCGTAGATCTTGGGGGCTAGCTTTACAAATGCTTTTTAGCAAGGGGATGAAATTGGGTCTAAGGACAAAACCTGTTTGCAATATTTGTCATGCCTGGATCCATTAGAGACCTTGAACCAAGGTACTTATTCCATACACAAATGCACAGATTTCCCTTAGTGTTAGTCCTCTTAGTCATACATATATATACCATGTCTAGTGCATATTGATGAGTAGGAGGTATTGTCTTCTGATTAAACAGACAGTTTGATCTACTAGGAAGTCCATGCAATCTGTACCAACATTAACCCTGTAGATACCTTCCTTGGCCTTTGTCAGGTCAAATGTGTCACATGATCTCTTTAATTAGACTTCAGGATGCTTCAGAACAGAGATTTTGCTTCTTTGTTGGAACTTATGTCCTCAGGCTTTCTTCTAGGGATGCATAGTAGGTTCCCAGGCAATCATACAGCCTTATTAATTAATTTATATGGAGTCAATTTTATTCCTGCTCTGCAGTTGAGTTTAGTGCAATGGAGGAGGAAACATCTTCAAAGTGTTTCCATAGACCAAGGTGCACCACATATAGCCCATATTCCACTCACAAGAACCTTTCATCATGAATCCCATTAGCTACACACATGCTTCCCATCCATGGATACATAAACACAGACATACTTAACTCTAAGTATTGATATATTTTTCAGTTTGTGAAGAAATATGGGGACATTTTTAGCCTGAATCTTGGTGACTTAACTTCAGTAGTCATAACTGGACTGCCTTTAATCAAAGAAGTCTTTACTCACATGGAACAAAACATTATGAACCGGCCTATCACTCTTGTACGAGAACGTATCTCTAAAAACAATGGTAAGTTTATATAAGTTTGTTGAGCAAAATGGCAAGTGTATTGCAATGTTTATGATGTATTAAAGGTGCCTATCTCTAACTTTCCAACATTCCCATAAACCAACCAAAACCATTATGAATTGCCATCATTAAAGGAAGCAGGAGGCCATAGTTTCTGAATCAAAGCACCCATTGGAAGACTTAACAGTATCACCCTTAATAGACATTGAAAGAAACCAGATGGCTTGCAAAAATTAACTTTAAATGTGTTTATGGGAAGTTAACCACAGCTTCTTGGCAAAGACAGGAACACTGTGCTCTTCTCTTTTTCCCACACCAACCCTCTGTCCTAGGAAATAAGTCAGCTTCTTCTTGCTGTGCTCTTCTTGTTTATGACTTATAATACTCCATAATTAAAGCCATATCATACAAGGATCTCTAGCCTTCCAGAGAGTGTTAGAGTAGAATAGTATTACAACTCAATCTTATTGTTAAGTAACATGTTCCAAAATTAAAAGTAGGTTAAAATTGGTATTAACCTACCAAACCATAAGTTTTAGACATTTTCTAACTACTCCTTGAGACAGTCGTCATCAGTTGTACATCATTAACTAAGTTATCTATGAAAAGCACATTGCTAGACATAAGTGGTTTATAGTGAATATAATACATAAAAATCTTCATCTTTAAATAACATTACACTCCATCAAATGAAAAACCGTGGATCAGTTAGCTACTTTAAATCATGCAGGGCTACAATGGTAGGAGGAGAAATCTATCAGTAGTAGTCTCTAAGTTCTACTCAGATTCAGGGAAATTTTCTGTAAGTAAGGCACCTCATTTATTAACATAGAAAATTATTCAACAGGGACAGAATACCCACAAGAAGGTCTAGGACCTTGAGAAACTGGAAGATGTCCAGTGTGGCAAGCATGGTATCTAAAAGATGTAATTAAGTGGATATGAACTAAGGCACTTTGTTAGGAAGAGCCTCGTTATTGGTTTTCATCTGAACAGTAAAAGGGATGCTGAGTAGAGAACATCACACACTGCATGTTCTGAGACTCATTTAGGCTTTTGGTTAGGAGACAGAAGAAAGACACCGTGAAAATAATATTGTCGGTTAGAAAAGGTGGAATTCTGAAAACTCAGTCAAGAAATGAGAGTTGATTATACTTGGATGGCAGTCACATGGAACAAAATGCTTCAAGGGAGAAACCATAAAACCTTATGATCTCGATCGATGGCAGGAGATCAAGGCTCTCTCGGAGGAACTGTAGCGCAGTGGCTGCTGCAGGAATGAGTGATGGAAAGAGGAACAATGACAGGTGATAAGGCGGTTAGAGGTGCTAACTTTTGGGGGGAGCTTCAGGAATAAATAATAATTTATGTCACAGACGTGCTGATCCTAAATGCCTGTAACTGGGAAAGTCAAGTAGTTGTGTGCAAGGTTCTGGAGTGTACACCTTAAGTGACTGTCAGTAGAGGGTGTTTAAAGGGTAGGAATGAGGAGATATCCTAAAATAGAATTACAGCGAGAAGAGATGTGGACTAGCCTTGAAGAACTTCAATGTTTCAAGAGTTGGGTGGAAAACCCAAGCCAGCAAAGGTCATGGGGAAAAAATGTGAAATGCTAGGATCCCAGGCGCTAATGGGAAAAGATTTCAGAAAGGAAGTATCTGAGTGGCTGAAGGAGCAGGTCTGCATGCTGAAAGGACCCCTGATGATGTATGGGACTCAGGGAGGCCAAGGTTTCCTTTGTAAAAAGTTGAAGATTTCTCCAAAAGTTAGAAAATAGGCTTGAGTGTGGTATCGTATGTTCCATGAAGTAGATGTTGGATGCTGAACACACCAGAATGTTTTTCTGTTAGGATACATGTGCTTCTATCTAAATGAGTCATTTTTCATCTGTTAAAGCTTTATTGACTAGTAACTCTTACAATGCCTTCGTTGCCCTTTAATTTATGTGTCTTGTCTTATCTTTTAGTTCATTCTTATTATTCAACTTAAGAGAACTTGATAGACTTTCATGTCTGCATTGGAACCAGGAAGATGTGAATTTTATGAACCAGTTGGCAAATAATTGTGTTCCCTTGAAAAGTTTAATTTATATGTATTCCTCATTTTCTTTTGTAGCAATTGGAATGGACTCATTGCTAGTTGGTAATAAACATGCTGAGTTCTTAAGAGGAAAAGATTCCATAATACATAAGCAATATCAGTGTGTGATGGTGCAGATCACCAGAACATGTGAGCAATAATTCCTGCTTTGGAATTATCTCTCTAGAAAACCATCAAGCCCCTTATTGGCTCCTCCCCTTTCCATTGCACATATGTCTATACAGTTTCTGAGGTAGTTTTACACAAGAATTACAATGTCATAAGGCTGTATCTCTTCCTCCCAGGATTAATCTTCTCCAGTGGCCAGATATGGAAGGAGCAAAGAAGGTTTGCCCTGATGACACTGAGGAATTTTGGCTTGGGAAAGAAAAGCTTAGAGGAGCGCATGCAGGAAGAGGCCTGCCACCTAGTGGAAGCCATAGGAAAAGAGGACGGTAAGCATTTCACAGGGTAGGTGCAGGGCAGGTGCATTCATTGAACAGATTCTTAAAGAATGTCTATAAGTTTGTCCTGGGCCCTGTACTGTGCTGGACACTGAGAATTGAACAGGGACCATCTAGCCATGACTCTGGCCCAAGAGTTCTGCAGCTAAGCACACAAATGGGTCATTAAACACAGTGCTGAACCTGAAGACTGGTTGTCAGTCTGACTTGCCAAGTATTAGCGGAGTCCTTGATGCATGTCAGACCCCATGTAGTATGTTCTTCTCAGAGCTTTGCAATGAGTTCTTCTGTCATGCAAGGTCAATTTTTTATAGGAAATAGAAACAAATTAATAACTGAAGGACTCGTCTCTCCCTCTTCCCACCTCCAGGACAGCCTTTTGACCCTCACTTCAATATCAACAATGCAGTTTCCAATATCATTTGCTCTGTCACATTTGGGGACCGCTTTGAGTACCATGACAGTAGATTTCAGGAGATGCTGAGGCTACTGGATGAGGCCATGTGTTTGGAGACCACAATGATGTGCCAGGTAACCACTTTCCTTTGCATATCTTTGAAAGGTAGGGCTTTTTAAAGTTAATATATAATGTTTTAAATATTGAGTTTGATCCAAATATATTTCAAGTCCAACTCTTGACTTTGATGTTTTTGTTAATATAGTGAACAATATATGCAAAACATTTCTAACATTTACTTGAAATCTTTTAATAGTTATATTTGCCAGAGCCCACCAGCACAGTCAAACAGTTTTTGAGTCAGGAGTGAGGATTGAAAGAAAAATTAATAAACCAACACACAACACATGGGATCATTCTGAGAGGGCTCTAGTAGAAAAACTAGTCATGCCTTGCTTTATTCCAGTAGATCCTTTTTCAGTCAGAGCAAAAGCACCTCAGTACAATGAAAGAATTCACAGAGAAGTCAAAACATTTTTACCTCAACCACCTGTCTGTCTGATCCTCACACAAACAAAAGGTATGAACTTGACAAGACATCTCACCTGCTGTCTCAAACAAAAGGAGATAGACTTGGCAGCTTATCACTGACTCCAGTGAAGGTCAGGGTGAAAGTGTGTCTTTCCGCTGAGATCAAAATAACAAAGAAGCCTGGCAGACCAGTGGCTTCCCACATATATTGGTCTATACTAATATATATGCAAATTTAGCTTTCTTTTAGAGAATGGTAATATTGATTTGGACTCTTTTTCCCATGCTTCTCTTCCTGCCTCATAGACATTGTCTGAATGTACTTTCTAGTGCATTACCTTGCTTTGAGATGAGTTTTTGTACACTGATCTTTGTTATCGGCAGACTACCAGTACACTGTCTGAATATGTTGTTGTTTTGTCTGCAGTTAGAGAATTATGTTGTTCCTAGGTTTATGCTATTATGAATAACAGTTCCATGTCAATGTCCATGTGACATACTCATTTGTCATATATTTGCATATGGACATATAAGATAACTAAGATTCAGAAGGATGAAATGTTCCCATACCCACTGGCATTTGATGCTATCAGTGTTATAATACTAGAAAAATAGAAACCTTTGGGATTCAAATGTCACCTTCACTATGCCCCATTTTCCGTCTCTAATCCTTATAGCTTCTCAAGTAATCTCTGTAGTTTACTGGTCTGTCAGCCACACACATGAATATGGAAGACAGTTGTAGGTGAAATTAACCACAAGTGCTTGCTTTTATCAGCCTGGTTTTCCTTCTTCTAACCCACTATCTATCTTGGTATGTACACATTTGAGGATGTATATGTTTATATGTTTTAAAAATATTTTCATGATCTTTTATTTAGTGTGTGTACATGCTCATATATACATTTGCCATATGTGTGGGTACATGCAAGTGAGAAAATAACTTCTCATTTTATTTTATCAAAGCCTCCATTCCCTTGATTCATGTGTCTTCCATGTTGCTAATCTTTTCAACATTGCTGATTTTCTCATTAATTTGCCTACTTTTCCTTTCTACTGCTGACTTTCTACTCTGGATCCTTATTGACTTCATCTGCTTGCTTATCTCCTCCAAGTCACTTATTTTATTAGAAAACCTTTTGCAACTTTTACATAGCATTTTCTTGTTTCAGTATCTTTGAGTTCATTAGTTCAAGATTTTTCAGTGATATTCTCCTGACTTGTCTTTTCATATTCCCTGTATTTCTGTATTACAATTTATGCTCTCTTGGACATCTCTTCCAGAGTATGTGGAAGTAACAGTTGGAGATGTTTCAGCTTTACCACACTATGGGTATACAATTGGTCCAGAGAGAATGAATCTGAAGGACACTGACTGGTTCATTTTCTCTTTAAAAGTTAATTTTCTCTTTAAAACCTTCAGTTTCTATGTAATGACTTCCCCTGTGATGTACCCAAATGTTTATTTATTCTCATTTATCCTTTCCCCACAAGCGTTGTCTCCTCAAGTTCAGGGATGCTATCACTAAAAACTATGGAATTGGTTAGGATGACTTACAGGTATAAAAAGGAGCATAAAGAATGAGTCCAGTTGCACCCATTGTCTACGGTATTTTGTGTACTTGTTTTTTAACTCTTACTTGTGGTAGTTTCAAGTCCAGCAGCTCTGTTGCTTTCCTCCTAGTCAGGAGAGCCTAGGAAGTCAGTGGAGTTCAGTGAGAGCCCAGACAACTTCTAGGTGTGTGTATCAGAGGGGACATTGTTAGAAAGGAACAAAGAGGTGGCAAAGAGTGATAATAAACATTCTTGGAAAGATCAGTTACATCAGCCACTTTGATAGACAGCTGCAAAAGTTCATTAATTTTCACAACGACATTATACATATAAAATGAGGCAAGATGGTGTCTACAAGCTGGTCCAGAGTTGTGCAAGCAAATATAAATAGCACTCCCACCAGACCTCTGTGGAATGCTTTGTGTGTCTCATGCCATTCAGTGTTTGGATACAGGGAGACTCCATTACCACACTGGATATTATCAATACTACCTTTTAAAATAATATTAACATCATTGATATTTTTATTTTATCTGTTTCAACTTATTTTTTACCAGAAGGGAGAAGAGGTAGAAATTGCACCCATGTCTCTCATTTTAAATCTTGTTGATTTATATTGTATTATGCTATTTGTTTACTATAAATTTTATTGAAACTTCATTCACCGTACACTTTCTTCAGTAAAGATTATAGTCTTGTGATATGGGGATTAAATCAATGGTGAGTACACCAGAATGTACAATTACCTGCACAACACATGTTATTGGTAGTTTTCCTGCAAGGAAAGCAATGATGGAGAACTAGAGGTGTGAGAAGATGCCTGTCACTTTAAGGATAATCAAGCAAAATGCCTCCAATGAGTCTTGAGCAATACATTCGTGAAGTGAAGGTCAGTGTTATAACAATATCAGGGGCACTTTTGGGGCAGAATGAATTGAACCTGCCAAGGCCCTTCACAGACATGCCCTCAGTGTGATCATGAGGCTTCTGTGGTTGAAATACCTAGAGAAACAGAGGCAATGATAAAGATTATGAGGGTCCCATCTCTGTAGGAATTAGAGATACAAAGCACTATCACACTATAGGGACAGAACTTGAATACTAAAAGTCAGTGAATCAACATGTAGTTACACTGAGAAATATTTTTTCTGTCATTATATACACAATAAGTTATAATGGCATTGATAATATAATCGATAAAAGTGATGAATGCTGTCCCAATGTCCAGATAGAGAGGTGGTGCTGTGTAGCACGTAACAGGCAGTTGCTAGTAAAAAGTGCTCTAAAGCTCAATATATTTTGCATGGCAGAGTCAAAATGTTTTTGAGGTAGGTGAAAGGGAAAACAGAAGCTGGCTCCACAATTTCACGGTAAGAAACAAAGGAAAAGACAAGCCCATATACTGAAAAATTTTAAAGTGGTACCATATTGTCTCTACGACTGTCTTATTTTTATCCCTGATCAGCTCTATAATATTTTTCCATGGATAATGAAATATCTTCCTGGACCACATCAAACAGTTTTCAGAAACTGGGAAAAACTGAAATTGTTTGTTTCTTGTATGATCGACAATCACCGAAGAGACTGGAACCCTGATGAGCCGAGAGACTTCATTGATGCTTTCCTCAAGGAAATGGCAAAGGTGAGGAAGATGTTCCTGTGTCTTCTTCCCAGAGACAATGTAGTGGTTTAATAGTTTTTGCCTGATCCTACAGCAGGCTACCCTACTGTTAGGGCTTTAACAGGTCCCAGCTTTATTCTCTTATGGTTTTCCTAATCTTTTATTCCTTTTGGCCATACTAGGTTCTGTAAAAGGCAATGGAAACTCTCTAACCCTGCCTCTCCATGCTCCTGGAGGGCAAAGATACATTTTGCTGTGGTCCTGTCCTCTATCTTCAATTCCCAAACTATAGAATATCTTTTTATTTGATTTATTTGGTTTTGATCCTAAAGACACAAGTCCCTTCTCCAATTAATTAAATCTACAAAACATATTTTGAATCATCAAGTAGCATGTGAAGGTTCCAAAAATGAAGATATAGAAATCTTTGTAGATCAATGAAAGTTAAAATTAGTAGTAATGTTAACTCAGGGGTGTCATTAGGCATACAAGAGTCCCTGACTAGAAATGGCAGATACTTTCCTTTCATGACTCTCCTTGCCTTTTACAAACAAATGAATTATATACAAAATGAAAGTGCTGATTAAACTTCAGAGCTCTGTTTTTTGATGTGGTGATCTAAAGCCAGTTATTCACCCCATCAGCCTTATTGCAGGATGCAGGTGAAGTTCAATAGAATACTGGAGTATATCGTTACTATCTGGATGGGGTATCTGCCTTCACACGGTCTCTTGTAAATATCATCCGATCATACAGAAACAAACACAAAGCAGTTGACTGAGTGCATTTGATACTTTTGCATCTTGTGACTATAACAGGCAGAAACAATTTAAGAAGTTGAAGGTTGATTTTTACGTCATATTTTCAGGGGATATTTGTCTATCATGGAATAAAGAAAATGGAAAAAATATGTGTTTGAATCTGTTTATATCATGGTAGATCAAAAATAGAAACTAAGACTTTGCCACAACCACAGGAATCTCACTTCTAGTGACTGACTTCCTCTAGCTCAATCCCTCCTGCCAGTGTTCCAGAATATCCTAAAATACTACCAGCAACTAGGAAACAAGTACTCAAAACTTGAGCCTGTAGGGATTATTTTAAATGCAAACTGTAACACCATTTTAATAGATTATATACATTAATAGATTATATATGTAACATATTGTAGATCAAAACTATAACACTATTTTAATGCTCCAATCTCAATATGCCTTTAGCAAATATACATCACTGAATCTTTCCTATGATCTTTGACTCATTAGACTATAGATTCCTTTTCTACCCAGGGAACAATAATGAATTTCTTTCCTTGTTCTATCATTGTTCATCTTCCTTGCACAGTATTAATAGAAACAATGTTTTATCCCTAGAAGAGAAGGCAAATTATTTTCTATAGGGGGTGCAGGTGTGAGACCATCAACATCAATGTTTACATTTAAACATTGATTCTTCTAGAGGAAGTTAGTAAGTTGTATCTCAAAGAAAAATTGATGGAATCAGCAAGGTATTAGCGATGGAAGATTAATGGAGAAGGCAAAGAATCAATAAACACAGAGAAGTCACCTGATTTCTCGTAGAATCAACAAAACACTTGTATAGTATTTGACATGTGTCTGTTGTATCTCATATAGTTGATCTGACATGTTAAGATGTGTATGTTATTCTTGTTTTATAGGCTGAAACAGATAAATGGGAAGTGAACATCTTAGATCATATAGTGACTTAATGATGTAGCTGATACTGGACACCAAATATGTGTGTGGGTTTATCCTGTTCTGTTAGCTTTTCCAAAAGTACAGTCACAAGAAAACAGTCATCTTGATGTTCATCCACTCAAGTTCTAGAAGCTTTTGGTCACCCTCCAGCGCAAGGAGGAAAATGCTTTATATGAAGGTCAAAGTAACATCATTTCAAATGAGTCCTGAGCTCATTCCCCAGGGTGAAGAAGGCCTTTTGTGTCAATCTCATTGTGCTTTGGGGCACAGTAATCACTTTAAATGACTGCATTCAAATTTGCTACTCAACATCAGAACCTGTGTATTGAGATAATCACAGATTTTTGACTAAACACTGTCTTTTCTAGTACCCAGAGAAGACTACAAGTTTCACTGAAGAAAACCTCATCTGCAGCACTCTGGACCTCTTCTTTGCGGGAACAGAGACAACATCCACAACACTGCGATGGGGTCTGCTCTTCATGGCCCTCTACCCAGAAGTCCAAGGTGAGCAGGTGGTGAATGCTCCTGGACAAGGCAGAATTCTGCTTCTGGAAGAGATGGCTTAGGCAGGGTTGGAAGATAACATGGTGGAGTGGGAGGAAGTGAAATAGCTGTGAGGCAATGTGCACTGGGGAATATGGGCAGGTCTTCCATGTGTCTGTCAGGACTGAGATGGGTCCCAGGGTGGGGACATGTGCAGACAACATCCTCTCATGTCCCTCTTTCCTTTTTAGTAGACTCTTCCTATTTTGCCTTGCATTCTGTTCAGACTCATTATTCTGGTATTCAATAAACTATAATATCACCTTTCTGCCTTTCAGCCTCAAACCCACCCATCCTGTATAGTGCACTTCCTACATCCTATGTCTTCTTTGATCCTATCTTTATTCTTGCCTCTAAGCCATCATATTGGCTCTCAATTTAACTCCGCTAAGTGTTCTGTTACAATTTTCCCTCCATCTAGAAGAATCTTCTCAGCTAATACCTCTCTAGACCACCTACTCATATGCAGCAAATGTGCAGCTTGGTCATCATGCAGGTCCCCTAACAACGGGAGCAAGGGGCTCCTGAATCTGTTACCTGCCTCTTTGTAACTTTCCGCTAGCTGGGCTACTTTTTCTTACCATGTGCTTAGTCTTACCATGACTGGAGATACCAGGGTAGACTAGTACCAATTGGGGGTTTCTCCTTTCTGGGAGGAAGGAAAGGGGGGAATGTTAGGAGGTGAGGGTGGGGGTGGGGCTTGGAGTAGAAGAGGGAGGGGGCTGGGTTCCGGATGTAAAGTGACTAAATGAATAAATAAATGGAGAAAACAAAGGAAGTACAAAAGACACTTCTTTCTCCTTATTACACGAAGACACAGCAAAGCTTTTCCACCCGATTCAGAAAATTGTTCCTGCCAGATGAGGAATTTCTTTGTGCCCTGCTCTTAGATTCCCAGACTATGAAGCATAAATGTGAGTTCTTTTTAATCCACTTAGTGTAAGAAACTTACTCATACCAAACTAGGTACTGCTTTGAGATTAGCCATGTTGTTCACAAATATTCAGTTCAGGATGTATGGAAAGTTATGATTATGTTATAGGCTCAAAGAAAGTTACAAAGTTAATGTTTTCTTCTAATCAATCCTTTGAATGGCTAAGGAAATTTATTTCCATATAGCCAGAGCACTAAAATGAAATAAGAGCAGGTATGGTCTCCGGGACAGCTTTTGTATCACTAGGATAAATCATTAAATTTGAATATTAATAGACCCTCCTGTTATCTTTCAGAAAAAGTACAGGCTGAGATTGACAAAGTGATTGGCCAGAAGAGGCCAGTGAGCCTGGCTGACCGAGAGTCCATGCCCTACACCAATGCTGTCATCCATGAGGTGCTGAGGATGGGGAACATCATCCCTTTGAATGTTCCCAGGGAAGTGGCAGTGGATACCAGTTTGGAAGGATTCCATCTGCCAAAGGTAACTATGTGCTCCTAGCCTCAGATGACTCAGTCCATTTTTTTACATCATCATAGGAACATAAACTAAAGGTGATGTATATTCCTGCCATTAGGTCACTTAAATGGGAAAAGATATACTATGCCTGCTAAAAATAGTAGTTTTCCGTCATGTTCTAAACAGATATTTACATATATATTGGGGAAAGAAGATTCCTTGATGTAAGGCCAAAAAGCTTGGCCTTATTATTTATTTTATTTTTATTTTAACATTTTTATTTTATATTAATCACAGGTTATATACTTTGTATCCCAGCCGTAGCCCCCTCCCCCAATCCCTCCCTATCCCCTCCTTCCCTCCCTCATCCCTTCCCTGCCCCTTTCCAAGTCCACTGATAGGGGAGGACCTCATCCCCTTCCATCTAACTCTAGCTTATCAGGTCTCTTCAGGAATGGCTACAATGTCTTCTTCTGTGGCCTAGCAAGGCTGCTCCTCCCTC
>CM053754.1:34808781-34830200 GCA_028658305.1 Pachyuromys duprasi
TGTCCCTTGGTGAGAGTGGAGTGTTGAAGTCTCCAACTATGAGGGTGTTGGGATCAATGTGTGATTTCAGTTTTAATAATGTTTGATTTACATATGTAGGTGGTCTTGTATTTGGGGCATAAATGTTCAAAATTGTGATGTCCTCCTGTTGGAATTTTCCTTTGATGAGAAGGAAGTGTTCATCCTCATCTTTCTTGATTAACTTTGGTTGAAAGTCTATTTTATTAGATACTAGGATTGCTACCCCCAGCTTGTTTTCTGGGTCCATTTGCTTGATATTTTCCAGCCCTTTACTCTGAGGTAGTGTTTATCTTTGTTACATAGGTGTGTTTCTTGGATGCAGCAGAATGTAGGATCCTGTTTCCGCAACCATTCTGTTAGTCTGTGTCTTTTTATTGGAGAGTTATGTCCATTGATGTTGACAGATAATAATGACCAATGACTGTTATTTCCTTTTATTGTGGAGTTGGTGGTCTTACTATGATTCATTGCTTTTTTGTTGTTGTTGTCGTTGGGAAATTATCTGTATCCTATATTTTCTTTGGTGTAGTTGTTTCCGTTGCACTTAACTTTTCCTTCTAGTATCTGGTGGGGCCATGGTGTCCTGATTTTTGTTGGGTGAGTTCTTAAGTTGACCTTTGGCCATTTGTTTATATATAATCAAGGAGCCGTTTGTGCTTTGAGGCTGTACTTCGGACTGGAACTGTCAATATCTCTTGTGTCTGGAGTATTCTTCAAGAACATCAGGGAGTTCCAGTGGTTTGAGTGTGTGTGTTGTTGCCTCAGTTGAACTCTGTTATGGGATTTGTTTGCCCAGCTCAGTGCTCTGTGCTAGAAGCTCTGAGCACCGCAGGCTGGTCACCCCTCTGGTCTGGAGGCTTGGCTCCTCACTCTGTGCCAGAGGCTGAGTGTCCCGGTTTGAGATGGGAGCTGGGGCACCGCTCTGGTCTGGAGTCTACTTGCTCCGACCTGGGCTTGCTGCTAAGGGCTCCCCTCTCGTCTGGAGACTGGGTGCCTCCTTCTGGGCCAGGGGCTGTGCACCAAGATCTGAGATGATATTTTGGGATACCTCAGTCTGGACCTGATACTATGTGTCCCAGTCAGGGGTGGCGGCTAGCGCTGCCAAGGGGAGTATGCCTGCCCGATGCAGCCCGGTCTGGGGAATGGAATCTGGGGCTTTCTCAGTCTGGCCCGGGTACACACACAGGGTCTGGGTTGGTCCGCTGGATGCAGCCCAGTCTGGAATAGTACCTGGGGCCTTCTCAGTCTGGCCTGTGGACACACACACGGTCTGGAGTGATTGCTGGCAGTGCCGAGCGGAGTGTGCCCTCCAGCTGCAGGTCCTCCATCTTTATTAACTCTGCAAATTATAATTATTAAATGTGTCCTGGGAAAAATTAGAGAGATACTGTCTCAAGTGTAAAGGTTCAAAGAGAGATGGGGTAGCTCAGTGAAAGTATGTTTTCTAGAATATCCTAGGTTGCTAGGAAGAGATAGAGAAAGAATGAGAAAATGAGGATTGGGAGGCAAGGAAAGAAAAACTGATAGACAAGTAACAGAAAAGAGGAAATAGAGGAAAAGAAATTTTGTTTTTCTTGTATAAGCCCTGACACCAGCATCCACATTTGTTGGTATTGTCAAGGGATAGACTTGGTACACTGTATTTGTTATTATTAGTGTAATTTGCACAGTTACACATAATGCCAAAATGACCTTTTGACAAATTGGAGAGTGGAAAAAAATTGAAAATCATTGGTCACTCATAAAAGTACTTTCCTGGAACTGGTCTATACATGTCAGTAAACTTGTATTTAAACTTGTAAGCCACTATGAAGCCTTAGGCTTTGCTTTGGATTTTATAATATTACTTTGCTTTTCCATTCAAAATGTATTATTTAGGAAGAAAGGAGGCTAATAACAAGTAGCTTAAGGTACCTGACATGGTAGCTCAACTGGTAAATTGTTCATCTTATGAGAATAATGTACTGATTTGATTTCCAGAATCACCACTAAGAGCTGAGCTCATATGCTTGTACTCCTCGTGCTAGATAGCCAGAAACAGGAGGACCCATGGGCTTAATGGCCAGCTACCTTAGCCTGATTTGCACAAAACCTTTCTCAAAAATAAATGCATGCATGAATAAATAAAGTGGATGTCACTTGGGGATCACCACCCATTACCGGCCTCTGACCTCTACTCGCATGTACACAAATATGTATACAAAATGAGAACACGTGAAAAAAAACTACACAAACAGGGGCTTAAAGATGGGTTAAATATGTGAGGAATGTGCCAGTGCTTTGGGATGCATGGTGAGGATGTTCATTGAGGAAGAATACAGTGGAAGGCTGGGGTTGTCCTTGATCATCAGAGATTACCCATCTAAACACAGATATTCAGTAGCGAGACTGGCAAGTAGAGAGGGATGGAAATGGAGATAGACACCAATGCTTGAGTCTATACATATACTGCAGTAAATGCAATGAGTGCATGTGTATATGGTGTGAGGTGACCCAGATCAACGGCACCCAGAACTGTAAGAATGCCTATTACACAAGTCTATCTTCCACATATTATTATCCAATGCAAAAAACTAGGATTCCTGGGAAAATGAGAATTGTCTGGGCTGACAAACTGAAAACATAAGGCTGTGATATATTGCTATGCCAAAGTCAGGAAATGACAGTTTGAAGCAGGCTCTAGTGGACAAATCAGGAAGTTGTTAGACATAATCAGCTGGACACAAAAGCCTACAGTCAGATCAGGAGATGTAGTAGGAACATGGGGACATCAGTCCCATGATGCACCAAAGTCAGCTGAGAAAGTCACTCTTCTTCTGTTTTTGTGCCGCAGGAAAGAGAGCCTGCCTGGGAGAACAACTGGCCAGGTCTGAGCTGTTCATTTTCTTCACTGCTCTTCTGCAAAAATTCACCTTCAAGCCCCCAGTCAATGAGAAGCTGAGCCTGAAGTTCAGAAGTGGCCTCACCCTTTCCCCAGCCAGTCACCGCATCTGTGCTATCCCTAGACAGTGATGCTGGAGAAGGATAGAGAAAGGAAGACTGGAAGAAGGAGTGTATGCCCTGAAACGTCTGAGTCTTGCTCACACGAGAGAAGAACGTTGTGGTAAATGAAGATGATTCAAGGCATACTGAAGAAATTGGGCTAAGAGTATTAATTAAATTTCTGGAATGCTTGCCCCTTAGTTTGGTGGTGGGGAAACCATTTATAAAGGCAATGGCTTATCTTTTAATCTAAAAGTTTCAAAGAGAATGATGGCTCCTCCTCTAAAGAAAATTAACTAAATTGAATTAAAATTAACAAAAAAAACTAATTATGATTAAACATGCAAAATGTATCATGAGTCACATGTGTGTACTCAAGGTATGTGCTGTCAGTTTGCTTTCTTCCTCCTTTCATACATGTGTATCTGTTTCTGAACCATCATAATCTTGACCTGAAGTACAACAAGGAGGTAAAAAGAATCAGAAGTTAGTTTCTGATTGCATCCACAGAAATAGGCCATGAATACTGTCCCGTATGGCAGATCTGTCCCTAAGTTATGGAGTTCTACCTCCAATTAGTCCTGGAAACCAGCAGAGCAGTGATGTTTCCCTGCTCAAAGGCAGGCAAAGCAAGTGGGATAAAATCTGTTTTCTCTCTTTTTAAAAACTTTGTATTGGTTCTTTGTGAATTTCACATCATGCATCCCAGGTCCTCTCATCTTCCTTTTACTGCATACAGACTCTTCCCTCCAAGAGAGAATTTTTTTCTTGTGGAAGCTGTAGTGTGTCACAGTATCCCACAGTATACCCTTTGTCCACATGTCTTGGTTTGCAAATGTTCATAGCAATCAGTCATTGGCTTGGGACAAGATCATTGGCTTCTACTACACTGGTGATACTAGAACTTCATTGTTATTCCTCTTGGATATCCTGACCTTATACATTCCATGGGGTAGATGTTGGGGTGGGCCAATTCAAAAGCCTGGATCTGGATACCTGAACTGTTCAGTCTGCAAGCTCTCTTGCCCAATACCACTGGGGACGAGATCTGCTGACCTACCCTGGCTGGCCCATCCAATTCCACAAGCAGCAAGGGGCAGAACCAGCTCTTCTGCTTTCATGCCCTCAGGGCTGGCTTATCCATGCCCAAGCTGTCATGGCCAATTCTGCTGTGCGGAGCAGGGCCTGCTCTTCTGAGTGTTGCAGCAGGTGAGAGTCAGGACCAGTTCCCTCATTCTCATGACCCTAGGACCAGTTCTCCCCCTGCCATAGGTGTGGAGGGACAGGGAGGGGAGGAAGACTTATCTCCATTGTCATCTCTGTCAAACACCAGTAAAGTGGCAGGGCCAGCACTACCACGTTCAAACTGAAGGGCTGACTTACTGCCAACCCCCATATCTAAGGCCAACTCTTTTGTGGTATTGTGCAAGGCCTGTTCTCCCAAATGTTAAAGCAGCTGAGTGGCAGCTATCATGAACCCAAGGCTAACTTTCCTGCCTGCCTTAGATGGCAAAATCAGTTTCCTTTTACATGTAGTAGTTTGACCATAACCTTGAACCTAGTGCTAGGTTTCATGTGGTCACAGGTAAGCAAAACATAGAAGCAGTCTTGAAAGGCAAGTAGTAATTGAAGGGCCCTCTAAGGCCTGAGCATGGCAAACATGTCTCTGACAAGCCTTGCCCTTTCTCCATTCCCTCAGTCTTGCTGAATTTTTAAAATACATTCCTAAAGCTGGCCACTAAGGTCTATTCCCTTATTTGGCCACTTCTTCACTCTGAGGCTGACCAGTAAGGTCTAACTCTCAAAGTATTGAAGTCCAGCAATCAAAAGCTCCCTTTTGACTATTCTAATTAACAGGTCTGATCACTACAAACCAACTCATCCTAACACAGGGTTTCTCCCTCTCCCTTTATAAACTGTCATTGGCCTATGGGCTACGTCTGTCTCCTCTCTATCCAAAGGTGGTCCATTGACCCTCAGGGGTATATATCTCTTCTTTTCTCCTTTGTCCCCTCCTCCTTCTCCCTCCTCATGTACTCTATTGACTTTCTTTGTCTTTACTTCCTGCTCTTTGTCCCCCGGGGTCATATAAATGTTGTTTTTGCTGTGAACTTGGTCTTGTGGTGTTCTGATGACTTTCAGCAATATTTTTCTATGTTCAAGTACCTGAGCAATGCCCCTGGGACTTATGGGAGTTGGGACACATAACCCAGGAGGTCAAATGACAGTGATGTAGAAACCTCTTAAGAGACACCGAAGCTATGTATCAAGAAGCATTTTTATTTTATGATACAACAGTGCCCAGAGGACATTTATGTACTCATAAACAATGAACCCCAAATATCAAAAGATTGAGTGTTTTATATAGTTTTGGGTTTTTGGCCTGTATGTTGTTATATATACTGTCATTGGTTGTTTGCAGCTGCTAGATACTGACATCAACAATGATAGATGAGGAAGAAGAAAGAGCACTACAGGGGAGACATATGGGCAGTTCTCATGAATGACAGTACATGTCAGCTTGCACTTATGTCTGGACTGAACATTGAACAACCCAGTTGTCAGATTCTTCTGACTTCTCTCAATTCTCGGGCGCCCTCTCCAACTACTACCATCACAGATCCAAGGGAGCTGTCACATTCACAGTGCTGGTGTCCACCTATTTATAGTGTCCAGCTGCGGAGTTACATCATTTTATTGGTCTGGTGCGTCTAATAAGTTTGGTGACCTGGTCATCTTGATAAGGTGTTAATAGCCCCATATGCACCTGTAATCCCAAATTACTCTCATGAACGTATTTTCTGGCACTCTTTCTACAATCAGTGATGTTATTGTTCTCTCTGTGCTTCTTTTGTGGACAAATAGTATCATTCATGTGTCCACTCAGGTACACAATCATCTTAAAAATGGAGTCAAAATTGGTTGGCAGTGGAGTCTCTCATGGCAAAGTGCATTCTGTACTGTTTTACATGATATGTTCTCTGTTCTCAATTTTGGGATTAGGACCCTTATATCCTGCTCTAATTCAGCAAACCTTTCTACAGGTTTCATGTCATGTCTAAAACATTGTTGATTTCCAATGGATATACATGCTGAAGCACCATCAGATGTAATTTGCAAGGGCATCTCCAAAACATTCACCATCTCTAACAAATGTGTAACCTCAGGATCATGCTTTCCAGAATTTAAGGCAAAAGCCCACTGGAATTCTGAATATGAATCTATGGCAAGGTGCATATTCTCCAAATTCTGTAAAATGAAGCACACCAGCCACTCTATTACCTTGTTCTAAGACAACATTAAATAGAATCTCCATTTCTATTTTAAAATAGAATTTTCTATTTTAGCGTATAGACCTTTATTGAGTAATTGAACTTTTCAAATACACATATAATATCCAGTCTGACCAAGTTGGCCTATAGCTGAAGACTTTCTCTCCAGCATCTCAATGGGCCATTGTGCAGTATCGTCAAGCCTCTGTGGACCTTTCTCCCCTGGAACTACCTCTTTTGGTGTTAGTGTAAGTACCAGATTGGATTGCTGTGAATGCTCTCTATTTGGATTCAAAGATTCCCCCAACCTCTGTTCTATGGCCTTTAATTTAGGATCTTTTCTCAGTTTCTTCTTTCTCCAACTCTGTCTTATTCTGATCGTTCCTAAAATGGATATCCAAAACTGAAATCATCAGTGAAAAATTATTTGTATAAAAAGGGAAACAAACTCAAATCGTGTCCAAAAGCACTGTGTCATTGTGTCTTCCTCCATTTTCAATGCAGAAAAACATACTTTTAAATCTCAAAAACTTTCCCTAAGGACTTTAGACATTACCAGTTCAGATGTTTAAGGCTTCTCAGTCTGCTTCTGGCTTCTGCTTTCAGGGAGAGATATTTTTTCCTGCTTCCCTCATTGGAACTTGACCCTTTCCTCACTCTGGGAAGTTATTGGGTCCAAAATGTTTGCTGCTCAGATGAGCAATTTTGGGAAGCTTCCTTGTTAAAGAGCCACTTTTTTCTCTAACTAAAGAAACTGCCTTTCTGGGGTTTCTATGTACCAATTTTTGTTTTTCTGCAGCCTGCTGGGGGCCCTGTCTAATCCGGAATCTGTGAGCTCCTAGTTTAAGAACTTCCTTTGCTTTGTTTTTAAAGGAACAGAGCTAAAAAACTGCTCTATAGTTTTACTTTCTATGTAAGTTCTTGCTAGATTACTGTAAATTCTGCCACACATCGGTATGCCATTTGTTGTGGGTTATTCACATTTATTATAGATTTATCTGGAGTTAAACAGCAGTTATTCCTAAACCACCTGTATACCCAAATCATCACATAGAGACTAAGATTTACTTAATTGATCTAGAGCACAATGCTGGGCAATGATTACTCCATTCTAAACCTCCAAACCTGCATAGCTTCCTCCCATTCAGAATTTCCAACATTATACTTGCATTTAGTCATATCTTTTAGGTCTGATTCATCTTTCCTCATAGTTCCAAGACCTCTCCTGCCTATTCCTGCTCTCCTACCCTCCGACTCGCTTCCTTCTCCTCCCCTCTGGACCAGGATGTCCCACCCTATTCTCTCCATTGCTCAACATTGTGACTGGTTGTTTTATTGACAATACAGAGAACAAATGGTGGCATATTTACACAAAAATGAGACCAGCACAATGCAATGTCCTGATTGAAACCAGATAGTGGGGTAGATAAATCAGCATTTCAATGAACAAGGGTAAATTGTATACATTCTACAAGAACATTGTACCAACAGAAGAGGAGATATCTGCACTGTTTTCCTGGCAACAGTATCTCTAGTGGATGGAAAGGAATGCAGCAAGGCTGGATCTTCCCCACAAATGGCTTGACAGGTCTCCAATGCCTGGCCTTGTTCAGGCTTGTGCTTTAAGCTTTAATTCAATAACCCCAAAATGAAAATTTTAATTCTTTGGTCTCTCGGTACCTCATTCTAAGTCCTGAAAGCAGAAGGACTTTGGAAAAACTCCAAATGGAAATTTCCACACTGAAACATAGACCCCCCCCCCTTTTTTCTTAAAGATTGCTGGAAATGCTATAAAAAAAGAAGCATCCATTCCTTAAGAATTACACCACAGTTTTGTTAATGGCATATATAATGAACATTTCTCATTTAATTTGCAGCATTTCTACCAGTTTATTTTTTCTTGGTACCTGTTCTACAAGGGATATGACAACAAATGTTATTTCAGGATATGAATCTTCAATCTTTCTCCTCCAAAGAAACATGAAAACAGACATGCTACAGTGAAAATTAAAATTAAGTAAGGACCTTTGTAGACCTAGAACAGAGATAGAAAAAGGAATGTGAAACATCTCAGTCTTAAAAAACAAACAAATAAACAAAACCAACCAAGTGTGTCTGGTTAGATAACTGTACTACACACAACATGAGGAAGTCCAGGATATGACAGACTTGAGGTGTGCTCTAGCCTTTTAAGTAGAAAAGAAAGCTTCCTCTGATAGGAGGAAGCTCAGGTATAACAGAAAGTCTAGAACTCTACCCCTGGAGTCCAGCCTTCCTCTTGAGCTCCCTTAAGCCTGATGATCCAAATTTTATACTGAGATCCAAAGGGGAAAGGTGAGGGATGTCAGAATGACGCACCCATGGGCATGCCCATAGGACATGTGTTTTCATGATCACAGTTAAATCTGTGAGCTTATTTTACCTTCATTGACATAGGCTGTGAGAACAGAAATCTTACCATATAATGGAACAAATCAGATTAAGAAATGTGAAATGTTGCCCCCACAAAGTATTTTGTGAACAGGACTTGGCAAAGAAAAAAAAAGTTAATTTATTCCCACTCTGCCTATCTCATGAAGTTTATAGAGAGCCATAAGAAACATCTATGTCTTTTCACCTTAGATTGAGTAGGGCACAGAAAATGTACCCAGCATGATGAACCAATAGATTTCTTGGAGTCACTCACAAGTGAATATATGATTCAAGGGCAGCTTTTAATCAAGCTTGATTCTCAGGCAGCTGAACAACTGAAATGTCTTCTCCCCATCCCACCCCACAACCTAGCAATAGTTTCCCAGCTATGTATCCTCAGGGACCGGCCTTACCAACCTCATGAACCTTTCTTATCTCTCCATAAGGCAATGTCAATAGGTTCCATGCATCAAAGGTAGCAAGCACCTAATCACAGCTGTTCTTTTTTTTTTCTTTTCACTGCAATGGTCCTAGAGAGAAATGATGCACATAATCACTACCTGACTCCAAACACCTGGTGTCACTCCTATTTTTTTTTTTGGAATTCTAGGGAGAGCTTACCAGATTTGCCATCATTTTAATACAACAATACAATAGAGTTTGTAGCCATTTAATACAAGTGTTCTTGTCATTCCTCCTTAGAATTCAATTGGTCGTGGTAACTTGCACCTTAATAGGTATACAATATCATAACTCTGTAAAGTAAGTCTTTCTGTTCAGCCCAGTTGTCAAATTGGTGGGATGGGTATTGCTTCTGCAAGCTCATATTTTTACTCATACACTCATTTCTTCATAATATCTGTCCACTGGAGCCTTCCCCATAGGCTGGCTCATCAGTATTGCTCTTGATCCATTCAGCATTTTTTTCTGCCAGTTCTCATCCTACTGTTGGACATCTCTTCCAGGCATATTAAATCCTTCAGGCATTGATATAATTGGGTGTTGAGATGGCTTTGTGTTTCCTGAGCCCACATGCTTTTTAAAGAATGGAGGAAAGTACACTGCATCCTGGTTAGAGGCTCCTCAACCACCATTAACACACTTACTATTTTAAATATGTTTTTCAATGAAGCTTAGTATTCTGAAAAGCCTAAACAGTACAAGGGATCATCTCATTTGATGAAGGAGATCTATGTCCTGTTGTTCCAAAGCGATTGGAGGGGAACATAAAGAGATGGTTCCACCAAGAGAGATGGTTCAGAAAGGAAGGCCATTTATTCTTGGTGACAACCAGGATTCAACCTTAGCACCCACATGGCAGCTCACAACTGTTCATAGTTCCAGAGGAGTCATTACCTGCTTCTGACATCTGAGGGCACCAGGCACACTTGTGGTGCATAGAAATACATGCAAGCAATAAAGGAGGTGAGAAGGTTCCTACAGTTTTTAAAAAATAAAAATTTGGCTAATGTGATAATTTGGTCTTATTCAGGAGCAATAAGAAAAGACATCTTCATAATGAACTGAGATCAATTCTGAATGCATTCTGTATTAACATTCAAAGAGGTTGTAGCAGCCATTTGGTAAAGGGGTCATTGGGCAAGAAATTGTCAAAAGAAAACACCAAACCTGACTAAATCACCTTGATGAGAGTATATTGAAAGCAAGGTGATCAGATAACAAATGTAGGGGTGAGGAATGAGATATTATGAGAGGATCTTTTGATCTCAGCAAGTATCCAGATACAAGTAAAAGATGTTCCTCTCTTTCATTCAATTAAGTTTACATTTGTGACAGTATTCTACAAGATAGCATTCAACTGGCATTTTCTTCACCCCTTGCCCTTTCATAATTGAAAATAGATTCTTTTCTCATACAACATATTCTTATTATGGTTTCCACCCACCATGTCTCCTCCCAGTTTCCTCAGATTCTCTCCCTTCTGGATTTTTTCCATTTCTGTATCTGATTAGAATGACCTGAAGGCAACAGGAGCTCAACAAGGAGAGCAACAGAACCAAAATTCTGGGCCCAGTGGTCTTTCTGAGACTGATACTCCAACCAAGAATAATGCATGGAGATAACCTAGAATCCCTTCACAGATGTAGCCCATGGCATTTCAGTCTCCAAGTGGGTTCCCTAGTAAGGGGAATAGGGGATGTCTCTTAACACAAACTCAGTGGTTGGCTCTTTGACCACTTCCCCCTGAGAGGCTGGGGGAGACTTACCAGGCCACAGAGGAAGACAATGCAGCCAGTCAGTCCTGATTGGCTAGGATCAGAAGGAAGCTAATCCTGATGAGACCTGATAGGCTTCAGTCAAATGGAAGAGTCCACTATCAAAAGACTAGAGGAGGGTCATGGGAGGAGAAAAAGAAAGAAGGGTGAGATTGGTAGGGGAAAAGGGATGGGGACACAGCTGGGATACAAAGTGAATAAACAAGGAGAGCAACAGAACCAAAAAATCTGAGCACAGGGATCTTTTCTGAGACTGGTAATCCAAACACAGACCATGCATGGAGATAACCTGAAAACCCTGCAGAGATGTAGCCCATGGTAGCTCAGTCTCCAAGTGGTTTCCCTAGTAAGGGGAACAGAGATGTCTCTGACACGAACTCAGTGGCTGGCTCTTTGATCACTGCACTGTGTGTGTGTGGGGGGGGGGGGACAGCCTTACTAGGCCACAGAGGAAGACAATGCAGCCAGTCCTGATGAGACCTGATAGGCTAGGGTCAGATGGAAGGGGTGGAGGATCTCCCCTATCAGTGGACTTGGGGAAGGGCATGGGAGGAGATGAGGGAATGAGGGTAGGATTGGGAGGAGATGAGGGAGTGGGCTCTAGCTGGAATACAAAATGAATACTGTAATTAATATTAAAAATAAAAATCAGATTAAATAAATGAATAAGAAAGAAAAGAACAGGCTTCTAAGAGAAAACAATCAAACATAAAAAATAAAATATAAAAAGATAAGAGTAAAACCTTAACATCAAGCCTGGATAAAGCAAACCAACAGAAGGAAAATAAACCCAAGAAAAGACACAATAATCAGACACCCACTAAACAACACCTTTCACAATAGCCAATAATAACATAAATTACCTTGGCATGACTCTAACCAAGCAAGTTAAAGACCTGTTTGAAAAACAAAATAATTAAAAAAAAACTTCAAGTTTCTAAAAAAAGAACTTGAAGAAGATATCAGAAGATGGAAAAATCTCCCATCCTCATGGATTGGTAGGATTAACATTGAAAATGGCCATCCTGCCAAAAGCAATCTACAGATTCAATGCAATTCCCATCAAAATACTAACACAATTCTTTACAAACCTTGAAAGAAAAATTCTCAGCTTCATATGGAAAAACAAAAACCAGAATTGTCAAAATGATCCTGTATAACACTAGATCATCTGGAAGAACTGCCATTCCAAATCTCATGCTGTACTACAGAGCAATAGTAATAAAAACTGCATTGTACTGGCATAGAAACAGAATGGTGGACTAAGGGAATCAGATAGAAGACCCAGAAATAAACCCACATACCTACGGATACCTGATTTTCAACAAAGAAGCCAAAACCATACAATGGAAAAAAGACAGTATCTTCTACAAATGATGCTGATCTAATTGGAGGTTTACATGTAGAAAAATGCAAATAGATCCATACTTGTAACCATGCACAAAACTAAAATCCAAGTGTATCAAAGACCTCAATATAAAAACAGACACAGTAAACCTGTTAGAAGAAAAGGTAGGAAAGACCCTTGAACTCATTAACACATGAGACAACTTCCTGAACAGAACACCAACAGCACAGGCTTTAAGATCAAGCAAAGGACACTGTCGTCAGAACAATGCAACAGCCTCCAGACTGGGAAAGGATCTTCACCAACACTATATCTGACAGATGGATAATATCCAGAATATATAAAGAACTAAAGAAGTTAAAAAGCAACAAATCAAGTAATCCAATTGAAAAATGGGGTTCAGAACTAAACAGAGAATTCTCTGTAGAGTATATCAAATGACAGAAAAGCACTTAAAGAAATGTTCAACATCCTAGTCATCAGGTAAATGCAAATCAAAATGACCCTGAAATTTCACCTTACACCCATCAGAGTGGCTAAGATAAAAAACTCAAGTGTCAATACATGCTGGAGAAGATGTGGAGAAAGGGGAACCCTCCTCAATGTCTGGTGGGAATGTAGACTTGTACAACCACTTTGGAAATCAGTCTGGTGCCTTCTCAGACAATTAGGAATAGCACTTCCTCAAGATCCAGCTATAACGCTCTTGTGGTCATATATCCAAAGTATGTTCAAGTACACAACAGGGATATTTGCTCAACCATGTTCCTAGCACCCTTATTCGTAATAGCCAGAACCTGGAAACTACCTAGATGTCCCTCAACGGAGAAATGGATAAAGAAATTATGGTACATTTACAGAATGGAATACTGCTCAGCAATTAAAAACAAGGAAACCAAGAAATTTCCAGGCAAATGGTGGGATCTAGAAAAGATCATCCTGTGTGAAGTATCCCAGAAGCAGAAATACACACATGGAATATATTCACTTATAAGTGGATATTAGACATATAATATAGGATAAACATACCATTATCTGTACACCTAAAGAAGCCAAACAAGAAGGAGGACCCTGGGTAAGATGATCAATCTTCATTCAGAAAGACAAATGGGATGGACATTGGAAGAAGGAGAAAACAGGAAACAGGACAGGAGCCTACCACAGAGGGCTTCTGAAAGACTCTACCCAGCAGGCTATCGAAGTAGATGCTGAGACTCATAGCCAAATTTTGGACAGAGTGCTGGGAATTTTAGGAAAGAAGGGGGAGATAGAAAGACTTGGAGGGGACAGGAGCTCTGCAAGGAGAGCAACAGAACTAAAAAAATATGGGAACAGGGATCTTTTCTGATACTGATACTCCAACCAAGGATCAAGAATGGAGATAACCCAGAACCCCATGCACAGATGTAGCTCATGGCAGCTCAGTCTCCAACTGGGTTTCCTAGTAATGGGAACAGGGCCTGTCTCTGACATGAACTCAGTGGTTGGCTCTTTTATCACCTCCCTCTGAGGGGGGAGCAGCCTTGCCAGGCCACAGAGGAGGACAATGCAGCCAGTCCTAATGAGATCTGATAACCTAGGTTCAGGTGGAAGGGGAGGAGGACCTCCCCTGTCAGTGGACTTGTAGAGGGATATGGTAGGAGACGAGGGAGTGAGGGTTGGACTGGGAGGGAATGAGGGAGGGGGCTACAGCTGGGATACAAAGTGAATCAATTGTAATTAATATAAAAAATTAAAAAATTAATAAAAAAGAAAAGAAAACACCTACATGATATCTCATTCAATGCTGAAAAAGCCTTTGACAAAATTTAACACCTCTTCATGTTAAAAGTCTTGGAGAGATTAGGGATAACAGAAACATTCATAAGCATAATAAAAACAATATACACCAAGCCAATAGCCAACATCAAATTATATGGAGAGAATCTTAAAGCAGTTCCACTAAAATCAGAAGACAAGGCTGCCCACTCTGTCTGTATCTATTCAATATACAATTTGAAATTCTAGCTAGAGAAATACAACAACTAACTGAGATTAAGGGGATACAAATTGGAAAGGAAGAAGTGAAAGCATTGCTATATTTGCAGATGATATGATAATATACCTAAGGGATCACAAAAATTCTACCAAGGAAGCATTACAGTCAATAAACACCTTCAACAATGTGGCTGGATGCAAAGTTAACACAAATTGTTAGCACTTCATTATAGAAATGATAAATGGGCTGAGAAAGAAAATGGGGAAAACCAACCATCACAATAACCACAGACAACATAAAATAAACTTGGTGTAACTCTAAACAAACAATTGACACACCTGTATAACAAGAACTTCAAGTCTCTGAAGATAGAAATTGAAGAAGGTACTAGAAGATGGAAAGGTCTCTCATGCTCATGGATTAGTAGGATTATTATAGTAAAAATGGCCATATTATTCCAAATCAATCTATAGATTCAATGCAATTCCCATCAGAATTCCAACACAATTGTCTACAAACCTTGAAAGAATAATATCTAAGTTTATGTGGAAAAACAAACAAACCCAAAATAGCTTAAAATAAAACTTGCACACTAAAAGAACTTCTGGAGGTATCACAATCCCTGACTTCAAGATAAACTACGGAGTAATATCAATAAAAATTGCATGATATTGGCATTAGAAACAGTCAAGAACACAGCTTGATCAATAGAAAGGAACTGAAGACCCAGAAATAAGTCCACATACCTATATATACTTGATTTTTGCCAAAAAGCCAAATCCACACAATGGAAAATATAGCATCTTCAATAAATGTTGCTGGTCTAACTGGATGTCTGCATGCAACAAATGTATATAGATTCATAGTTATCACCCTGAACAAAACACAAGTTCAAGTAGGTCAAAGATCTCAATAAAAATCAGATATACTAAATCTAATAAAAAAGAAACTAGGGAATAGCCTTGAACACATTGGCACAGCAGACAACTTCCTGCACCAACAGCTCAGACACTAAGATCTACAATCAATAAATGAGACCTCCAAGAAATTGAAAAACTTCTGTAAGGCAAAGTATACCATCAATAGGACAAAATGGCAGCTTCGAGAATGGGAAAGGATTTCCACCAACCCTACATCCAACAGAGTGATGTTGGATAAAATGTATAAAGAACTCAAAAATTTAGACAAAAACAAACCAGATAATACAATCAAGAAATTAGTTATAAGGGCTGGAGAGAGGGCTCAGAGGTTAAGAGCACTGGCTGCTCTTCCAGAAATGCTGAGTTCAATTCCCAGCAACCACATGGTGGCTCACAACCATCTATAATGAGATCTGGTACCCTCTTCTGGCTGCAGGCAGAACATTGTATACATAATAAATAATTAATTAATTTTTTATTTTTGTTTTTTTATATTAATTATAGTTTATCTACTTTGTATCCCAGCTATAGCCCCCTCCCAATCCCATCCTCCCTCCCTCATCTTCTCCTTGCCCCTCTCAAAGTCCACTGATAGGGGAGGTCCTCGTCCCCTTCCATCTGACCCTAGTTTATCAGGTCTCATCAGGACTGGCCGCCATGTCCTCCTCTGTGGCCTAGCAAGGCTGCTCCTCCCTCAGGGGTTGGGGGGGATGCAGCAAGGAGGTCAAAGAGCCCACTACTGAGTTCATGTCAGAGACAGTCCCTGTTCTCCTTACTAGGAAAAACCCACTTGGATGTTAACTTGCCATGGGCTATGTTGAGCAGGGGTTCTAGGTTATGTCCATGCATGTCCTTGCTGGAGAATCAGTCTCAGAAAAGATCCCTGTGCCCAGATATATTTGATCCTGGTGGCCTTGCTGTCCTCTCCAGATCTTACTAAATCCTTCTTCTTTCATATGAGTCCCTGTAATCTGTGCAAAGTTTGGTTATGAGTCTCAGCATCTGATTTGATACACTGTTAGGTAGAATCTCTCAGAGTCCCTCTATGATAGGTTTCTTGTTTTCTCCTACTTCCAATGTCCATCTCATTTGTATTTCTAAGTGAGGGTTAGTCATCTTACCCCGAAGGAAATGAGTTATAGAGCTAGACAGAGATTTTTCAACAAGGAATTTCTAATAGCCAAGAAGCACTTAATGAAATGTTCAACATCCTTAGTCATCAGGAAAATGCAAATCAAAACAACTCAAAAATTTCATCTTATACCGGTTAGGATAGCTAAGATAAAAAGGAAAAAAAAAAAAAAACCTCAAGTGACAGCACATGCTGCTGAGGATGTGGAGCAAAGGGAATGTTCCACCACTGCTGGCAGAAGGGTAAACTTGTACAAGCATTTTAGAAATCAAATTGGCTATCTCTCAGAAAATTATTCTAACGCAAGACCCAGGTAGAAAAATCAGAGGGAGACAGACCCAAGATGGCGACAAGTGCACAGTGTCTGAGCTGCAGAGGAGCTGCTGTGCCTGAATTGGTGAGTGGAAGGATGACTCAAGCCAGGGAAAGATGGTAAGGCTTTCTAAACAAGACAGAACATTGCACAAGGCGAGAACATTGGTCTCAGGTCACCAGTGGACTTGTTTGCGGAAGGAGAGAAATGATCTTTTGATCTTCCGGCACTCCACTTTTGCAGGCCTCCCTCCTCCTCTGCACAGCCAGCTCACCGAGATTCTCTGCTCAGAGCTCACTGCCTGGAGACTGCAGTGGCAGAGGTGGGTCTCCTGGCCCCTCAGCCAGACCCACCAGCTGTACTTGCCTTGGTGTCCCAGATCTGCAGCACCACCCTCCCCATCTCCTAGGTCTGCAAGCAGCCATACTTACTCCACAGGGGCTCCCAGCCACTGAATGTATGGCCCACCCAAACCCTCAGTGACAGATAATAGCCACCAAAATCCAGCAGACTGACTACTGCTTAGGTACTGGGGCACAGAGCTTCAACCTCAGACCTACAGAAACCTGGGATCCCCAAGATCAACCCCCAGACAATGCTCCAAGGGGCAATCAGTTATCTCTAACAAAACTGACCAAACCACGGGGCACCCAGGCAATAGCAGCAGCTCGCTAAATTTACAGCAAGAAACCCAGAAGCAGGGCAGCTGTCCCCAGGTCTTCTCTGGGTGACAGGAGAGCCCTCATGACTAACAAGGACCACAGTTACCACTCAGGTTGGTGAAGTGAGCTGTGGCAATTCCCAAAAAACACCGGCCATTGAGTGACCATATCCAAAAAGCTGAGGCGGTTCCCTTCAGGAAAAATTATCTTCCTGCCAAGGGGATTCTCTCCACCACAGGATTCCAGGAACCACCAGAAACTAACAACCAATACCTAAGATAGTCCAATGGGTAGAGGACAGCACAAAAGCTCAACCAACAAAAGACAGAACAATATGGCATCTCCAGAACCTAGTTATCCAAAGGCAAGCAGCCTGGGACCCCCCAGCATAACTGAAATTTGAGAATATGCCCCAACATCTATGCTTAGGAATAAGGAAACAAATAATATGTGTAAAGATCTAGAGGAAGATAAAGACAGATTATGGTCATCCATAAAGACATAGAGGAAGATAAAAACAAACAGGTTATGGCCATCTGTAAAGAAATACAGGAAGTTGCAGCCAAACAGTTTGTGGCCTTTACAGAGGAAATACTTAAATCACTGAAAGAAACAAAAGAACTGGAGGATTGTTCAAACAAACAGCTGAAGGAATTGAAGGAAAAATAGGAAAATACAGCCAGACAGGTGGAGGAAATCAACAAAATGGCTCAAGATCTGAGATAGAATTGGAAAAATTAAAGAAAACACAAATGGAGGAAATTATGGAGAGAAAGAACTTAGGGAAGAAAGCAGGAACTACAAAGGTAAGCATAACCAATAGACTGCAAGAGATGGAAGAAAGAATCTCAGTTGTGGAAGATAGAATGGAAGAAATCAATGTATCTGTCAAAGAAAATGTTAAATCTAAGAAAATTCCTGACACAGACTGTCCTACAAATTCAAAACAACATAAAAAGACAAAACTTAAGAATAGTAGGAATAGAGGAAAAAGAAGATTCCCTCCTCCAAGGCCCAGAAAATATTTTCAACAAAATCATTGAAGAAAATTTCCCCAACTTAAAGGAGAGGCAAATAAGAATACAAGAGGCCTACAAAACACACAATAAATTAGACCAGAAAAGAAAATCCTCCTACCACATAATAATGAAAATTGTAAGTATACAGAATAAATACTAAAAGCTGCAAGGGAAAAAGGCCAAGTAACATATAATGGTAAACATATAAGAATCTCACCTGACTTCTCAACAGAGACTATGAAAGCCAGAAGGGCCTGGACAGACATCATGCAGACCCTAAGAGAACACATATGTCAGCCCAGGCTACTATACCCAGCAAAACTCTCAGTCCTCATAGACGGAGAAAACAAAATATTCAACGACAAAAACAAATTTCAACAATACCTACACACAAATCCAGTGTTACAGAAGATTCTAGAAGGAAAAATACACCCAAGAAACCTACCCACTTTCAAGAAAACACAGGAAATAACTAACCTCACTACAGTAAAACAAAAAGTAACCGAGCATACAAACTTACTCCCACATCTAACATCAAAATCAAAGGATCTAACAACCACTGGTCATTAATCTCTCTCAACATCAATGGACTCAATTCTCTAAAAACAAGACACAGAGTAAGAGAATGGATATATAAACAAGACCCAGCAAACTGTTGCATACAAGAAACACAACTAAGTCACAAAGATAGACATTACCTGAGGGTAAAGGGCTGGAAGACGGTTTTCCAAGCAAATGGACCCAAGAAGCAAGAAGGAGTGGCCATTCTAATATCGGATAAAATATACTTTCAACCAAAATTAATAAAAAGAGATGGAAAAGGACACTTCTCCATACTCATTAAAGGAAAATTCCACCAGGAAAACATCACAATCTTGAATATCTATGCCCCAAATACAAGGGCACCTGCATTTATAAAAGAAACATTGATAAAATATAAAGCACAGATAGATCCCCAGACATTAATAGTGGGAGACTTCAACATCTCACTCTCCACAAAGGACAGGGCAACAAAACAGAAAGTAGACAAAGAAACAATGTCTCTAACAGAGGTCATGAATCAAATGGACCTAACAGACATCTACAGAAACTTACACCCAAACACAAAAGAATTTACCTTCTTTGCAGCACCTCATGGAACCTTCTCCAAAATAGACCATATGGTTGGTCAAAAGCAAGCCTTAACATACACAAGAAGATTGAAATAATCCCTTGTACCCTATCTGATCACCATGGAATAAAGTTGGACCTCAACAAGAACAAAAATAGCAAAAAGCCTACACACACATGGAAACTGAACAACTTGCTACTAAGTGACAGCTGGATCAAATAAGAAATAAAGAAAGAAATTAAAGTCTTCCTAGAATTCAATGAAAATGAAGACACAACATACCCAAACTTATGGGACACAATGAAAGCAGTGCTAAGAGGAAAGTTCATAGTAGTAAGTGCCTTCAAGAAGAAATTCGAGATTTCTCATTCAAGCAACTTAATGGCTCACCTAAAAGGCCAAGAAAAAAAAAAGAAGCAGCTAAACCACAAAGGAGTAGACGGCTGGAAATAATCAAACTCAGGGCTGAAAACAATATATAGAAACAAATAAGACAATTCAAAAAATCAATGAATCCAAGAGCTGGTTCATTGAGAAAATCAACAGGATTGACAAACCCTTAGCTAAACTAACTAAAAGGTAGAGAGACACCATCCAAATTAACAAAATTAGAAATGAAAAGCAGGACATAACAACAGACACTGAGGAAATCCAAGCAATCATAAGGACTTACTTCAAAAGACTATACGCCACAACTTTGAAGATCTAAATGAAATGGACAATTTTCTTGATAGATTCCACTTACCAAAGCTGAATCAACACCAGATATATCAATTAAATGGTCCTATATCCCCTAAGGAAATAGAAGTGGTCATCAAAAGTCTCCCATCCAAAAAAAAGCCCAGGACCAGATGGTTTCAGCTCAGAATTCTACCAGACCTTCAAAGAATATCTAACTCCATTTCACTTCAAACTATTCCACAAAATAGAAACAAAAGGAACACTACCAAACTCATTCTATGAAACCACAATCACCTTGGCACCTAAACATCACAAAGGCCCAACAAATAAAGAGAATTTTAGGCCAATCTCCCTTATGAACATTGATGCAAAAATACTCAACAAAATACTTGCAAACCAAACACAAGAACACATCAAAGATATCATCCACTATAACCAAGTAGGCTTCATCCCAGTTATGCAGGGGTGGTTCAATATATGGAAATATATCAATGTGTTCTACCATATTAACAAAATGAAAGAAAAAACCACATGATGATCTCCTTAGATGCTGAAAAAGCATTTGACAAAATCCAACACCCATTCATATTTATAGTCTTGGAGAGATCAGGGATACAAGGCACATACCTATACATAGTAAAGGCAATATACAGCAAGCCTATAGCCAACATCAAACTCAATGGAGAGAAAGTTAAATCAATCCCACTGAAATCAGGGACAAGGCAAGGCTGCCCACTCTCTCCATATCTCTTCATCATAGTACTTGAAGTTCTAGTTAAATCAATAAGACAACTAAAGGAGATCAAGGGGATACAAATAAAAAGGGAAGAGGTCAAAGTGTCACTATTTTCAGATGATATGATAGTATACATGAGTGACCCCAAAAATTCAATCACAGAACACTTTCAGCTGATAAACACCTTCAGCAAAGTGGATGGATACAAAATCAACTCAAAAAATCAGAAGCCCTCCTGTATACCAAAGACAAAAGGGCTGAGAAAGAAATCAGGGAAACAAGACCCTTCACAATAGCCACTAATAACATAAATTACCGTGGGATTACTCTAACCAAGCAAGTGAATTGACCTGTTTGAAAAAAACTTCAGGTCTCTATAGAAAGAAATTTAAGAAAATATCAGAAGAAGGAAAGATCTCCTGTGTTCATGGATTGGTAGTATTAACGGTGAAAATGGCCATCCCGCAGAAGCAATCTACAGATTCAATGCAATTCCCATCAAAATACTAATACAATTCTTACAGACCTTGAAAAAAGATTCTCAGCTTCATATGGAGGAACAACAACAAAACAAAATAAAACAAACAAAAAAAAA
>CM053754.1:34830300-34843776 GCA_028658305.1 Pachyuromys duprasi
AACCAGAACCATTCAATGGAAAAAAGACAGGATCTTCAACAAATGGTGCTGATCCAACTGGATGTCTGCATGCAGAAAAATGAGAATAGACCCATTTTTATCACCCTGCACAAAACTAAAGTCCAAGTGGATCAAAATGTCAACATAAAACCAGATACTCTAAGTCAGTTAGAAGAAAAAGTAGGGAAGAGCCTAGAACTCATAGGCACAGGAGACTGCTTCCTGAAGAGAACACCAACAGCCCATGCTCTAACAGCAACAATCAATAAAGGGGACCTCATGAAACTGAAAAGCTTCTGTAAAGCAAAAGATACTGTTGTCAGAACAAAACAACAGCCTTTAGACTGGGGAAGGATCTTCACCAATCCTATATCTGAGAGAGGGCTGATATCCAGAATATATAAAGAACTAAAGAAGTTAAAAAGCAATAAATCAAGCAATCTAATTGAAAGATGGAGTACGGAGCTAAACAGAGAGTTCTTTGTAGAGGAATATAGAATGGCAGAGAAACACTTAAAGAGATGCTTAACGTCCTTAGCCATCAGAGAAATACAAATCCAAATGACGCTGAGATTTCACCTTACACCCACCAGAATGGCTAAGATCAAAAACTCAAATGACAGCACATGCTGGAGAGGTTGTGAAGAAAGAGAAACTCTCCTCTATTGCTGGTGAGAATGTAAACTGGTACAACCACTTTGGAAATCAATCTGGTGCTTTCTCAGACAATTAGGAATAGCGCTTCCTCAAGACCCAGCTATACCACTCCTAGGCATATATCCAAGTGTTGCTCAAATACATAACAAGGACATTTGCTTAACCATGTTTGTAGCAGCTTTATTTGTAATAGCCAGAACCTGAAAACCACCCAGATGTCCATTAACTGAGGAATGGATACAGAAATTGTGGTATTTTTACACATTGGAATACTACTCAGTAATTAAAAATGAAGAAATCATGAAATTTGCAGGCCAACGGTGGGACCTAGAAACAATCATCCTGAGTGTTGTATCCAAGAAGGAGAAAGACACACTCATGGTATATACTCACTTATTGAGACCTATAAGATATGATAAACATACTGAAACTTTACACCTAAAGAAGATAAACAAAAAAGAGGACCCAGGTTAAGAAGATTAATCCTCACTTAGAAAGAAAAATGGGATGGGCATTGGATATAGGAGAAAACAATTAACAGGACAGGGTCCTACCACAGAGGGCCTCTGAAAGACTTTACCTAGCAGTGTATCAAAGCAGATACTGAGACTTATAACCAAACCTTCAGCAGAGTGCAGGGAATCATATGAAATAAATGGGTTGTTAATATGATCTTGAGAGGATAGGAGCTCCACAAGGACCAAATATATTTGGGCACAGGGTTATTATATGAGACTGTTTCTCCAACCATGGGCCACGTGTGGATATAACTTAAAATCTCTGCTCGGATGTAGCCCATGGTAGCTCAGTATCCAAGTGTGTACCCTAATAAGGGGAACAGGGACTATTTCTGACATGAACTCAATGGCAGGCTCTTTGACCTCCCCACCCTGCAAGGGTGGAGCAGCGCTGCTAGGCCACAGAGGAGGACTTTGCAGGCCGTCCTGAAGATACCTGATAAACCAGGGTCAGATGAAAGGGGAGGAGGTCCTCCCCTATCAGTGGACTTGGAAAGGGGCAGGGAGTAGATGAGGGAGGAACGGTGGGATTTGGAGGAAATGAAGGAGAGTGATACAGAGTTAATAAAATGTAACTAAAAATAAAAATAAAAATAAAAAGACCCAGATAAACCACTCCTAGTCATATATCAAAAAGATACCACAAAGACACTTGCTCAACTGTGTTCATAGCAGCTTTATTCATAATAGTTAGAAACTAGAAACAGCCTGGATGTCCCTCAACTAATGAAAGGATAAAGAAAATGTGGTAAATTTACACAAAGAAATACTACTCAGATATTAAAAAGTATCACATCATGAAATTTGCAGACAATTGGATGAAACCAGAAAATATCATCCTGAGCAAGTTAACCCAGATCCAGAAACACACATATGATCTATACTCACTTATAAGTGAATAGTACCCGTAATGTAGGATAACCATGCTCCAATCCCACAGACCCAAAGAACCTAAATAACAAGACGGTCCCCAAATACAGTGTTTGGCTCTCACTCAGAATGAAAAACAAAATAGACCCAGGAGATAGAGAGAGGGAGAAACTTGTGTGAGAGAGGGGTAGGGAGTAGAACAGGAGAGATGGAAAATTTAGGGAGAAAATTGAAAGAGAGTACTGAAATCAGGTGTAGGGCATCCATGGGAAGAGCCAGAAATCTTGGACGAGGGGAACTCCAAGGAATCTAGGAGGTTGATGCTAGCTAAAACTTCTAGCAGAAGGGATTTAGAACCTGTAATGGCCGCCTCTTTTGGCCACCATTTTTAATGGATGGCTGCAATCACCATCTCACTAGCAAAACCTTCAACCCCAAATTTTTTTCCTGCCTACAAAATATGAAGGAATGTAGATGGAGCAGAAAATGAGGGAAAGGCCAACCAATGAATGGCCTAAGTTGAGATGTATCCCTTGAGAGAGAGCAAACCCCTGACACTATTGATATTTTGCTGTACTTGTAGACAGGAGCATAGCATAACTGTCCTCTGAAAGGCTTCACCCAGCAGCTGATGGAAACAGATACAGATATCCATAGCCAAATATGAGACAGAAATGGGGAATCCTGCAAAAGGGGTGGATTGAAGGAGGCAGAGTGGTCAAGGATACCTCAATAAAACATATAGAATCAACTAACCTGGGCCATAAGGTACTCACATACTGAACCACCAACCATAGTGCAACTTTAGGAGGTTGCAACCCTCTACACATATGTGACTGATTTGTAGCTTGGTCTTCATGTGGTTCCCTTAACAACTGGTGCAAGGGCTCTTTGTGAGTCTGTTGCATGCCTTTGGAGCCCATTCTTCTAACTGAGCTGTCTTGTCTAGCCTCAATGGGAGATTATGTGCCTAGTCCTCCAGCAATTTGATAGGCCAAGGCAGGTTGACATCCATGACAGGCATCTCTTTACTGAACAGAAAGAAAGCAGGAGTTGGGGGAAGGTGAGGTAAGAGGGAGAGACTGAGGTAAGAGGGGCAATGGGAAGCTGATATCAGGATGTAATGTAAATAAATTAATGGAAAATAATACATTGATAATGATAAACAAACCTACATAATAAATACATGAATAAATAAATAATAAAAATAAATATAGCTGTGTTTTCTGGTGTTTCTCTCTGTGGGTCTATTTGTTGTCATCTGCTGCAGAAGAAAGGCTTTCTGAAGATGGCAAAATAAGGCATCATCTATGAGTATAATATAGTATCATTAGTAGTCCTTTTATTATTAAGGTTTTTATTGTTGTTGTTTAGACCAGAATTACTTATTTTTACTCTATGACTCTGGAAGCTTTAGACTCTGGTCCTTTGTTACCAAGGCAGGGTGCAATATGGCCTTAAGTCAATTCAGACATTCATTTACAAAGTTTATGCCACCATTGCACTAGTATATTTTGAAAGTAGAACAGATTATAGATCAAGGGTTTTGTGGTTGGATTGGTGTTTACTTTTATATTTTCCTAGCCTACAGAGTACCTTTTTCAGTCACTGATCCTAGGACATAGGGTGAAGGTTCTATGTAATCACCAACTCCACCTCTACAAAGTCAGTGAGTTGTGCAGGTGTTGTTTTCATAATATGACCTTGCTGACAGTTTGTGGAGAGTAACCTAGTATCCTGGAAGCACATGGAGTTGTTTGGGGACTTCCTTTGGACCCTTTGAGCCAACTACTCAATTGGATGAAATCCAACCTTGGCACTGGAGGCTTCAAATGGCCAGTTGCAGTTCTATCTCCTTCATCATTTGGGGACTTTACTAAGTTCATTTTCATATATTATAAGAAGTTTAAACTACACAGGTTTCCATATTTCTACTCAAATGCCCTTCAGTTCCAGCTGTCTCTCCCCTCAGTCCCTCCTTCAATCCTACCTCCCATCCCTGATTCTTTTTACCTGATTCTTTTGTTCTGGTCCCTCCACATCCCTCCTCTATAATCTATTCTATTTCTCCCTTTTAGGGAGATTCATATGTTGCCCTCACCCCCATTCTCTTCATTTATACCTAATCTCTCTGCGTCTATGGATTGTAACTTGGCTATCATGTATTCAAATATCTAGTTATAAGCTAACAGCTACTTTATTTATTTTTCTAGGTTTGGATTACCTCACTCAAGAGAATTTTTGTAGTCTCATTCATTTGCCTGCAAATTTCATGATGTTATTTTTAAAAAGAGCTAAGTAGTACTCCATTGTGTAAAAGTACCACATTTTATTCTTGCATTGTTCATTTGAGAAATATTAGATTGTTTCTGATTTCTGTATATTACGAACAGAGCAGCAATGAACATGGTTGAGCAAGTGAACCTGTCGTTGGGGATATGACAAGTATGATTCAGCTGGGTTTAAAGCAGATTGATTCTCTCATCATTGTCAGGAACCTCCATACTAATGGCTGTAGATGCTGTACAAGCTCACACTCACGTCGGCAATGGAGAAGTGTTTTCCTTGCTCCTCATCCTCAGCAGCAGGATCATTGGTATTATTGATCTCAGCCATTCAGACAAGTATAAGATGGACTCTCAAAGTAGTTTTGATTTGCATTTCCTTGAACATTTCTTTAGGTTGAACATTTCTTTAGGTGTTTCTCAGACATTTTTGTTTCCTCTGTCTGGCTTTTATGTTTAGATCTGTACCCCATTTGTAAATTGGTTTGGCTTTCAATATCAAATTATTGAATTATCTATATTTGTCTTGTACATGTATGCAATGAAGTAAGGTGTAATGGCCATGGTCCAGTCTATTAAAGAAAAGGGGGCCCTTTCCCATCCCCACAAGAATCCATCAACTGTGGAGAGCTACACATCAGCATCTTTATCAAAATTTCATAGGCTTTTCCTTATAGCTTCATATCTAAGCTGTTAGATCTTTTCTGAGAAGTTGAGGGTAGGGATTGTCAGAGCTTTCTATACCTCTCTTTTTTAACCATGAATCTGCTGGCATTAATTCCTCTGCAAAGATGCTTCTGTGCCCTTTACAGTCAGCAAGATCATGGATCATAGGCTTCCACATGGTTTCTTGTTAGAGAATGGACCACAGATTTCCTCATGGCCTCTGGTGTCAGCCTGTTCCAGGGACATAAGCATGTTCTCTGGTGGCAGTACAGACTATGGACATCAACAAGACTTTCGGGACAGCATTGGCCATGGTCACTGTCATAAAACTTGGTAGCAGCACTGGCCATAGACTACACCTTGTCCTCTGGAGCATTAGGAATCATGGACAGCAATATGGTCCCTGGTGGCTGCTCTGTCCATGACAATCAATATTAAATCAAGAGGCAGCATAGACCAGGGTCATCCACATGGTTTTCAGTGGTAACAAGGAACATGGACATCAATAGGGTAGCAGGACCACAGACCCCAACATGGCCATTGGCAGCATCACAGCCCACAGACATCAACATTGCCTCAGGGGGTAGCACAGGCCAGTCACAACTACTTGCCCCACAGAAATAGCACTGCTCACAGACATCAACATGGCCTCTGGCTACAGCAGGGCCACAGTTCCAAACATTTAACCAGTTGGGTTTAACATTTTAAACCATGTTGGGTGTGAATTTCTGGGAACACAGTGTTTGCCCCCTAGAGATGGTGGACCCAGTACCTGCAAGTGAGCATGACTTGGGGGAAGGGGCAGAGCAGAGCACACCAGGAGGAGACTTAAGACAGAGGGGTGTGGAGTAGATTAGGTGAAGGTGACGAGAAGCAGAGGGCCCTTTGGTTGTCTACTGTATTATCCAGTGATGAGGAAGGGGCAGGGCAAAGAGATGGGGCGGGGCCAATAGGAAAGAGCAAATAAGCAAAAGAGAAGGGCACTGGAAACACAGAGGGAGGCTTGGTCTTCAAGTAATAGGGTAGAACATAGCAAAGCACTGTTAGTACTGTCAGAAGACTGGCCCAGCTCAGACTCTCACCATGACTAACGCAGAGGGTTTCCTGATGGCTGATATCTGGGCAAGGATCCATCTCTGGACTCTGCTGCTGGCTGCTGTCACATTCCTGCTCCTGGTTGACTACCTCAAAAACAGGCGTCCTAAGAACTACCCTCCAGGGCCCTGGCGTCTGCCCTTTGTGGGCAACTTGTTCCAGTTCAGCTTAGAGTTGTCATATCTGCATACGGGCATCCAGCCGGTAAGAAACAGAGGGTGTCTGGCTGTGCCATGACCCAATCCCGAGCTGTAGAAACGGAATCTGGTGCTGGCTAGTGCTGGCTGCCTGATAATCGAGCCAGTAGAGCTAGTGTCTAATTTGTGCCCTCATTTAAGAGACAGAATTTTTAGTGCCAAAAAGTTCATTTTCTTATCCTTGTATGAACTATTTCTGTTGTTAGTTTATTATGGTCTTACAACACACTATGTATGATTTCAATTGCTTTAAGCATGTCAAGGTTGATGCATTAATTAATAGTTCATCTTGATAAAGAAGCTCCGTTGCTTTCAGATATGTGTACACAAGTGCCTCTTAGTTTTGTGTGTTAAACAGTCATGCAGGAAAGACAAAATGAAACTGTTCTCTTAATCAGAAATTTCTATAGTATCAGTTCTCTACTAAACATACTTGTTTAGTGTTTCTACATCCTTGCTGACTGCTTGCTTACTGACTTTATCAGCTATAGAAAAAGGCGCACTGAAGATGCCAGCTCTACTCAGAGTTTGCCTGCTTGTCGCCTCAATCTACTTCTGGTCTACCTACCTGTGTTTTTATTTTGGTTTTGCGTTTGATGTGGCTTGTGGGTGTGTGCGAGTACGCGTGTGCGTGCGTGCGTGCGTGCGTGCGTGTGTGTGTGTGTGTGTGTGTGTGTGAATCTTTGGTATGTACTCATTTAAAATCAGCAGATGTTTTAGTACAATGACCATCATCCTTCATAATGTCACTTATTATCTGTAGTAATTTTCTGTAGTTTTTTCTGGAAAAAAAAATTAGTTGGGCCACCATAAACACTTGTTGGTCCATTCTTTATTATCCTTATCTCTTACCATTAGATGGGGAAAGTATGCAATTTTGTGTACTTATACATGGAATTTTTACTCCTTAATTTTAGTACTTTATCACTACACATCTCTTTCTTTACTCTTCCATTATTGTTTCCCTGTGTATTTGTTAGACACTTCTGAGTAACTTTTTATTCACCTTCACTCTTTCATTACAATTTTATCATCCTCCCAGATGCTGCTCTGTTATGATATACCCACACACAACTTATGAGACTTTGCTAACATCATTTTCCAAGTGAAGCAAAGCAACTGCAAACATGGAGGACGCCTGTCTCCCTTCTATGACACAGCCATCTAAGGTGTTGTCCCCACTCACACCGAGAACCACACAGATACTAACCTGCTCATCAGTGTCTTGTGCAGCTGTAACTCAAAGGGCAGAAGACTCTGAGGCTGTTGTTCCTTACTCATCCCCTCTTAGCTCTGCTTTTCTTCTGACCCTTCACGGTCACAGTTTCCTTTCTGAACTCAAGAACATTCTTTCTCCATTATTTCAGAGAAGGCTGAGAGCAGAAGGAAACTCCTTAGCTTTGCTCCACCTCAAAATGCCTTTCTCCTCCATTTCAACACTGTTTTTCCAATTGTAGGACACTAGGTTGATAATCTCTTGCCCTTAATGTTTGTAGATATTATCCCACATAGTTCTATCCATTCTGGTTTTCCCAAAAGTGGTATATTATCTTCTCTCTTCTTTCAAGAGATTTTCTGGTTTTAGTTTCTATATTGATGGTAGTGATTTTGCTTAATAAAGTTTGCTACTTTGTGCTGTTCTTTATGACAGGTTTGTATTTTGCCAGATTAAAAAGGTTCTTTCATTGTTTAAATATTTTCCAACCCACACTTTCTACTCCTTGTTTTGGTAAATGGCTGGACGCTGAGGCACAGCTGTGGCATCTTTGGTTCTGGTTCTTGCCAGTTGAGATCTGCTTTGTTTGTGTTGTGCAGAGTGGAGCTTCTTCTTACCTCTGTACAGCTCATGGCCATTCTCACATTACTTCTTTGCTGAGTTTTTCTGTAAAAAATTTCCACTTAGGTCATTGCACATTTCTATCTTGCAATTTCCATTTGCCCTCCCCAACTTTTATTCTTTGCTGAGACTAATGAACATTTTAAAATAAATTACAGTTGCTTTATAAGCTTTCATTATGCATAATTCCAAAGTTTGTCATCTGAATAGGCTTGAGATGTTCTTGTTTTGAGGCAATTTCACTTGCACAGGTAGACTCTTGGGGATCTGAATACTCATTTTTTCTAAGTAGGGATTCAAGAGTAAATTTAGGTTATAGAAAGCCAATAGTGTGAATCTTGGTGACCTTACCAAATATGGTCCCCACTCCCACAGGAATTCACCTGACAATGTCATCAGCACAGTCTTCTGATGTTGAGGACATCTACAGACCATAGAAGTTCATCAGAATAATGGGCCACCAAAGTCAGTGATATCTTCCTTCCTCTGTTCTATGAGTAAGAGAAAGTAGATGAGAGTCCCAGTCTGTCCTTCTTTTCAGACTGTCTTTGTCACAGAGCAGATGTGATACTAATTGTTCTGTCATAGACTCAACCCAGGTGTGATGGCAAGGCAGAGTGAGTGATAGAGCTCCACTTATGAACCCAACTACTGCACTCCATTGAAGGTTTGGAGAAGTCCACATTGTTTATGGTGGTCAACTCAAAGACATATAGTCAGGAAGGCAGACATCCTGTCCAGCTGGTCTGCACTTTTCATGGCTTTTGGCTAAAGACTGCAAGGTCTGTTTGAAGTTTACCCTCTGTTCAGTGCTGTTGTAATTAGCATGATTAAGAAATTGTTTTACATAACATCACAGTGACTTTAAAATATTGATCTATATCTTTCTTTTGCAAATACATTGGATGTGTCTTCACGGCTTAGGTGAAAGGACTAATGTCACAATAGTTCAGGATAAAACTGAGACTGGGCTCTTCTTCCCAGTTGAGTGAATTTTCATCCCTTTATTTTGTACTTTATATGAGTTTACATTTTAAGATTTCTGGGCTACTCTTTTCTAGTTCCATCCATCTGCCTATAAATTTCATGATTTCCTTGTTTTTAATTGCTGAGTAGTATCCCATTGTGTAAATGTACCACAATTTCTGCATCCATTCCTCCATTGAGGGACATCTAGGTTGTTTCCAGATTCTGGCTATTACAAATAAAGCTGCTATGAACATAGTTGAACAAATGTTCTTGTTGAATGGTGGGGTATTTTGGGGTATACCCCCAGGAGTGGTATAGCTGTATCTTGACATACTGCCATTCCCAAATTTTAAAAAGGTGTCAGACAGAAATACAGGCTTGGTATACACTCACTTATAAGTGGATATTAACCATGTAATATAGGATAGCCATACTAAAATATACAGAACTAAAGAAACTAACAATAAGGAGGACCCAGAGAGAATGCTTAAATCTCATTAAGAATGACAAAAAGGATAGACACCAGAAGAGGAATAGAGGACACAGGATGGGAGTCTACTATAGAGTGTCCTCTGAAAGGCTCCACCCAACAGGAGATCAAGCTGATGATGAGAATCACAGCCAAACTTTAGGCAGAGCACAGGGAGTTTTATGGAAAAGGGGGAGTATAGAAAGATATGGAAGGGACAGGAGCCCCACAAGGAAAACAACAAAACTAAAAGTTCTGAGCCCAAGGGACCCTGCAAAGCCTGATGTAGGAACCAAAGACCATGCATGGAGAGGACCTCGGCACCCTACTCAGATGTAGCTGATTGGCAGCTCAGTCTCCATGTTGGTTCAGAGTAAGGGAGGCAGGGGCTGCTTCTGTCATGAACTCAATTGCCTGCTCCTTGATCACTTGTCCCTGGTGATACAGTCTTGCCAGTGGACAAGGAGAAAGGGATTGGGGGAAGAGAGCAGAAGGGTAAGACTGGGAGGAGTTGAGGGAAGGGGCTTCAAACAGGATATGTAATGAATAAATTATGAAAAAAAATTAAAAAATATTTCTGGGTATAAAGAAGTGGAATAAAATGGTACATTTTACTAATACTGTTTGGCTTCTTGACATTGTTAAACAATCCTCACAGTCTGGTGCCTTCCCTCTGATTCTCATGCTCCTCTTCATTCAGGCTCCATGACAGGCACAGGTCATGTGAGCTGGCATCTACCAGCATTTTTCCACTTTCCACTGACTGAAGAAAACAAGAATCTAGTTTTCCCATGATGTTCACCAGGATAATGGCAAACAAGAACTTTATCTCAGCATGATTTGACTTAACACATATTTTCTGCCCTTCTTGCCTCCCTTTTTATATCATAATTTATTCCTGGTCTTATTTAGTAAATAAACATTTATTAAATACTTACCATCACAGACATAACGCAAGATGCTCATGTGTAAAATCTGCTCACCAATTGTGGCATCAGATCAGATCACCATGGGTGGGAGCCTTTAGTAGAAGGATGGCCTAAATTGGGCTGCCCTTAAAAGGACTGTTAACAGGTACCCAGTGGAGTAGAACTATACGTAATTCTAAATGGTGGAGCTGGCATGATTAAGACACAGTGGCAAAGAAGAAGCTGGCATTCTTGTTGAACATGTGAAAACTGGGTTTCCCATCCACCACACAAATTCTAAAAATCTCTACTGCAGCTCATTTTAAGAAAAAATTATTAAATGTATTATATATGTGTGTGTGTTTGTATGTATGTATGTACGGATGTAAGTAAGTAGTATGAGCTTGTACCTGTAGATGTCAGAAGTTGGTATTGTTGGATTCCTGGAAATGAAGTTACAAGCCGTTGTGAGCCAACCAACATGGGTGCTAGGAATCAAACTGCGGTCCTCTGCAAGATCAGGAATCTCTCTTCACTACTGTGCTATTTCTTCAGCCCTGGGACTTGCTTTAAATAAGAACAAAATGTAATGAACTGAAGCGGTATGTAAGTTTCATATTTACATGCATTACTAGCATTCTATGTATGAGTGGTTTTTTTTCTGCATGTATGCTTACAACAAGAAGAGTGAATAAGATCCCATTATAGACAATAATAAGTTACCATGTACTTGCTGGAACTTGAAATCGGGACCTCTAGAAGAACAAAGCACTCAAGACACTTAACCGCTGAACACCTCCAGCCCTACCAATTAGTTTTTCATATTTTCTTTTATTTTGTTTGTCTGTTTTTTGCATACCAGGGATTATGTATGTGCCCTTCCTACTAGATAAGCCCATATGCCTTTCCTCTGGGCTCTACCACTGTATTACCTTGTTATTCCTATTAATAAGAAAAACATTCCTTATTATATAAATAGCTAGAATAAATTTACTTTGTTTACTTGTCATAATTTTATGAGAACCAAGTTATTGATGAGAAGTAATATGTTCTATACTTCATATATTTGAAAATCAGGACACATAAAGCCTTACTAACTATACCCCAAGGTAATCACATAATAAAAAGCACAATCTGGACTCAAGCAGGTTATCGGTCTCTATATTCAAATTAGCATATACTCACTGGGTAAACCTTCTTACTCAGAGGCCTTTGGTTTCTGGCTCAAACTCAGCAAGTTCACTACTGCAGTTGGAAGTGAGATGCCTCAGTGTAAAGGGTACTCAGCAGTCTTGTTTCCCACATCACTTTTCATGAGCAGCTATTTCTTCCAGTAGCCTGACCTGCTACTGATTCCTGACTTAAATAATTCATAAACATTCTTGGATTCAGTTTGCAAGTATTTTGTTGAGTATTTAGCATCAATGTTCATAAGGGAGATTGGCCTGAAGATATCATCCACTATGACCAAGTAGGCTTCATCCCAGGTATGCAGGGGTGGTTCAATATATGGAAATCCATCAATGTCATCTACCATATAAAAAACTGAAAGAAAAAAAAGCTACATGATAATCTCCTTAGATGCTGAAAAACCATTTGACAAAATCCAACATCCACATATTTTTAAATTCTTGGAGAGATCAGGGATAAAAGGCACATGCCTGAATATAGTAAAGGCAATATACAACAAGCCTATAGCCAACATCAAACTAAATAGAGAGAAACTTAAAGCAATTCCATTGAACTCAGGGAAAAGGCAAGGCTGCCCATTGTCTCCATATCTCTTCAACATAGTTCTTGAAGTCCTTGCTAGAGCAATAAGATAACTAAAGGAGATCAAGGGGATATAACTTGGAAAGGAAGGAGTCAAAATATCACTATTTGCAGATGATATGATAGTATACCTGAGTGACCCCAAAAATTCTCCCAGACAGCTCCTACAGCTGATAAACACTTTCAGGAAAGTGGTTGGATACAAAATTAACTCAAAGAAATCAGTAGCCCTCTTGTATACAAAAAAGGGCTGAGAAGGAAAATAGGGAAACAACACCCTTCACAATAGCCACAGAGGACATAAAGTACCTTGGTGTGACCCTGACCAAGCAAGTCAAAGACTTATATGAAAAAAATTTCAAGTCTCTGAAGAAAGAATTAGAAGAAGATATCAGAAGATGGAAAGATCTCCTATACTCATGACTTGCAGGAATAACATAGTAAAAATGGCCATCTTACCTAAAGCAAACTACAGATTCAGTGAAATTCCCACCAAATTACCAACACAATTATTTACAGACCTTGAAAGAAAAATTCTCAATTTTATATGGAATAATAAGAAACCCAGAATTGCTAAAACAATCCTCCATAATAAAATGTCTTCTGTAGGTATCTTGATCCCTGACCTCAAGCTGTACTATAGAGCAACAGTAATAAAAACTGCAAGGTACTGGCATAGAAACAGAATAGTGGATCATTTTGTTTGTGGATAATTCAGAATGGAATCAGATAGAAGACCCAGAAATAAACCCACCCGCTTATGGACACCTGATTTTAACACAGATGTAAAAACCCATGCAATGGAAAAAAGACAGCATGTTCAACAAAAGGTGCTGGTCTAACTGGATGTCTACATGTAGAAAAATGCAAATAAATCCATACTTATCACCTTGTACAAAACTTAAGTCCAAGTGGATCAAAGACCTCAATATAAAACCAGACACATTAAATCTATTAGAAGAAAAAGTAGGGAAGAGCCTTGAATTCATTGGCACAGGAGACAACTTCCTGAACAGAACACCAACAGCACAGGCTCTAAGAGCAACAGTCAATAAATGAGACCTCATGAAACTGAAAAGGTTTTTAAAGCAAAGGACACTGTCATCATATCAATACAACAGACTATGGATTGGGAAAGGATATTTGCCAATCCTATATCTGACAGAAGGCTAATATCTAGTATATATAAAGAACTCAAAAAGTTAAATAGCAACAAATCAAATAGTCCAATT
>CM053754.1:34864712-34882312 GCA_028658305.1 Pachyuromys duprasi
TCAAGGATTTTTTTGTGCTTTGAGGCTGAACTTCAGACTGGACCTATCATTCTCTGGTGTCTGGGGTATTCTTCAAGAAGATCAGGGAGTTCCAGTTGTTTGAGAGTGTGTGTTGTTGCCTCAGTTTTTCTCTGTTGTGGGATCTGTATGCCTGGATCTGTGCTCTGTGCTAGAAGCTGTAAGCACTGAAGCAGGCTGGTTGTTACTCTGGTCTAGAGGCTTGGCTCCTCACTCTGTGCCAGATGCTGAGTGTCCCAGTTTGAGATAGCAGCTGGGGCACTGCTCTGGTCTGGAGGTTCCACACTCTGACCTGGGCTTGCTTCTAAGGGCTCCCCTCCGGTCTGGAGACTTGGTGCCTCCTTCTGGGCCAGGGGCTGTGCACCACAGTCTGAGATGGTATCTGGGGGCACCTCAGTCTGGACCTCATACTATGTGTCCAGGTCCAGGGTGGCGGCTGGCTGCGCCGAGGGGTATGTGCCACCCGATGCAGCCTGGTCTGGAGCACTATCTTGGTGCTTCTCAATCTGCCCCAGTGGGGCTGAGCCTGCTCCTGTGGAATCATGCTCTCAGGTCTGACTCACTGGCAATCCCTACAACCAGGGCCAGCTCTACTCTGTTGCCCAGCAAGGTGTAGGACCCATTCTCCTGAGTGTTGCAGCACGTGAGGGACAGGGCTAGGTTTCCTCACTCTCATGACATCAATGCTAGCTGTCCTACCGCTCCTAAGTTGCAAAATCAGTTTCCTTTTACATGTGGTAGTTTAACCTTGTCCTTGACCCTAAGGATAGGTAATATGTGGACACAGGTAAGCAAAACCTGGAAGCAGGTTTGGAAGGCAAATGGTAATTGAATTGTCCTAGTAGGACTTAGCATGGCAAATAAGGCTTTGGCAACCCTTGGCCTTCCCTCATCCCCTCAGTCTTGCTAAACTGTTAAATTGCATTCCTAAAGCTGGCCACTAAGGTCTACTCCCTTATTTGGCCACTTCTTCACCCTGAGACTGACTAGCAAGGTCTAACTATCAAAGTATTGAAATCCAACAAAAACAACAAAAAAGCCCCCTTTGACTACCCTAATTAACATGCCTAATCAAAACAAACCAACTGATGCTAACAAAGGGCTTCTCCCTTTCCTCATATACACTGTTATTTGCCAATGGGATACATCTGTCTCCTCTCTATCCAGAGAGGAGCAAATAAATCTAGTTTGTGATGAGAACTTGATCTTGATGGGTTGTGATGACTTCAAGGTCTTTTCCAGTAGTAGTTTTCTCTGCCTAACTACCTGAACCATGCTGAAGCCCCTGGGAGAGTTGACAGTTATGTGTTTGTTGTTCTGTGACACACAAACCAGGAGGTCAAATGACAATGCTGTAGAAAAGCTTCATGAGAGACACCCAAGCTATGTATCAGGAAGCAATTTTAATTTATGCATGCAAGAACACCCACAGATAGTTTGTACATAAGCACTGAACCCTCATATCATAAGAATGAGTGTTTTGTAAAGTTTTGGTTTCTTTGTCCTGTATATTGCTGTGTATATATACTGTGTTTGGATGGTTTCAATTACTAGATGCTGAGTGCTAGAATGAAAGAGGAGAGACAGGCAGGGAGCTGCCGTGGAGACATATGGACAGTCTTTACTTATGACAGGACATGTCAGCTTGCTCCTGTGTCTGGGCTGAACATTGAAACACGCTGTTTCTTCTTTTTCCCTCTATCAGTTTTCTAGGGCCCTCTCCTCCCAATACCACAAAAGATCCCAGGAGGCTGTCACAGTGCTGGTGTTCAATTCTTCATGATTTCAGTTAATGGAGTTACATCCATTCATTGGTATGGTGTAGTTAATAAATTTGGGGACCTGATCATCTTGATAACTTTTTAATAGGCCATATGGCCTTCCAATCACAAATCAATCATAAATCTATAGCATGGCAGTAATTTTACAACCAGCAATATCACTCATCAGTCTCCATGGTATTAGAAAAATGTTATTCATGTGTCCACCCAGGCACACAACCATCCTCAAAAAGAGGTGTCAAAATCTACTTGTGGAATGGAGTCTCCCATGCAAGTGCATTCTGAAAAAAAAAAAACAGTTTTATATGGTATGAAGTAACTAATAGAGGATCAGCTTTGTCAGAACAAATCAAATTTTTAAAGAACAACACAAAAACTGGTGCCTCACTCTGAGCCCGGAAAGCAGGAGGACTTAGGGCCAAGCACTATTTTGCCACTTGAACTAGAGACTTAGGGAGTGACTGGCTGTGACTCCTAATGGAAAACATGACCCCATTTCTTTCTTTCTTTTTTATCTAATGAAAAACAATTTTATTTTTTTATGTGATTTATTACAATTTGTTCACTTTGTATCCTGGCTGTAGCCTCCTCCCTCATCTTCTCCCACGCCTACCCTCTTTCCTTCTCCCCCTATGCCCCTAACCTAGTCCACTGATAGAGGAGGTCCTCTTCCCCTTCTATCTGACCCTAACCTATGAGGTCTCATCAGGAATGACTGTAGCATCTGCCTCTGTGGCCTGGCAAGGCTGCACCTCCCAGAAGGAAGTGATCAAAGAGCGAGCGACTGAGTTCGTGTCAGAGACATCCCCTGCTCCCCTTACTAGGGATCCCACTTGGAAACTGAGTGTTCTATGTGCTTACATATGAGCAGGGATTACAGGTCCTCTCCTTGCTTGGTCCTATGTTGGAATATCAGTCTCTGCAGGACCCCCTGAGGCTAGGTTTTTGGCTCTGTTGGTCTCTTTGTGAAGCTCTTCCCCCCTCCAGGTCTTTCTGTCTGTCCCTTCTTCCATTAGGTTCCCTGAATTTCCCCCAAGTTTGGCTATGAGTCTCAGTACCTGTTTTTATACCCTGATGGGTAGATTCTTTCAGAGGCCCTCTAAGATACCTTCGTTCCCTGCTTACTGTCTTCTCCTGCTTCCGTTGTATATCCTGTTTGCCCTTCTGAATGAGGATTTAGCCTATTCCATAAGGTCCTTCTTTCAGTTTAGCTTCTTTCAGACTATATATTTTAGTATGTTTATCCTATATTACATGGCTAATATCTAGTTATAAGTGAGTATGTTCCATGTGTGTCTTTCTGTTTCTGGATTCCCTCCCTCAGGATGATCTTTTCTAGTTCCATCCATTTGTCTCCAAATTTCATGATTTCCTTGTTTTTAATTGCTGAGTAGTATTCCATTGTGTAAATGTACCACAAGTTCTTTATCCATTCCTGTGAACAGAAACCAACAGCACAGGCTCCAAGATCAACAATCGATAAATGGGATCTCATGAAAATGAAAAACTTCTGTTAATCAAAGGACAGTGTCATCAGAACAAAACAACAGCCTACAGACTTGGAAAAGGTCTTCAACAACCCTATATCTGACAGAAGGCTAATATCCAGAATATGTAAAGAACTCAAGAAGTTAAACACCAACAAACCAAGTAATCGAAATACAAGAGGACAGAGCAAAATAGAGAATTCTCAAAAGAAGAATAGCAAATGAGAGAGAAACACTTAAAGAAATGCTCAATGTCCTTAGTCATCAGGGAAATGAAAATCATAACAACCCTGAGATTTTACCTTACACCCATCAGAATGGGTAAGATCAAAAACTCAAGTGACAACACATGCTGGAGAGGATGTGGAGAAAGAGGAACCCTCCTCCATTGCTGGTGGGAATGTAAACTTGTACAACCACTTTGTAACTCAATCTGGCACTTTCTCAGAAAATTAGGAATAGTACTCCCTCAAGATACAGCTATACCACTCCTAGGTATACATCTAAAAGATAGTCGATGATACAACAAGGATATTTGCTCAATTATGTTCAGAGAAGCTTTAGTCATAATAGTCAGAATCTATAAACTACCTAGATGTCCCTTAACTGAGAAATGGACATTTACACACTGGAGTATTACCCAGATTTTCAAAGAAAAGCTAAACATTCCACACAATATACACAGAAAAAACATTGCCAATATAATTCTATGAAGGCACAGTCAACCTGATACCTAAGCCACCCAAAGATTCAACAAAAAAAGAAAATTTCAGACCAAACTTCATTATGAACTGTAATGCAAAAAAATACTCAGTAAAATACTCACAAACCAAATCAAACAACACATCAAATATATCATTCACCATGATCAAGCAGGCTTTACCCAGTGAGTCAGGGATGGTTTGACATAGAAAAATCCATAAATGTAATCAACCATATAAACAAACTGAAAGAAAAAAAATCACATGATCATTTCATTAAATGAAGAAAAGTCCTTCAAAAACCCTTCATGTTAAAAGTATTGGAGATATCAGGGATATCATGGACACAGAAACTAAGCAGAGAAATCATGAAACTAACAGATGTTATGAATAAAATAGACCTAACAGGTATCTCCTGAAATACCAGGGTCCAGTCCCATGTGAGGTCAGGGCCTGAATAAGGGTGGATGCAAGTGGGTTGAGGGAGGAATGAGTCAGGTTGAAAATCAGGAGAGTGGGGTATTGAAGTCTCCCACTCTTAATGTGTGAGGTTTGCTGTGTTATTTCAGCTTTAGTAATTTTTTCATAAATATAGGTGTTCTTGCATTTGGGACATAGATAATTGTGATTGACATGTCATCTGACTGACTGGCAGTCTGCGTGGTTCTTTCTTTATACAGAATTTAGTAGACGGGGATAGACGTGTGCTGTTCCAAAACATAGATCATATCATTTATGCCCACAGACACATGTTTTAAATCTACTTGGTCATAAGTTTAGTCACTATTGAGAAACCATGACAGAACACAACTCTCTTTTACAACCATTTTTCCCATAATGCAGCTTTTGACAATATTGCAGTTTGAAGGGCATATTTTGCCAAAACATGATAGCCTGTTCTCAGGTCGGTAGCTCTTGTGCTTTCAAGCCAGCCTGGGAAGATTATCATTTCCCAAGCAGTGTATTGCCAACTTTTATAGTCACAGTGCTAATTGTCTTTAGGACCAGGAAAAGGCTTCAGGACAAAGATGCTGCAGTTATTATTTAATTTATGTTGTAATACAATGATTATATTTTATATATTTTAGAGTTTATTTATATGTCTAAATTTCATATTCTTTTCTTCCTTGGTCAGGGTACACCACAGTAGCCACAGGTACACACCATGAGTGTATTTTTTCTAAGAAAGGTAGGTCTTAACATTTTATTCTTTTATCATTTATCCACACCACTTTTTTGTCCATCTGTGGTAGAAAGAGGTTTTTAATTTGACCTGCTACCAAGTTCTCTAGCCTACTAAATATTGTTTGCCTTTTAAAGTTTGTTTTATTATAATTATTTTGTTCCTGAGTAAGTATATGGACAGATATGCTAAGGGTATCTTTGAGTCAGAGCCTCATAAGAAGGATCTGGCATAATCATTTAAGTCACAATTTCCAGGGTATAAGGAAGACCTAATTAGGCCCAGCTGAAGGTATCTCTCTAAAAGCAGGAGAGGTAATACAGTCAAGACATTCCTGGGAGAGCTTAGATGTAAATGATTTATAAGAAATTTTTCATCAATCCAATATTCCCAAGTTGTACAAATCATAAAAGCTACCTACCCATCAAGCATGCAACATGTAGAGATCAAGGCCAAAAGAGTGAGAGACTGCATCACAGTGATTACATCACTTGGCTCAGCTTTTTGTGGAGCTTTGCCAAACAGCTGTGCTAGCTTTATGACTTTCACTGTTTCCATGAGATATGACTGTGCCACAGAGCATTTCACCCAAATACAAAAGAACATACCTTATTCTCATCACCCCACAGAATCTTCCCTAAAACTGACCATATATTTGGTCATAAAACAAGCCTCAGGAGATATAAGAAATTTGTAATAACACCTCTCTTATCAGGAAAAGAGGATTGGGGGAGAGCAGAATTGAGAGGGAAGTGTGGGAAGATTGGAGATAATGGAAACTGCAGTCAGGATACAATGTATAAGGGAATAATCAATCAATCAATCAGTAAACAGATAATAGATAGATGATAGATATCAGATTCTTTTACATGTGTGTGTGTGTGTGTGTGTGTGCGTGTTTTCTCTAGTACCCAGACAAGCCTACTACAAGTTTCAGTGAAGAAAACCTTTATCTGCAGCACTCTGGACCTCTTCTCTGCTGCAACAGAGACAACAAATAACACACTATGATGAACTCTTCCCTACATGATCTTGAACCCAGAAGTGCATGGTGAGCAAGTGGTGACTGCATCAGGGCAAGGCAGAATGGTGCTTCTGAAAGTTGTTGCTCAGATGGGACCAGAAGCTAGAATAGTGGAGTGGAAGACATAGAACAGCTGTGAGATGAGGTGTTTTGGATAAAAAAGATGGTCTTCACGTGGCCTTTTTGAACTGTGTTGAGTCTTAGGTACAGACCTTCTAGTCTGTGCTTTGTAGGATCTTCAATTCTAGGGTAAAATAGAGGAGTCAGCTGTGACTGCTGTCCCATGAAAATCCAATCAGTCCCTTCTATTTTGCACTAGATATCACCAAAATGCCTCAGTCTGATACCTGGCAACCTATTGATATTACCCCTCTCTATCTAGACTCAACCATACACATTCTGCATGGTGACTCCCTACATTACATTTTCTCCATTGTCATTGCCCTTAATCTTAACTCTAAATACAGTATTGTGTTTTTCCTCTACCAAAAGTGTATATTTTAATTTTTTGCGCTTTTAGAAGAATCTTCTCAGATAGTACCCCATAAGATGTTTTGAATTCTGCTAAGAATATACTGCCTGGGAAATTGCTACCAATCTCTCCATCAATAGATAAAACAATATGCCCCATCACATTTCTTTATACACTCTTTATGTCTCCACTGGGACTTTCAGGCCTTCAAAGATAATGAGCTATTCCATCATTTTTTAGTTTATTTTTCAGGACAGGTTTTCTCTTTGTTGTCTTGGATGTCCTGGACTCTCTTTGCAGACCAAGCTGGCCTCCAACTCACAGAGATCCTCCTATCCCTGCTTTTCCCAGAGGAAGTTCCAGGACAGCCAGAACTGCACAGAAAAGCCTTGTCTCATGAATGAAGCAAATTCCAGCAGACTTCACCTCATTTGTTGTCTGGTCATAATTTTTGTACTTCTGAGACAAAGCTCTTAGAAAAAGAATTACCTCATAGTCAATAAGACAATAAGACAATTAATCACAAAACAGGTGAATTCAAAAATGCAGCAGGAAAATAGGTTACATGTTTTTATTAAAACTAAACATTTCTTATCATCATTATTTAAATTCATAGTGAGCTCAGAATGAAAAAGGTTGACAAGGCCTAAATTTAGCAAGGTCCAAGAACTTGAACAAGAAATGTCTCTTCCATTAAGACTGCCATGACCACACATTTTCAGTCTATCTCTTATTTAATAGTGAGTTTAGGATAATAATTCTATGTTTCATTCCAGGATTAGTTATCTATTTTCTGTGTATAAAGAGACCTATGACTTTATCTCTTGAGCTAGAGTGAAAGTATACCTGAACCATAAGTCTGTTTCAAGCCTGTCTTTATTCTAATGAAGGTTATGTGTCAGTGGCAGGTAAAAAGAAATCACAGAATCCCTAGTAGATTTATTTATTCTGCAGGAGGAGCTGAAAAAGCTACTTGAATCAATTTAGGAGTCATTATTATCAAGAGTTATGAAATCATCCTCATATTGTTTCTGCAAGAATCTGCCTGACAGAGAAAAACAGTAACATCAGAGCATAGACAATGAAGAATTTTAATGTCATTTCATATATGTGTATGTTTATGTATACATACATACATATATGCATACATACATGTACATATACAATTGCATAGCAAATGCAAGCATGGAAAGGCAATCAGCAGTAAGAAGCAATCTAGAAATGAGGTCCCTAGGGACTTTGCCTATTAGGGCACATCCATCACAAATATTGCAGCAATGGGCCACCTCCAGGAAGTTCACTTGCTTGCCTCAAGTCCATTTCTGCATTATTAGCCTCTGGCACAGGAGTGTAGAGCACAGAGTAGACTGAGTGTAGGTTCAGAGGACCAAAGGGCTCTGTGGTTGCCTCCAGTATTATCCAGTGATGAGGAAGGGGCAGGGCACAGAGTTGGTGTGGGGCCAATAGGAATAGGGTGAAGAAAGCAGGAAAGAGGCCCTCTGGAAAGACAGAGGGAGGGTTGGCAAGGAGCAGGGTGGAACTAAGGAGAGGGCTGTCAGTATTGTTAGGGAACTAGCTCAGCACATACTCTCACCATGACTGATGCAGAGGACTCCCTGATGGCTGATATCTGGGCAAGGATCCATCTCTGGACTCTGGTGCTGGCTGCTGTCACCTTCCTGCTCCTGGTTGACTATCTCAAAAACAGACATCCCAAGAACTACCCTCCTGGACCCTGGTGCCTGCCCTTTGTGGGCAACTTGTGCCAGTTGGATTTAGAATTGTCACATCTGCATTTGGGGATCCAGCTGGTAAGAAAGGGAGAGGATGTCTCTCTGTGCCGTGACCCAATCCTGAGCTGTAGAAACAGGGATCCTGGTACTGGGACCAGTAGGACCTGGTTTTAGGCTAATGCTGGCTGCCTGCTAAAACAGCCAGTAGACTAATTTCTAGTTTGGGCCCTCATTTAAGATAGAGGATGTTTTGGTGTCAAAAGTTGATTTTATTATTCTTGTATGAATGATTTCCGTTGTTAGTCCATGTGGTCTGACAACACACTAAGTATGATTTCAGTTAAGTATGTCAAGGTTGAGGGACAAATCAGTATTTAATCTTGATAAATAAGCTCTATTGCTTTAAGCAATGTGTAAACATGTAGCTCTTAATTTAGACCGTGAAACACTCACGCAAGAAAAACAAAACACTTTTCTGTATCACAATTTTCTATAATATCAGTTCTCTCCTATTGATACTTGTCTATTACTACTACAAACTTGCTAACTGCTTGCTTACAGACTTTATCAACTACAAAAAAAGTGCGCTTGAAGTCTCTAATTCCACTGCGTATTTGCCCACTTGTCTAGTCTGTCTCCAGTCTACCTACTGACGTTTTGTATAGGAGGGTCCGGAAGTATACACATTTAAAATCAGCTTGTGTTTTGATACAATGACCATCTTCCTTTGTAACGTCCCTACTTATCTATAGTAAGTTCCTGTGCCCTGTACCTAGACAGACTATACTTGGGCTATGTTCTTAAATCATCTCTACTTTTTGGTCCATCGCTTAGTATTCCTCTTTCTTACCATACCTGGGGAGAGTATAGCATTTTGTAAACTTATTGTTATATAAGGATTTTTTCCTCCTTAATTTGATTACTTTATTATTGTACTTCTCTTTCTTTCCTCTCCCATTATAGCTTCCCTGTGTATTTCCTCAGCACTTCTTAGCAGTTACCTTTTTTACTTATCTTCACTCTTTCATTACAACTTTTTTACCATCCTCCCAGAAGCTGCTCTATGTTATGATATATACACACGCGGTTTATGAGACTTTGCTAACACCATTTTCCAAGCGAAGCGAAGCAACTGCAAACACGGAGGACCCCTGTCTCCCTTCTATATAACCGTCTCAGGTGCTGTTCCCCACTCACACTGAGAACCACACAGACACTAACCTGCTCGTCAGTGTCCTGTGCAGCTGGAACTCAAAGGCAGAAGAGTCTAAGGCCTCTGTTCCTTACTCCTCCTCCCATAGCTCTGTCTTTCTTCTGACTCTTCAAGTTCAGTTTCTTTTCTGACTCCAAGCACTTCCTTTCTTTTTTAATTAAATTTTTATTTTTTATATTAATACAGTTTATTTATTTTGTATCCCAGCTATAGCCCCTTCCCTTTTTCCTCCCAATCCCACCCTCACCCCCTCATCTCCTCCCTGCCCCTCTAAGCCCACTGATAGGGGAGGTCCTCCTCCCCTTTCCATCTGACCCTAGCTTATCAGGTCTCTTCAGGACTGGCTGCAATGTGAACTCAGTGGCTGGTTTTTTGACTCCCCCCACCACCACCAGGGGGGGAGCAGCCTTGCTAGGCCACAGAGGAGGACATTGTACTTTCTTTCTTTAGTCCTTCAGAAAAGGCTGCAGCAGAAGGAAACTTCTCAGTTTTGCTCTACCTCAGAATGTCTTTCTCCTCCATTCCCACACTGACTTAACCTTGATTAATCTCCTGCACTTAATGTTTTTAGATAGTATCTCACTTTTTTCTGGCCTTTGTGGTTTCCCAATAAGTGGTATGTTATTTTCTGCCTGCTTTCAAGAGATTTTCTGTTTTTAGTTTCTATACTGATAGTGGTGATTTTGCTTAATAAAGTTTGTGGGTTCATGCTGTTGAGTTCTTCACAACAGGTCTGTATTTTGCCAGAACGTTGCTACCATTCTTTGAATATTCTCTCAACACATTTTCTTGGATGGCTGGACACTACAGCACAGCTGTGGCATCTCTGGTGCTGAGTCTCGCTGTTTGACATCTGCTTCCTCTGTCCTGTGCAGGTGGGACTGCTTCTCATTTCTGCACAGTCCATAGCTGTTCTCATTTTACTTCTCTGCTGAGATCTTCTGTAAAAATCTCCACTTAGATCTTTTCACCATTCTAGCCTCAAATTTCCCTTTGCTTCCTCTATGTAACTTTCATTGCTTTGCTGAGACATGTAATCATTTGAAAAAAAATGATAGTTGTTTCATAATCTTTCATTGTCCAGAATTCCAAAATGTCTTATTTGAATAGGATTGACATGTTCTGGTTTTGAGGCGAGTAATTTTACTTGCAGGCAATGAATACTCACTTATTTGAGTGGTGATTCAAAAGTAAATTTAGATGATAAAGAGTCAATAGTGCGAATCCTGGAGAAGTGTGGAACCTTCTCCCATAGTAATTCACCTGACAGTGTCATCATCCCAGTTTGCTGAGAATGAGGATAGCTGCAGACCATAGGACTCCCACAGAATAAGGGGTGACACAAGTCAGAGATGTCTTTCTTCATCTTTTATATGAGGAGAAGACACCTTTGTTTCCATAAGAGAAGATGGAAGATGAGAGCCCCAGCCCAGGTTCCTTTGCAAACTGTCATTGTAACAGTGCATCTATGTACCTCCTCATTGTGTTCCTCAGGGCTTAACCCAGATTTGATACCAAAGCAGAGTGATAGGGCTCCACCTACGACCAACGCTACCGCAACCCCTCGAAGGGTAGGAGAAATCCACATTGTTTTATGGTGTCTGACTCAAAGACATGCCAGCAAGAAAGTAGAGATGTGGCTCCCTGGTCTGTGCTTTTCATGGCTTTTGGCTAAAGACTGCAAGCTTTATTTGGAGAGAGCCTCTGTTCATTGTTGTAATTAGCATGATTTAAAGAAATTGTTTTACTCAACCCTGATTTGCTTAAAAATATTGATCTAAATCTTTCTTTGACTACTAAATCTGATGTGATTACAGGGTTCAGGTGAAATACCTAATGTTACAACAACGGCTCATGATGAAATTGATCCTGGGCTCTTCTTCCCTGCTGAGTGATTTTTCATCCATTTATTTTGTACCTTACATGAGTTTACATTTTGAGATTTCTGTATATTAACAAGTAGGTAAAATGGTACAATTTTCTTAAGCTGTTTGGACTCTTGCCATTGGTAAACAATTCTCACAATCTAGTGGTCTCCCCTCTGATTTTCATGATCCTCTTCATTCAGGCTCCATGTGAGCTGGCATCTACTAGCATTTCCACTTTCCACTGAGCAAACTGAGGAAAACAGGAATCTGGCTTTCCCATGATGTTTGCCAGGGTACTGACAAACAATGGCTTAAACTTAAGATCATTTGACATTTATCCTCTGACCTTCAGGCCTACCTCTTCATGACATAATTAGAGGCTGTTTTTTCATAGACTTACTTAGTGATTAAACATTTATTTAGTACTTAACATGATAGTTACAATGCAAGATGATCCTGTGTAGAATCTGGTCATCAGTTGTGGTATCAAATCAGATCACAATGGGTAAAAAGTTCTGGAAATAATAGTCTTTGGAGGAAGGATGGCCTAAATTGGGTCACCCTTAAAAGGAATGTTTACCAAGTCCTAGTGGAGTAAAAGTATAAGTAATGCTAAATGGAGGAATTGGCATGAGTTAAGACAGAGTGATACAGAAAAAGCTGGCCTTCTTGTTCAGTATGTGGGAACTGTATTTCCCTTCCACCAAATAATTTCTTAAGTGTCTCTGCTGCTCCTTACTGAATTGTTGGAAGAAAATTTTTCTTAAATATTTATTTTGGTGTGTGTGTGTGTGTGTGTGTGTGTGTGTGTGTGTGTATGAGCATGTGCCTGTAGTAGCCAGAAGTGGCCACTGTTGGATTCCTGGAAATGAAGTTCTAAGCAGTTGTGAGCCAACCAACATGGATGCTTCGAACCAAACTGCTGTCCTCTGCAAGACTGGGGATCTCTCTTAACTACTGTACCATTTCTTCAGCCTTGGAACATTCTTTAAATAAGAACAAAATCTCATGAGTTGAATCAGTATGTAAATTATATATTTGCATGCATTGCTAGTTACTTGTTACAAAGCACTCTAAATGCAATGGTATAAACAATATTAACATTTTTCCCTCTCGCAATGGCATTATGATCTGGAGGTTGAATTCCCAGGATGCAAATGCTGCTGTGTTCAATGAACTCACTTGAAAAGTCCAGTTATTTGGTATTGCAGCTCTGGTCCTCCAGAGCTTATGTATTGTCATAAGCAGGTAAGGGAAATTGTCCAGCAAAAGAAATCTGAAGACTTATGTCCCAGAACATATATAAATACCATACTCCTCCAAATGGCCATAAATAGAGAAGTCAGTGAAAGCAATATTTTCTTAGCAAGTTACATGGCCAGATAACACTTCTTCAGCTCTATCCCTCAGGTTGGAACAGAAGGGAACTGCCTTCATATCTTTACTAAGGGATGGACTCTGCCTAGTGTTTGGGTAAGAGCTCATAATTTTATTAGTAGTATTTTCCTTCACTCATTGAAAATTTCATACATTTATGCAATGTATTTTTGTCATATCCATCTGCCATTATATCTTTTCAATTTCATCTACTGCCCCCTACCCTCTCATATTCCCAATTTCAAATATACTTTTTTTTTGTTGATATCATAACCTCCAAAGTCCAAATAATGTTGCCTGTAGGTGCATGAGTGTGAGGGCATATACTGGAGTACAGGAAGACTATCAACCTCAACATTCCCAAAGGAGACTGGTTGTCCCTCTGTCAATATCCAAACCATCCCTATCAGAGGAAGGGGCCTCAGGGACACCTCACTATTCATGCCAGAATTTGAGGAAACTAACTTTTGAAATTTAGAGTGTAAGCAGAACCGTTTAATGGCTGAGCTCTATCTTAACCTGATGCTAGAATGAAGGGCTTGATCCTCAGAAGGCCTTATGTATAACCACAGATACTTTAAGCTGAGGTCTGAAGAAGCCAAATCTTGACAGGGATTAATTATTTCACAGCTCTCCTCCACATTGATCAGGTAATTCATTCCACCCAGTCCTCCACAATGTTTTCTCAATCTTAGATGAGGAAATATTAAAGTAGGTGATTCATCCAAAGCTGAGAACTCATAGTTACTTATATGTGTTAGTTTGACTGTGTACGAATCTCCATATTAATCATTATCCACTGCAAAAAGCAGCTTGCCTGACCAAAGTAGAGAACAATACAAAATTATCAGCAATGAATGTAAATGTTTAGAAGTCAGTTTGACGGCCTGACTGCACAACCATAGCTTTACCTCTAGGACCTATGATCTCTGAGTCATGTGATTTCACCACGTTTAGAGTACCAGGCATTAACTCTTTACGGTGATAAACTTCTCATTTCCAATCATAAAATGCTTGGCTACCCCATGACTGCCATACCATTATTGCAGTCTAAATCTGCACTAAATTTCTACATGTTTTAAAAAAATTGAGCGTTTTACAGAATTAAGCATATAATTAGTCAATAAACTTTAGGGCAAAGCCAAGATGCCTATCACGTATATCATACTCATTATTTTGCTTTTCTTATAGCCTCTTTTTCTTAGTAAACGAGAGCAGCAAACTAGAGGGATACCAATTATGTTTCTGTAGGGTTTTTTTGTTTGTTTGTTTGTTTTGGCCAAAATGATTTATTTATTTTATGTATGAGTGCTTTGTCTGTATGTACACTTGCTACCAGAAGAGAGAATCTGATCCCATTATATCTATAATATAGCTACAAGATGCCATGTACTTGCTGGTACTTGAACTCAGGACCTCTAGAAGAGCAGAGCACTCAGGACACTAAACTGTTTAACACCTCTCCAGCCCTGCCAATTAGTTTTTTCATAACAGAGATTATTTATGTGTCCTTCTTGCTGGATAAGCCCATCTACCTGCTCTCTGAGCTCTATCACTTTATCACTTTGTTGTTCCTATTACCCTCTTATAAAATTCACTCCCTATAATATAAATAGCAAGGATAATTTTATATTTTGTTTTTTATCATAGTTTTTATGAGAACCGAGTTAAGCATGAGAAGTAATATAATCTAAACTTCATGTATTGGAAAATCAAGACACCTAAAACCTCACAAATTTTCCCCAAAGTAAACATATATTAAGAAGCATAATCTGGACTCAAGAAGGTTAGCATTCTCTCTATTCAAATTATTATATACTCCTCAGATAAACCTTCCTACTCAAATGCCTTTGGGTTTCTGGCTCAAACTCAGCAAGTTCACCATTGCAGCTGGCAGGGAGATGCCTCAGTGTAAAGGGTGCTCAGCAGTCTCGCTTCCCACATCACTATTCATGAGCAGCTATTTCTTCCAGGAGCCAGACCTGCTACTGGTTCTCTCATGTGATTACTGACTTTCTCTCTTTTAATAATTGATAAACATTGTAACAAAAAGCTAACTTGCCAAACTTCCTAGCACTTGGCACTGACCTTTGGCTGAATGATGTTTACCATGAAGTTGGAAAGATTCAGTTTCCAGAACCTACAATTAAAAAGCCCCGTGTAAGAGCCTATGATTGTATTAGGAAAGAACAGACAAGTAAATCGCCATAAATTACTAGCTAGCCAGCATAGCTTTTTCAGGCCAATGAGAGAACCTGACTCAAATAAACCAAGATGTATGACCCCTCAGAAAGATGCCTGGGGATGAACTCTGGTCTTAATACTCATGCACATAAACATGCAAATAATCTTACACAACAATTAAAAAAAAACATTTAATTCTAATGCCACAGAGACTACGGGATTCTTCTGTGAAAACACACACTCAAGTGTACACACATATACAAACACAGACATACACACACCTCACTCCCCAATGATTTAAGAATTCACACTAATTTATTTTTTTATTCATTACAATTTATTCACATTGGATCCCGTCTGTAGCTCCTTCCCATGTCCCCTCCCAAACCTGCCTTCCCACCCCTTTCTCCTCCCATGACCCTCCCCTAGTCTATTGATAGAGGAGATCCTCCTCCCCTTCTATCTGACCCTAGCTTATCAGATCTCATCAAGGCTGGCTACATCATCTTCCTCTGTGGCCTGGCAAGGCTGCACCCCCCAAAGGGAGGTGATCAAAGAACTAGCCATGGAGTTCATGTCAGAGACAGCCCCTTACTAGAGAACCCATGTGGAACTGAGCAGCCAATGGGTTTCCTTCAAACAGGGAGGTCTAAGTCCTCTCCATGCATGGTCCTTAGTTGGAATCTCTGCTGGCCCCCTGGGCCCAGGTGTTTTGGATCTGTTATTCTCCTTGTGGAGGTCCTGTCCCCTCCAGGTCATTCTGTCTCCCTCCTCTTCCATAAGGATTCTTGCACTCTGCCCAAAGTTTGGCTGTGAGTCTCAGTAAAAATTTTTTTTAAAAAAAGAGCAAGAAGAATGATTCAAGCTAAAATCCATTCTTAGCTACTTCTTATAAGTACTGGTACTGGTACTGGTACTTATAAGTATTGGTACTATTTTTTTTCTTTTTCTTTTTCTTTCTGGGTGAATTGTTTTGTTGTGTCTTAAGTTGAAGACCTTTGAGTGAAAACGTTCCAAAGTTACATTGTTAGTCTTCATTGCTCAGCGTGTTCCCTCACTAATCCTTGGAATGTAATTCTCTTTTTTCTAAATATTCCTTCTGTTGAACCTTGCGTTTTTACACTACATTTGAAGATTTCATTCCTATTATTAATGCCATGTCTGTATTGCTTTTAGTAAACACTGTATTTTTATTTTAATTCATTCTTCATAATTTTATTAGTTCCATTTTAAGCCTGTTTTAGCCTTCTTAACTTCCTTATTAAAATACTAGATGTACAAGGACCATGTGTGGATGTGGCCTGGAACCCCTGCATAGATGAAGACCCTACTGAGGGAAACAGTGACTGTTTCAGTCATTATCTTGATGGCTGACTCTTTGACCCTCCCACATACAAGCCAGGGAGTGACAGACTGGCTAGATCCCAGGGGAGGACATTGCAGCCAGCCCTGAGGAGACAGGATAAGCTGGGGTTGGATGGAAGGGGAGGAGGTCCTCCCCTGTTGGTGGACTTGGAGGGGGTGGGGAGGAGGGAGATGAGGGAGGGAGTGTGAGGGTAGGAGGGAATGAGGGAGGGGGCTACGCCTGGGATTCAAAGTACCTAACCTGTGACTGATATAAAAATAAATAAAATAAAAATAAATAAATTAAAAAAAATAATACTAGATGTATGTGAATATTTTTTTGCTGCTATGCGTGTCTGTGTATTACATGCATACCAGATTCCCACAGAGGCCAGAAGATGTTGGATTTCCTATAATTGGAATTACAGTGTAAACAGCCAAATGAGTACTGGGAATAGAACCCAGAAGAAGAGTAACCTTACCATTGAGTCATCTCTGCTGACCTGACCTATCTTCTCTTTTCTTCTTTTGAAATTATTTTTTATTGGCTTAATGTTGCACAGTGAAAAGCATGACCTGCCTTACGGCATATTCTTAGACATTATCTGGGCCATTTAACCCACAGGGACCAATTGCAAACAGACTGACATTTGAGAATCATAAGGCAACAGCTCTAGAGGTCAATTGACCTGCTCATCTTTACTTGGTTGGGAACAATATAAAGCTTAGTAATGTAATTCCACTGAACTAGAAATAGACATTGGCAGAGAACTGATATAATGAAGAAAGTCATTCACCTCAGTACTTAGCCTCTGGGTCCTTCTCAAGTTCAGACACAAAATCTGGGTGCTACACATTGCCAGTGAAGCATCAGTAAGCTCGAACCAGCTTTTCAGTTGTTTCCAGAACTTCTTTGTTGAGCATTCACACAAAAAAAATTTAGAAATGTACTTGTTTTTATGACTCCATTACTAATACAAAAGACATGCACTCATTGGCTCTGCCTTTTTGACCAAGACAGGGCTGACTCACTGGAGTTAAATGATGTTATTAAGAACTGTGGATGAATACTGAGTGAGGTATCCCAAAAGCAGAAAGAAACTTATGGTATATACTCACTTATATAAACCTATAGGATAGGAAGTTCAAGCTGAAATCTACGCACCTAGAGAGGATATACAAGAAGGAGGACCCAGATTGGTATGATCAATGCTT